>JAOEFI010000006.1:9041503-9051563 GCA_034621735.1 Anopheles plumbeus
CACCCCACCCCCCCCCCCCCCCTCCACCTCACCTTGTGCCCGATAGTGGCCGAGGTGAAAGGGGTAGCCCATTAGCAGAAACCAATCTACGGGAAAGGATTTCCCTTCGACTGCGAAACAGTAATGGGGCCGCAGCTTTTTAACTATCGCACATTGAAGACGCTGCTACCGACCCCGCGTGTGTGTGTGTGTGTGTCCGTATTATTCGGATAGCGACGAAACGAAACAAACAAATAAACGGCATAAAAATGAAACAGGCCACGGCTGCGAGCGCCAGCAAGTTTACACGGCTCGCCGTTGCGTCAATCGATCATCCTTCGCCTGTCGTCGACTGCTAGGTTTCATAGTGCGGGGGGTGTCTTTTATGGCCAGTACATTTTCCCACCCTCCCCCATTATCTTCAGCTAGAGTGGACGACGGTGGTTGGGCGTGTGGAAATACTATCCACTAATTGGTGTGATCTTCCCGTTTGATAGGAAGCTGACGGCAATTTGCACTTCGAGCAGTTGCAAAACATTAAATCGTATCCTTTCAACTTCTTTACGATCGATAAAACAGACCCCAAAGGACGACATCAAAGGCAGTATTTTTTTGGTTCGAGTAGTCTAGACTTGTTTACAAACTCTTCGCCGTGCAAAACTCTTCTTGAATTACAAAACTAAGGCGATTGAATAAAAGGGAAAGTCCTAATAAGCCGAACTGTTCTAATAAAAGTATGTCGCTTGAATTCGGATTCGAAAAAAGGGGGAAAAGTTTAGAGACGATAAGAAAACGGGCATTAAAACCTCCATAACAGCCAGTTCATTGTTGTCGGGAATAAAAAAAAATCCTTCAGTTACTTTAATTTCATAGAACAACGACGAAGCTCTTGATAATCAAATTTTTATGAAAAACCATTCATTATATCTTACAAAGAAAACTTCTACAACTCAAGCAGCAGCAATGATTCTCTCAATCTATTCGATTCAGTCCACACTTAATCATTTTTGTTCCCCCTTCTTCCGACAATTTCCCCGGTGGTGGTAGATTTTCCCGGGCGGTGGTCAGCAACGAAACCGAGCAGCAGAGTGCCACGTGTGAAAAAAACCCGCGCGTGTGTTAGTGAGCGTGAGTGAAGTGAAGAAGGCTTGCGGCGTTCCATCGCGGACACCGTGAGCGGGTGAAAATTTTTGCGACTGGAATCCATGGTGCATTGTGGTGTGGGTTTTCTTTCCACTTCCATCTTACTTTTGTGTCCGTGGTTCGTTTTTTTCCCATTTTTTTTTTTGTTTCGGCTGGTTTTTCGAGTAATTGAATAAAAGTTTTTCCGACTCGCATCGCAAGCGCCAGCCTCCCCCCCCCGCCCCATTGCTTTGCCCGCGTCCCCGCGCAACAGGCCGGTATCCTGTTTTGTCCCAGCCCGTGCCTCCCTCGTCCTCCTCCCCCACCCGCTTCCCCTAGCGACAGGCTGCGCTTCGCTCCGAGTGGCGTCCCGTGAGCACGCCCCCCGCCGCCGAGATGACGCTGAAAGATGAAACACTGACCGCCGACGTCAAGCCTGGTAATGTGTTACGCTACCCGTCCTTTTCTGTCTCTCTCTCTCTCTTTCTCTGTTGGTTTCGTGTCCACTACCAGCTTACCCCGCCCCCGGTGGCCGTGGTGATGGGTTTCCCTGGATCGCCGGCCGTGACTAACACGCTTGTTTTCTTCGTCTTGTTTCCATGTTGTCCGAGAGAGGTAGGCGTAGTGTTTCCCCCTGGGCCCCGCAGGAAAACTAATGCAACTAATGGGGTGGTATGTTCACACCTTCCAAGGGCACGGTTTTCAAGGGAAAAGAAGTATTTTTGTTTTGTTTCTTCGAACTGGTGTCCTCCGTTCTTCTTGCGAAACGAACCTCATCCTTCAACCATCGACAACATCGCGTTTGACACGCGCGTTGACAGCATTTTCATCCACGCGTTGCGGAACGATCGATCGGTAAGGATATAAGCGTTCGTCTCCACCGTGGGTCTTCACCTCCACACACACACACACGGACGTGCGCATCGGGGTGTCTCGTTTCACGACGCGTTAAATGGTTTAGCGCGCGACTAATTTATCTACCCCCTGGTGTGCACCGTACGCTACATTAACTTGATGCAAAAATGTGGCCAAGCGGTTGGAAAATGTGGGGGAAAAAGAGGACGGACCGAATTGGACCACATGCAGTGTGCCCGGCGAGCCCAACCAGTAGCTTCAATCGAACGCTTGTTTTCATTCTACGGTTTCGGTTTCTGTCTGACAGCTAGCTTTTTTGTCCTCTTTTCGTGGAATCATATTTTCGACACGCTCTTACAGCATTCACTGACACATCGTGTAAGGTTACGGCGGGGTTGTGAAAAGTAACCGCACTGTACAGCAATTACATGCATTCTAGCTTCTAGAGAGAAAGGGATGTTGAAATGTAGTGAGAAAGACAGCGAGAGAGAGAGAGAGAGAGAATGCTGCAATGGATGTGGTTGTTGTTAAAATTAAAAACGGTTGCCCGTGATTTACGACCTTTTTTATATTTGCACATCCATACACCCATCCCGTTTACCGTCCGAATCTTGCGATGCAGCATTTTCCCGAACCCGCGAGTCGAGTGGTTGCGGTTGCGAAATTCCCACGGCTCTGCTGTGTAAAGGCCCAAAGGCGCCGCCACGACATACTGCATCGTGTTGCAACGGATCGCCATCGGATCCGATGCAGGCGAGCAAAAGTAAACAGAGCAAAAGTAACTGCACGTCGCTCGCTCGGTTCTCTCCGTTCAAAAACACCACGGCCAAACCGGGGGTGATTGATTATCTGGACGCGTATGAGCGCGATGGTTTTGGTTTATTGTGGCGTTTCGGGTAAATGGTTCGGAACGGAAAATAAACCACGCTTTTGGCCAGAGAGTTTTTCTTTTCTTCTTTTTGCGAATGTTTGCTCCACCTCAAGTGGTTTTTTTTTTACTCGCATTCGTAGAGTATGGGGAAAATCCACGTATAGGAATGAACCAGTCCAACCAGCAGATTATTGTTGAACATGAAATCTGATCTGCATCAGAACGCTAGTGAATGTTGCGTTATAGAAGGTGATTGTATTTAGAGAAAAGTGTGAGCGACCAGGCGTCTCCATTAGAGAAGTTTTTTCGCCTTCCCAAGTCTCACGCAACACGATTGTACTTGCAATTCGTTTTCAAAATATCAAAAGTATCTAAACGTTCAACGCAACAACAATTTTCCCTACTCACACCATTAATCTTCATGCTTGTTTTCCCGCTGTCCTAAGTCATTGCACTGTTTGTGATTAAAATTCTATCGATCCTAGCAAACCATAGGCTGGGAGTTTGCCTCGCCGGTCAACCAGCGTTGGCGACTGGGATCGTTAAGTTTTTACGATCCATAACCGAAGCTGGCGTCCGTTGTCATCGTTCAAGTTTACTGCACCACCCGTGGCTGGGCGAGAAAACGAAATAACTTAACCCTAACAACCATTCCGTCTGGTTAACACCTTCGTGCCACGTCGGTTTGAAGTGTTTGTTTTATGTGTTCTGTGTGAAGAACGCGAAGACCAGTAATACTGTGCTAACTGAACAGAAGACCCGGTTCGCCGTAGGAGAATGTGAATAAAAAAGGAACTCCACAGGAAAACGGGAAAGTGTAGCTAACCAGTTGAATCTGCCCGGACAAAATATCGCCTCACCGGAACTAATGGGGGCCGATGTGGGCGGTGGTTTCGCGTGCGAATGGCGATCGTAAATAACCCGAAGACTTTGCGAAGACGTTTAACAGTGGCGACAGGAAAAATTCTTGTGGAACTGTGTCCTTGTAAAACTTGTTCTTTTTTCCGTTTTGGAATTGTGGTTTAAAATTCACCTGATATTAACTCCTAGATCCTTTTCCTTCCTCCGGCCGACTGGCGGCACAGACTTCGGCGTGTCCTATAGCAAGGAAGACATCCTTCTGCCGACGAAACGCCATCACCGCGCACCGCAGCCGTCCCCCGCCGGATCGCCGCCGAAGCACCCGGCAGAGCAGCGCCCCCGGGAGCCCGAATGTGTTGCGGCCGGCCCTGAGTCACAGCGACTGGCGACCCGACCGATCTACCACTACCGTCCATGCAACACGGCGCCCTCCGCTACGCCGCGCTACTCGAACGATCCCAACGAATCCGACGACGACAACCCCAGCGAGGGATTTAAGGTAGGTGCCGGAATGTCCTTTCCACGATCCCTCCATTATCATTATCAGTGTGTAATATAGCAAGCGGGGTTTACTCCATGCCAACGCCGACCGATACCGATATGCTTCACCGTCTCACGAGAGGCTGCTATAGAAACGGTTCCACAAATTCGATACATTCCCGAACGTCTCCGGGGTCTCGGGCAGGCAGGGCTAGCCTTCGACGACAGGCGGCGCCAACTTGCAAAAAAAAAAAAAACACACGGCGTCAGTGCGACAGAGCAATTAAACGATTTTCACATTCTTCACACTTCCTTCCGTGCGCAGTTCCGCCCGCTTCCGATCCTTCTCCTCACATACGGCGGCGGCGGCCACTGCTGACCACTTCGGTCGGTCGGACGTTTTGCGAGTGATGAAGGTGGCTGTTTTTAAAAATAAATTATCTCATGGGATTTTTAGTGGGGAAAAGAAACACAAACACGACGAGTGGGTCCTCTGGCGGTGAAGGGCGATGCGCGCAGCCGAAAGTGACGTGATTTTGCGACCAACATTCGGCACAAGAGTTCAGGCTGCGCTGTTGCGATCGTGCGAGCGGGCACAAAATGGAAGCTCGCACACAGCTACAGCGCACTCTGGCGGGAGATTCGGATTCGGAACGCGCTTTCGGCCACACCGCTGGCGACATCTGGGTGAATTTCCTCCGGTGGAATTTCGGTGGAGAGAATATTATTACCTCTCTCAACATCTCAGCAATGGAACTAATTAAAGATGATTTAGGAAAACCTCACATGCAGGAATGCAGCAATACTAATGCAGCTGCTAAATGATCGGCAGGTGAGGATCAACTTCGGAAGGGTTGAGCACATGGCAACGAGTGCTAAATCGTTCACGGCTCGGCGCCCTTAACACGCAGCGTTTAGAGAGGGTCGGCCTCCCATCGTCCCCATCCCCGTACCGACCGATCGGTCGGGTGGGGTGACAAGAAAAGCCCAACCGCATCCGCCCACCGGGTTGAGGGTCGATGCGCGCGCGATTAAGATGTCCACTTGCGCGATGTGTCCGTCGGCATGACGAGTCCGCTCCCGGCTGGGATTAACGTCCGTTACTTGCAACACGGAACGGCATCTTTCACCGGTGCTCCAGTGTGCGCACTTGGCGGGAGTGCTGACCGTTCAAAAAAAAATTACGCCAACTGCTAGGTACGCAGCACAAGATCCATTCGCGTAGTCGCTAATTACACCCATTAGTTGCGTGGTAAAAACCCGTCATTTTTGGTGTGGCTGAACCAACAAACTGCGGGGCACGTTTCAGTTGAATGCTGGCATTTGAAGACCGTTCGCTTCCGTAACGTGTATTAAATGCATCGCCATGAATGGAAAACTCGAACGTATTTTTCTTCCGATCCCGGTTTTATAATTCATGGCAGTTTTGTGATCCCATAAATCATTCACATCCCGGTTTGGTTTGATTAATAAGTGTGCCTCTGTCGGAGCGGATCTAGGATCGTGTGTTTTTTTTTTTTTGCTAGGACTGATTCACCCGCCCCTGTTGTGAGTCACCACCAACGAAGCCGCATGGTCGATGGAGGCGCATGGTCTTTTTTGGCTTCAATTTAAAATAAGTTACCGTTCATCGTATACACCACACTACTGTACACTTTAAGGATAGCTTTTGCCAAAAATGCTTTTCGACTGAATTGATCAGCTGCCAGGCCGTTCGTCAGTCGCTCGTCTAACCGGGGAACACTTTCATTATAGTGAAGAAAAGAATGGGTTGCTTGAAAAAAAAAGAAAGGAAAATCCGACTCATGATGCATGCCAGATGTGCAAACCCCGGCTCAAGGATGCGCGCTATGCTGTCCATATGCCCCGACGCGGTAAGGTAGCCAAAACGGAAAGAATTTATCTTCAGCATGCATCGCCGCCAAAAACGCTTAACGTTAAGAGGTTCACACATACGCTGTTACCACCAGAAAACTTCTTTGCCGATGCAAAGTTGATAAACAGCGATGAAATTTAAACTTATAAGTCCTTCCGTTCGGTAGTTCTCGTCTCGCATTTCGCGTTTTTTTTTATTCTTCGGGGAAATGGAAATTTTAATGATTTACGGAACAAATCTTCCCGGACTAATGAACGGAAATGGTCGAGCCAGAAGTGCGGTTCCTTTTTGGTTGCCTCCCCGAGCTGAGGCCACTGGCGGGGCGACAGCTGAAAAATGTTGACAGCTCCCCCACGTCATGGTCCCAGCTCATGGTTGACGTACTTTGTTCCCTTCGCTCGATCACGCTTCCGTGCTGCCGGCACACTTATAGTAAAAACGAATTGTAGAGTACACTTTTAATTGTCGAAACACTTATCACACCGTTCCCACCCATTAGTTTGGGCGCTGCGGCGCAGAAAATTTAAAAACATCATGGAGGAAAACGCATGAGTGGAACACTTCGGCTTTCAGTTTTTATTTTCTGCTCCAATGGAAAACACAAAGAAGAGAGAAATATGAGTATAAAACAGTTTCTTTCCATTATCCCCGCGACGCTGCAATCAATCTGCCTCCCGTCAGCGCCATCTTCTGTTGGCGCATCTCCTTTCTGGGTAACGCGTTCACTTCCTTCGGTGCATCCGGGTGCAGCAGACCCGACCCGACGTGGCCAGTTACACGCCACCACCACCACCGGCGTCACCGGTGGTATTAATTTCCCTGTCCGTTCCGGAGTGCGAACGTCCGCCTCGAGGTTACTCGGCGGTTCAAATTTTTGCACGCAGAAGTAAAAAAGAAAAACCCCACCCCTACGTTCCCGGATAAATGGCAAACTGTCAAATAGCATCCATCAGACGGCGGTCCGCCCCTGTCTCCGTTCCGGTGTTGATGTGAGCGGCATCTCCCTTCTTGCGGAGAGATGAAAGAAACCCCAAGACGTTGCAGGCGAAGGTGATGATGATGATGATGATGATCAAGCCTCCCTTTCAGTCCCAGGCTGTCCCAAGACGAGACTAAAGGGGGTGAACTTTCCGCGGTGAACCTTGATCGAGTTCAACATTGTGCCGTCGGGCGGTCGGAATCGTAAATCAATCAGCGTGCATCGTCGATGGCTGAGCTAGAGGGCCTGACAGCCAAATCTCGCTTTTCCCCTGGGCAAAGGGCCGACGGGTGGGGTGGATGGGGACATTCGAAACCGGAACCGAAAAAGCGGAACCATTCATCTTCCGCCGTGCGATGGCTCATTTAACGCCAGTCCGCGCGTGTCCTTTACCCAGCTGAGGGAGGTAAGGGTTCCGTGCCAACCGGGACATCATTTGACGAAACGGTAACGGCCCTTGTTTCCCAATGGGCATCATGGAAAGTTTTCACAAGGTCTCCTGCATCCTGCTCCAACTATGACGTCACGGAAAAGTAAAAACCGAATCCGTTCGGGCGGATTTCTTTGATGCTCATTAATCACCAACACATAATACCGCCGCAAGCATATGTAAACGATTATCGCTCACCCGCTTTTCCGCCTGTCCGCCCGCCCGCCCGCCCGCCTCGGCTTTCCTCGTTTACCCTCCCGCTAACGGATGAATGGTGGAAGCGAACCGAAATGGCACAGATTGCCCATGTTTGTGGCACGTCACGTTATGCTGCTTCAAATTTGTGTGTGTTGTTTTTTTTCCCACAAGTTCCCGTTCCGAGAATGACAGATTTATCTTCCCGAAGGCGAATAATACATTTATTTTATCCGCTATTTTTTGTTCTTTGCGTTTGCAGAAAAGGTTGCCATTTTCGCTGAGTAATAATGCGCTTGTTAGGCAATTTATGGTCATATTTTCCCCACATGACTTTTGATTATATGGTTCTTTTTTCCCCACTCTAGCTGAACACTTGGTTTGGTGTGATTGCGTTTTGAAAAGCGATGCAAAACATTTGCCAAAGTGCTCAACAAGACAAGGGGATGAACAATTAATTTTCTTCGTTCTACATGGTTGAGAAACACGTCCAGCATACAGTTACAGTTGTTCTTCGTTTCAGTTGGTTCTTAAACCGAAGGAAAGTGTCCACGCAGGCAGGGAAATCGGTGCGAATAATGTCACCTTTTGTGTATTGTTTGCGCTCGTTTCTAGCGGAGGAGGAGGAAAAACACCATCCCGAAGATACACAACCATGTCCCCTTTCTTGGTTGATTAACATGGATCTGGTTGTGGCGGGGGCGCAAGATGTGACACAGTTTTGCACGTCATGCTCGGTAATTAGCGAACCCTTTTTTTCTTTCCGTTCCGTGCGATGAGAAGGAACGGGTATTTCCCGGAAAATGTTTGCCCTCTCTTCTGTCTGACGTTCGTTGGCGGGTTCATAGCGGGCCTTCGGTGACCGATCGGGGGATTACTAATTGGAATTATCAGCTGGATTAGGTTGAGTTTTTGAAGAAGCTGACAGGATACTAGTGGTGTGCTTCCTTGTGCCACTCTTGTCAAGGACACGGTCTTTGTTAAGCTAAATTTCTTAATTACTGTGGAAGGCTGTTATCTTCAAAAAAAAAAAAAAAAAATCTGTTTGAAACAAAAACACAATCCCATTGTCAATCAGGCGGCTTCACTTTTCGACTCCTTCCCTCTTTGGCAGCATTTCCCGGCTGTCGGGGAAAGAAAACGACGCTGTCGAATACCGTACGTGTGAATGATTCATTACAGATCCGATTCCCGTTGGCCCACGGGTTCGGTCGTGTTACTACAGGAACAGTTGTTTACAAACAGCCATGATTCGGCAAAAAAAAAATTAAAAGGAACCCATTTTCCACACGCCGATCTTTTTTCCGCATGATCCCATTACTTGAAATTCCAGCCACTTCCTTTGCTTACGTTTGCGAAATTTACTCGAAATTGCACATGTTCAAAACAGCAACTGTACTCCTCCGGCTGGTCAGTCAGTGTTGGTTCGCACAGACAGACCACGACCACACGACAGCGGTGTTGCCTTTTGTGATCTCATTATTTTTACTTCGATTTGCCGAGCGTGAGAAAGAAAAATCCGTCACATTTCGCAATAAACAAAAAAAAAACAACCCTGCAAACGCGAATATTCGCATCCTTTCGCACTTCAAAGAGGAATAAAAATTGATTACAAACACACTCCTGCCATCCGTCACGGATCGTCCTCGGTATCTATCATGCTCCAATTTTCCGACCGGTACGTACACGGTCCGTCCACTGGTCCGGTTTTCACACCTTCTCGCCCAATGTGTCGCAGGGGAGGGGGGGGGGGGTGCCGTGGGGAGAGGAGGCAGAGGATGCATAAGCATGTCTCGGTAGACGGGGGCGAGCTTCGCTTTGGGGTGGAATGGAAAATGAAGACTGTTAAAAACGCCTCTGTTTTCACCTGAGCTCGTCGTAGGGTTGGGTTGAAAAGTGTCCCATCGAAACGAGGGTTTTTTTTGCGAGATTGAAACGGAGTAAAAATTCAGAGAAAGAGAGAGAGAGAGAGAGAGAGAGGTATAGAGAGAGATAGAGAAAGAGAGAGATACAGAGAGAGAGAAAGAGAGTTCAGATTCTCTGGCGAGCGGCAGCGGCTGGCGAGAGCAACCCTTCCTTTCACATGTGAGTCACACTCTCTGTTTCGGTTTCCCTTTTTGTGATCGCGCAGTAGTGATCGCGCGAAGGGGAAATCCCACGATTCAAGTGTCCGAACCCTTCGTTGCGTGCGTGTGAGTTAGTGGATGGAACGGCACGGAATTGAAACAGAAAACGGAGAGCCAATACCGCTATACACACAATTTCTCATTTTCCTCTAGCGAAGAGTGGCTTTTAAACTTACTCGAGACACAGAGAGAGAAAGAGAGAGAGAAAGAGAGAGAGAGAGAGAGAGAGAAAGAGAGTGGAAAACGCGCACACACCGCACACGGGAGGGATACGTTTTTGATATAT
>JAOEFI010000006.1:9052896-9067804 GCA_034621735.1 Anopheles plumbeus
GCTTCCCGTAGGGGAAAGTCAGGAAATGGTCATGAGAAGTCTGGCACGGTTTACGATCAGCACCACCGTTCGATCATAAACGGGAGCGGACTTTTCCAGGCGTTGTGCCCAACTCAACTGGCCGGGTGAATCCGTTCGAGCCGGCCCAATTCCGTGCGCCCTTTCACTTGCTAGTCGTCGCCGTTGGGAAAGTCCAGAGAGGGCAACATATTTCCGCCGAATGCAACGAAACACGGCCACGCACGCTGGTGGAATCATTGGTGCATAGAACTAGTGCGTGTGTGTGTGTGTGTGACTGAAAATAAACATCGTCGTGCCATTCGCTCCCTCCCCCCGAACACACCGGTTACGCATCACGTTACGCGACGCGGAAATCGACGCCTTTGCGTAACGCGCCAGAGTGTTGCACATTTCGCTGACTCACGTTCTCGTTCGGCGAACGGTAAATCGGGATCGCAGCCGGCGGGAATGTGTGCGTGAGCGAACGTGACGCACACCCATTACTCATACCGAACAGAATTGGGAGTCGGCCTAGTTGAGGGCCTATAGTTTATGCTGTACGCCAGAGGAAGAACCACGTGTTGCGGAATATCGGAGAGTGTGTTGGAACTTAGGAACAGGTGAAACGGACGTTAAGCGAGAAACGAGCGGAAAAGTGTCGGTGAATCTAAGCAACATTCGAAAGTCTCCGGAACTGCAGACGGTGGAGGAAACTGTACGGAGTTAGTTTTGGGACTACCCCCCAACGGTGGAAAGTGCAACGACTGGTGGTCCCCTTAGCCAAGTAGAGACAGACCGAAGACCGAAAACCACCTGAGATGTCGTTCTGTAGGATCACCGGCAAGTGCCGGTCGCTGCCGAAGCCGAACTACTTCCCGATGCTGCCGCCAATCTCCCCCGCGGCCGCCAAGCGCTGCTGCCGCGTGACGGGGAAAGCGTACGGCCTACCGTCGCACCACTTCATCCCGGTGACGCTGGTGAGGCGGGCGGGAGCCGGCCCAGACCGCTGTCGAATCACGAACGTGTCGGGTGAGCTGGAACCGCACCACTACCAGCCGGGCGCGTACGGCTGCCGGAAGCACGAGGTGCTGTGCGCGTTCCGGTACGTCCTCCCGGTGTTGGACGACAGCGACGAGGCCCAGCGGAACCTGACCGCGATCCTGCAGGCGAAGACCCGCCCACTCGAGCAGACGCTGTACGTGTACCGGGTGGACGAGCGGAACTGTGGGCTGGTGTTTCCGGCGCGCCTGGAGGCGGCCGTACGGGACGGTGACGTGCGGGACGTGCTGCTGGCGAAGGAGTCGGACAAGCTGCTGATCAAGCTGCGCCAGGGCAATAGTGTGAGCGTGCAGCTGCGCAGCGTCGAGCAGCCGGACGTGCTGGAGCAGCTGTACGAGGGCGAGGGCCCGCGGGCGGACGTGATCAAGCGGCGGGAGAAGGAGGACGCGAAGCGGGCGAAGCCGAAGGGTGGCCGGACGGGCGGCCTGTCGAGCATCGCGAACATCTTCGAGCAGAAGGAGGCGGTACAGGACGCGGCGGCCGAGGAGGAGCAGCGGTTCATCGAGGAGCACCGGGAGAAGGCGGTCCGGTTGGCGGGCGAGCGGCGCGCGCGCCAGTTGGCGGAGAAGCTGAGCGCGCTGCAGCTGAACGGGCACCTGATCGAGCAGGAGCCGGAGCTGGCCGATCTGGTGAAGCCGCTCATCGAGTCCTGGGACTGGGGGACGCTGGAGCGCGAGGCGGCCGAGCATGGGGGTGTGCGGGGGACGGTGAGCGCCCTGCCCGAGGCGCTGAACGTTCTCCCGGTGCACGTGCCGGCGCAGAAGCTCACCGTCGATCAGTCGCTGCTCGAGCGGTGCTCCGGTCTGGAGGCGGCTTCATACGTCGGTGCGATCACTCCGGCGAGGGTCGAGTTGAAGCAGGACCGACTGAAGGCGCTGGCCGGACTGAGTCCCGAGGCGTTGGCCGCCCTGGCGCAGCTCGACGAGCGTCTCTCGGCCGAGGGCGACGTCCTGCCGCACCTGGACGACCTGGCGTTGATCGTGGCCCACCTGTCCCAGGCCCTCCCGGCCGAAGTGAACGGCGTGCCGGGCGTGAAGCTGGTCGTCAACCACCAGTCGGTGTTCGTGCCTGGCCAGATGCTGGTGCTGGCCGGCGGCAAGCCCACCTTCGTGCCGGGCCAGTCCCTCCCGGGCGCATCCGGAGCGCTCGAGTTCGTGCCGGGCGTGACGCTGACGGGTCCCGACGGAGCGGTCCAGTTCATCCCGGGCGAACTCTCCGGTGGCCAGAAGCAGCCCAGCTTCGTCGCGGGCAAGACGATCGACGGGCGGTTCGTGTGCGGCCAGGTGCTGACGGTCAACGAGGAGCCGCGCTTCGTGCAGGGCCAAACGATCGTGACGCCGGCGGGTGTGACCAAGTTCGTCGCCGGCATGCTGGACGAGCGGACGGGCGCCTTCGTCCCCGGCCAGCCGATCGAAACCCCCGACGGGCTTCGGTTCGTCCCCGGCCAAACCATCACGGTGCAGGGCAAGGAGCGCTTCATCCCGGGTCAGACGGTGCCGGGGGCACGCGGCGAGCTCCTGTTCGTCCCGGGTCAGACGGTGCCACTGGGAGACACCGGCGAGGGAGATGGGGCGCACTTCGTGCCCGGCCGGACGATCGTCACGCCCGAGGGCGCCAAGTTCGTGCCGGGCCAGTACGCGGGCGAGTCGTTCGTGCCGGGCGTGTGCGACGCCAGCGGACGGTTCGTGCCGGGCGTGAACATCGAAACGAAGGAGGGCTCCAAGTTCGTCGAGGGCCAGATCGTGCACACCAAGCACGGTGCCGTGTTCATGCCGGGCACGACGAGTGTGGCCGCCTCGGGAGTCACGTTTGAGCTCGCGTCCACCATCGACGCGGTGCGCTTCAGCGAGGCGTCCCCGGTGGGGCTGGTGGTGGACGGCGAGCGGCTGGCGGTGAGCGAACCGTCCATCTGCGTGTTCGGCCACCTGGTGCAGAACGAGGCCGGCGTCGAGTTCTACCCGGAGCGCATCAGCAAGGAGCACCTGCCGACGGGCAAGATCGTCCCCGGCAAGCTGGTGCGCCAGCTGGCGGACGCCAAGTTCATCCCGGGCATCAAGACGGCGGACGACGGCTTCATCCCGGGCCAGGTGGTGCTGACGGACCGGGGCGAGCAGTTCGTGCCGGGCCAGGTGATCGAAACGTCCGAGGGCATGAAGTTCGTGCCGGGCCAGATCATCGACACCAAGAGTGGGCACAAGTTCGTGCCGGGCCAGACGATGGAGACGCCGGACGGGGCGCGGTTTGTGCCGGGGCAGATCATCAACACGCGCGCAGGCCCAACGTTCATCCCGGGCCAGGTGATCAGCACCGACGACGACGGCGAGCGGTTCGTGCCGGGCCAGATCGTCGACACCGACGACGGGCCACGCTTCGTGCCTGGGCGCGTGCTCGAGACGGACAGCAAGGTCACCTTCATCCCCGGGCGCATCGTGCAGACGGCCGACGGGCCACGCTTCGTCGCGCCCGACCTCAAGGACACGGCCGACGGCGACGAGGAGTTCCTGGTGCAGAGCTTCACCGTCACGCCCGAGGAGCTGAAGCTGCTGAAGCCGAGCCAGCCTCCGATCACTGGGGCCACTGGGCCGCTGGCCGAGCCCTGGGAGAGCACGCACGTCGTCAGCCTGGACAGCACGATCCTGGCGAGTCTCGCCCAGTCCGGCATGCCCATCGGGCGCCAGGTGGAGGCGTCCGCCGTCGACTACGTGCTGGAGAGCACCAAGGAGCGCAAGGCCCTGCAGCGCTTCCTGGCCGAGAACAACCTGCCGGGCGCGCAGCTGGACGCACTCGAGCACATCTTCGACGGACTGAAGGGCGTCTGCCGGCGCGTGGACCTGGAGTCGCTGCAGTGCAGCGGGACGGGTGCGCCCACCGACGAGACCGTGTGCAATGGGTCGATCGGGGTAGTGGAGTCACTTGCCTCCAACCTAGCCGCGATCCTGTCCGAGGTGGACTCTGCCGGGGGTCCCACCCGCACGATGTACGAGATCATCGCGGAGGCGATCAAGGCGTCCACGGGCGAGTACACGGTGGAGGAGCTGCAGCACGTCGTCAAGTCGCCGGAAGCGGTGGACTACCTTTTTGGTGTGGTGAACCGGACGATCGTGCGCAACAACATCGACCAGAAGCTGCGGACGCTGACGGCACTCATCGGGGAGGATGGCGAGGCGCCGGGGGCAGAGGAGCAGCGAGCGGGCGCGCTCGACCAGACCGGCGCCATCGAGGAGTTCTGCCAGCTGCTCGACAACGGCGGCATGTCGGAGGCGTTCGTGAACCTGCTGCGGAAGGACGAGAACCTGTTCCGGTCGATCGTGGCCAGCCTGAAGAGCTCGGGCGTGGTCGAGGGTAGCGTGAACATCTCCGAGATCCTACAGACGGCCCTGGTGGACAGCATTCAGGATCGGGCGCAGGCCGCGCTGGTGGAACTGCTGGAGGACGCCAGCTCGCACGACGCCCTCCGGGCCCTGCTCAAGAAGTCCGAGGGGCTGGCGCACGCGCTCGGCCACGCGAAGGAGGCGGAAACGTTCCAGTACCTGGTGACGCACCCGGCGGCCCTGCGGGACCTGCACCGGGACGACGAGCTGTTCACGCTCATCAACCGGGTGCTGATCATGGAGCAGCTGGCGGAGGACGACGACGAGTACAGGGAGCTGATGGACGGGCTGGGGCGGACTCCGGCGCACGCCACCAAGAGCGACAAGCTTCGCGAGCTGATCCGCCAGAGCGGGGCCCTGTCGTACGCGCCCGCCCGCAAGCTCGCCCTCGAGACGTCCCGGGACGTGCCGCTGTCGCTGTTCTACACCAACAACCAGCTGGCCATCGAAGAGTTCTTCCTCCGGACGGGCCAGTGCCAGCGGCGCTGCCCGAGGGCGTTCCTCATCATCAAGCGCGGCTTCCAGGCGGTGATACCGCGCGAGTCCAGCCACGAGGTGCTGGCCGGCAAGATCGCCTACACCGTGCTGGACGAGGACGGTATCCGCCACTTCCAGCCGCTGAACGTGCTGTCGGCGTTGCGCATCACGCCCAAGTTCCTGCACCGCTTCTCGATGTACACCTGCGAGTTCCAGGAGGAGCCGGACTGCGAGACGTTCAGCAGCAGCAGCAGCCACGACGGGTCCGACCTGCTCGAAGACGCCGCCTACTTCTATCGCCCGCTGTCGCGCCGTGGATCGCAGCGTAGCACCACCGGGGCTACGGCCACCAACGGAACGCTGGGTTCGAGCTATGGCGCCAACACCCGCAGCGTACTGGACCGGCCGGACTCCTACAGCCCGCGTCTGGTGAACCGCAAGCTGCCGCCACTGAATGGCTTCCATCCGGGCGTCGCCATGGTTGGTTCGTTGCCGCTGCTACCCCACCACCATCATCTTAATCATCTTCATCATCAGCCGCTACCGCTTCAGCACACTTCCGTGACGAATCACCACAACCACCACCACTACCAGCATCATCAGCATCCTCTCCACCAGCCACACATCAACCATCGCCATTCGCAGCTGCAGGAACACCACCACGCTCCGATCGCACCCCAGAAGCTGTACTCGCCTGCGCAGACAGACAATGTTAAGGTAGGCTGGTGCCCAAAACACAATCGCACTCGAATCCCTCGAAAACCCAAATCTGCGCACACTAATTATAGACGATCCAATCCGTGCCGTGCCGTACCGTACATATACCACCCGTTTGAAGGACAGTTGACATCGCACCGAAGTTGACAGGTTCTTCCCAACCGAACCGCAGCAATGCGCGGAACCTTGCGGGGTTTTTCCCTCCCCTGAGAGAGGGCCACAAACATCCGCAAGTGGTCGCGTGTGTGAATCCCCGTCTGTCCGTCCGTCCGTCCGTCTCAAGCACGTCCGCAACGTCCGGACTTCCCGGTTCGATCTCTTCCTTCGACCAGTACAACCATTCTTGGGATGGTTTGTTTGTGACGATAAATCTGGCGTTAAAAACACACACACAGATTATTGTCTTGTCAACCGTTGGTCTCTATATACTGGTAGGGGGATGTTATGGCTGGGTCCAATAACACATCGTCACACCCCCGGGTCATTGTTGTCTGCATGTTGAGGAAACTGGAGTAAAACAAAATAGCAATCGCAGTAGGCCATGGAAGAAGAGCTGTACCAAGCCGTCAGATAGAGTGCTGAAGAAGAACAGATAAACTCGGTTCATTCGCCTCGGCGGGAAGTTGTTGCTATAAAGTCTAATCCGGCAATATACCCGGAAAACACCAACTGTTGAGTTAGCATATCGGAGAGTTTAATCTGTTTACAATACCGTTCCGAGAACGGTCGGTACGAAAAATGGTCTACTTCGTCTGTCTGAGCCGTACACACTCGCCCTCACCTACTTCCCCACTCTCATATGCACGGTCGCGATGTGATAATGGCGAAACTGCTCCTGGCGGGGACTGTGTCCACCACTGCGAGATCCACTATTTATAGCGCCCGACGGCTCGAGACGCACTCTGCACAGAAAGTGAGCACGCGGAGAACTTATGCTAGCAAGCGCCTCTCGCCACCGTACCCTGTGTGACTTCAAACCCCGCCGGTAGTCTGCGTAATGGATCATGCTGTCCCTGTCTCCGACGACAGGGAACTCTTCGTTATCATCTTGTCCTTGTTCGCGTACGGTACGATCGTCGCCAATGCATCGTCTATAAATAGTGCCCAAAAAGGGGTTGCGGGATATTGGGTTTTCGAAAGGATTGCGTCGTGGAGGGGAACCTTCCCGGGACGCCTGGCTGGTGCCTGGGGTCGATTTGAAGTCGACGTGCACTTGTTCGGTGTAATTGATTCCAGGCCACGGCCCTACTACCGCCGATGGGAGCGACTACTTTCCCCGACGCGGGCGAACATCTGCGATACGTCACTGCGAACCCTCCCAACGGCCACAAATGATCTACATCCATTTCTCGTAATCACACCTCACCCACCCATCCCTTCTCCACCAACAGACTCTACCGATGGCAATGAGGATAGCGATCAAGGCCTCGCTCGCCCAGGGCCGTGAGTCGGCGAACTGCCATCGCTCCAGCAGCCGGGACTCGCTCCACCGGACGCCGTCCCGGGCGAGTGTGCACGACTGGACCTGGAAGTGATCGGCCGGTGCTGCTTAGTGCGTAACTTTAGGAGTTTTTTTTCTGTTTTCGGCTTAGCTAGTAAGATAGTTAGTGTAAGGCGTGCCAACTGGAAAACTGCGATACTGGATGGGCGATGAAGCGGAGGCGACCGATCGTGCCCGGGGATCAGATATGTAGCCAATGCAAAATGCTGAACTGAACCCCTACCCCTACGAGGATGTACACATATTTCGACGATGGAATGAAGATGTAAATTGAATACAATAAAAACACACTGCTCAAACTTAACTGCATTAGTCCGTAACGGGGGTTCGGTTGAGTCCGACAGATCGGAGGCACGATCTGCAGACGTGGGGGCCTGGCGACACGCCGTACGTGATATATCACCTGACCTTTTTCCAACACAACACTGATCGTTACAACTGTGCATGGGAGAAGGGATTCAGCCGCAGAATTAGAACATACATACACCACCACGACACTAATCCTAGCCGGGGGTAATTACTCATCGAATGGACACGTTCCACAGTGGACCTAATGTACCATAAATCATTCCATTTTGGCGCGAGCGGCAAAGGCCAGCAAACAACTCACTCAAGGCGCGCTTAGAAACCGGGCGATAGCGTATGGTGGAGCTAATGGACCATGAAACACGGTCGCAGTTCACTGGAGGGACTGTTTGCACCGGGTTGGTCCGAGCCGGAGAAAGACCCGCCAAGGTCAGCCGGGTACTTTCTCAAACTGTCCGCCCGCGGGTTGCGAATCCGCCGGCCCGGACGGTTGTTTTTGCAAAACCATACCCAACACGTCCCAGGCGATGGACAGAATGGCGCACGCAGTGGTACGCAATGGGGCCACCGGTTCCGAAAGACCGCTGGCCAAACGGCGCCACCAACGGACAGCGAAGCTGTCATAACAGAATGCCACACGGAGGTTCGGCCGAAAGTTCCCGCAATGTGGTGCGGGATAATTCTGCGCTTGACCCACATCCGCGCACGGTGGAACCGCGTTGACGGGTACCGTTGAGCTGTAACATTAGCCCCCGAGTTATGCAACATGATACACTGGCGCAAAGGATGTGCCAGACCGGGGGAAGGAAAAACACTGTCCAAACAAACCTACCGTACGTC
This sequence comes from Anopheles plumbeus, assembly GCA_034621735.1. Classification (NCBI taxonomy): domain Eukaryota; kingdom Metazoa; phylum Arthropoda; class Insecta; order Diptera; family Culicidae; genus Anopheles; species Anopheles plumbeus. The sequence goes on from JAOEFI010000006.1 coordinate 9,061,168, forward strand.
CACCCGGGCCGAAAGTGAAGCTGGTACTTGATGCTGGCTTTGAAGTCAGTGGCCGTCTTCTTGGAAAGAATCACTCCCGGTTCGAAGAGACTATATAGCGGAGGGACCGTATCGACCTCTCCATTCCATTGCGCAACCCGAACGCTCCGTACGGCCGTAACGATCGATCGTAAAACTCGATCGAAACTGTTTGTTTTTCCCGTACGCATAAACGCTGCATCGCAATCTGGCGAGTTCATTGAAACTCTTCTCCAAGCCCCTCGCGAAGAAGTCCTCCCGAACGTACCTCCGAGATGGACAGTGAGACCCAACCCTTCTAGAGGGCGCATTTTCTTTCTCCCTTCTGCTTGAAATAAATATGCGTACATGCGACCGTTTATTGGAGTACGGGCCACCCCTAGCCCGGTGTAAATAGCATTTCGCTGTTTCATTAGCTCTCATTAGGTTGGATCCGCGTGTTGGATGGGCCCCAAATTGGCTCATGTGTCAGTCTCGCCACGGTGGAGGATCCACCCATCGACGACGACGACGGCGGCGATGAAGATGATGATGAACATGACACTTTCCCCAACGCCGGGTGTTGCGGTCATCAGCCTGCACAGTGCACCACCGGGCCGAGAAGGGCGCACGCTATTAGCGGATTACCGATCACCAACTACTCGAACCGCAACAGCCATCTCGTCCGTGCGTCCATCATCTCTGCCATATAGCGCGACAACTCCTGCCGACTGCTGGTGTTTGGCGTGCCGGTTTGTCTGTGCGTTTTTCCGACCACACCACAGTAGCGTGTCTCTTCTCGGGAGCATGTCTTCAGTCCCCAGGAGAGGCGGGTTTGGAATATGGTGGCGATCGGTGGCGGGTTGGTTGCATAACTCTAAAAATAAACCTTCACCCAACCGATCCTTCATCATCCGTCGTCCTCACGCAACAGCCGCACACGCACGACGCACCTACTCGTGTAGTTACGGTGCGAGCTCGTTTTGCAACTAGGATGGGACGATCAGGTCAGTCAGGTACAACACCCCGAATCCCTTGCTGGAGGTGAACCTCGAGTATAAGTATGCAGGACTCTTTATTCATAACGAGATCAGCAGTAAAACAGAGCGAGAATATCTCTTCGATCAAAGTTTCTTTTCGTGATGGTCAATTTTTTAAATGTTGTTCCAACTGTCAAACTGTGAAACTGTAAACGCCGCCAACTGTTACAGAACCTTCTGTCAAATTGGACAAATTGAATCCTATTCGTTCCACGAGCGAAAACTGTTCCCTAACAGTTGCCTTTTGCTTATTCAAAGGCAGACGTTTACGATTCGCCTGGAGTGCAATGAACTCCGACGGCAGTTTATATTTATGGCAGCTCCATGGTCTCCTTCTAGCACCTACTCCTTTCGAGGACGAACGTGTAGGAAGACCACACTGCATGGTCCCCGGTTGGATGAAACACGGCCCACCACTGGAGGAAACTGAAAATGGAGGGGGTTTTCCACAAGGCAAGGGTCAATCCTGATGGGCATTCCATTAGGGGGAACGTTATGAAGTTTCGCTACAAATTGCGCCACCGCTGATGGACATAATGAGGCGTACCGACCACGCCAACGTACCGACGAGTGCGAGTACGAGTGCTTTATCTTCGCCGTCACCACCACGCACTCTCGCGGGAAGGAAGAAAAACCGGCGACCGCGATGGCGGCAAAACAAACACGTCCTCCGTCACCCGGGGTTCCCGGGCGGGCCAGCGCGTAGGACATGGGGGTGAGAGAGAAGATTACTTAGGATTTGTTGCAAAGCGAGCGAAACCATTTTTTGCTGCGTACGCGCATCTCCGAAAGGTGCACAGATGGTTTATTGTCCCGGACTCGCTTCCCCCACCCCGGTCCCACCCACTCGGCCCTGCTGACGTCACTTTGACCGAGTAACGTAACGAGGCTGGAGGCGGTGCGAAAAATGAAACAATTAATGAACTCCAGATGATTTCCACCGGTTCGGGGGTGCGCGGGCTGAGGCTGAGGCTGAGGAAGATGCGCCGCGGGGCCGTGTGTCAGAAGGCGGAACGCTCTAACGGCGCAAAGTGCGCGCGTGGCATGACGAATGGGCTAAATTGATCATCTGACGCCCGAGGGTGGGAAACGCTTTTCCCGTGCGGCCTAAGGATGAACGAGGTGGTGTTCCACCCATCCCACCGTATTTCACACCTGTGAGTTGTTTGTGAGGTTAAAAATATGCGGCGTAAAATATGGGATGCCTTCCACTCGCCAGCTAGTGGCAGCTTCGAGAACCCGGCGGGTTTCATGAATGGACCACGATTGCCAGGATGTTGTGTCCGAACTTTTCCCAGAAAAGTGGCTCCCGGTTTTTCTTTTCCCCTTTTTCGAATGCCGTTCTACTTATTGCATCGGGCATAAATCATCCGCTCGCCGAAGGAAACACGCGGAGTCTCCTGCGAAATCTCCATCTGACAAACTGTCCTCGTAAAAGTTGTCACGGCTTGAACCAACAAACGTTAGATTCTTCCCTCAGCCATCTTCGTTAAAGGGTCCGATCAGCGTTCTTCAAATTCTATCTCACGCAGCGGAACGGATTTCTTCGGAATTGTTTAGTCATCAGCGGGAAAACAAACAACAACTTTGAAAACAACACAAACATAGAATCATTTGAGACAACTTTTTGTGGATGAGACATTTTTTGCGATTTTAGATAATTTTTGCTTTCGGAATTATCTAATAAACATCTTCCATACGAAATAAGACATTCTTGAATTATCAAAAAAGTAACATAAATAGTATAAAAGAATCTGAAAGAAAGAAAGAAAGAATTTTTGTTATGATTAATGCATATATGATTGAAATATGATTATGAGAATTATGATGAGATTATTAATACACGTTCAACGCACTCATGTTGAAAAATGTAGCGATCACTTGTTTTATGAAAACATTTTCTATTAAATTAGGGAAAAAAACTGACAGCTTCAAACATTCTCGCAGCAGGAAAATGGTTGAAGGGCACTATCCTTCAGGTGAGGGTTTCACACCATTACCAAACGGACGCCAGTTTACATGGAAACCAAGGTAGAAGAGAAACCGCATGATTCACGACGGGACCTACTTTCGGCTCGGCTTTTCCCACGAAATGGCACCACACGAAAATGTGACACATCGTTCACGTCCGTCACACCTCACATTAACCTGACCTAAGCGGATCGGTGGGTACGAGGGCCTAAGGAAGCAGAAAAGAAACACGGTATACTTTCTCATTCAACGAGACGTGTTTTTCTTGTTTGTTTTCCCGCTCTTTTTCTGAGTCGGATTTTACAAATTAATAAAATGCCGTTTTGATGAAAAACAGACCCACACTCCATCGTGCGCAACGTTCCCCGTCTTCGGCGAGGTTACGACACGCAAGCAAACAGCAGACGCTCCCTGAGGGTGACGACTCAATATCTCAGCTGATGTGAACGAGATGTTTTTCCCGTCTTTCGCTCTTGGCGTGGCTTGATTTTCCAAACATTTCTCATTTCCCCGCGGGACAAGAAAAGAAAAGAAAAGAAACCCCATTACAGCTGGGTTTGTCACGACGAATAAATGAATCAGATGCGCGAGTGGATGGCGCCCGCCCGGATTCGTCCCGATCGCGGCACGTGAGTGACGGCACGGTTCCGTGTTTGACCTACACCACAGGGTGGAGAAAAAAAAATACAGCGCCCCGGTGGGGAGAAATCATCCTTTTGGGAAAACATATCCGTCTGCGACAAACAAACATTTGTATTGGTCAATGGGACAACGAAGAGAGAGAGAGAGAAAAGAAGACGATCCTCGTCATTAAACTCACTCACGAACCGAACTCAAAGTCCACCGCGCTGGTTTGGGGGAAATCTCGCTGGAAGTCACGAATCGACACGAAGCGAAGCGTCATCTTTGCGTGCGGCAGAGATTTTCCCGCAATCGCCCGCAGCCAGACGGAGGGGGCAGGGGGGGATCGGGGGGAGGGGCGAAAATAAACTCGGCGTATTTATTATTCAACTTTCCGGCGGGTAGCCGAAGGCAAGGCTGAACGGTTTGATACTCGACGCACATTAAACATCGGTCGGGAAAATGCGGGCGAACGTGAGCGAACGATTTCCTGCTCCTCCTACTCGTGGTAGAGGAGAAGGAAAACCCCAGCCGGAGGAAAGCGGAAAGTTGGGCCGCATGAAAACCCTAGGCTTCCCTGATGTGGCGTTTTGGCATTTATGTGTTCGGAAAATGTGATCGACACTTCCGAGCCATAACACTCCACCGCACCACACGGGCGGTCAAAACCTTGGCGGAGTTGCGCTTCTCCAATTCAATGTTTTCTTTTTCGGTTTTTCCTGCTCGCCCTTTCTTCCACTCTAGATATGCTCCAGGGTTAGCCCGTCGCCCGTTTTCCATGACTTTCCCGCGCACGCCTTGGGAGTATCCTTCCCGCGAAGCGACCCGCTGACGCGTGTTGCGCCTTGGGTCGATTTTCGATTCATGATCTTTCGGCTTGATTGACAAGTCCAAGGAGTCTCCGGACAGCGCCCCTCACCCCTCCTCTCATCCGCCTAATGATGATGGGACGTTGAAAGGGAAATTTGAGATCTTCAAGAGCTCAATCTGCTCTCCGGTTTAACGTCAACGGTTTTTCCTGGACGCGCTGCTTCAAATGACGACAAAGTATCACGGCCAGGTCAGCAGGCGAAAAACGTCCGGGCAAAAGGCTAACGAACTGCGAAAATGAGCCGTAAGTGCCTGCCCGGCCGAACGGTACACCACTGCGAGTGCGTCGTGCCGAAAGTCGGGGGGGTTGGTCGAGAAAATGTGGACCCCTAAAATAGCTTGGCCTTTTTCTTTTCGGCTTTCTTTCTTGACAGCGATCCCGCTGCCCGAGCGCTTGTGCCTGTACCTTCACCGCCGCAACCGGGGTAGAGTTCAATGGCAAGGAATGTCTCATTAGTGGGACGTGATATAACGGAGACGCGCATCGGCGAACCGTGACCTGTGTGCACAGGCGATCGTTTGTTCCATACTTTAGCACAATGAACGTTGGCCTTGCTCTACCGTGGGAAAACAAGTACAAACAGATGCCACAGAGGCCTGAATTTTTATTAGGTACTGAGTACTGAGATTAAGTTGATACTTATTTGTTTCAGTTTTACGTTACGCGAACTAAACTGAAAGCTCTATACTCCTCTTCTAATGTACCTTATGGTCTATAATCTCGTCATTATTTGTGGGAAAAGTTCTAATTAGTTTTACTTTCATTCAATGAGCAAACAAAGTTGCTTGTGGAAATAGTCTGTAAATTCCTGCAGATAATAATAAATACCACATTACTGGAAGCAAATAAGTTATTTTAATCCTCAAACATCCAACAAGTGGAATCCATGAGACATGGAAGCACGATTTGTCCACACTCATTCACGAAGAATTTGAACAATTTGTCTTCGATCCGGAATGCACCTCCCTCAAAACGATTTGTGATACAAATTATAGCTTCAATCAAACACACATACCACTGTTTGGGAGCTGTTGTGGGATGTTTTCCTTCTTGCGGTAAACAACACTCGATTCGGCCACATTTTCCACATCCCAGCACAACGCCAAATCGGCGCCCGTTCGTACGGTAGCGGAAGGAAAACTGCTAAACACTCACGATCATGATCATCACTGACGATAGTAAATATTCCCTGTTCCCGAAATGGAGGCGCCTGGTGGTCCAAGGGGCGGTGCTTTTCCAGGGGATGGGAAACTTCCACTGAAAAGCCGTGAACTATCCAGATACGCATCGTGACTACAAATTATCGCCGGCATGACTAGATTACAAGAGGGTGAGTGAAACCGCCCTCATCTAAACTTAGTCTCGCACGATCGTGTGTTTTTTGCGTTTCTGGCACACCCTTACCTCACCTTGCCTTCCCTAGTGGTCGTTGTTTGTTTACCTGTTGAGCCGAAGGGCACCTCAGTGGTCCGCTTCCGTCAAACTCTCACCTGAAACCCGAACTTCTTGCCCGAGCGCGCCACGGTCAAGGTATTTGTGTGGGAGTGGGTCACGTCTAAGAACGGCACAGCAGGAGACCAAATGCTCCACTAGCCAACGCCCTGTACTGTACACGTGCTGTGTTTGTTTTGTGAAAAAACCAGGACATCTCGGTGCGCGCGTAAAAGGGGGTCACATGTCACCCGGGGGTGTCACTTTCAAAAAAACTGTTGCCCGCGCCCCGTTGGGGTAAAACCGCTAGACCTTGTGATGCTATTTTCCATCAGTTTTTTTTTGTTTCCTTTTCTCACCCTCTTTTAAGGAACTGAACCAAAAAAAAAAAAAACCATCGCTTCCTTTTCCACCCATTTTGTGACCACCCATTTTTGGCACGTCGTGGTGGAATTTTAACAAACTCATCCTTCGTTCGCCAGAAACCGGTCGTCGGTTTTTTGACAAGCGACAACTGCCGGCCAGCAATTAGATAGAGCGGAAGGACGCAACCGAAACTGGCAACCTTTTTCCCCTCCACCCGACGGGGTGATGGTAGTGGGTGGCATCACAATTGTCCAAATTGAAATATTCCACCTTTTTTTGCAGCGGCTCGGAAAACCGGGGGTGGTTCGGGACTTCTGCCCCACGCGATGACGTCCACGAA
>JAOEFI010000006.1:9086396-9114343 GCA_034621735.1 Anopheles plumbeus
TCAGTACTGGTTTAGTACCTTACCTACTGCAGGGTTTTCTCAATTTCTTCTTTAAGATATATACCAAGCTAAAGCTTTTATAAAGACTTCCGCACTTCTTTACCACAACTCTCCTTGGTATCTTTTAGTTTGTCTGAAGTTGTTACGGAAACTTTCACCAAACTCACACTCTTTCGCCTAGTGTTAGATAATTGTGCATCGGCAGCGATTCTCATGTGTATTCTTCTCTCTCCTGCGTTGTCTCGTAACGCTCGTCTTCGTTGAACAGCGGGTGAAAATGCCAAGTTCGCTGTCCAAGTGGACGAACTGTCCACCATGCAGTGGCTAAAGGACAACAAGCCCCTGGAGGACCGCCTGGCCGACCGTGTCATCGCGAAGGAGAACGACGATCTGTCGTACACGCTCGAGATTCAGCACTGCCGCGAGCAGGACAGCGGCATCTACACCGCCCGGGCCGTCAACGGTAACGAGAGTGCGTCCTGCACGGCGCAGCTCATCGTAGAAGAACGTAAGTGTTCATTGCCCGACGGTTCGCCGACGACGTTCCAACATATTCCGTTGACACACCTTGCGTCTCGTCTCGTTTCGATGCGCAGTGACGCGGGAGCAGCGTAAGGCGCTGTCAGAGACCAACTCGCCAGTGTTCTCCATCCAGCTGAAGGACACCGAGGTCATCGAGAAGACGTACCTCACCTTCATGGTGAAGGTGAAGGGCGATCCGGCCCCGAAAGTCCGATTGTAAGTAGTGGCGTGCGCCGCCGCGAGTGTCAAATAACCGTAGCCAAAGCTTCGAAGTGTCCGCATGTCGCCAACTGCATGTATTATGCCATTTATCTTTTACTCCACAAATTGAAAAATAACATGAACACAGCTGCAAGGACGATAAGGAGATCCTGGACACCGACAAGCGCATGAAGATCAACCGCGAAAGCGCCGAGAGTGGCTTCTACGAGCTGATCATCCCGGAGGTGCACAAGGGCGACTGCGGTGTGTACTCGTGCACGGCCTGGAACAAGTTCGGCACGACGAAAACCGCGGCCCAGCTACTGGTCGCCGACCAGCTCGATCTGTTCTCGGAGCTGGACCACCTTGACGACAAGACGAAGTTCGTGTGGAAGAAGAACGGCAGCCCGTTCGATCCGGAGGAGCGCTTCAAGGTGCTGATGGCGGATGATTCCGACTCGCTGGCGCTTGTCTTCCAGCACGTCAAGCCCGAAGATGCTGGACTCTACACCTGTGTTGCCGCGACATCCTCGGGTAATATCCAGTGTAGCGCTGAACTGACGGTTCAGGGGCAAGTGAACCAGCTCATCCAGGAACCATCCAAGCCGCACCTGGAGGTCGAGTCGAAGGACGCGCTGGCCCGGATCGGCGGCAAGGCGCTGCTCGAGATGAAGGTCAAGGGCTACCCGAAGCCGGAGATCGTCTGGCGCCACGAGGGCACGATCATCGAGCCCGGCGGCCGGTACAAGTTCCTGTACGAGGACGCCGAGTCGGTGTCGCTCGTCATCAAGGACGTGCAGGCGGAGGATGCTGGTGCGTACTCGATCGTGGCACAAAACGAGCTCGGCGAGGACTCGACGTTCATCAATTTGGTGGTGAAGACGCCACCGACCATCAGCAAGCCGCACGACATGTCCGCCATGGTGAACGAGCAGTACAAGATGTCCATCGAGGTGACTGCCGTGCCGGCGGCGACCGTGCGCTTCTTCCGCAATGGCAAGGAAATCCGCGAGGACGACCGCATCAAGTTCCTGACGGCCGAGAGCTACCACATCATTAAGTTTAGCAACACCGTGCTGGAGGATGCTGGCAATTACTCGGTAAGTGAAGAAAGGGACTTTTTAAACCAAGAATAAACCAATGTTCGAATACTAGAGTAGAGGGTAACCGGATATGTGTTTCCAATCCCATCCATACCCGTAGATCATTGCAATGAACGAGATTAGCCAGGCATCCGAGTTCTGGGAGTTCACCATCAACTCGCCGCCTCGAACCACCCTCGGCCTGCAGGAAGAAACGATCGTCAACGAGAAGGAGGACATCGAGCTGATCGTGAAGGCGGAAAGCAACCCGCCACCGATCGTGCGCTGGTACAAGAACGGCAAGGAGATCGTGGCCGACGGTAAGCGCATCATCATCCGGGCCGACGATGGGCGCTACGTGCTGAAGATCCACGCCGCCAACCGTGACGACACGGCGCTCTACACGGCCGACATCATCAACGACTACGGTACGGTGACGGAGGCGTCGCAGGTGAACGTGCAGACCAAGTCGAAGGTGCGCGAACCGCTGAACTCGATCACCTGCAAGGAGGGCGACACGAACGTGCTGCTCGAGGTGCGCGCGGACGGGTACCCGCGGCCGAAGGTGCAGTGGTACATCGACGATGTCGAGATCACCGAGTCGCGCAACGAGTACAAGTTCCAGGAGGACGGCCTCTACTACCAGCTCGTGCTGCGGGAAGCCAAGGCGGAGATGCAGGGCGTGTACAAGGCGAAGTTCACCAACGAGCACGGCACGGAGGAGACGAGCGCGACCACGACCGTCCAGTGCTCGCCGAAGGTGCGCACACCGCTGGTCGACACGGACGTGGACGAGAACACGACGCTCACGCTCGCGGTGGAGATCTACGCCGAGCCGGTGCCGGAGGTGACCTGGTTCAAGAACGGCCAGCCGATCCAAACCGACGCCCGGCTGACGATCAAGCGGGACTCGCAGCGCGTCGAGAACTACACGCTCTCGCTGACGATGGTCCGTGGGGCCGACTCGGGCGACTACGAGGTCCGCGCCGTCAACTCCATCGGCACCGCTACGTCCAAGGGCCGAGTCGTTGTTCAAAGTAAGTACACCGAACCTGCTAGAAACTCTCACACACTCCGCGTACAGGTACCCCAGATGTTCGTCGAGCGGTCGAAAGATCGACCCCGCGCTTGCCAACTATATATCTGTATAGTTCGTGCTAGATGTTGGTTTTCCCTAAACTGTGTCTCACACATTGTATCGATTGATTTATATTTGACTCTAAACCACAACACCATTGTGATAATCCCTATCTGTCCGTTTGTACCACACACGAAAAAAAAACACCCAATGTCGTGTTTGCCTCATTTGATCGAACACACACCCACCCAACACAGCTGTATATGTTGAAGAGCGTGATGAGGGGGTCCAGCAGGCGGTGGTGGAAGAGGAAGCGATCGTCGTCGAGACGGTAGCGTTCGAGGAAGTGGAAACTATTTTACAGGTACAGGAAGAGACACCACCACCAGTGTTGGTGCAGGAACCGGAAGAAGATGAGCAGCCGCCCGAGCCTCCGGCGGCCAGTACATACATTCCAGAGGAGATCACTCTGGTGAGTGAGGTTACCATCGCTGCACCGATAGCGGTGCCGGAACTGGTACCGGAGGTGATGGAGCCGCCGTCGCCGCCGCCACCACCCGTCCAGCGGAAGTCGGAACCGCCGGTGCAGATCTCCGTAAAAGAGGGTAACAGGAAACGTCCGGGCGTCCGGGTTCGGGCACGCGGAGCAGTGCGCTCCCGTTCGTTTCGTTTGTCAATTTGTTGCCTGTGTTGTTTTTTTTTTTTTTTTTTGGCGCGTCGCAGTGTTCGTGTTCGGCATTTAGCAACCGGAGCACCATTCCTCTGTCTGCTCGTTGGCTCTAGGCTAGAAGCTAGATTACTTCCTTACCCCCTAGCAGTGTACATATTTATTTAGCGGCATTCTAGCAAGTTCCACGGTGTTTCTGAGTGTGTTCATGTCCAGATGGTATATAGTGAGCCAAGCCTTACCCTAGAAGTGTTGGTCAGCGCTCGAGGTGCAACCTTGTACAAATAACAGCACATTCTGTTAATAATATTATGTATCTATTACCTCTTGTTATATACACATTTCGTGCGCCACGCCAAAACACAATCTTCACTTCACTACAACACCGCAATGGTACATCATCGCAAACAAACAAAAAATGACAAACTGCACACCCTTTGAACGGTTGCTCCCCGTACGTCAGAGGCCATTGTAGCGAGCCCCGGGGAGACTGCCGAAGCTCACCGTATGATAAGCGAGTGTATGAAGATTGGTCAGCACGGTGAAACGATCATGGTGTCGGTTTGTACTGAGGAAAGCCACGCAGCGATAGTGACAGGTAACCATTTTTTTTTTTTGTGGCATGCTATTTTTATTTTATTCTCTCTGTTCAGTGTCACACCAACCGAGTCCTAGAACGCCCCGCCGATCCCAGGTGCAGTCTCCTTACGGGGGGCCTGTCACTGTTTCCTTTAGTCCTTAACTAACTGGCGTAGTCAGTTCCTCTCACCTCTCACAAACAATCCAAGCAGTTGATCCCAGTGCCCGTTCATGTATTAAAAACCCACCTAGCACAAACGGCATGAACGAAAGTACTACGTACGAGTATTTGGCACCTCACCTCCCCACCGGGGGTCATTCTTTACTCCATAAAGAACACCCCCATCCACCCTATTGGTTTCTAACACAAAACGAACACAGTCAACGTTCCTTTTTATGACACAAAACTTTCATCCCCACCCCTGCCGATCCCGGCAACCGTGAAACAAAAATGGAAAACAAAAACATGAACTACCACCAACGTGCGCAGGACCGGAGGAGTCCCACTCCGTACACCAGATGCGGGCGACGACTGTGATTTTCGAGGAGGACGCCGGTTCGCCGATCGAGCAGATGCAGAAGATCATCTACCCGAACCAACCGCACGCGTCCGCGCTGCACGTGGAAGAGATCGACACGATCACCTTCATCTCGCCGGAACAGAAACGGCAGTATCTGTCGCAAGTGTCCGCCAGCGAGGGGACCGCCACGCGCACCGTGATCGAGGAGATCGAGTCGGACAACGAGGCGTCGGTGAGGGAGAAGCTGTCCCGGGGTGTTTCCATCACGTCCGCCGCCTCGGAGGATGAAGTGTACTCGCGGCAGAGCAGTCGCAGCAACGCTGCTGAAAGCGAACTGGCGCAACCGGCCAATGCATCCCTGGAGGAGAGCAGGCTGACCCAGGAGGAAGCTCACGAGCACGAACGATTCGCTGCCGATCAAGTTCAATCGACGGTTGGCGACGTTTCGGTGGACGGCCAGCCGCGGCAGGGTAAACTGCTCGAAACGGGCACGGCGGAAGAACGCAGTCGGAGGAAGTCGGTGGAGAAGAGGGTTTCGTTCGAGGACGACTTGCCCCAGAAGGGGCGGGCACTGGAAAGACACGAGCGGGTCGAGAATGAACCGGACCAGCCAGAACCCGTCGAGGAGCAGATCTGCGAGAGGAAGTCCGCCGAAGGCAAGGCTTTGGTCAGAGAACCGATCCACGAGGGTACAGTTGATGGAAAAACGCACCAAGCAGGAGAGAAAGCTCCAGCGGAATCCGCAACCCCAGAAGGTATACCTACAGACACGCACGCCCACACACACACACACACGCCCGTAGACACGTACACACCCACAGAAATAAACATCCGCTGCTCATGCGGCCACCTTTTTACCAACAATAATGTCACCATTGCAGTATAGCATGGTCAACAAGAACAACTTCCTACTTCCTAAAACGACTGTCTAATACTATTTATCTTCTTCTAACATACGAGCGTTATCTAACATGGAGTTAATATAAATTGGATCTTTTTCTTTTGCTGCTACTACGGCTTGATTAACAATGTACCACACTTTCGTAAGCAACTCGCATTCTTCGGGACCTTCTAGGCCGGTGTCGGTGCCAATTGGTAAGTCATCGTAGGTAGTACGTCTCAGTGCCGTAAACTCTCCGCAAAAACCGTCATACCAAATTATACACCTACGCCGCGGGCGTACCGACACGTTGTAGATAGCTGTGTACATAGCGCAAACTATTTTCCACTCGACTGCGGTTTTCCTTCCTGGGGGCGTGGCGTTTAGAAGCACTAGAATAGTTCTCTCCCGGTTGGAATGGGACTCGTGTTTAGGTCTAAATTGTGTAAATATTACGGATTGGTAGGAATAGTTCCCATTCCGCAAGGGTGCACGAAAATTCCGATGAGTGTGTCCTTGTTTTCTTCGCTAATCTATCATCTATCTGTACAGTATATGCTCCTACGCCAACACTCTCTTTTGCTCGGCAAACCGGTTGTTTATTTACTTACGTCTTATCGCTCCATATGTCTGTCCCTATCTGTCACTATCTCTATCACTGTTGTGTAATATATTTATGTACAGTTTTACCCCGGTTCACATCCGGCGTCATCCGAATGATCTTTTCCTATCTTCACTCACAAGCAACCTCTCGGGACTAACCAAACCAAACGTCCGTGTGGTCGATATGTAGTGCCGGCCATACAAACGCCTGTTAGTGCAAGCGCTCGCTAACCGCACCATTTGCCAATCCGTTTTCAATCCAGCCTCGCCGGAGATCCTGAAGACCGATATTGCCGACGTGACGACGTTCGACTCGCTGCCATTGGTCTGGACGGTCGAGGCGGACGGTATCCCGCGCCCGGAGGTGTCCTGGTACCACAACGATGAGCTGGTTAAAGCTAGCGATCGTATTCGCATTACCGACTCGGGTGTAAGTATTGCACTGGAGAGTGGCAGGCTTCCACAAACAGGGGTGGCAGCTTTTATTTTCATCCACATTCAACTACCGCAGACTAGCTACAAGATCGAGAACCGCGACGTGAAGGAGGCGGATGCTGGCGAATGGAAGGCGGTGGTAAAGAACCGCATCGGCGAAAAGGCGCTACCCGCAAAGTTGACCGTTATTCGTGAGTACAGAAGAAGTTGTAGGGGAAAGCTAGCTGGAGTCCGACTCACACTAATAAACATCCGTCCATTCGCAGCGTGCAAGGAATACCGCCGTCCGAAGTTCTCGAAGGGCCTGGAGAGCATCTCCGTGCACAAGAACGAGCAAATCTCGCTGTCCGTCACGCTAACGTCGGACCCGGAGCCAGACATCACCTGGCTGCAGAACGGTGTCGAGGTGAAGGCCGACGACTTCGTGCAGATGAAGACGGAGATCAAGGAGCTGGAGTACGGGCTCAAGCAGATCACGTACACGCTCCACATTGCCCAGGCTCGCCACTACGACACCGGTGATTACACCTTCCGAGCGAAGAACAAGTACGACATCAACGAATCGAACGGCCGGCTGGACGTGCTGCTGAAGCCGGAGTTCGAGAACTTCCACGACACGACGGTGCTGCCGTTCACGCAAGGCGTCTTCCAGGTGTTGGTTAAGGCTAACCCGAAGCCGAAGGTGACCTGGACGAAGGATGGGCTGAATCTGTGCAACAATGACAACTGCGACGTGATCGCGGACATCGAGAAGGAGATCTATACGTGAGTTATCGGGTGGATTAAGGATTTACAAAAAAAAAAAAATGTGTATGTTTATACTGCCCTTTTGTAAATTGTTGGTAGACTGGTGATCGAGTCTTGCGCTCTGGCTGAGCATGGTACATACACTCTGACGGCTTCGAATGCCCAGGGCGAGACTGTTGCCACCGCAAAGCTGAACGTACACAGTAAGTACAGCGTGCACACAAACGATGACCGGTTTGGTGGTTGACACTCTTTTTCTCCACCATCCGCTAGCCGAGAAACCCACGTTCACCAAGGAACCGGACAGCCTTACCGTGCACGATTGGGCCGACGTCTACAACCAGGTGTTGGTGGAGGGCGTTCCGCGGCCAGCCATCCAGTGGCTGCACAACGGAACCCCGCTAGACACGCAGGAGATCGACGAGGAATCGCAGGAGCCGAAGATTAAGATCGTCACCTCGGGCGATACGCAGGTGACGAGTGAACTGTTCATCACGCACTTCGGACCGGAACTGCAGGGCGAGTACTCCTGTTTGGCCACCAGCATAGGCGGCGAAACGGAGGCCAAGTTCAACGTTCAGGTGAAAAACGAGCAGCCCGTGTTTGGCAAGGGCCTGGATCGCTCGATGGACCTCGAAGAGGATGATCGGTTGGAGCTGCGCTGTATCGTCGACGGTAGCCCGCTCCCGAAGATGACTTGGTACAAGGATTCCAACGAAATTAAGCCCGACGATCAGTGAGTACCGTGGTGCATCCGCCGACTCATGCTCCACGATTGGTTCAATATCCACCTTTTCTTAATTCGTACTTTCCAGTGTGAAGATCACGTACGGGCACGACGGCATCTGTCGCTTGGTGATCGATAAATGTCTGCCAGGCGATAGCGGCTGCTATAAGCTGGTGCTTTCGAACAAGAGTGGCGATGTGACCACCCAGAGCAGTGTCGCTATCACACGTAAGTTGTGTTCTGTACTGATGTAGTGTACTTGTTGGAACAGCTTTTTTAGTGTGTAAACAAACAAGCGGTTCCGACAGGAGCTGTCAAACCACCGCACGATCGGCCACGATCACTAAAGAAATAGGGAACTAGACCAGAAAAGGGAAGTACGAGTGGGGCAATCTTTTTTGGCATAAATAGTGCGCGAAGGGCGCGAACGAGGTCTTTTCGCGTTTTTTGGTTTGTTATTGTTAATAACAACCATTTTTGGTTTGCATTTTTTGTTGCTCCAACCAAGCGCCAATCGAAATGTCAATTCTATCAAATATTCTTCCGCATTTTTACAGTACTTAATTTTCCGAAGAATCGTAAACCTATCGTAACCCATTCTCCACCCCACAACAGCGAAACAAAGTGTTCCATGGTTCGTGCGGCCACTGCAGGACCAGAAGCTCACGGTCGGCGATACGCTACACATGGAGGCGGAAATCGGCGGCTTTCCGATGCCGGAGGTGCGCTGGTTCAAGGACGGCCTACCGCTGCGGCAGACTCGCGGCATCAACTTCATCAACCAGCCGGACGGTCTGATCGGGTTCATCATCGATCGGGTCACGGCCGAGGACGGTGGCATCTACACGTGCGAGGTGAAGAACAAGAACGGACAGGCGAAGTGCGCCTCAGTGACGGAGATCGTGCCGAAGGGCAAGAAGCCCCAGTTCGTGAGCGAACTGATGGACGTCAGCATCGTCGAGGGCTTCCCGGTGAAGCTCGGCGTGAAGGTAATCGGCTATCCGCAGCCGGCGATCAAGTGGACCCACAACGGCACGCTGGTGACCGGCGATCGGTACCGGGTGACGGACGAAGCGGAAGGCTTCGTCACGCTCGCCCTGGACAAAACTAGCGGTACCGACTGCGGCGAGTATCAGGCGGTCGCCTCCAACGAGCACGGCGAGACGATCAGTGCCGCGTCGGTCACGGTTCTACCGACCACCGACCCAACCCTGCCGGAGGAACCGCCCATCTTCCTCGGTGGACTGCGCGACATCACCGCCGACGAGGGCAAGGAGCTCACGTTCTCGGCCCGCTTCGCCGGCAACCCCGCTCCCGAAGTCATCTGGACGAAGGACGGCGAGCCGATGCAGCCGACCGGACGCGTCACGGTGACGTGCGACGGCAAGAGCGTCGGGCTGACGATCGCACCGGCCGAGATGTCGGACTCGGGCGAGTACGCGTGCCTGATGGCGAACCCGCTCGGCGAGACGGAGACGCGCGCGACGGCCATCGTGCGCAAGGTGTTCCAGAAGCCGAACTTCGTCTACCCGTTCGCCGACCTGCAGCAGCTGCCCGGGCTGGAGGCCAAGTTCCCGGCCAAGCTGGTCGGTGTGCCGCGTCCGGAGGTGCAGTGGTACAAGAACGAGGACCCCATCCAGCCGGGCGATCGGTACAAGATGAAGTACGAGGGCGACTGCTGCTGTCTGTACATCAAGGAGTGCGAACCGGAGGACACCGGCCTGTACTCGTGCACCGCCACGAACCGCGAGGGTAGCAGCACCGTCGAGGCCAAGCTGGACGTCGTCACGAGAATGTAAGTGGATTTCGTGTGCCTGGAAAGTATTGGACTATAATTTCGGGCCTCTCGTTTTTGTTCTAGTGAAAAGCGTGACGAACCAACGCCACCGTCGTTCATGAAGAAGATCGGTGACCTGACCCTGCTGGAAGGCATGAAGGGTAAGTTTACCGTCTGCGTCGACGGATTACCGATGCCCACGGTCGAGTGGATCCGTGACGGGCGTCGCTTGGTCCCGAGCGAGAAGTACCGCATCGAAGCGGAGAAGAACGGGCTCGCGCGGCTGATCGTGGACGACGTGCAGGAAGAGGATCTGGGCCGGTACAGCTGCAAGGCCGTGAACAACCTGGGCGAGGCGATTTGCCATGCCAACCTCAAGTTCGAGCCGATGGACTTCCGCCCGCGACGGCGCTACGTGAAGGGCAAGGGCAAGGATCTCTTGCACACGCCACCGTACCCGCTGACCGAGAAGCCCATGATTTCGAAGCTCTCCGATCGCCGGCTCACCCTCTCCTGGCGCCCGTCGATGACCACCGTGCCGCGCTACCCGGTGACCTACCAGCTAGAGATGACGGAGCTTCCCGACGGCGAGTGGCACACGACCCGGTCCGGCATTCGCGGGTGCTCGTGCGAGGTGCGCAACCTCGAGCCGTTCCGCGAGTACAAGTTCCGCATCCGCGTCGAGAACCTGTACGGCGTGAGCGACCCGAGCCCGTACGTGCAGACGTACCGGCAGAAGCTAGAACCGGAACCGCCGGTGTTCTATCCGTACCTCGGCCCGGGACGCGACTTCCGCCCGGACACATCCTCGTTCTATCCGCGCGATTTCGACGTCGAGCGCCCTGGGCACCGCCGGCAGGCGGTGGGCCCCGAGTTCCTGCGCCAGGAGCAACCGGTCCAGTACGGCACCAAGAACCACAACGTCAGCCTGTTCTGGTTCGTGTACGGCTACCCGAAGCCCACAATGACGTACTACTTCAACGATCAGGTCATTGAGGCGGGTGGTCGCTACAGCTTCAGCTACACCCGCAACGGCCAGGCGACGCTGTTCATCAACCGTATGACCGACCGGGACGTGGGCGTTTACGAGGCGGTGGCCTCCAACGAGTTCGGGTCCGTGCGCCAGCGCGTCTGCCTGGAGCTTGGCGAGTACCCGCGGTTCCTGCAGCGCCCGGAGGAGGTGTTCATAATGGGCCGCCGTTCGGGACGCGTCGAGGCAAAGATCACCGGTGTACCGTTCCCGGACATCAAGTGGTACAAGGACTGGCAGCCGATCCACGAGTCATCCCGTATTAAGGTAGGTGCCGTCGGAAGTTGCCGAACGGGAAAGCGCACTCACCCACTATCTTTTGACACCGGCAGATGATCTTCTACGAACCGGACACGTGCGTGCTGCTGCTGACGGACGCGATCAAGAAGGACGAAGGTCTGTACTCGATCAGTGCCCGCAACGCGATCGGCTCGATCAGCTCCTCGGTGACGGTGCACGTCGAGGACAACGAGGAGGACTACGTGTACAACGCGCATCACCGCACGCCGTACGTGCGCGCCCGCAACAAGGTGTACCAGGACTTCTACGATCTCGGGGACGAAATCGGCCGGGGCACGCAGGGCATCACGTACCACGCGACGGACCGCTCGAACGGACGCAACCTGGCGGCGAAGATCATGTACGGCAGCCCCGATCTGCGCCCGTTCATGTTCAACGAGGTCGACATCATGAACGTGCTGAACCACCGGAAGCTGATCCGGCTGCACGATGCGTACGACATCAACCGGTCGATCACGCTGGTGCTGGAGCTGGCGTCCGGCGGCGAGCTGGTGCGGGACAATCTGCTCAAGCACGACTACTACACCGAGCGGCAGATCGCGATCTACGTGTACCAGGCGATGCTCGGACTGGAGCACATGCATACGCGCGGAATCGGCCACATGGGGCTGACCATCAAGGACCTGCTGATCGCGCACCCGGGCAGCGACAACCTGAAGATCTGCGACTTCGGTCTGGCGCGCCGCATCGAGGACGACAAGCTGTACACGCTGGACTACGGTATGCCGGAGTTCATCGCACCGGAGGTGATCAACCGCTGCGGCGTCGGGCTCGGCCAGGACATGTGGTGCATCGGCATCATCACGTACATCCTGCTCGGCGGCGTCAGCCCCTTCCTGGGTCGCAACGACCGGGAGACGCTGACGCGCGTCAAGGAGGGCAAGTGGACGTTCGTCGGCTCGGTGTGGGAGTTCATCTCGACGGAGGCACGCGACTTCATCACCCGCCTGCTGGTGTACGAGGAGAAGCACCGCATGACGATCCGGGACGCGCTGAACCACTCCTGGTTCGACATCATCTACCGGCGCTCGGTCGACGAGTACCAGATCGGGACGGATCGGCTGCGCAGCTACTACTACCACTACCGCGACTGGTACACCAACGCGTCCTGCCGCACCTGGTACCGCCGCCGGCCGCTGATGAGCTGCTTCGACCATCCGTCGCGCATGGTCTACCCGCCCGGCATCATGTTCACGCCGGAGGGCACCCCGCCGCCGATGCAGGTGGACGACATCCCGCACAAGCGCAAGAAGTGGGAGGAGTACGTGTCGAAGGACGCCCATCCGGACTTCGAGACGGCGTCGTTCAAGTCCGAGAGCCACTACCAGTACGGGCCGGACACGTATCTGCTGCAACTGCGTGACACCACCTTCCCGTGCCGGCTGCGCGAGTACATGAAGATCGCGAAGCACCGCTCGCCGAGCTTGGTGTCGGACTCAAACTACGATGGAAGCGTAAGTATCCCCGGGGGGTTGCTATTGCTACCCCTCAACTCAAACAACACAGTGTACCGAGTTCACTGTTTTCTAATGCCGGTTGAGCAATATTCAACAGTTCGCTTTTTTAACAAGACCATAAAATCAATGAAGAAAATGTAACACTAACCTCGTTTACGTTCCGTCACGCCTCCAGTTGCCAATCATTCGCGAGCGTCGTCGTTTCACCGACGTGATGGACGAGGAGATCGACGACGAGCGGCGTAGCCGGATCACGCGTTACGGCACCGACGACAGTGTCACCATGATGCGTCGTCTGCGGAACGAGGTCGGCACCCGGCTCGGCTCGTACGCCGAGGCGGAGGCGCTGATCGAGTGCAAGCGCGAAGGCCAGCCACCGTTCTTCCGCGAGAAGCCGCAGACGATCTCGATCCGCGAGGGCGAACCGAACCAGCTCATCTGCTACGCGGTGGGTGTACCGAAGCCGTCGGTCACCTGGTTCCGCAACGACATGGTCATCACCGACACGAACCGCATCAAGGTGCTGGACGACGTGGACGGCCGCTCGGTGGTCCAGTTCCACCCGGCGACGCACAACGATGTGGGCGTGTACAAGGCGGTGGCGAGCAACCGGGTAGCGAAGACGGTCTCTCGCTGCCGCGTGGTGATCGCCGTCATCCCGGATGCGCCCGACTGTCCGGACGCCGTGGCCGTCAGCGACACGGAGGTGCTGCTGCGCTGGAAGCAACCGCGCAGCGACGGCAACTCGCAGGTCATCTGCTACAGCCTGGAGCTGAAGGAGCACGGCAAGGTCGACTGGGTGGACGTGGCGAGCAACATCGACCACGAGTTCTACCTGGTGCACGATCTGCGCGCGAACACCGGCTACCAGTTCCGGCTGGCCGCGTACAACCGGGTCGGCTGGAGCGACCGTGGCATCGCGACGAAGACGATCACGACGGTCGATGCGGGCGCGCCCAAGATCCAGATCACCCGCGCCATGAAGCACCTGCAGCAGCTGACCGAGTCGGGCCAGCAGGTCTGCCCGGAGGAGCGCACCAGCCGGCTGGACTACAGCTACGAGAAGACGCCCATCAAGTGGGCCATCGAGGGCAACTACGGCGAGAAGTACACGTTCATGTCGGAGATGGCGCGCGGGCAGCACTCGATCGTGGTGAAGGGCCTGGAGAAGGCCACCGACAAGATCGTGGTGGCGAAGATCTTCGAGCTGAGTGACGAGCGCGCCGCGGAGGCCCTCGAGCGGGAGTTCGACGTACTGCGCACGCTCCGCCACGAACGCATCGCCTCCCTGCTGGGTGCGTTCCGGCCGAAAGGCACCTCGATAGCGGCCCTCGTGATGGAGAAGCTGCAGGGCGCGGACGTGCTGACGTACCTGAGCAGCCGCTCGGAGTACAGCGAGCAGATTGTTGCCACCATCGTCAACCAGGTGCTGGATGCGCTGCAGTACCTGCACTGGCGCGGCATCTGCCACCTCGATCTGCAACCGGACAACATCGTGATGGCGTCCGTACGCCAGGTTAACGTTAAACTCGTCGACTTCGGTTCGGCCCAGTTCGTCTCGAAGCTCAGCACCAACGTGACGCGCGCGGGATGGCTGGACTTTATGCGTGAGTGGTGTAGCCCGCCTTCGAGTACAGTGGGCACAACATATAACTTTTTGTTTTCCATTACCGTTCCATCGCCCTCTATTGCAGCGCCGGAGGTATTGAACGATGAGCCTGCGCTCCCGCAAACGGACATCTGGACCGTCGGTTGCCTAACCTATCTGTTCCTGTCCGCCACCAGCCCCTTCCGTGGGCAGGATGAGGCCGAAACGCGCGCCAACATCAGCTTCGTGCGTTACCGGTTCGAGAACCTCTTCAAAGAAGTCACCGCCGAAGCCACGCGCTTCCTGATGTTGATCTTCAAGCGTGCACCTAAGTAAGGCTACGGACACTGTACACTATACCCACACACACACACACACTACACGTAAAGGGGCGGCATTTTAATCTGCGCCTTCGCGCCGCTATTACTCCTTCCAGCAAACGTCCAACGGTTGAGGAGTGCTTCGATCACCGCTGGCTCGTCCACACCGACTTCATGACGAAGAAGCGCGAGAGGGCGATCTTCCCCGGCAACCGTTTGAAGGTACGTTCGACGATGCGGTTGATATACGCGTGCCATGATTACTATCCTGTAACCTATTTTATCTCTGCTTCGCCCCGCAGCAATTCTCGGAAGAGTATCACGCGATGAAAACGAGCGAAGCCACCAAGTCGGAGACCATCTCCAGCTTCGGCGAACAGTCGCCTCGTCAGCTGCTGCGCTCGAACAGCATCCAGGAGGAACTGCTGACGACCTTCTAGACGCGTCACCGCCCTCCTCTGTTTACTGAGTGCTGCTAGAACCTAGATCTTGCGATTCAGTTCTCTTACATCGATTGCTTAAATTTCCTTTTCCGCGTTTCGCTGGATCGTTCGTTCGATGTCTGGCTTTCTATTACTATTACCGTTTGCGGCTTTCCCTAAACTGTAAATAGCAGGTTGTAACGAAAACTGTCGTATGTTCGACCGTTACATAAAGTGACCTCGAGAAAGGGCCCAATTGGCCCGTTGCAGTTTCGCTAACCGTATACGCTCACTTGGCCGCAAACATTGGGCTTTTGACCATCTGAGGAGCGTTTGCACTTGCACTGTCGCTTCTGCTGCCGGTTATCGGTTTCTTTGCTCGTACTGGAAAACATTAAACTATGAACGAACCAAAACGAACTTGAAAAATGTTGCGAAATCAAAAACTTTGACAAAAAAAAATTTCATTATCGAGTAACAATGTTCTTTATACAATCGTACGTTTATACATACACACACATTTGCCAGTATGTGATGAGAAAGCGGGCCCGCAGAACCGGGGGATCTTTTTTTATATGACTTTTTAACCGCAAAACAAACACACAAAGCCACGTTTACACGACACATCCCTAAGAAAAACCGGTTCCGTAGGTTCGCAAAAAGCGTTAAAGTAAGGAGTGATCAGGAGGCTATCAGGTCCTGCCGACCAGCCGACCGCAGGGCAAAGAGCGCCGTGCGCGAAAGAGTGTAACTTATTTATTGTATATTGTATATTTACTACGGCTACTATTAACTTTAATTACCTACATTGCTTCATTGCACATTTTCTGATCAGTTTCTCAAATATCTTTATTTATACGTATTGTTTCCACTGTCCTTCCCTTCCGGGAGGTACGGGCTGCTTGGAAGAATAAATTGGTTTTTACGGTTTTGTTGGAAAAAAAAAACAGTGTTATTTCACGTGGTCCACTTCTACAAGATGACAATGGTGTTTTTAAATTGTGATACTTCCGCTGGTGCCCGGTAAGATAGAATTAGCATGGCGCACAGTTCGGATTATGAAATATAACAACATTCTTCGTTTGAGTGTTAGAACTTTATAACGAATTTGCTTTTCTTACTTCCCCAAACCATTCAGACTTCACTTTGGCATTCTGATATACAATTAATGTGTTCATGTCCACAACCAGTCACTAATAAATAATTTACACGCTAATATGACGTTACACTAAGCGGTAACAAAGCACTGTTGGTACAACACATACGCACTACGTTAGTAAACTTTGTGATGGGGTGTAAAACACGTGATAATACTTCTCAGAACAGATAATGTATAGAGAGAAAAGCATCAAAACTGCAAGGTAAATAAACTGGCCGACGTTGATTATAAATAAAATACAAAAAATACTAATCAAAAGCATAGAAATCTATATAAAAATACTTTTTTTCCTTTCATTTATTCTACCCTACCAGCCCTCGAACGCTGAAGTTTTTATGTGCATGTATTTTTCCTTGCCACTCGAAAACACGAAACACCAACGCTTGCCCGCTCACTTTTGGTCATACCAGCTGGTGGTGGGTTTTTGATATTTTTGAACCTACAAACTATGATGGTTTTAGAAAGCTTCGGAATACTATGACGGAATATTTCTAGCAGCAGTAGATGGAGTTTGAAAACTACTTTAAATGTTTCGAGTAAAGGGGCCACTTTGAGTTGCTCGAAACGTTCAAGTCAGATTGCATCCTGTCGGGGTTCACGAGTGGATCTAGATTGCATTGTATTGGATTTAGATTGTATGGAAGAAGAATGAAAGTTGAAGCATATCGTTTCGTACCAGGGGCCTCTGGCGCGCTATTCCTGCCATTTGGTTCATGATGCGAGAGATCGGGCCGTTCTCGTCCGCGTCCGCGTTGGTTTGTTTTAGGATTTGGAGAACTTGAACACTCCTTTACGTAAGCTTTTATTTTCAGGCTGAAAAGGAATATAAAATCAGATTAGCGTAACGAAATGCAGTGAAGAACAACAAAAAAATCTCGACAACATTTCACACCTGAAACAAACTAACAATTAATGATAGACATGTATGAGACGAGTGAACCGTAATGCTTCTCGTAGCGATCGGATGAATGATCAGCAAGCAACGCGGATGAAGCAACAACTATTTTAAAACCGAAAACAAAAGCTACCCAGCCAGCAAGGACAACTTTTCACAACAGAAATGAAACTTTGTCGAATACTACACCAACGCAAGTAAAACTCAAAATAACAAAACGTCCAACGTCCAGCATGCAAGTGAACGTTCAAATACCTTATTCCGAGCCCGCTGGAAGACGAATAGCAAGAAGTTTGGCAGCATGTAGTAAAAACCACCACACGTATATCAGAAAACAAGCAAAATGCCCAATCTTCCCCAAAAGCTTTATGACCATTAGCTTCCCGGAACAACATTTTTTGCAATTGGTCTTTTCTACCTACCGCATGCCGGTTGCCGAACAGCATCTTCGCTTTGTCCTCCTCCTGGGGTGACGGTTGTTCGTCGACTAGAGCTTTCTTTAGTTTCAGCTTTTGTTTGATTGCCTAGAATATAGAACGAAAGAGAGAAATTACGTTCCTGCCTGGAGCACGGAAACCCGTTTGCCGTTCTCGCGTTCCATCACCTGTGGAAGAAGCACACGCCTGCTGTCCGACTTCATCGCTAGCAGCAGATCGAGCCACGTCCAGGTGACGTTGTGATACTCCAGCGTCGGAATAACCAGCGATAGGTCGGTGATGTCTTCGAAGTTTTTCTCCTTATTGCCCTTGTAGCTCACCTTCACCGGCACCTCCGGGATCTTGATGTAGATGAACAGCTTGTTCTTCTCCGCCCGTTCCTTCATCTTCTCCACGTCGTCCTGGATGCGCACGTAGAAGTTACTATCCTTCGAAGCTTTCTTTCCACCACCACCGGACGCCTTCGAGCCGCCGACGCCGGTCGTTGCCACCGAGCTCGACGAGGACGACGCACCTCCACCGGCCAGCGAGGAGTTCGTTTTCCGCACCACACCCCTCGACGGCACGGACGAACCGGTGGAGGTACCGCTGGTGCTGGCCGCATCGCTGCCCCCGTCGAGCTCGTCGACCGCGTCGGCTTCGTCGCGATCGGGGAAACAGAACTTCAGCATAGTGTTGTAGAACTTTTTGGAGATCTGTATCGTGATCGGCACCACGTTGATCTCGAAGTGTTCCTTCACCGAGATGCCCCCGACCGGGGGCTTTTCGCGGCAAAACACGCGCAGCACACGCTTGTGCTCCACGGGCATGTCCCGCTGGATCTCCGTAGGGCACAGCACTTCCGTGTAGTTGTCCCGCGGGATCAAGTTGCTGATGCGGATGTAGCCTAGCTCCAGCAAATGATCGACCGAGTCGTCGCTTTTCGAGTTTTTCGTGTACAGGAAATTACTGAGGATGAGATCGGCGATGCCGATCTGCCCGTCCGCCTCCGTCAGGCGCCACTGCGCGTGCTTGAAGCAGATTTCGTTCGCCCGCACGATTGTGACCGGTTTATCCTTCCGAAACGTGGCCAACCGATTGGACGCGGACAGCTGGGACTCGTTGTAGCAGGAAAGCATCATGTCCAGCTCGTCGCTCTTAGTCGTCAGGAGCTCCTTGTACTGCAGGATCATATTGTGCAGCTCCTCGTAGTCGACGCGCAGCTCCTCCGAGTCGCCCTCCTCCAGCCGTACCTTCGTGATGAAGTACACATCCTTCTCCAAGCATCGTATCCGCGACATTAGCCCCCGAATCTCCGTCTGCAGGTGCTGTATCGGGCGCTTCTGGTCCTCGCTACTGTAGAGCTGCAGCTGGAAGCGCATCCTGGCCAGCTGCTCGAGCGCCTCCTTTCGCTGCGGTTCCACGTACAGCAGCAGGTTATTCACAATGTCCAGGATCATCGCGTACTGCAGCGAGTTCGTGCACACGTCCAAGTCGTGGTGCATCAGCGTGAACGCGTCGACCGGTTCGTCCTGGTTTTCCCACGGGCTCATCGATTCCTCCACCGGTGGCGGCGGTACCTCACTGATAGTGCCCGGATCGATGCTCGTGTCGCCGTAGCTGACGTAGAAAAACTCGCACTTGCACCGCGATACGATGCGCTGGAGTTGTATCGGCGGCTTCTGGCCACAGCTGTAGCTGCTCTCCCCAAGCACACCGACCGTTTCCGAAACGACGCCACCCACGCTCTGCCCACTGCCGACGAGATGCGGCAGGTCGGGCAGCTCGCTAATGACCGTCACGCCGCGATCCTTCTGCTGGATGTTATCCACCGTGAGCCACATAATTTCCGCCATTTCGTGCGAATCGCCGTCGTTCGCACTGACCGTCGCGTAGTACTGCATGCACTCGAGCGAGCCGACCCACGTGGTTTTCGATACGATCGTATGATCGCGCCACACCGGACGATGAACGCGCTGCAGAATTTCCGCCTTAGCCGCACTAAGTATCACGTAGCCGGACGTTTCGCAGCCCTTCAGGAGAACCTGCGAGTTTACCAGCGATATCGCCCAGTTATAATGCATCACGTCACCTTCCTGGTACGCCTGGAGACCCTTCAGCTGCTGCTGCCTTGTCTGCGCCGACTGATCATCACTGTAAACCAGCGGTTTATGGTCCGCCTCCTGTATTAGCTGCTGCAGCATCGCTAAGCTATCGCTCGACTGTTGGGCTTTCCCCTTCGCCCCCAGATGGCTCCCGCCAGACGATGTTCCGGCGATCCCGCCCCCACCACCACCGCCTCCGGCTCCCTGGTGTATGTCCTGACCGGCGCTTCGTGACTTAAAGGGTGTCCCAACATCGTTGGCACTTGCAGCGCCAGTCGCGCTACCTGCCGTAGAGCCGCCACCTCCGTCCTTGCGGAAACACTTGAGCGCTTCCGTAGCGAGGTTGTTCTTCAGCTTTTGACTCTTCACAAGCGAATCGAACAGTGCAAACGCCACATCTCGGTTATCCTTCGTCCAAGCGCCCTTGAGATCGTACACGACGAGCTTGTGCGTCGGGGTGTCCTTCTCCCGCTCGTTGCCGTTCGTCGAGAGGAGTGCCTCCCGGCCGTACGAAACTCTCGCCACACTCAGGAAGTAGTACCGATAGATGTCTCCGCTCGAAAGGCTTTCTGAGCTCGCGTCCGTTCGTTCCTGCTGCTGCTGCTGTTCGGTGTTGCTAATCTGCGTTGTTCGCAACCAAATCTCTGCATCGTTCAGCTCGCAGTTCATATACATCACTGACCAGTCGGCCCGCGGTCGATGGATCAACCCATCGTCGATCGGCAGCAGCGTGAGCGTGTGCTCCGAGCTAAACGTTATTCTTCCCCCGCTCAGCTGAAAGCCCCGGTTGAGAGCATGCGACATCCAGTAGAAGATCTGGAATCGGTGCAAACTCATCTGCAGGTTCGCCTTCCGGTAGTGGCGGCTCAGTTGCTTCTTCCTTGGGCGCACGTTGTTGAACACTGGCCCGCGCCTGGTCGGCCGTGTCACGCCAGAGAGGATCAACTTCAGGCTCTCGAACCAGCGCAGCGTGCTCCCGTACAGGATCAAGTTCGGTAGGTCGATATCCGACACGTTCTGCTTGATCTCGAACGACACCCAAATGTTGAGATGCTGCGAGCGAAAAGCCCGGAACGAGTCGTGCACCTGGTTGCTGCTGTACTCGGGTAGCTTGTCGGGGGCGCAGGGGACCACCGCGTGGTGATCGTTCGGGTTCGCCAGACACACCCAGTTCAGCTTGAACGTTAGCTTCAGATTGGGCAAGTGTAGCAATCGGCAGTCGTCGTACCGCGAAGCCGTCCGGACATAGATATTCAGATCCCCCTTGAACATCAGCCGCGCGTTTGAGTACATTATCCCGCAGTTGTTCCACGTCAGCTCCATCTCCTCTGTCGTGTTGTACGGATCTAGCGAGGCATGCAGCAGGATCGTGAACTGTTTCGCGATGATGGACAGCTCCCCGTGCATCAGCAGCCGCATCTTGTCCCAGAACGGCAACGGAGGACTCGGATCGCGGGACGGGGCTGATATTTTCTCCATCATCAGATTGCACTGCGCCATCACCGGTTCCCAGCACGGACCGAACGCGTACGCCAGGTAGTCCAGCTCCCAGTTGAAATCGTGGTAGAACTTGGGCGACGTCATGCTCCGCTGCACGGTGTGCGTCCCGAACGGTTCGCCGATCTCCATCTCCACATCGCGCTTGGCCCGTCTCGGTGGAGCCATCTCCGCACCCGCCAGTGTACCGAACAGATGCATCGCTTTCACATGAAACATCGGCTGCGGGTAGTCGCGTAGCATAAACTTCCACTCGGTGCAGCCAATGTTGACTGCCCGGCACCAGAGCATCACGAACTCGATACCCTCGTCCGGCCACGGGCTTTCTGGATCGAGCGTGCGAAGCATGCGGACCGCATTCTCCGTCCCGTGCAGGGAAGGATCGGCCATGGCCATTATCTCCAAATCCGTCATTATCCAAGCGATCAGCCGGGTGCGCGGTGGTCCGGTTTCGGAAATTCGCTTCGACCGCTGGATATAGATTTCCGAGTTTTTCTTGATCAGATTTGCGTTCAGGTCTTCCAGCGTGCCGGGAGGTAGCATCAGCCGTTCCGAGCAAAGCTGGGCTATTTTCTGGTCAAACAGTTCCTTCCGTTTGACGCTCTCGTGATACTCGTCCAGAAGAAGCACATAATTGTCGCGCAGCTTCACCTCGAACGGATCGTCGCTCATTTCTAGCAGAAATTCTTTAATCTGTGAATTTTCGTTGGACAAAAGAAAATTAGACGTAAATAAAATGTTAACGAAAAACTATCGTTATGAGAATTCGAATGCAAAGAATGTTTTAGGTCACTCTTTTCTCGCTACTATACCTGTATTATCATATCACTTGGCAAAGGTGAGTTGATTGTGAAGGGCTTCTTCTTGTAGTTGTGCACAACCTTAAGCCACTTGTAGATCGTGACGAATTCATTCACTATCGCACCGTAGAAGTCATGCTCGTACGGGAAGATCACCTGCAAGGAAGCGAATTGAGCTTCTGGGATATTTCGTGTTTCTTTCCTTCATTTGCAAACGATGTACATACCTTCACGCCACCGATCGTGGTAGCCCAGACGCGGTTCGAAGTCAGCTTGAAATGCTCATAGTTTTGCCGTTCCTGGCACAGAATACCCACCCGATCCAGTGACTGCAAATCTACGTCCTTGAACGTGAATATATGCTGATCATCGATCTTGATCACGATATTCTCGATCGACAGCAGCCACTGGCCCTTGCGGTTAACGTAAGCATTCTCCCCAAACACCTGCATCGAGTGTCGCTCGCTGATTTTAATCCCAAACTCGACGCTGCCCTCCGCATGCAGATCGAGCACCATCGAGCGGAGGAACGATCTCCCGTCGCCCAGGCCACCTACCGTCTTTTCTGCCCCCGTTTCCGGTACGGGCAGCTCGAGCGGTGGCTCGGGAAGCGGCTTGGTTTTGAGATCCTTTTGCAACAGTTTCATCTCCTGTAGCAACGTTACGAGGTGCATGTGTAGGTTCGCGTTCCACATCACGACCGCGTCCTCGAGTAACCAAACGTCCACCTTCGGAACGCCACAGGCGTCCGCGTACTCCACCCGGATCCCTTTCACGTTGGCAAACACGTTCTGCAGCTCGGCCGAACCGTACTCGCAGCCCGTGATGTGCCGGAAGTCAAGTATTTCCATCTGAAAGCTGTCGAAGCGCACAAAGTTCTTCACCGCCGTCCGGCCCACCGTTAGTTCGTTCAGGTTGGCAAGCACGCACGTTTCGTACTGGTTGAAAAAGAAGGCGGAAATGTCTGTGACGCGCGCATTTATCAACAGATCA
Source organism: Anopheles plumbeus (assembly GCA_034621735.1). Classification (NCBI taxonomy): domain Eukaryota; kingdom Metazoa; phylum Arthropoda; class Insecta; order Diptera; family Culicidae; genus Anopheles; species Anopheles plumbeus. The sequence continues at coordinate 9,109,198 of JAOEFI010000006.1, forward strand.
CCCCCCAGGGGCCACGAACCCCGAAGACGGTCTCTACTTGCTATGACTTTTTTTTCACCACTAGCATCCGCGTTGGTGGCCGGCGACGAACGAACTCCACCGTACTGCACAAGGCAGCGCTTCGTGTGCACGAAATAATCCGCCAACGTTGGACTGTACTCTACCCGGAGCGTGTGCACGGAAAAGTCGAGCTTCGTCGTGTCACCGTAGCTGCTCAGCTTGCTTAAACTCATCGCGATGTAGAACGGGCTCCCGCGTATGTGGCCTTTTTTGAGACTCTGCGCGTTATCCTTGTGCGAATGGTTCGCACTGAGCGACCACCAGACGGACTCGATCAGCAACTCCGCACTCCAGTGTCGCCGATCGAGCAGTAAATTAAGCAGTCGATTCTCGTACACTTTGCTGCGCCGTTCCGCGAACTGCTCGAGCAGCAGCTTGGCGTGGTTGCAGCAGATCGAGGATACTTGCGATGGGCCGAATTTAAATACCGCCGTCACATCCCACAGCTCTGCGCAACCCTTGATGATGACCCGTTTGAGGAAATCCTCCAGCATTCCCGATCCCCCAACGGCCCCACGTCGTGGGCGGCACTTCTCGGCCAGCCCCGAAAGTTTCAAGCTCTTCGGGTTCAGCTGACGGGTGACGTGTGCATCGGCGGGTAAAAAGTTCTTGCTTATCCACCCGTAGATCTCCTGGTGGTTGTAGATCAGCACGAAGGAGCACAGCTTCGAGTAGATGTTGACCAGGTTCCCCTCCAGCTTCGAGTCGACGCTGAACTGCGCGAGATAGAGCAGCTTTTCGTGGCGCGTATCGATTTCGAGCTGCTGCAGCTGTACGCCGACGTACACCAGGGGCAGCTCAGAGGTGCAAGACGGGCGGGTGCTAAACTTGCTCGAGATAGCAAACGTTTGCAGTGATGCGGAGAAATCGTTCGACGAGTTTTCCCGCACCGCACATATGGTGGTGTTCTCGACTTTGACGGAGAAATTTTTCGGCACTATCGGCGCTAACCTTTGGTACATTTCGTTAAAGGAGAACCCTTCCTCCGCCGGTGCCGCTTTTTGGTTCTCGGCATCCACACCGGGTACGCCGTGCTGCCGTAAGAATAGGTGATGGCGACGCTTTTGTGCCTGCGCGTCCTTGATAAACTCGTATAGACCTCCATGCAGAATGACCTTCGTACTCGTCATGGCGAGGGTGAGCTTCTCCAGCGACATCGGAGAATCGACGACTAGGACGGCGTCCAGCGCGATCCCGAAGCTAAGTTCACCCAGACAGGGCTGAGGCAGATCGGATATCCTTCGCGAACGTTCCAGCCGCTTCGGCGTTGACAGACAATGGCGAAGAATTTTCGCTTGGGCGTCGCAAAGCGAAGCGGAAACTAGAAGCGACTTTGTGCTATGCACGAGACTTCCGTCCAGATGCAGCTCTTTGGCGGTGGCGTGGAGCAGCCAGCCCGGTTCCTGGGCACTGTTCAGCAGTGCAACCGACACGTTACTGATATGCACCGCCATAAACTGGGCAATTTTCAGGATCCGCGGTGGAATTTTCTTTTCTCGAAAGTCCAATATCTTCCGTCGCCCTGCCAGATTGGTCGGTGGAAAACGGTTGGGTCCAGTCCATTCAGTGTTGCTGTCTGTGTTGCAGGCGCCCGGGCTACTGTTGCTAGTACCCCCAGCTGAGTTTCCACCACTTCTGGGCGACGTGCCCTTGTTGATGTCCTTGTTAATACGTACATCGCGCACATTGATAGAAAGCAGCTTCGAAACGTCCGAGTTGACGAAGCTACTCTGCAGGCTGATCTCATCGATCTGCACCGAGAAGCCGCTCTTGCACACCGTGACATCACGCAGCGAACACGGTAGACTTATGCGGCCGACATTAATCTCAATGTTGTACAAGTTTTTCAGCACGTATCCGATCACTTTTGGAACCAACCTGCCGTAATTGATAGCAACGGAGCGAAACTTTAATATTAAAGCGGCTGGAAACGGGAACTAAATGCACTCACCATGCTAGTGCTAGGTAGCTCAGTGCCCCGAATACGATCGCGTACAAGATTTCCAACATCATTCCTGGAAAATTGTCGCATCTAGGCCACACGCCAATACAGTGCACTACCCATTTACTGGATTGGGATTTTGATCGACTGGATTTTCAACCTCTACGAACGGCGCAAATTGTGTTCCTATCTACTGGACTACTCCTCCTCCCTATATATCTTTTGCACAGTCGCCTTGACAGTTCAACTGAAGACGTCATATCGATCGGCAAGTGTTGTTGCTCCAACACGCACGTACAGCATTATAATCCGCTTGTCATAGCAAAAATCAGCTGATCTAAATATTTACACCGGCTTAACACTAAAGCCCTCTGTACATCTGAACCATATTACGAGACGCAAGCCAGGTTAATGTGTAATGTTTGCCGGGACTTCTTAGTGGGATGTTTTGTCGTAAGTATGAGTTGTTGTGAATGTTATCCATTTTGTATACGATCTCGCAGTGCTATACTCCTGCATACATGCTTACCAGTCAACATACAACTCACACGAACGTATGATTTTATTAGAAATGTTCATGTTAATGCTTGTTTGAATATGATTTACTGCATCGGATGCAGTAAAATATGCGTTCTCCAAGGCAATGATGCAAGTAATTCTTTTGGTCTCCGAAAGTCAGCTCTAATAGCTTCCGTAACACACAAAGCAAACTATTGTTTCCTATGCTCGCAAAGGCCCCATTAGTTTTTGTTGTTGTTTGATATTTTAGTAGCTTTTAATGCCTGAATTCATTCCATATTACATATGAAATTTTTAATCTAGCGTTTTTACGTACCGTGAACGGAAACACACTATCTATTATTTTTAACATTTAAAAAAGTTAAAAAGCGCGCGAAAGATAGTTATTAGAGAAAACAAAATCATGTCGCAGCACCACCATGTGCAGTCATATAAGATACCACGCATAATATACGGCTAAAATTTAAATTTGGCTTTATTTGATAGAAAATACAAAACATAAATCGGTAATTGGATTAGGACCCCTTTTTTATAGGTTATGGCGATGAGAACATTTTGCAAATCGGGGATACAGCTTCAATTCGGGGTCCGCAAAACTTTCCGAGATCCTTATTCTGCTTCTTCAACGGCACACACAACAAATGTTGTGGTCTATGGTTCATTTTATATGTGTGGTGAAGTTCAAAAGAGGTAGAATAGAAAAAACCCGTGGAACAGGCCAACAGCTGGCAACGCAGTCACATAGAGAACAATTGGGTGGGAGCAGGGTCAACTAGGCGCATTTTGCTAAATCAACCACGCCGCAACACATCAGCAATTGTTTCACCCTTACAGCGCAATCTCTATTTTCCGTTGACTAACTATCATCTCTGGGATGTTGGACGACCTTTTGCTTTGCTTTCCATTCAACCGGATGCTTGCGCTTTCGATGCGAGTACATGTTGGCATTAGAATTGAACGAGAGTCCACAAACGTCGCAATTGTACAATGTCTCGCCAGTGTGTGCAGCCATGTGTTCTTTAAAGTTTACTTTGCGCTTAAATTGCTTCTGGCATATTTCACAGCAGAATTTCTCCTCAACGTGAACTCGTTGCTTGTGACCTCTCAGTGAACGACTGGTGGGATAGCTCTTTTGACACAAATCGCATGTGAAAGTTTTCCCTGCCTCGTCGTGTATCGAACGTTTATGGGATCTCAGCGTACCGGAATTGTTAAAGCTTAAGAAGCAAATTGTACACTGCAATGGTACTGGTGGTCCAAAGCTATGGCTTGCTTTCATGTGATAGTCCAGACTGTTATTGTTACTGAATGTTTTCCCACACTTGTCACAAATGACCCTGCAGTCGTTATTGTGCATCTTTTTCATATGACCCCGCAGTATTTTTTTGTTGGAAAAAGGCTTAGCACATACCTTACAATTTACATTAACGTGTGATTTTATGTTAACCTTCGGCGAGCACTGTTTAGAGAATGATTCTCTGCAGCGGCTGCTGCTGAATATACTTTCTCTAATCCGTCCTTTGGGTTTTTTTGAGGATTCACTCAATTGCTCTGAATCTGCACTATCGCATGTATAATTGTTTTCAAATTTAATCACATCACCACGGAAGCAATCGATGGTATCCTGGTCGCTGTACAAAAATTCTATAGGTTCGATTTTGATTAACCCTTGGTCTGCAACAGATGATGACAGAGAATCTGAGAGATCTGGCGGCGTCTCGGACTCCTTCTTGGGTAGTATTTGGAAGTTCATTATACACTCTTGATTTTCCTTCACATGCCTAGCATATTCGTGAAATTCCATTACAACACCATAACAAGAGAGGCATAGTTTTGCTTGGCTTTCCGTACACGCGATCTGAAATATTGCCAGGCAGATAGCATTGAGGCCTTAGTTTATTTATATCGATTCACATTAATCTAAAACATGTTTCTACCTACCTTAAACGTAAACACAAAATCTATTATTTCCTTCCACGCCTCGGATGAGATGTCGTACGCTGTATTTCCTCTACACTCTTGTAAGCAAAGAGTACAATTTTTTTCCAGCGTCGACCCTTCCATGTCTGCAGAACGAATTTCTGCAGTGGTACCTATAAATCAAAAGATTTATTCCTTTCCGACCAGCTTATTCTAGAAAAGCGAATCAGACCAAGCGAACGGTTCTGACTGTTAATTGTGCTATCCTCTTGACGTTTCTCGTCTACTGTAAACTTTAAGGTTTCTATATGTACACTACAGAGTTTTTCTCTTCTTTAATTTACACCAAGAGTTCAAAATATATACTCTAAAGTTGACTCAAAGTAACCTGAGCAATTTTTTTACAGTTATCGCTATATGGAAGGAAAGCTCTGCACAATCTGCACAATCAACTTTCGTATTTTATCACCCATGCCTAAAAAACCTTTGTCAACCACACGATAACCACACGACAACCACACGGTAACCATTAACAAATGCGTCATCGACGCAAGATCTTGTGTTGTCCTAATTTTTTTTTTTTTCATTTTCTGATGCCCTTCAAATCGCAAGCTGTAATACCCTATTCATCTTGTTATAAAGCAACCTGTAGAATACTGACAGATATTTCTTCATCAATAAGTATGCGAGAAACTCCCGATTGTT
>JAOEFI010000006.1:9114443-9127205 GCA_034621735.1 Anopheles plumbeus
CGCGGCCCCCCCCCCCCCCCCCCGCGCTCCCGTTCGTCGTACGTAGTTTGAATTGCACCGTCCGTTTAAAGCACCGTTTGCTCGATTACGTCTTTCGCAAATGGGCCCCCTCGTGGAATAGGGGTGGAAAGGGTGGAAGGGGAGAGCTTTCCGCAAGCAAATGTTCCAACTGGCATGAAGACGACCGCCAAATAATAACAGGCGGGCGCGTGTGTGAGTGTGTGTCGGGGGACACGGGGAGGTAACGCAAACAGGGTGAGAAAAGGGGATGCAACAAAGAAAAATCCACAAAAACCGCCGACAATCGCAATGCCAGAAACGGAAGTAGGTGTTTTGGTGCCCGCCTCCAATGCGGTACAAATCTTTTCCGGTGTTGCGCTCACGTCACACCGGAACTGGCCCGCTTGATGGTGGTGGTGGTGGTGGTGGTGTGTGCACGAGTGGGTGGTACGAAATGATCGTTTTCTTTCCACTGCTCAACAATCAACATTCAAATTCAACCGTTTTGGGTACCGAACAGCTGATCGGTTGCGTTGGTGCACCCCCGTGCGGGAGGAAGCTACAAACAAAACCAAAATAATATGCCATTCAACATTCATCGTAGTAGATTACATTCGGTAATGCATAATAAGCATTCTAGATGTTATTATAACTGTGTAGCGTAAGGTTCATTGGTAGATCTTATACCAATTAAATCGAACAACCAATGTCATACGTTTGCAAATATTGAAGGCAAAACTTGATTCTCTTATACTCCAAGCAATATTACTCCAAGCAATTTTCCATGTATTGGTAATACCAAACGCTGTAGAGAAGGCATATTTCACACCATATTTCACACACTGCCAATGTACATCGCATTTTTACTGCACACGGGTGAGGGGACACCAGACGCTCTTGCAAGAATACCAGTAAGTTGGATCTTACTTCGATCTCTGGCGATCCACAAGTTGCGTTCTACATAAAATTTCATATTTATAATCATCCGGTAACTTATCCAAACAGTTTCCTGTCCTGGGTTGAGCAATATGTTGGCTGCATTGTCTGAAATGGTTTTTTTTTTGGTTTCTATTCCGATTTGCGGCGATCTCAAACGGTGATCGTCCGTTGTTTTCGTCATTGCGCGGGGCGTTATGTTAGAAATGCCTGGTATCAAGTGTCGCTTGCGCATTGGACATGTTCACTTGCTTCTACCCTTTGCCTTTACGCTTTTTGCTTGGGCTTGCGTTTGCGGGCGCGAACCATCTTTTGCCTACGACATGCATTTTGGGTTGTTTTCGAGTGGGACACTGGACACTAACCAGCTGACCTAATTTACTGCCTTTGGTCATGGTTTTTTTTCGCAAACTGTTTAGCAGTAGGCTACCCCTTGTCGCAGGCCCAACGACGATGAAATAATTAATGGTTGGAGTACCGCAAATGGGTCGACCTACTTCCAAAACTTGAGCAACTGCCCAACGTACATTTTATCATTGGTGGCGCGATGGGCCGATGCGAGTTCTTTTGGAAGAAATAAGGGAACGTAATAATATTCCGGATCGGATCGTGATACTCGGACCCCTGGAGGACGCCAAAGTGTGGGACGAGCTAGTTCGGGGAGATATTTTCCTAAACGGAAGGTGATTGTAGCCAACCTGTACCATTGGAGTAACGTTACTAATAACGACACTCAATGTTTAATGTAGCTTTAGGTTTTCCTCACGGCCTAAACAGAACCACTCTACTAAACAAAACAGCAATTGTCCATAAGTTAGTGAAATTAAATTGCATTCTTTCGTTTCGTTCCATTTTCCCCCAGGTCGTGGAGCAAACGGACGACGTGGTAACCAAGGCCCCGCTCACCGGCATACCGCAGATCGACTACGTTTGGGATCCCAATCTGCCACGGGAACTGCGAGGGTAAGCCTTCGGGGTTTGCGGTTCGGTTTTCGTTTATTACTAGCTTTCTGCAACTCGTCGAACGTTTTCCATCTCCCACGTTTTCGCCTCCCTTCTTCTCGATTCAAGGGCCAACCTATCCAATTACCCCTTCCTGGACTCGGTGCCGACGGAGGAGGACATCGGTTTCACCTGCGATCCGAAGCTGCACGATGGGTTCTACGCGTCGATCAAGTACAACTGTCAGGTAAGGCGTTTCGGAACGGTGTAGAGCGTCCTTGTTGTCTGATGTCTGACGATTGATCATAATTTTCCACCGATTCCGACGACCACTTCCAGCTGTACCACCACTGCATCCACGGCATGCGGTACGACTTCCTGTGCGCCAACTATACGGCCTTCGACCAGAAGACCTTCATCTGCCATTTTGCGTCGGAAGTGGACTGCAAGAATTCGCCCAAATACTGGTTCCGGTAGGTATCGTGCGTGGAGTCCGTTCGAACGAGCAACAGGACGTGGGCAACTGAACCTTCGTTCGATCACTTGCAGAAACGAGCCACTGTACAAGGCGACCACGACGACGACGGTGAAGCCTCCGCCGACGACCTCGACGACGGCCGCGCCGACGACGGTCCCGTCCCGGCCGAAGCCGCTGCGGAAGCCGGTGCGCAGGAGGCGCCCGCAGGTGGACTACTACTACTACGACGACGACTACGAGGACGAGTACTACGAGGAGCGCAACCGGAGGCGCAAGAACCGGCCGCGCAACCGGCGCCCGGTGTACGACGACTACGAGGAGGAGGAGCGGTTCGACCGGGTGCGGCCGATGGCGGGCGACCGTTACCGGGAGCGGGAGCGCGATCGGGACGAGGAGGAGGAAGAGTACGAGGAGCGCCGGCCGTACAGGATGAAAGCGCGACCCCGCAACCCGGTGGAGCGTCGCCCGGTGGCGGCGGCGGCGGCGGCGGCGGGAGCGGCGGTGGTGGAAGATGATCGCCGGTACTACGACGATCGTAGGCGGGACCGTGACCGGCGACCGCTGGCCGATGATCGCCGACGGCCGGCCGCAGCTGTGGACGAGGACGAGAAGCGGCCGGCGGTGGTGGCGAACGAACGGAGGCGAATCCCAGCGGGCGACCGGGAGCGACGCCCGCAGAGTGACCGGCGCTCGGTGGCGGGAAACGGGGAAGACCGCCGGTCGTTCGCCGGTGATGGGGAAAGCCGTCGGAGTGGGTCGTCGCTGGCGGATGAGCGGAAGCCGGCGAAGCGGCCACTGTACGACGACCGGCGCTACCTGGACGACGAGGAGGACGACCTGGACGGGCCGGCGCCGGCGTACGCGGGTCGCCGGGGCTCGGACAAGAGCCGCCAGCAGCAGGCCCAGAATGACCTGGTCACGGTGAAACCGTCCGGGACGAGCATCTACGATCGGCCGCGGGCGGCACCACCCATCAGCCGGCCGGTTCCGCTGAACGAAAAGAGTAAGTACGCGTACGGCAGCTCGGACGGGGCGGGCAAGGAGGGTCCGGGGGGTTTCAAAACGTCCACGACGGCGGCACCGCAGCCGGCGGAACCGGAGTACTACGACGAGTACGAGGACGCACCCGAGGAACCGACGCGTCGTGAAGTGGGCGGTAAGGGTGCCGCCGATGCGGGAGACACCGGCGAGCGGCAGCGACCGGTGGCGGGGGAGTACGGTGGCGCGGACAGTGGCAACAGTGGCCACCGGAAGCCACCCCGTCCGAGCGCATCGTCCGACGTGGCGTACTACGACGACGTGATCGTCGCGAAGGAGGACCTCCCGTTCCGGCCGGTGGCGGGGAACGTGCGCAAGCCGGAGCAGAGCGAGCGCCTCAACAGCCGGGACAACTCGGAGCTGGCCAACCGGTACACCGCGGATAAGAGCCGCGGTTCCACCAAGCACCAGCCGTCGCCGCAGCAGATGCGCCAGTTTGCCGCCTCGAAAGGGTCCACCGTTCCGCCGGGGAGCACCCGTAACGCGGCCGCCGACGAGCTGCCGGAAGACGAGGACGACTACGATGTTCCCGCAGTGCGGCCCTCCGTCGTCGCGCGACCGAATCTGTACACCAACTTCAAGAACAAGAAGCAACAGCAGCAGCAGCAACTGTCAAACGGAGCGGACAGTGTCAGCACTCGGGCGCCGGTCCGTTCCACCAAGCGGCCGTTTCTACCGAGCCGTGGCGGCAATCCGTACCTAGCGCGCGGTCTCCAGCCCGTCGGGGTGGCCAAGCAGCCACCGAAAGCGTCGACCGCGTCGCCGGAACCCGACCGTCCCGCACCTTTCCGCATCGATCTGGACGCCTCCACGACGCCGGCCACGGGCAAACGGAACCAGCCAGCGTCAACGGCAGCGCAGCAACCGGAAGTGGTGAACGTCAAGACGCTCGACCAGCTGTACGACGACGACTTCGACGTGACGCTCAACGATGCGCTCAATCCGACGCTGAAGCCGCTGACGCGCAGCGCCCCGCAGCACTTCTTCCGCAACCGGTACGTCCAACAGCCGGACGCGGAGTTTGTGCCGTTCGAGCCGAGCTACGCCCCGTCCGAGTTCCGCCGGACGGCCGTCCGTCCACCGCCGGTCCTCTACCACACGTCGCCGGCGGCGGTCGCCCTCGAGGCGTCGCCCCAGCAGCGGCCAAGGTACGACCCGTACGCGACCTACGAGTACTGAGCGTGTGTCCGTCGGTGTGTTGCTGGGTCTGCGTGAGCGGCGGCACGAGCTGGGAGCACGCGAGGCCGGTGGACCGGTGGGGCCTGCCGAGGTCACCCTCTTCCCCAGCCAGGACTCGAATTGAATTCTCTATTCCTCTCTCTCTCTTCCTTTCTCCCTATTTCTCTCTCTCTCTCCCTATCCCTCTCCTTCCGCCCGCTAGAAGCTCCACCAAACGAACGATCGTTTGGCGACGGAACAACGGGCCCACCCAGCGAGTGATCTAATTTATTGTGAAGCAATCTGTCGGCAGGAAACAGGAAGAGAACAAAACAAAAACAGAACCATGTACGGGGAGAGAGCGTCGAACATCCGTCCCGATGGGACCGAACCTAAGGGACCCTATATACTTTGAACGATGGAAACCGCAGGGCATCCGCGAGGCATCGAAAGTCGCAGTCGATGTAAAATGCGCGTAAAATGGCGTGTATATCCTTCCAATGGGCAGCAAGAGGAATTTGTAAATACTATAGAACGGAGGGAAGCGTATGATAGAAGCAACACAAAAAAAAACAGAAAATCCAGTTCCCCACCCCATTTTCCATCCGATGGTAAAGGCGGCGCGAATACTCAATGCAATCAATGCAAACGGTGATACAAACGAATACTATCGAGCGGGAAAACTATGGGGCGGGGTGGGGGAAGCCGACCTAGGAAAACCGTTTGGAGCTGATGGTGCTTCCACGTTCCAGCAGGAAGCGAATACTTTGCTAGAGAAGCGGATCAAACAAGAAAGGGCAGGACGAAATTGCACCCGTTTGGTGGCAGCGTGAAATGAAATTGATCGAAATTGTAAAAATATTTAAATAAAAATGTTTTAAAACACCTTCACACACACAAAAAAAGGGGAAAATCAAAAAGGACCAACGAAATATGTATGGAGCTAAGCCGCGAGCGCTATCGCAGTTCTTTAATATACTTTTTGATTTGGTAAAGCGACGCAGAACTCTAGGAACGTAAAGAGAATGATGATTGTAAGGCGTATATGTAGACGAGGAAGAAAATAAAATTTTCTTTACTAATTTTATCTTTCTTTTTCAAAAAAATGTCCCCAGCGTCCGAAACAGGGTCTGTTGGTGTGAAATTTATTCAACAGCACCATTTTCGGCACACCAGTAACTTTCATACTCACCTGTAAACATAGATTGAAATAGTTTTATCACAGATTTATTTTATTACCAAAAAATGCATTTGAAAAAGGAACCGAAATGGATGTAAGATCACCTTCGCGCGCTCTTTTCTAGCTTGTTTTAAAGAGTTGCTTGTAGTTGCTTTCACTGCTGGCCTGGATGCAGGAGATTGCCCTTATGTCGGAGCAGGGCGTCCGAGCATCCCTTATTGTGAAAACTGTCGCAACCACTCTACACGCCTACACTAGGGGACCGGTTTTCACTCCTTGCACTTCGCTCGTCTTTCTCTGGACATAACCCTTCCGTTCATAATCCGAACACATCATTTCGCTTCGTGGCGTTCTCTTCCCACTACGCTTTGAAATCTAAAAATTAACATTAAGCTATAGCTCCGGCGGTTGACCTGAGTCCGGCCTATCAGCCGGCGTTTCCGGTCCGCTTGTTTCGGCGGACAAATGGTTGATAGCGGATAATCTAAAAGTGTTCGTGTGTTCGTTTGTTTCCTTTCCTTCAAGGTGTTTTCCACATTCTGATGATGAAAAAAGCTTATGCAGTTTTTAATTACAATTTTACTTTCCCAACCAATGTGCTTCCATTCCAGCTTTAATTGCTTTCCTTTTCTTTTCAATTTGCCCTCACATTCTGCTGATGTGGTATTTTCATGTATCAACTTAGAATATCAATTTTCAACGAAGCTGTACCGTTGTGGGCTCTCCTTCTCACTCATTTGCACATTCTCTATCGACTTTTTGCAGCAACACATAGTTGGTTTAAGTTTTCATAAAGTTTTTTTTAAAATGATCTGATTTTTGCAACCTACTCCAAATGGTTTTGGCTTGTTTAAGATTTTTCAAAAATCATGCTGCTTTTAAACTTTTCATATTCATTACTACGCATTGTTCGCATCTTGTTGCGAATGTGTTAGTTTGCAGTTGTTTAGCAAAGCGGGTTTTTGTTTTGTTCCTATTAACGGAAGAGTACGGAAAAAGAGAGCGTGTATTTGGTTCACTGAGATCTGTTATGCTGATTTACGATAAAAGAGGGACAAGCATTTCAAAAAACCTTCTCCACGAAGCCCCTTATCCTGTAATCGATTATGATGAGAAATAAGCTGATATCATCCGTTTTTTGTTTCCTTCTTCTCACTGCGTACGTCCGGGTATATTAGATAGTACTGGGTACATCGTACAAAATGGTCTTGAACATGTGGAAACTCAAAAGCGTCAGTATTAGTCGAAAAATGGCATAAATGCACGCAGTTCCACAGTAGAGTTCGTACGTGTGCGTATGTTGCAGATTGGTTCATATAATGTCTCGCTTATTGATTGAGTATGCAGATTCAAGGCGCACTTGTTTTTTTTTGCTTGGTTTTTTTGTTTTTTTGGTTGCTTAAGTAGTTTCCTTAAGTAAGAGGAATAAAATCTTTCACTAGGTATAACGTAAGTAACGTGTTCGCTCCGCCCTCCGTGGAAAACAATCGAACGATGGGTTGGCTTGGTAATTGGTTGGGTTGTGGTTTAGTATCAGTGGCGGTAAGTTAGCTAAACGCTAGTACGTACTAGCAAATTTGCAGCAATGCCCGGCGCCGCCCGTCGGCGGCCAACAAACAAACGCCCTTAAGGCGAAGAAACGAAAAGTTCACCCCGACCTCGAAAGGGGACACGATCTGCGGTAGCTAGTGGCGACCACAGTCGGGAGCGGTTTCAAAATAAATCGTTCATAATCCAAACTCATCCGCTCGCCCTTACAACTCGGTACCGCTCGCGCCCACTTTCCGTCAGGGTTCGGCAAACGATTGCGCTAGATATATGCTCTATGTTCTCTCTGCTAGTTTATGAATATTATTATTTTGTTCTAAGCGGCTTCCTTCGGCACTGGCATTTTTCAACCCCTTTTCTGCTGTCCAAATAAATTCAGATAAAGACTCAAAAACCGAAGGAATCGTTCGTTATAGTGATAGGTTGTAATAAAAGTGCAGACGTTTCGAGATAGATTTACGATATACTAAATGGAACCTTCGCTGCCACTTTGTTCGCATGATTTGTTCCTGTTGTTCTTTTCCTTTTTCTATAAGAAGGAACACGTTCCCATCGTTCTGCAGTACGGGAACGACAGCTTGCTGTCCTAGTGCAAATCGTTTGGGTGTGTGTGTGTGTGTGTGCGTGGGTGTTTGTATTGTACTTGGAAAAAGGATCCCTGGCAACAGCTTCCTCTCAGAGCCGTTGATTTTCTTTTTGTATGATTGGTTGTGTTTTGCTATCTTCATCATTTCGCCTAATTACAGTTTGGTTCAATTTTCAGCGAAAGGCGGCACCAACAAACGGTTACAAAAGCGTGTGTTTCCATTTGGCTATGTGATTAGAAAGTGATAGATAGATAACAATAATATCCTAACAAACTCAACAAAATAGTACTACTCAACAGCTAACTCATATATATTTCGTGGTTTCTTCCAACAACTTTCCAGCACGTTCTTCACAACACCAAGGTGAAAGTTAACAAAGAACATGTCTCCCTCGAAACATACAAACAAGGATTTACGAGACTAGTCATTAAACTTTCCTCGATAAAAGAAGAGTGTGTTCGATGTATGACAGGATCCAAAAGTTATTGGCAACAACGAGAATATATGAAACAACTCCTCGAGCAAAGGAAAGTAGGGACATTTTGCTACTCTGTTGTGTTTTAACTTAACAACAATGACATAATCAACGAAAAACGTCTTGCCCTAGTTCCCCTCAACAACTCGATCTTGTTCTACACATCCTGTTTCCGTTTGTTGGTTCCACGCTTTCGCTTCCTGTATGTGGTCGTGTTTGTTTCGTCATCTTTTTTTTTTTTTTTTCCTAGCGCTTACGGAATTGATTACTCACGAATTCTCCCCACCGATCGGAGGAACACTTGCCCTAAATTACTCTAACGCTAACCCGTCGTCGGTTCCCTATTGCCTAGGTCACTATCATCAGCTCACGACGACGACGTTTCAGAGGCAAGCGATGGCGCCGGAGAAACGCTGGACGGACATGCTCTGCCCGAACGCGAACAGGAGAAGCAGCAAAGCCAAGTTGTACCTAGGTATGCTCCCGTCACCGCAGAGCTCGATCACACTTTCCTGCAATGAATTATGGCATGGTGGGGGTGGTGATTATATGTCGTCAAAAGGATGCCTCTAGAAGCGGCCCGGACTCACATTCGCGTGCTTGTTGATGCAGGTCAGCGGCCTCCGCCTCGGCAGTTGATCGCTGCGGGCCTTGTGACAGGCCAGCGAGGCGTTGTAGTCGTGTTCCACCGGCCACGTCGACAGCTGCGGCATGTGCGAGGGCAGTGGGCAGAGCGTGTCCAGCACCAGCAGCAGCAAGTTGCTGGACGGGATCGGTAGCACCACGTACGGCCTGGAACGAACACCGCCTGTTGGTGAGAAGGAGTTTTTTGCGGAACTTTCACCGCTCTTACCGCTCGCACTGGTGCGCCTCCTTCGTGTACACCGACGGGTCGACGTCCATGTTGAGCTCGTACAGGGTGATCACGTGGTCGCACGCCTCCGGCCGGGTCCGGTTGATCAGCACTTTGGTGAACTCCGGCTCCTTGTACCGGTTCAGCGTCGGATCGTCAAGATCGCCCATCTCGGGCACCGAATCGTAGCCTCCGGCGTCGTAAACTGTGGAAGAAACCGAAACAACCGAGGATGCACATATGAAACTAAAGAACTATTAGAAGAAACTCCTCTATTGGTCCTCTTACTCTCATCGTATGCGTGTGCCAGACTGAGGAACAGCTGCATCGTCACCCACAGCACGTAGGAAAGCGCGTTCGTGATGATCCACCAGAGCAGCCGGAGCGGCGACTGGAGCGCGCTGCCCAGGTTGAACGTGCCCTTCGACATGAAGCAGACCGCCTGGTAGTCGTACACGGTTACGTTGCGGAACACGCCGTCGTCGAGCAGGCGCTGCATGAACGCGGGCTTCACCTCGCCGAAGAACGCACCGGTCTCCTGCAGCTGCTCGCTGATCACCACGAAGCCGTTGTTGTCGATCACGTAGCACTGGTAGTCGCCGGTGAAGCACGTCTTCTCGCACCGCGGATCGCCGTGCCCGCACTGGCTGGTGATGTTCTTGAACAGCGTGTAGAGGGCCGCATGGTGGAACTGAAAGCCGACCACCGCCACCGGCGCCTCGCGCACCCCGTCCGCGTGGAAGATGGCGTGGCTCGCCGTGACAAGCGTGTCGTTCCGGTTACCGGCATCGAACGGCACCGAGTAGACGAAGCTGTTCCGGTCGCTGTCGTCCTTGCCGTTCCCGTTGCCGTTGCCGTCGTCCGCGCCCTTCCGGTTCTTGTTGTTGTAGTACAGCTCCACCGCCCGCTTGTACCACACCTCGTCGATCGCGCGGTTGTGCATTTCGCTAAAGTCGGGCCTGCCGGAAGAGATAGAGAGAGGGTCAGTAAAACAACCTAATGTGTTTCTAAAGAAACCCAACGAATCACTGTCACTTACTCAGCTTGCTTCGACTCGTCCGCGCCGGTGGCGTACTCCTGCCAGCGCGTCAACCCACTGTGTGTGGCCAGGAAGGATACGGTGATGCCGAACCGTTGCTTGAACTCGTTTCTGGAGGGATGGAAAGTGAAGGGTGCGTCAGTAAGGGTTGCTAGCGGAACGGATTTCATTCGCCGGGGTGTGTGCTTCGTCCCGTTGTATCGGGGAACTCGATTCACATCGTCGTAGTGGTTGTAGATCGTCGAATCGTTGAAAGGTTCTGATAGGAACCATTTTCTTGCTGATTGTCTAATTGCATTTTGTGGAGTTTTTTTTAATGTTTCACTGATTATTTACACTATATCTAGTAAATGGTTTTATCTGAGTTTCTATATTGTTACATTAGTTCGTTTCGTTACTGTTTATTTTAGCTTCGAGCTCTTGTAATGTTCATTCGCTGACCACGATTGGACGTGATAGTGATCCCCTGTGAATCGTTTTGGGTGTTCAGTTTTCCTTTTCACTTCGGCCGCAGAAAAGCACCCTGTTTCCTACTGTGACCGTTAATTACCTTGGAAGCAAACCCATCAGCACAGCGATTGGGCTTGGGCTGCAAATTGACCGCGGAGCAAATGGAGACAAATACAGTACAACCGAACGGAAAACGACAATGGAAAATGGGTTTTGTGGATTCGTAACGATGGTGAGCGGTGGTGGAAAAAAGGCGTTAGTAGAAAAAACCAACCGGTATAAGGGTTTGTTTTGTTCGGTATTTTTTAAGTTTTGCGAAAGAGAAATCATTTCATAGTTCATCATTTACATCAGATTAGTGGCATTAATGTTACCCATTTGTTTTGTTTGTCGTGTGCATTACAAATCGAAATCGGTAGCGGTAGAAAGGGAGTAGAGTGATAATGTGTGGTTCGTGTGTACAGAGTTGACGGTGCGGAAAATTAGTATCAAAACGGAAAGAAACGGGGAGAATGGGAAAAAAGTGTTATTAAATACATGTGCACTGCAAAAATTAAACCAGGTTAATTATTGGTTTGAAAACAACGGAAAGAAAACGTTGATGCTATATGTTACAAAACGAATGAAATACGAAACATGATCACGATCCATTCGGCAAAGGATAAAGGAAAACAAATCACTGACTGGTGGAACGAATGAGAACTAAAAAAAAGAAACAGGAACTTTGTACAGACATCGAACACCTATCGGTGCCGGGCGGGCTACCATTCGCTTACCCTTTTTCGTCCTTGTTGCCGCCGCCGCTTCCGCTGATATTTTTCGAAAACCATTCCGTTACCTTGGCGTCGTACACGAGCGCCTGCATCAAACCGCGATCGCCTAGAAGATCAAGTGAAGAAACCGAACGAATCGGGGAGTAAGTAAAGAGTTTCTTCCGGTCCACCAGCACACTATACACTATGCTAACGGTAACGGAAAAGAAATCCTTAAAGAAACAATGTAAACACACACAAACACTAGATCTCGAATAAACGCTAATGTGGTGAGGTTTGGTGAGAGAAAATGAAAATCGGTGCTGGAAAAAGAGGTGGTGGTGCCGAAAAAAAACAAACCCAAATCCACAGAATGACACCATCCAAAACCGGTCCGGGTCCCTTTGGCTGTGGCGCGGAACACTCTTTATTTTTTGTTTGGTGAGGGTTGGTGAAATTGGTGCACTTTTATTTTTCAAAAACGCATGGTGTACTTAAACAAACGGCCCCAAAAAAGCAAACCGGTTACTGTGCCACTCAGACAAAATGCAAAAATGCAGGTGCCACAGAGAAAAAACAAAACACAGCATTTAAAAAAAAAAGAAAACGATCAATCGAAAACTAATGCCAGTTGGCGAATTATGGTGACGGCTACAGCTGTACAAAACGTCGTTGAGAGAAAACTAAAGGAAGGTGCAACGGGTGCATCATTCGGTGCCGGAGAGAAAGAGTGTGTGTGGTTCAACTACCATTCCATTGCAGAACATTACACGAGCCCGAAAACGGTGACAGAACAGTGTGGCAGACAGGATGTTGCGAATGTTGATTGGTGTTGTGGAGCATACACTCTAAAAACACGACAAGAAGTGATTTGGGGATAACAAAACATTCCGGGGGGCGATTGGGATTGGGAAGTGAATAACGATTCTAAACGTCCAACCGCATAGGGATCGATCGCATGCCAACAAAGGACTAACACCTCGGAAAGGTTACTCTAATACGGTGCATGATGGTTTTGCTAGAAGGAATCCGTCTGCTTTTGTGAACGTGAAGTGGAAGTAAACAAAAAAATAATATTTCGAACACTTCAAATCATACAAATCATGTTTCCAATAGGGGTACGCAATTGTTCGCCGAAGAGTACATTACGAAATATGTTTTAGTGATAATGTACGCTCACGTTCAGCCCAGTTCAAATGAAAATGAAAACTATCAGTGAGTTTTCAAAAACCTACAAAGTACCAGGCGCCTCCATGGGGAATATATTTCAAAACATTCAAATAACTTCCAGAGTTTGGCGCTATTTTTCAAATAATTGAATGATCT
>JAOEFI010000006.1:9152838-9163006 GCA_034621735.1 Anopheles plumbeus
CCGTCAACCCCTTTTCGGTTAAGGGTTGCAGCAAATCGCACAACCGACCGGGTTTGTTGTGGGCGATCGAGGGGAAAAAGTTGGAAAGAGAAAAAGTTAAATCGCGAGCCAACAGAGCCCTAGGTATAGTGGTAAACAGAGAGAAAGAAAGAGAGAGAGAGAGAGAGATACAACGGAGAGAAAGAGCCCGACACGGCGAGAAAGCGAGACGGCGGGAGTAGCGAAGCAAAGCTTGACCACCCTATATACTCCTACTCCTGTAGTGTCGCCACCACCAGCGGACATATGGTTCGTTTATAAAAGCGTTCCGCCGCGTGCGCTATCAACTCAGTTGCGGTTTGAATCTTCAGCTGGTCTGACAGATTGGAAAAGAAAGGCAAAGGCAACCCGATTGCCCGACCCGACCGCCCGACCGTCCCACCCTTGCGTACGAACTGCGTTGAGCCTTCCGATTCCTTATGTGCAATCAACGGACATTGTTGGGGTGGTCCAGCGGCAGCTCTAGAATGGTGGTGTCAAACTGAAGATTTGGGCGAGAGTATGGAAAGCTTCCCGAGTTGAAGTTGGTGTGCGTGTGTGTGTGTGTGTGCAGTGTGCGTGTGTGTGTGCGGTTGTCACCTGTTTCGGGATTCGACAAATTGTGGCGAAATTGAAGATTAAAAATCTGGTGAAAAATCTGAACTGAAAAAGGCAAGAAAAGACTCTATCGGAAAAAAAAAGCTACAAACAGAAGAATAGTGAAAGTGAAAGGAGAAGCAGCATTATAAGGGTGGTTGTGACAGAACGGTGTCCTGTGCGAACGTCTAGAGGAAACCCAGAGTCCTAAAGATGCACTTTGCCGTATCGGATGCATCGTAAGTTTCCGCTCCCAGTCGTGCGCCTAGAAAACGCTCCAAATCTCCGAAAGGAAGTCGTCTAACGAATGCTTTTCCTTTGCTCTTCCTCTCTCTCTCTCTCTCTTTTTACTCTATTTTTCTCTCTCTTAATATGCGCTTCTCTGGCGGTCACCTCAGTGTGGTGCTAGTGTTGATCGTGATGCGACTGCAGCTGTGCACCTGCGCCAAGTACACCTGCACGGTCGGGTCGGACGGGTTCTGCATCTTCCAGGGTGTGCACATCGAGAGTGCGGAGCAGGCGCAGGACGTCCAGCTGGAGCCACCGACGGCGGTGGGCGGGGCCGAGGTGACGCGCGTCAAGTTCCGCGACTCCAGCATGTACGTGCTGCCGCCCCGCCTGTACACCTCCTTCCGTCAGCTGCAGGAACTACGCGTCTGGTGGATGCACTTGCACAGCATCCACGTCGACCCGCGCCTACTGACACTCGATGCCGAGAAGAACCGCATCAGCACGGTCACGACCGACCCGGACACGGTACCGTTGCTGCGGAAGCTCGAACTGAACCAGAACCGGCTGCGCAACATCGACAACATCTCGCAGTTCGAGAACCTAGAGGTGCTGGAGCTGGCGCACAACGATCTCCGCTCGCTGGACCTGTGCGTGCTGCAGCGCATGCACAAGCTCCGCCTGCTCGACCTGTCCAGCAACAACCTGGCGCTGGTGCGCAGTTCGCTCCTGGCGCACGAGAAGCTGCCGGCCCTGACAGTATTATACCTGAACGACAACCGGCTGACCTACCTCGACCTGACGATCCTGCGGGCCTTTCCCGCGCTGGAGAAGGTCCACCTGGCCAACAACGCGCTGGTGTACGTGGACTACGACAGCCTGCCGACGACGGTGCCGCGGTTGCGTATCGCGCACCTCCAGAGCAACGACTGGCACTGCGAAGCGCTGGTGGACCTGCTGGCGCACCTGCGCAAGACCGGCGTGCAGGACTTCAAGACGTTCAGCGCGTTCAACTGCAAGGACCGCACGGTCGAGGGCATCTGCTGCACCGACAACCGGCCGTTCGCGCTGGTGCGCAAGTCCGCCCAACACCTGGCGCACTACGCGTCCGAGCTGAATGGGCACACGCGCCACCTGATGCGCGAGGTGCAGCACACTCGCCACGAGCTGTCCCGCCTAAGCGCGAACGAAAACTTCACCCAGGTGACCCTGCAGAATCTCGGCGACGAGGTGGAGGACCTCCGGAATCAGCTCACGGACGCGCTGGCATCGGGTGAGGCGCTGGCCCAGCTAACGACACCCAGTGCCACCGTGGCGGCCGTGGTGGAACCAAGGCGGAAAGGTGCCCGCACGGGTACCGTCGACCCGGAGCGGCTCGCCGTCGAGGTGGCCAAACTGCGGCGCGAAGTCCAGAAGGTGTCGGGCGATAGTCAGGCGCTGCGCCAGCAGCTCCGTCAGTACGACACGCTCAAGCAGGAACTGGATGCGCTGCGAACGGACACGGACGAGACGAAGCTGGCGTTCCAGCTGATGAAGGAGGAGAACGCGCTGCTGCGGCAGGAGCTGCACCAGATGCAGCAGAAGTTCCAGCAGCTGTTCACCCGAGGGCCGAACGTCTGACGCCAGCCGCAGTGGACGTTCGTGTCGGAACAGTAGTAGTGTAGGACTACGGGCCGCAGCTGCTACCTCTCTATCTCTCACCGATTCTCCCGCTGGTTCTCCCCAAGGCCCTTGCTCTCTCCCTTTCTCTCGCTATCTCTCTCTATCTCAGCTACTCCATAGAAAGAGAGAGAGAGAGAGGGATGGAGCACGCCGTGCGTGATGGAGGACCAACGAATTACTCTAAATCGAGCCCAGAAACCATTTGGCGGGTGATTTGATTGATGCCACCTTCTTATCGGACACCCGTGCCGGCACTCGGCTGCCTGGGCTGCCAGTCTACTTTATCTACCCCCACGCCCCGCCGCCTGCCGCATGTGCCCCGTCTCGTAGGACATGTGCAATCGTCCGAGGTGCATCGCGGGGCCCGCTCGCTAACAGAGACTGTGCCCGCGGAC
Source organism: Anopheles plumbeus (assembly GCA_034621735.1). NCBI lineage: Eukaryota > Metazoa > Arthropoda > Insecta > Diptera > Culicidae > Anopheles > Anopheles plumbeus. The sequence continues at coordinate 9,155,739 of JAOEFI010000006.1, forward strand.
CTCAGGTCTCAGGATCTGAGTCGCTGTTCGAATCCAAACCAAAGATCGCTTGGTCGCTGTCGCAAGCGGCCACGTCGGAATGTTCGTCGTCTGGGCTTGCTGGGCCGCACCTGGTCTGGCGGACCCCAGGTGTTAGGTGATAGGAAGTATCCGTGTTAGTGTGTGCGTGTACCTCGCCATATCTCTCTGTCTATATATCTCTCTGTCACTCTCTATGCCCTTTTTGAGTTAAAGTGTACGTGCGCTAGTGTCTTTGTTCGCCACCCGCAACTCACACCCACATCAGAAACCCGATCAGCTCCTAGACAGTCGCGGTGCGATCACCGAGCGATCACCTTACAGAGGTTAGAGCAATCAGTTCCTCGCTGATTTCCTCGCGTGGAAGGATGTAAGAAGAAGAAGAAAAAAAGGAAAATGGAAAAGGGCAGAAATCTCTCGCGGGAAACGCAACGTCATCCTCGCTGCGTCACGACCACGGAAGAAAGTGCACCCACACGGCACGTGATTGAGGTGTGGGTTTGGCGTGAACTACGCCCCCCGAGACGCAGTGCAAGTAATCCTGTATAAATGAGTGTGTGTGTGTGCCTTTTTTGTTGTTGCTTGGACTCACATCCTCTAGCGAGTGAATGAAATGTTGTTACAAACAAACATCCCCTCTCCTTCCTGCCTATTGCCCCTCGATCACTTCCTCCCTCGTGTTGTTATTACGCGTTCGGTTTGGACGCTCCACTCAAATGTGTCCGTCGGACGCAATAGCTGATGCACACAGCCACACATCACTCTATAGCCGATTTTAGTTAATATAAACCCAAAGTCATCCCCGTGACGGCTCGTACTTTCGCAGGCGACAACAGAACGGAAGGGAGAAAAAAACCACCCTCCCCCGGCGCGAAGAAAGTGATTCCTCATTAGGTTAGTTAACGTGCGGCGCCATATTTGTAAGCTTATCTACTCTACTTTGTGATTTACTTAATGTCCGTTTGCTAGTACATAATTGGAGCCCATAGAGTGGCGCTCCCAAGCTTTGATAGCTTTTTATGTTATTGCTGCTGTTGTTTAAGATATTTATTAACCACGGGCATCGTGGGGGACGCAGGGGACGAGGCGGGACCCAATGGGGGCAGGTCGGTGCCCTTTGTTGACAGATGGGGCCGACGCAAAAAAAAAGAAAAAAAAACTATTACTCTTGAATCGCGATGTGCGAAGAAAAATGGCATAAACCCTTAAAATATTAAACCACCACCATATTACTCCCGTCGTCTCTGCAACGAAACGCTTCTGATACTGCTGCTGCTACTTGTGTAGTGTATTGTGCTAGCATGTAAGAGTATTGAGCAAAATAAACAGTAAAGTGCAAATGAGAAAAAACATATTGTTATCCTACCTTCATTCCGAAACATCTCAGTTGCGATTTTCTCCGGTATGTACGTCATGTGTTAAGACAAAAATAATTCTTCTTTGCTGGTAGTACACTAAGTAGGCGCTATTTTTTCAACAAACACTCAAATTTGACATTTGAGGGAACTGGACGTGGTATTTTGAATCGCAAATTTCCTAATGCTTGGTAAGTCCGATGATGATCAGATTGTTTTGTTAAATCATCCCTTCGATCGTACACCGTTCGCTCTCGATCCACAGGCACGGCTAGCCAACTTCGAGGCAGCATTGAGGATGTTTTTCGCCAGGCTTTTTCATTTTCTAAACGATTTCCTGTACTGCCTGGTGGAGGTGCTGCTGACTCTGGGCTATCTGTTTGTGTTCGCGGTCATCTTTTTGATTCACTGGTTTGTACAAATTTCCCAATTTGTGATCGGTGGAAGTTGAGCGAAGCATGAAGGAGCTGCTTATTCGATTTCCTCGAACGGGGTAAGTATTGTGCATCTATTGCTTAGTAAGTGTTTGTTGCTAGAGTGTTCATACTTTTTCATTGCGCCGCCTGCAGTCCATCAGCTGTTAAAGCTGCATTTTTTTCACACGAGCCACCGGGCGCCTCCATGGGAGACATCCTGGCGGATAAAAATACCCGTCCCGTTTCAAAGTTTTTCCTGGAAATTGCACAGCATAATTAATTTCGTCATTTCACTCAACATCACTTCCCGCGATAGTGATCGATGACGCTGGCCCGCGCAATTCCTCTCTCCTTCCGTTGCTCCACTCCACCATCCCTTTGGCGCTCTTTATACGCCGCGCATCAAATGACCCGGATCGGTGCATGTGTGTAGGGCCAAACGAAAACAATCCAAACCCAAAGGGCGCCACACGAAGGAGCCCAGCGGTGGCGGTCCTCGCGTAGATCACATGGCCACCCGATCCCGAGCGGGGCGGCGAAGCGACAAATGCGTGGCCATGTTTGTTTACACTACGGAGCTGGGGAAAGATAAAGAGCTGGCGCGAAGAGAGAGAGAGAGAGAGAGAGAGAGAGAGAGAGGCAGAGAGGGAGACGGGGAGAGCGAAAGTTTGCAAGTGGAAATGGTGGTTCCGCTTGCTTGCCGATGCTACGTAAACTGGTACTGATAAGGCAGGACAAGCCGATGCGGGTTCGATGGGCGCAGTACAATAAACGCTCACCCAAGTGATGCGATCGGGAAGGAGACACCCTGTGAACGCCCGCCAACGCGCACCACCCGGACCACCCTGTGCCTTCCGGCCGGACTGATCGCGAACGTCGATAGCGCGTTTGTTTGCAATCGTCAGTCGAACTCGCCGGCTACCGGTCACTGCGTCGCTTGGGGTAAATATTTACAAAGGTGGACGTGCCCGTGTCGTCACTGTTACGAGCGAGCGGGCGCAGTGTTTCGATGTGTGGCCACTATAGTGGCGATTGTTGGAACGGTTTGTGCCGCCAGCAATTAGCTGAAACCAATGTAATCGGTGTGTAATTGCGGCGGAATATTGAATCATCCTTTTTTGAGCCACCGAGTGGAGCTCTTATCGGCAGCAATCGGTTAAGGTGGGCTTGTTGGACGGGGAAAGTACGGACCGGTATGCCGAAACAGTGGAAAGGATCGTTGCACAAGTCCGCGTGTGGTGCAAAGGCTCCTGAACCGAGCCGAGCGTAGTAGTTGCATCAGATTGTTTTTAGCGTACGGGGTGGATGTTGGAATGCACTACTAATGAAACCCGGGAGTATGTTTTCGTTGCGAGATTCCTCACTGTTTGGCCAATTTGGAATACCCCCACCACGTGGAGGGATGTTTTGCGACAATATTGCTCCTGGTAATGTAAAACCGTACCAAAAATATAATGATGGAATTGTATAATGTTTCAAAAAGTTTAGCTACTCTATTACACAGTTTTTCCAAAAAAACAAGAGTTAAACATTTTCTTTGTTGTTCTCCTCTATTTTCACTTAGTTTTCTACCGAAAAGAACAATAAATGATCGATTCAAAACGGTATCCGATCGTTAGAAGGATAAATCAAAATGATGCTGCCGGTATACAATGAAGGAATATATGCACGAAGTTTAAATTCCAAAAAGTTTAACCAATTCAAAATTTGAAACATAGTCGCTCCGTTGATGGCCGTTAACAGATAGCAATATTAATTTGATGCTCGTATTAAATTGTAATACATCCTTTATTTGCCATCACGAAAAGCACTTAATTTCTTCTATTCACGATATTGTGATGCGATACCGCGGGATGGCATTTAGTACTGATTGATTTTAGTACTGCAATGGCTGGTGAAATATTTCAACATGCGAATTATTTCAAGCGTTCAAACGAACACGTGTTCGTGGATTTACTCTAGCACGATTTTCAATGTAGATGAAATCATTTCGAGTCTGTTAGAACAATTGTAGTAGTAAATCTAAAAATCGTAAAAATAGTATCTAAAAATAGTAAAATATACAATATCTAATGTTGTTTTACTAATTTTTTTAGTTCGGTTTTTCCCACACACAGCGAATGAAAGACAAACATTTTATTTCTTTATCAAAAACTTTGTAAACAATAGGTGCAGATGATTGAAATGCACATGCAGTTATATTCTTACTCTAAATCTATTAGGTTAAATTTCAGACTATCTTAATGCAATGTGTTAAGTTAGTGTTTACGCTAAACTTAGCCGAAATGCAAAACAAAATGCAGTGAGTAAACATAAATGGCCGCAATGGAAAATGTATAACTTCTACACAACTTTTCAAATTGTCTAATCAGTTTGCGCCACTCATGTTCTACAAAGCCCCGGGTATTTCGGATTCAGTCCGGCCTGGCACTGGGATCCTGCCGGTCCAGTGATGTACACCTGCCGGCCGAGAATGTTGTTGTACGAGTAGTTGCACACCAGGTAGACCTTGGTCGAGCCCCGCTCGCTCCAGTACTGCATGGCGCACCCGACCTTCCAGCTGCCGTCGCTGATGAGCATGGTGAAGTGGCCAATCGCTTTCCTGCAAGAGAACCAGTACGTTTGATATCCGTTCTAGAGTTTGCATTTGCCATCGCACAACTTACAGCTGGGAGCGCGGGAACGACTGGATGTAGGATTGCTTCGTGTACTGGTACTCGTTCCACCAGCTGGCCAGAAAGTGCGTGACGAGATCCTCGACCGCGTACGACGCGCCGTAGAACGTGAACAGCGCCAGGTTCTGTCCGGACTGCTGGAAGTCGGGCGTGTTGCGGCACTGGTCATGCGCGAACCGACAGGATCGGGCGTTGTGGCCAGCCTGGGCCGCCAGCTCGTCGTCCCAGACCAGCGTGTACATGCGGGCGGCCGGCGCGAATGGGGCCTGCCGACCGGACGCCACCTTCGACCGGTAGACGTTGTGCAGGTGCAGGATGTGCGCCTGCAAGGCTGCCGTCATCGGTATGACGGTGGGCGATTTGCCGTGACAGTGGTGGCCACCGGTAGCCGGTGGAGGGTTGCAGCCCACATTTTGGCCCCCGTGCGGACACAGATTCACCGAGCAGTAGTAGTTGGAGTTGTAGCCGCCGACGAAGGTGACCATAAGGAGCAGTGCTGTCGCTGATACGGAAATGTAAAAAAATGCTGTTAATCATTTCTATTACCGAGCAAAGGTCGAGAGAAAACATTAGCTAAATAAATACCGTGAATTACTCGATGCATTTTGCTAAACTTGATCTAGCTGGGACTTCCAAAACAGTAATGATGATGGCCGGAATACGGCTCGGAATGGGCGTCCTGAATACTTCTGTGGAGGCTATATTGTCATAAATTTAAAAACAAAAACAAATTATTTATCTCAACAAAAAACGGGCATTTTAGCTTTCATCAAAAAATCATAAACCGATTAAAATCCCGAACTCTTAAAAGGTTCCGATTAGACGACTAATCTGTCTTGGTTGGTCTGCAGTTTTCGTTAAATTAGTTAGGATGGGACCAAAAAAAAAAAAAAATTGGCGGCCCAATCTAATTGGCAACCAATTACTATCAAATTGGACCATCATTCTCATCATCAACCTTGTCCGGAAGGCTATCATGATTGCACCATAGTACCGGCGCCGCATTATTTTCTCCAATAACCATAACCGTTCGCTCCTTTTCGGGCAAAGAATAGAATCGTCGAAAATGAGATCAATTAGCTTGAGCCGGTACGGCCGAGCTTTGGCGGGCTCCATTCAACACCATACCAACCGGCAGCACCGGTCCTGACCCACCGACGGTACCGAAGAAAGCTCCGGGGAGCCGGAAAGACGCAAAAAAAAAAGTGACAGTTCCTCTCCCACTTGACCCGTTTTGTGTTCTTGTTTTGAGTTTCGCTTCGTTATTCTGAATTCCGCAGACTCACGCTTATCATTAGAGCCCGCTTGGGGAACTAGACGCGTTCTATACGTTTGTTCTGCATAGATTAGAAGCGGTTCTATGGACAGTTCGATAACTTATTCAAAACGCTTGTAGGAACTCACGGCAGATGATACTAACATTAATTACTCCATCCACACTATCACACGAGAGCGGAAAGTACAGTTACGTTCGCAGTAGGTTCACGGATCACTCCACCAAGAACTATTCTGTATTCAGACTGGCCCTTGTTTAAAACAAACCGCCAACAGGTGGTGCACCTGTTCCACTTTTCACAAACACCCGCTGGCCACCTCGAGGTATCGGTTCGTGGAAACTTTTCTTTCCCGAGCTTGCCGTGCAACGCGAGCCGCCAACAAACACCAACGGGCCCCCTTTATGGGGACACACGCAGCAGCAGCAGCAGCGTTGGGCTTATCAACGACGAACAAGGAAAACTGCCAAATTTTGCGCACGACCGCTTCGAGCACCAGAGCGCGACTGAACCGTACCAGTGTCCGGCCCGAAAACTCTACGGCTCGTTTTCCAATCGATCGAAGCGGGCCCGAGGAAGGCGACAGTGGTGAAACTGAGAGGGGCTGCTCGATCCGATCCGATCTCCGATCGCCGATTGGTGCAGATCGAATATAGCCGCAGATTAGCCCCGGCACACCGGTTTGTGTGTGCGTGGATCTGTTTTTCCAGTTCTTCTTATCCGGCGGCCGCCTTTTTGGGTTGTCTTTCTTTTAGGGTAATCGGCGAACAGCGACGTCGCGAAGGGGCATTGGCATAAATTTAAGGCAAACGTCTTGGCCGACGCAGTCGTCATGGTTGTGGTCTTTAGCGTGCGGAACTCCGCGATAACGGTGCGGAAGGCTTTAGACCCTTTCAAGGTCGACCGGATGGATAGCGGGCGGCACTTTAGGGCACTCCCTGTGGGCGCCCCGATTACCGGCCCGAAGCCCGACGGCCCCGCAGGTGGTCCGGGAGATGTTTTTTGGCGGGGTCCGGTTGAACAAGATTTGAATTATGTCTCTTTTAGCCCCAAAACTGGTCGCAATTTAATCTCCATCCGTTCGAAGAGCGAAGTGAGTGTGTTTCGTTTCGGGGTTTCTTCTTCTCCTTTTTGTTCTTCTCGTTGGTGGATGTTTGGGCTTCGGCCCGGCCGGAGCCTTCCTTCGAGGTTCACCCTTCGGCCGGGGGTGATAAATTGTCGAGATCGAGCGATTGATGAGCTGCCCGATGCGGCCGGAGGGCACCCGAAGTGCAGGCCGAGGCAGTGTGCCAACCGTCTCCTTTCACTGCCTCCGAAATTTCCTCCCCCACCCTCGCCCTGCGTGGCGTTGTGCTTCCGGTCATTGGCATCGGTTCGCGAGGCTCTCGGTTCGGGACCCGGGGGGGTCCGTTGCCAGCCTTCGCTCGCGTCCAGTTCCGTCGCCTCGGGAAACACCGGCAGCAGATTGCATTGATTTTATGGTTGCAGGATTATCGCCGATTTCGGTGTTTGCCGATGCCTTCCTGGCCG
>JAOEFI010000006.1:9166200-9177657 GCA_034621735.1 Anopheles plumbeus
AAACGAGGAAAACGTCCGATTTCTACTAAACACAATCCGTAGAACGCTGCATCTGATTCTCTACACAAGACAAACGACTCCACAATCCAACGCTGCAAACGTACTTCAGTGAAGCATCGCCGGTAATGTCCACCGCTCTCACGTGTCCCCGCTGTCCGGCACAATGATTCAGCAGATATTAACGATCGGACGAGCGGACGTCAACTTCACGTGCTGCTGATTACACCATGGCCGGTCGTGCAGTGTTTCCGTAGTGGCAGGGCACTTCACCATAGTGCACCTGAAGTGCATCGGTTGATGAGATTACACATCAGTCACAGAGTTTGCAAAAGATTTGCGACTGAGATTTGAATTTTAAAATTCATTCCATTTCGCAACTGGAAATCGATGCTGTTTCTAAATTACACATTGAGTATACGCACTTTTAAATAACGAGTTCTATTGTCCAAAGAAGTATAATAACTCAAGAGACGCATTTCCTAGAAACCTCTGCGGAACATCCGGCAACGAACACTTCCCTACATCGTTTCCCCCAACGGCTTGATGATCAGCTCGTGCACCTGCACGTGCGGAGGAGTCCCCAGGGCGTACAGGACCGCGCCAGCAATGTCCTCCGCCTCCAGCATGGGCACCGGGCCGAAGTCCTCCGGGATCATTTCCGTCCGCACGACACCCGGACTGATGCTCTGCCAGGTGGAGGAAAAGTGGAGAAATAAAAGAAGAACGATTTCGGTATCAGCTGGCGATTCTCTCGGCGCGTCGACGAGTCTCGTCCCAATCGCACGTACCGTGACCTTAACCTTGCTGTTCTCGTTGCGCAGGTCGTTTCGCAGCGTTTCCGTTATCGCCGTCACGGCGTACTTGGACGCCCCGTACACGTTGAGGTTCGGAATCGCAATGTACTTGTGACCGGCGATGCTGTTTACGTTTACGATGTGGCCCGCGACCGCCCGCGCCTTCATCGATTGGAACGCCTCGCGGCTGCACAGGACCAGTCCCAGCACGTTCGTGTCCAGCACCGTGCGCAGGTCCTGCGTGTTGCCGGGTGTCACCAGGGTGCCCGTAGGCTTCGACACGCCAGCATTGTTGATCAGGACGTCGACGCCACCGAACCGGCCGTTCACGAACTCGAACGCGCGCAGAATTGACTGCTCGTTCGTGACATCGCACTGGTGCGCGTGCACCCGTCGGGCCACTTCCGGCGGGAGGTTCTTCCGCAGGTCCTCGACGCGCTCGGCCCGCCGGGCCAGTCCCACCGTGGTCATGCCCGCTCGGGCCAGGGCCTGCACAACGGTTGCCCCGATGCCCGAACTAGCCCCGGTGACTACTGCGACTCTTCCAACCCAACGGTCCATCGTATCTGGCTTTCCTTCTTTTGGCGCACCTAACCTGCACCACAGCGACAAACTACTCCGAGTTTCTTTCCGCCAGAGAGTATTTATATGGAACCGACACCGCGTCAACGAATTATCGCCAGTGGAACGCGAACGCTTGGTCATGATGCTAATTTGCTCAGTGCCGACACTTAGCGAAGCAGGCAATGCATTTTATACCTTTGACCGGTATCGAGTCTAGCAACATCGGACAGGTGTGTCTAGTGCAAATGGAATGTCATTCCCTCGAATAGTGATACTAAGAGATAGCAAATAGTATACAGTATCCTATATGTATACATAGATGAGTGTAAATACATGAAACTGACCAAACACATAGAACAATAAAGCAGCAATACAAATAATTATGTTTACATACCATAATAAGTAGAGAGAAAGTAACATTAAATATAATTACTAACTATTCTAATAAACGACATTTTTTCCCATTACAATATGTCCCCAAAAACCCCAAAAAGAAAATCAAATCCAACAAATCACATGTCACCTGCCCAGCTACGAACTCAGTGGTTTCCAAAATTGACGACTCATTCCAGCAGGATCAGTCCTCTCTGGTGTTTGGGTTCGTTCTGATTTGACCCTACATTTTGGCTTAGTTGCATACCCGACAGTCATGTCGGCCAGTGTGCCTTCTTTCCCTTCAACGCAACCACCATCGAAGCGTGGAATTGTTTACAAGCGGATGGTCAGCTGTTTGTAGCAGCATATGCTGTTTATGCTTATGTTCATAGGAACCATCTCATAACTTCTCCCCACTTCGGTATGTTGCCTGTTGTACGTCCTCACGGTTAATTGAACATGGTGCCTGTGCCATGCGAACCGTCAAGTGATTCTCCAGTTTTTATGCAGTCCATACCTATCTAGAAAAAAATGATTGCACACGCTTTCGAAGGGAAGTTTATTGACCCATAGATAAAATAAGATTATTCTGTGTTGTTTTTGGTATAAAGAAAATATAAAAGCTGTTTAACTTGTTCACCAATATTGAGCAGCTATTATATTTCTTCTTAGTGTGTACTTTGCTAATACACTACATTGAATAGTTTGAATAAAACGAAGCAAAGCTGAACAAAATTTGAACAGTATAACAGTTTTGTCAGCATTTGTCATAAAAATAGAGCAAAGATAAATACGCCGATTATGGAAAATATCGATAAAATCTACAATCATCAATCATTGCTCCTCTGAAAGACTCCGTGAGTAACTAATAATTACTCGTTCCGCTTGTACGTCCCTTCTAACACCGGCTCAAGCTTAACGAGGAATGACGCTACCAATCCATAAATAGAAAAGCAAAGCCGATAGCACCCCCACCATGATCGTAATCACTGATCAGATAGCGTCATGATGTGTGTACGGAGGGTTTTCGCCTGTCCGAGACTTTCTCGTCGAACATCGCTCATGGCATTGCGCCAGTAATTACTCGACCGTCGAGCTGATCGTTTCGAAGCGAATCGCATATTGTTCCTGTCCGCGTTCATCGTTGCTTGCTTTAATATCTTTTACCGCAAGAACCGTACTTGTCTTTTTTTCTTCAACAAAAATGGACCGCTGGGTAGGTAAGGTGGCCGTTGTAACCGGAGCTAGTTCCGGCATCGGGGCGTCTACTGTGAAAGCTCTCGCCAACGCCGGCATGATCGCGATCGGGTTGGCAAGACGCGTCGAGCGCATCGAAAAGCTGAAGAATGAACTCCCGGACGAGGCCAAAGGTCGACTGCACGGGTTCCGGTGCGATGTTAGAAAAGAGGAGGACATCCTGGCCGCCTTTAAGCATATCGAAGAAGTGTACGGTGGCGTGGACGTGTTGATCAACAACGCCGGCGTTGCGAAAAATACGTTAGGCATGCTGCAGGCGGACAATACGCAAGACCTGCGCGATGTGATCGACACGAATCTGATGGGTCTGGTCCTGTGCAGTCGGGAAGCGTTCCAGTCGATGAAGCGACGGTCCGTCGATGGACATATTCTGCACATCAACAGCATCCTGGGCCACATGGTGCTCCCGTTGGGAACCCTCAACGTCTACCCGGCGACCAAGTACGGGGTCACGGCCCTCACGGAAACGATGCGCCACGAATTGCGGCTGGCGGGAACAAAAATCAAAGTCACGGTGAGTACTAGGGCTTTTGAAATTGTGGGTAGTATCTGTGTTATCAAATCAGAGCGTCACTGGACGATTTCAATTGATTACTGAGTTTCAAGAATATCGAGCCATATCGATAGGACGGACATATGGAATACATCCTAAAAATCAAAAATGGATCATTTGGACTTTGATCACTACCTTCTTACATTTGTATGCGTCAGAAAAATCATAGTGCTTCCCTCAACTTTGGATGTGTTGAGTTAGTACCCCACTGATATACAGCTAATACCGTAGTCAGTATTTTAACAGTGTGTCAAGTTCATGGTGGCTATATAATTATTGCATGTATATTCGTTGAGTATCATAATGTCTTCTTCCAACTGCAGAGCGTCAGCCCAGGACTGGTGAGAACGGAGATCATTCCCGACACGGACGAAGTTTCGCAGATGCCCATCCTCGAGCCTGAAGATATCACGGACGGCATTCTGTACGTGCTCGGTACACCGCCCCGAGTACAGATCCACGAGCTGACGATAAAACCGGTTGGGGAAAGTATGTGAAGTATTCGCACCGTTTGATCACCGATCGATTCTATGGTTTTTGGCAACTTTCGAATAAATAAAAATATATTACAAATTTTGAATGTCTAAGAGCGGTGTGTGTTGCCTTTTATCGAAAGGGGAGTGAAAGAATTTGGCACATTCGTGGGAAAAAGACCCCAGCAACAGTGAGAAAGGGGCCCGGTAAAACATTTCCTAATGAGCATAACCATATTTATTCGTTTTCTTCCGAACGAAACGGAAGTCGTTTCCATATGCTCACAGCGTTTACAATATCAATGGCTTTTCCATCCATTAAACGGGAAACCTCATGGTCGAAGTCACTCTCACCATCAGCTTTTGTCACCGTTTGAGCTTGAGTCCGTACAGTATAACAGTTGTATGTCCAGACCGCACTGCCTTTCGCTCAGCCGAACTTCGAGAGATGAAACTCGTTGTGAAATTCGAGCACAGTTCACAATTGTCCAATTGCGAAATTTGCCAAAAAAAAAATCGTCAATCAAATTTTATCAACCTTCGTTAACATTCCTTGTTCCGCTGCCACATGATCCCTTCCACAACCCGCGGAAGAGTGACGTACTGCGCATACTACGACATCATCATTCGACGAGTAGGACGGCGAGGCATCCACTACCATAATCAAGATCGCTATCGTGAATTAGATAGAATGATGGTGCATTTTAGGGGCTACACCGAATCGCTTCGCGCCAGTTACAACTCGACCGTCGAGCAGACTGTTCGAAGACGACTCTCGCGTTCAACGTCGCTTACTTTGATAGCTTTCCCCAAAGAACCTCAGGTGTTTATCTACAGCAAACATGGACCGTTGGGTAGGTAAGGTGGCTGTTGTGACCGGAGCTAGTTCTGGCATCGGAGCGGCAACAGTGAAAGCCCTGGCCAACGCCGGCATGATCACGATCGGGTTGGCACGGCGCATCGAGCGCATCGACGAGCTGAAGAACGAACTCCCGGATGCTGCGAAAGGCCGACTGCACGGCTTCCGGTGCGATGTTACAAAGGAAGAAGACATCCTGGCCGCTTTCAAGCACATCGATGAAGTGTACGGTGGGGTGGACGTGTTGATTAACAACGCCGGTGTTGCAAAAAGCACGGTCGGCGTGTTGCAGGCGGACAACACGCAAGCCATTCGCGATGTGATCGACACGAATCTGATGGGTCTGGTCCTGTGCAGTCGGGAAGCGTTCCAGTCGATGAAGCGACGCGCCGTCGATGGGCACATTGTGCACATCAACAGCATCCTGGGCCACATGGTGCTCCCGTTGGGAACCCTCAACGTCTACCCGGCGACCAAGTACGGGGTCACGGCCCTCACGGAAACGATGCGCCACGAATTGCGGCTGGCTGGAACCAAAATCAAAGTCACGGTGAGTACTAGGGCTGTTGGCCATGTGGGCAGTCGGTGTGTTATCTTATCAATGGTACACACATGTTTCACGAATATCACGTCATAAAATAATGCAAATGAATAAATAAATAAAATATCCAACCTGGTTGACCTTCATACGTTGCATAACACAATCAACGTCTTCCCTCAATTACAGAGCATCAGTCCGGGACTGGTCAGAACGGAGATGGTTTCCGACAGCAACTTCCTGAAGATGCCCATTCTCGAGCCTGAAGATATCACGGACGGCATCCTGTACGCGCTCGGCACGCCGCCCCGAGTGCAGATCCACGAGCTGACGATAAAACCGGTCGGGGAAAGCATGTGAGATCGCTCGCATAGGTGTTCCGAATTGCTGAACAAATAAAACCGAAAAAAAAACGGCGAAAACCAAATGAGTTATACAAACATCAAAGACATAATAGCGACTCGTGTTGAACTTTAATGCAGGGGGGTTGTTGAAGGGAACTATTTTGCCACTTCATCCCGAAACGTAGGTATTTATAGCAGGAAAATAAAATTAACTTCTCTGCCTATAAGCACGGGATTAGGATGTTATCGAGTACAACTTTCATGCGTACCGTTTAGATGGATAGTGATCCACGCAAACTTCAGGTGATTAGATCAAATTGTTGTTTTGGTCATATGTTTCACATCATCACAAATTCTTATCACAATCTACCCATGCTTTCGATAAGATACAGAAACGCCAAAAGGAATGGATTATATTCAAAATTTAGCACAGCTTAGTCAGTTTTGGCCAAACGGCGAACGAAACAGCAGTTCCCAGGAAATCGATTCTGTGTGCGCCAATGGAACGTTGGGAAGGTAAGGTGGCCGTGGTCACCGGTGCTAGTTCCGGTATCGGGGCGGCGACAGTGAAAGCCCTGGCCAACGCTGGCATGATCACGATCGGGCTGGCACGACGGTTGGAGCGGATGGAACAGTTGCGTCAGGAGTTGCCCGATGTGCCAGCCCGAGGTCGGTTCCATGCCATCCGTTGTGACGTAACGCAGGAGGGCAACATTGTGGGCGCGTTCCGACAGATAGAAGAGCGGTTCGGTGGAGTGGATGTGCTGATCAACAACGCCGGCATTGTGCGTGCCTCGGTCGAGCTGTTCACGCCCAACAACACGCAAGCCCTGCGCGAGGTGGTGGACACGAATCTGATGGGTCTGGTCCTGTGCAGTCGGGAAGCGTTCCAGTCGATGAAGCGACGCGCCGTCGATGGGCACATTGTGCATATTAACAGTGTCCTTGGCCACTCGATATCACCGTTCGCGACCTTCAACATTTACCCGACGACTAAGTACGGCGTGACGGCCCTCACTGAAACGATGCGCCACGAGTTGCGGCTGGCGGGAACCAAGATCAAAGTCACGGTAAAGATTCCCTTGAAGCAGTAAAACAGTTTCTTAACCAGAAAATTGGTCGAATTGTGCTTTTCCACCTTTTCAGAGCATCAGTCCTGGGTTGGTGAAGACGGAAGTGGTCCCCAGCTCGATGAAAACGGGCGACACACCGATCCTGGAGCCGGAGGATATTGCCGAGGCGATTCTTTACGTGCTCGGTACACCACCGAGGGTGCAGGTCCACGAGCTCACGATAAGACCGGTTGGCGAGATGATTTAGTGAAACGGGGTTTATTTGGCTAAACAACGCACGTTTATCGTTTAAATAAACGTATCAAACAAATATTTTCTACTGTTCCATTCATCCGACAAAATGGAACAACTACCAAATGAGATTGATGCTGTACATCATTCGAACGGATAGAATATAGTAAAACAACATTCACTTACTTTGTTTTCGGAAATCTGCATAGAAGCGTTCTGCATGCCATGAAACTTTCATCACTTTCTATCAGTAGCTAAAAGAAAACCGAAACTCACACAAACAGAACGTAGTAAAAAAAATTGAAGACCGTTTTTCAATTATTGTAGCCTGCCAGTCAGGAAGGTCCTTCAGTGGGCTCCAGTTTTCTGGAGCTTTTCTTTCTCCTTCTGGTTTTCTTGTTAAGGATTGGCTGACGAAGGATGACGAATAAAACATTATGTAGCTTTCGTCGTTTGTTGGGGGGGGGGGTGGTAGTTTCACGACTGGACTGGTGGACATTTTATTGCCGTGCTTGGATATGCGTGAACCGGAACTGTGTGTTTGTTGGGTGAGGAATTTCGGTGGTATTTTACTTCAACTAGCGAAAAAACTCAAGCCACAACTGTGAAGTGAAGTGAGATCTGAATAACAGCGAGCTCTAAGGACATGGACACGGACGATGGCTTAATATCTCGAATAGAACAGAATCCTATACCTGGGAGCGTAAAGCATCCCACATTTCGGTTTTTCATTCAGGTTTAAATTCAATTTGAAAACTGAACAGTTTCGTTGAACAGCAGCAGCGCATTTCTGTACGAAGACATAAATACTCACATGGTTGACCGTGTATGTAAACTATATGGAAAAGCACATAAAGAATTTCAATACAAACAGATTAACGAACAGGCTTTTCTTGTCCATAGTTTACCGAAAGGAAAGAAAATCCGTCCCGTTAACAGAGTCCTCAATATGTTCGATTTTTATATTAATTTGAACCAATTCACTCAACGAACCTGCACTGGATTCAGGTGGGTCCTTGGTGAAACTTATGGATTTTCTCGTTCGCACGTTAGTTAAACTGCAGTATTCACTTTGATACGAAACGCCAATTTGCACATGCACCGCACCGTCTTTTAGAAACGTTCTCCAAAACGCACTACCGCACACAAGCGAGTCAAACCGCCAACTCAAACATGGATGCGTCGTTCGCCGAAGAACGGTAAAGGTTCAACTAATTAGACGAACTTCGTCAGCATGTCGCGCCAACCGGCGGACCCGGCGTCTGCTGAACAACACTGCTGAGAGCACTGGCAGACACAGCAGAGAAAGACATCTCAACAAGACATCTCATCAAATAAACACCAACGAGATGCCAATTTGTCTCCGGTTGCCGCGGACACTACTACCAAGCAAGCATGCGCCGCGAAGTAACATCAGCATCCCCTTGTGACGGTACGTCGGCTTCAAGTTTCAGTTTTCTAATTGAAATTAGATGTGCAAGTGCTATTTTAACGCATCATTACAGGATCGAGGTGTAAAAATATATACATGCATTTTCAAACTTGGAGACACTAAAAGTGAATCGTGAATCACACTGCACTGAGCATCGAAGGGTTCATTATTGCTGAACCAAGGTCATTGCGAACTACCTGTCTCATTCGCCGTTCCCGCAGTTTGCCATCTGCGTTGCCGTGTTCATGAATTTCGCCTCCACTCTGGATGAGTATCAGTGCGTTCTTCCAATATCGACCTTTTTTTTTGGATAGTGTGGTATTCCCCAAACCACAAATCATCTCCTCAAGCAGGAAAGGCACAAACGTAAGACTGTCCGAACTCGGGTGCCAAACAGGAAACGAAAAGCAACTAGAATAAAAATAAATCAAAAACTGAGTCTATAGATGAATCATAACAATGATTTCAAACTTCAACCCGTTTGAGTTCGGTTATATGAACATGCTGCAAGGTATACGGTTAGGTAGGTAAAAGCATGTTCCAATGTATGCGGGAAGTTTTTTTAAAATTATTTTGAGACTTGTGCAACTCAGCTCTAAACTTCGCCAGTCGATGGATAAATGTAGATATAGTACGATATATGAATTGCCATTGTTTTTGTTGTAATGAAATTGCATGGAGAATAAACGAAACGAAGATAAATACGATAAATAAATGAAGCAAAATAGATAATCGAAGAGATTAAAGGCCCAAGGAAAATGATTCTCCATTACGGCAAAATGACAACGACACACAGAACAGATATACTCATTAGAAAAATCGCCATTTTTTATTCATGGATCTTGGATCAATACATTTAGCGTAGAGTTTCGTTAGGCAAAACATATTTCACCACTGCAATGAGAATATATAAATATTATACAATGCCTATCATCCTTCCCTGCTCCAATGTACTAATTGTAAAATAAATTTCGAAGCTAGTTTGTTGCATGTATGCTTCATCCATCACGTCAAACGGATTTCGTTTTACTTTAAAGCACTTATATTGTAGAGAATCTAGCTTATTACGAATGGAGAACAACACGGTACGAGAAGGAACTCATACTTTACAGTATACTGTACTGTGGTGTGTAAAACAGTAACAAACATGAGGCAGCGATTTTGTAGATGTACGATGTTTTGTAGATGTATATATTTATGTTACACTGTGCGGTGTTGTGCGCCAGTGTTGTTATACGATAAATATAAATATATTTTCATAATTCCTTGATCCGCGAACGATTGCTGATCTTCCGACCACCTGGACCTACGATAAACCGTATCCGATTGTTTTATGTTTTATGAGTTTCGTTTTACTCATGGTACGGTGATTTTTACGCAAAATGATGTTTGAGTGCAAAAACTAGGACTCTTGCTTGCAGAGAAAACCTAAAACATCCCTTCAAGACTTCACAGTAGTTTACTGATTGATAGTATGCATGTAAATTCTTTGTGTGTAAATCATTTGGAAAACTCTTCGAAGGCGTGTTTAGACGGTATGGAGCATGGCAAATGATCTCTTTCCTATCTCTATCAAACGACCGTAGAATACGTAGACGCCTTATAGTGTTGTTGACCTTGTACGTCAAGATTAGACTCTACCCCTGCGCCCGCCTATAAGAAAGGAAATGCCCTAAGGGTAAGAAAGAAAATGCCCTTCGATGTGGTAGAAAATTTGTGCTATGATAGATCCTCGATCGGTTAGAACAGATTATCATTGTGCATTTTAGGGTGAGTGCGTCTGCCGATGGTTGTCGTAAAAACGAGCATCGAGAATCACAGGATGGACGAACTGGGCTTCTAGTGGAGTTAAGTAAGTGGTAACACAACTGGAAAGAATCAATGCGCTATCTGTATGATCCGTTTGGAACGGATAAATGGCTCTTCGTGATACAAGTACGTCAAAGAAGGGCCCGCGGGGCCCAGGTTATGAAATATTAACCTACGCGAATAACGAACCGATTTAGAACATTCCCGGCCGATCCGACTCCTTGTTGCCGGACTTTTCGAAGAACATGTAGTCCTGTGCGAAAAAAGAAGTATAAATATGTATTAATAAATATTATTCACCATAGGAAGGCCTCATCGCTCGAACTTACGATCAAAAATAGTGCTCCCAGTAGGGTCGCCTTTACCCTGACGTCCAAATCCATCGGGAAGTTGATGCCGAAGTGGTCTGCATCGGTGAACATCTCTCGACCAAGGCCGGACCACTGCTTGCTGATCTTTCCCACCTGGCTGCCGTTGGTGGACAGTACCTGGAGACGACAAGAGCCAGGAGCGTGTCAAAGTTCGGAACATGATACATATTGCTCTCGCAAAAACGCGCTCAAGCACGGCACCTACCTCGAACTCGACATCGCCGCAAATGCTAAACGTACAGCACGGACCGGCGATCTTAAGCACCGTCTCGCCGGACTGGTTCTTGATGCTGAACTGTGGCGTGAAGATGGACCAGTCTTGCTCGACGTACCCGATCACGTTGCCGGGCGGAGCGGTCACCTCCATCGTCTGCAAACAGCACGGGAACCAGCAGGAGCTGCAGCGCAGCGGCCGGTTAAAGTGCAGCACCTCGTTCTGGAACGTGTCCAGGATCTTCATGTCGAACGCGCGAGCCGCCCCGCAGCACATCCGGTTGCAGCAGCCAGTGTCCTCCGCCGCCCAGTACACCTTCTGGCCGAGCGTGTTCTTGATCGTGTACTTGTTCGCCGTCTCGAAGCCAGTGAAGGCCTCCAGCAGCTCCACCTTCTGGTGCACGAGCAGCTGGTCAATGGCAGTAAGGTATTCCAAGCCGGGTGGACAGTTCGGTATCCCTTGAGGAATAGGCATCCAACCACCTGGAACGAGAGCAAACCAAAATAGCTTTAAGAAATACATTCAGTTGAAAATGCCGTGTGATGTCTACTACTAGCAATGGAGTAATTA
>JAOEFI010000006.1:9185131-9196755 GCA_034621735.1 Anopheles plumbeus
GTTGTAGTTTTTCTGATGCAACAAACGGGTCATTCATTGCGGACACATTTGGGAGAAAGATCTTGGTGGTGGAACAGTAGAGTGAAATGTGGCACATATGTGGCATATGTGGAAATGTGGCGCCTTGAATACAATACTGCAGGGAACTCTTCTGACCGTTTGAATTAAGAATCAGTGATTCATAGGCGCAAATAATAGACATTTTTCCCTTTCTGGTTAGATCATGGCTAAACGCTGCGTTAAATCCATTGGGCTTTACGATCCGGAACGCGTCGCTCGAACCTTCGAACCTGAAAAAAACACAAGCACTTCTCAGCACCCCATTTTACGTTGTATTTTTAGCACTGAAAAGGAAGCAGCCTATTGCCACTCCGAAACCGCATTACGTATCGGAAGAAAAATAAATCAAACTTCAGATAATGTAAACTTCCTCATATCATACCTTAAATGATGTGTATAAGTTGGTTAGCTGCTCTGTAGTTTCGGCACAATGTAAGACCGTTCGATGACAATTTAACAAGCCCGAGGCCAATCCACATGCGATATGAACAGCTTATAAACATTCAATTCGTCCAACATGGGGTGGACCCACAAACACCATAAACAGACGTAATATCGCCTATAATGCACCTTCACTGCACTGCGTTTTGGACGAAGATACTTGATTTTGTACGATTTTGTTGCCCCATTCGACTATAGGCATGCACTTATCGCGATGCGTTTTCCACGAGCGCCACGAATGAACCGTTCGCCTAAACTGCAGCTGGTCAGACTTTGCTGCTGTTGACTCTTTTCTCGGAACGGAGATTTAAGTCAACATTCCGGATTCCGCGTACAAAAAACAATATGACAGCGCGCATAAACGGACCCCAGGGTCGGTTGCAGTATGTCTAACCTAAGCGTTTGTTGACAGGATGTGGAATCTACTGCTATTAACACGTGCTGCGATATGCTCTGCTGCCCCTGCTCGTAAATTTTACTTCTGTATGTTAAGGCCGGTTTACACGCGAATGCAAGCGATTTCAAACGACACACCAACGAAGCAGCACGAACTGCATACAGGTTGGTTGAATGCAGCTAATCATTTCAAAGATAAAATATTAGCATTGCTTTACTTCGCGAAAGTACTGACCAGCAGTACACCGATAGTGTTCCTTCCTGAGCTGGGTTTTGTAGATGATTAGGATCTCTCGATTAATCGTCAATTACTACAGAACCGGGCGGCTATATCTAAAATTGTAGTAAAATCACTGCAACGGACCGGGCAGGAGCATAGCAAATACACCTGTTGATGTAACTTTGATTTACAATGAAATGTTCCTTGCGCATTAATCGTTCAGTGCAAGGTATGCCTTGTAAAGGCCAAACATTATTAATCTTTGATAAATCTTATTCTGCATTCTCAGCTATACTTACCTATTTGAATTGAAATTCAGTTAATTTCTCAACCTATACAAAAAAAAGTATGTCCTCTTATTAGATGGTAAATATTGGCAAATGTTTATTTGAAAGTCGACGTCTTCACCAGAGAACAGGTCACTCTCTCTGTAGCTGTTTACTAAAGATTAATGTTTTATGAAAACTTGTAATGGTAATATAGTGGTAAGGTCAGCGTAGAAGAGCAAAGAACATAAAATAAAAAGCGTACAGGGTTTGTTCCTTGGGCGTTCCGTTTTCGGTGCGGTACGAAAGTGGGAGTGTAGACAGAAAGAAAAGCGTAGCCAGATTTACGTTTTGTTCGACTACATAGCTAGAGAGGCTCGACCGTTGCTTAAAACCTACACGATTTATTTGTAAAAAAAGTAATTTCAGTACGGACGCTCTTCTTAGCACGTTCTTATGACCTATAGCACGGCATTTGATGATTGATGTAAGCAACTTATCTAACTAAGCATGGTAGTGAAAATACAGACAACTGGTGTCCCATGTAAAGAGGAGCGATTTCTTACATTTTGAAAGAAATCAGTATCGATTCCACTTGGCCAGCGTTCACTAGTTTAGCCAAAATTACGAAACCAAAAACGTTATCATTCCAATGGTCTAACCAGAATTGTCTCCGCGAGAACATGCGAAAAAGAGGATAATCACTAAATCCGTGACATACGGATTAGCTTTCGATGGTGTACCACTAAGAAGAAGCTGTCATTTGCTTTATGTGTTTCAATCTCTGTCCGAATTGGAGAATAGCGAACGGGGTCTAACAAGTATCATATGTTACTTTCTAGTTTCTACACAATGTCTTTCTGTCGAGGATAACGAACCATCAGGCTTTAAAAATTAAATACTAGTACACGCTCTAGGAAATCTCAAGCCAAACAACCGAAAAACTTTACTCTAATTTGTTTCCCAGCTCCTTAATACATACCAAAACTAAAGGACCTACCTACACAATTCTTGTGCATATCAAAATCTGGCGGAGCTCGTCGGTTTGATAAAAAAATATTTAAAAAAAACAAAAACACGCTGTGCTGTACAAACAGATTCCAAAAAAAAAAACTAACATCGATTGAAGCGGCTGCTAGATTGCCGTCGAGGGTCCAAACGGTACTAAAATATAACGAAACACATCACATCGAAGATAGTCTAACGGGAGGTGGCTCTACGCAAGGACAACATAATTTATTGGATGTAAAACGATCCAAAAAATATATTCTCAGGTTACATCACGAAAGTGCCCAATGTAGAATTTCCTTCAAACGTATCCTCAAATTTACCCACACTAAATTTACAACGTGATCTGTTGAATTGAGCACTGCTCACTCGCTCTTCCTAATAATCTCGATCGTAGGTTGGTCGGCAAGGATTGTAAAGGAAGGAAGGTTCTATTCTGAAAAGCAATAGACATATTACAGCGGAAAAACATATAGATCACGATAGAGAATTTGAAAGGAAGAAAATTGTGCCTATCGTTTTTGTCATGTTCAGGGTCTCTACTTCACCGTGGTCCTACCAGCACCCCTCTCTAAGTATACAGTCTTCAGTATACGCTCCTTTTTACCATCGTCTGCCAGTTGCACCCGCTGACCCCCTACCGGTTTGTCTTGAACGTGCCAATTCTGCTGCTGCTCGGTCAATAATTCTCCTCTCCCAGTATCACCGCGAAATATGTTCAATTCATCTGTTGGTATCGATAACATTCGCACACTTAGTCCCATGGTCGTTCTGCTTCTCTCAGTGTTCAGAGTGTGGAAAAGTGTGTAAACATCGTGTTCTTCTGTGAAAAAAGCGTCGTAAAGGGCGACATTCGGGCTATGGAATGGACCCCTCAAATTTCCACTGTGTTGGTCTGCTGTAAAGTCTTCCCGTAGAATGTGTACATATTCCGGACATATACGGTCGAGTAGGCGGACCGTTTCATTTGGGTTCCGTTCTGTGTCACGTGTTCTTATAGAGAGGGTATGTCCACAGGTCCAATCTTCGTGAAAGGTCTGCTCGTTGTTCTGCCTGTCCTTCTACATCGCTTTCCTACCGATCGATCGCCAAGGAGGATCTACAATTTAGCACACTAGCGCACTCCCCTAGTACCGCCTGAAAACGTACATTACACTGGCAGAAAACAGGGAGCCAGGGATGATATGGTGATGGCGTAGTGTCTCAGTGATGTTTTACGGTTCGCCTCAACAACTCTCTTCCTTTGTGGTCTGGTTCATATTTTCGACTCGTGGCGTCCCGTGGTGTCCAGCTAGGGTCCAGTTGTGGTCCAAGTGCGGTCCAGTGAGGTCCGGAAAGGTCCAAGTCCGGAGGAATGGTCCAAGAGAGTGGGTCGAAGAGCGGGGAACAGAATCGCCCGCGAGCTTGGTCGATCCGTCTCGTAGTGGTTGTGGTATGGAGATAGTAAAGCAAGTAGCGCTACAAGTTTGCATCGTCACGTTCTATCATAGTGTTCTGAAATGGCCGTCAACTTGCTTGCTTGCTAGCACCGATCCGCCACGGTGCCCTTTCTAGGTGTGGTTTTCTTTGTGTGATTTCTGTGGGGTTCTGGTAGTGTGGTCCGTGCGAAGCTTGCCAGCGTGAGTAACCTGCACGTATCCTTCTGTTCTCTTGTTTTCGCGTCCATTCTCGTACTCTCGTTCGATTGCGATCGTTCTGTTCTAGTAGTAGTAATAGTAGTAGTAGTAGTAGTGTACAACTGCTGGATAGTACTTCTTGTAGTATCGAATATCGTTATAGTAGAAGGTTCTTGTAGTAGGTAGGTACGTTACAGTAGCAGTAACACTGTATGTTTTCTTTTTTTTTATCTCTGTACTGGTTTCGTCCATTGCGTCTCTTGCGTTAAAAAGTAGTGTATGCATTCTGTGGAAAACAAATTAGTTTACTGTGTTAAGGCGATCAACTTTAATGGAACTAGATAAAGTGCAGTTACGGACAAAGACAAAGTTGAAATTAATGCCAAACGAAATATGAATAGGTGAACATTAGGCAGATTATAAAATGGAACTCCGTTGGACCCTGTCGTTATATACGATACAATCTATATACGTTGTTATATACGACCTCCACGCAAATGAGCAACGTGAAAGAATAGTTTGCAATGAAGTACAATACATTTAACTGTACCTTACTTACTATGCAAACTGTTGATATAAATAGGTTGAATGCATTTTTTTAAATTAAATTAAAGAACATGAATGTATAATGTTTGAAAAAAGAAAGCATTTGAAAGCAGGCAAGCTGGTAGTGGAAAATAACCACTAATATTAGAAGCTGTTTATCACATTCAAAAGTGTTTCTTTATGTACGTGTTAATATTTTAAGTACTGTGGGAAACTAAGGCGATTTTTGTCGTGAAAATTTGGTTTAAGTCCAATAAACAACTTTATAGTAATTTTGTATACAATAACGAAAAAGAATTGCAGATTGGTATCTTCGAAATCTATAATTGCAGGAACAGCCGCCCAGATCGGTGCTTCTAGGTGCTCGTGGTACCAAGGATATACATGAAACGTGTTTTATGTTCGGAAATGCATTTTTACAGCATTAGCAGTTTTAAATTACGCTGAGTAAGTTTAACACAAGTATAGCTAACGCATCGCTAACGCTGAACCAACTTATCAGCAAAACTATAATCTCGTCTAGGATTTTGTGAAAGTAAAACCTACTGTGTCAGATGATACGTTATATAAAACTAACCGCGGAAGAAATCACAGCCAACTTCACAGTCTCAATCGTGCTACTGTGTGCAGAATAGTCACCCCAATACAAATGGAAGCAAATGTATCATTTCTCTGCTACTACTCTATCCAACATTGTAATATTCACAACAGCAAATTTTTCTATAGTTTTTTTTCTAATAACATTTAACATTAGCTTCCATAGCTTCCATATGAAACAGCGGAAATCAGTCTGTTATTAAAGGATGGCAATATTTACCAGGATTTTCAGAAGAATGCACGGAATTACTGCACCTCAGTGGACTCTTCCTCCGCCCGTTTTTCGTCGAACCGAGTACTCTAACACTTTACTCGTTTTCCATGCGCTCGTCGTGACGCATCCGTTTCCGCCGATCATTGCTGGGCTCTTCCGCTTCCAGAACCTTAAAAGGAGGCGCACTGTAGTAACGTGCCAGTGCTCGCCGTTGCCTCACGACGCAACTCACCTTCAGACGAACGTTCAGTATCTCGGCACCGTGCAGCTGCTTGATAGCCTTCTTGGCCGACTCCTCCGAGGCGTACTTGGCGTAGCCGCAGTTCTTGTTCGGCAACAGGTACACATCGATCAGGTCACCGAACCGGCAGAACGTCTGCTTCAGGACGCTCGTCGGCAGCGCCTTCGGAATGCACACGATGAAGCAGCGCTGGGCGACCTCGGCGTTCGGGTTGGCCAGCGGTAACGGCTGCGGTAGTGGCACGCTGCAGAAGGCAGCCTCACGATCTGCGGCGAGGGAACAGGAAGAAACAGGCGTGGTTAGTGGCCCGCCGCCACCCGCCCGGGCCGAAGCGTCCACGACCACGCCACCCCGGTTACCGCCCATACCGGCGCCACCGTTGAACGAATCGACCGTGCACATCGAACCGACGGATTCGTGCCCGAGCCGGATGATCAACCGCTCGCCCGGCGGATACTCGAGCCCATGGATCTTGTCCCGGGCGTACATCGCCGACTGGTTGTTGTTGTACACGACCGTGGCCGTTACGTTGCGATTGTCTTTGAACGAAGAGAAAAAGAGGGAATAGTGTTATGACTTTTTGTCGAAACTATTGATTTCTTAAATTTACATGTTAGAAACATTCAAATACTTACTGAAATCATTGTTAATCTGGCAGTAGTCCAATCCTGGAATGATGTCAAACAAGCGCCACAGTTGATCCTGGTTCAGCACCGGACTGCACAGGACCGTCAGGGCCGTCTCGTTTCCGTTCGAGACCATGGCATTGTTGTTCGCCCCTCCGCCGTATCCACTGAATGCTCCGAATTCGGCTCCACCGCCCCGACGGTCTCCGCCACCCGTCCGGCGATCGTTCGCACCTCCCGATCCCATCGAAGCAAATCCCATCATCGCTCCGGCACTGCCGCCCCCACCGCCTCCACCGACACCGGGCCCGCCCGATCGGCGATCGTCGGAGAATCCGTTCGAGTTGTTCGTGCCGCTGCCGAATCCGCCACCGCCGCCGCCGCCTCCACCGGCACTACCACCACCAGTGCCTCCGCCTCCGCCACCACCACCGCCCACGAAGCCGCCAAAGTTCTCGTTCGACGAAACGGATGCGTTGCGCGGCGGCTTCGGCTCGGCAAACACTGCTTTATACTTTGGATCGCACCCCTCGAACGCTTGGGCCGCGTGCAGGAACCGGCCGAACTTGACGTACGCGAACCCCTTGCCCTCCTTCGTCACCTTGTCGCGGATGATGGTGACCAGGTCTACGATGCCGTACTTGCCGAACTCATCCCGGAGCGCATCCTCCGTCATGTCCTTCGGGATGATGACGAACAAGCGCAGGTACTTTTCCTCCTCGTTCTCGGTCTGCTTGCGCGAGCCCTGTTGCCGGTTGGCCGCCACCAGGACCTTGATCGGGCGCGTATTATCGCCGACGCACTTGCCGTTCATTTCCTCGAGCGCCCGAGCCGCGTCGGACGTTTTCGCGTACTTTATATAGGCAACACCTAGAGGTAAGGAAGGAAAAAACGATCAAGAAATGAGTATGTTTTATGTGAAAGAGTGACTGTCAGACGGCGTTCTTTCCTTTAGTCTTTAGACACGAAACCAAGGAAGCAGAAACATAAAAATAGGGAGAGAGAAAGGGATGGAGAGAGCGTGCAAAGCAAATGACAAAACCAATGAAAGTTGGCTAGACATAACATCTTTCCGATCGGGACGTTTCGTTTTCGTTCGTCTTTTCGTCTTATTGAAGCTTCCACATTCCTCACCAGCCCTTTACAGGGTGGGGTGGAATCCACTCCGTCCAACCAATTTTGTCATTTGAAAAGTTAGCTCGATCCATTTTCTCATTTCTCCACCGATTCGAACACCGTTCTTGAATTGCCAGTGACGAAACAGCACACTAAAAACTAATCGATGTGCAGTTACCTTTGCCTTCGCCTGTCGAACGGTCCTTGACAATCCATATTTCCTCGATGTCGCCAAACTTTTCAAAGTGCTCGCGTAAATTTTCTTCCGTCACGCTTTTGCTGCAGATGATAAACAACCGTGACATTGGCGGTATGTCGGCGGGGCTTTTCTCATCCGGGAAATTGTTACGACTCGATCCGCCTGATCGTCGGTCAGCCATTTTTGTCTGTTTTCGGTAAGTGGTCGTGCGAAGTCCGCGGCTATCGTTGGTAAACTGCTTCACCTTTTAAATTGTCGTACGTTCTGCTCAATATCCTGCTCGGATCACAAGCTACTTCGATGAGACGGTTTACATTCACTCGCTGTGTCCGGGGAGGGGGAGGGATAAAACGCCACGAAAAGAGGACGATGCGAACCTACAGCATTGCCAAGTTGCTGCTGCGCCCAGGACGTTATATTATCGTTTGACAACGAACAACACGAAACACGGTCACTGATTTGTTTCCTATTCAAACAAATCTGGAAATAACGAATCAGAACATTTACAGAAGGGGTTTTACAAAAACACTACACATTTTGCACTTCCGTGCGCACTCTTTTTCGATCGCGATTACACAAAACACTATGACAACCAGGGGCCTCACGCGTGACGCTTCGGAATCAACACACCGTGTCAGATTGGAGTGTCAACAGTGAGTGTCATTCTTGTTGACACTTACAATGGGTTCAAATAGATTTAGAACCGCTCCGTTGAGGATATGCGTAGACAACACAAGTCGATTGTTAAATTTGAATTAGTGTTGTTGGCTTATCTAATTTTTGGTAATACCAGTTATCTCGCTATAGGTTTCGTAGTTCTTGTTAACTATAAGTGGTGTGGTGTAACTTTCCAGGAACTGGGTAGATGAGTTGTGTTGTGCGAAACCCCCAACACTAGAGTTGTCACCTGGTATGGTGATGGCAATATAAGGGACCTGGAACAGGTTGGGACAGTATTCTACTAAAAGTGGACCAGGTTTCAAGAACTGTGCGCAAATTTACAACAAACCTGTTACTGAAAGCCTCTATAAACTAATATTAATAAAAAAATACCTGTGCATACCTAGGCAACCCAGGTCGACCCAGGTTCTATCAGTAATTCTGAAGCTGCTGCTACGCAAAGGTGTTGTGTACCCAGAACAAAGGTCCGAGTGGGTTTGAAGTAGGTGCAAAACCAAACCCTGATTTAGGTGGAACTAGGTATAGTCTAATCGGAACTGGTAGGAAGAGAAGGTGCAGGTCGGAACTCTCAACCCTAGTCCAGTGGAGCTATCGAAAGGAGCGAGTTTCGTTTTTTTAAGCGTATCTTCTGCGACTTGTTCGATCTGATTAGTGAAGATTTTTAGTCAAAATTTCCAAACCACCATCACCGTGTCGACAACGATAGGGTAATAAGCCAGCTTGTGCATAAATGTGATTAAAATCGGTAGCGTAAAGGCGATAAAACGACCGAACAAGCTACGGGTGTTCGGTGCTGTGGAAGGAAAAATTGAAAAAAGAGACCACTATCGCGATTGCATTTGGCGTGTGCTTTTGGTGTAAGCTGTGGTGCTACGAAAGTGCGAAGTCTGCGAATCTAGGTAGTACCTCTTCAACAGTGTGCGAAACCCCCCGTTTCAACATTATCCTGTTCAGTGGCAAAATGCGTGTTTGACTTCTCGTTTTCCATCGCTTGGGCCACCACCATTTCAGCTTCCCGAGCGCAGGTGTCATCTACACTAAAAGCACAAAACTCTCGAGCTTGGGAAAATCACCGAATCCCATCAATGTAGAACTATTTGTACGATTCATGTTTTAGTGCATGTGCTATGGCCGAAATTTATGCCGTTTCTGCACTCGTTCGTTATCTTACTCCTCTAATCGTCCGCAAGATTCCCCGCCCCTTTCGCTATCGCTGCTACTCTATTTAAATCTGATTCCTCCATTTTCTTCGATTCGAATGAACAACGCACGCACGCACTTGCACATGACGAGCTGCTGATGCTGCTATATTCAGTGCTAGTGTCTCGTGCTTAAATAGAAAAAAAAGCCGTATCATCTTGCTTTACCTCGCGCTGCAAATGCGTTCGCTTTCTCCCTCGCTCGCGCACTAGTGGTCGGAACGTAGTGTATAAGCTCCCGCATGAACTGAACATACCTGGCGGAGTAGTTGGCAAGCGAAAATGTTCATCTCGTCCCAGAGCCGCCCAGCGACCGCACGGGCTTGGTGAGTGTCGGAAAAAAAAGGATCTGGCGAAAATTTCTCTTTCTTCCCACACGGTTTTCCCCGTGGACCACGGGATGGATTTTCTTGTGTGAACACATTAGTGTAGTCGCCAACTTCCGCGATATTATTCTGGGCTGATGCTGTGTGCGGGAGAGAGAGACAGTGCGAATGTACTATATGGCGATTGTGTGCGCACTAGTAGGTGTGCGATAGTATGAGTGGTGTATTGTGTGGCCAAAAGTGTGTTCCTCTGAAACTTTACCAACATTTTCGGTTCCCACATCGGCGGAAACTGGCATTGTTAATACGTTTTAAAAATATAAAAGGAAAACTCTTTGTTTTAGAAATAAGTGCTATCTCAATTTCATTCCCGGTAACGACGTCAGATTACTAGATGCGACGGAATTTTCATAAATTTCGTTTTTTTTCTCTCTACATTTATCTGCTTCTGTTCCACACATTAGCAAACGAATCCTAGCGAGCGTGTGATCATCAGTGTTGCTTCGTGAAGAATTTCGTGTTCTCGTTTCCGGTTTTTTCCCGCTTCGATCAGCGTTCGTCCTCCCGAAGGCTTCTATATTCCATCGATCATCCTTTGCGCGCGCGTGTGCGTGTGTCTGTGTATATGTGTGCGAGCGTGCGAAAGAGCATCTCCGCAGAAAGAGCCTTCATCGAGTAGGTCCGAGCACACATCGCGTGTGCGTTCGATATTTTGTGGAGTGTTGGCAAAACGCAACCGAGGGAAAGGTCCTGCTAGTGTACATCCTGCGTGCTGAGGATTGTGGCGAGTGAGTATAATGTTAGTACCTATTATTTGTAAATAATGTTTCATCCTTATCAGTGGCAGCAACAGCACCATCCTTTTTGTGGTGTCCAAATTTGAATACGCTGTCTTTTTTTTTCACTTTAAAACTCCAAAAAGGTAAACTCCGGGTTCGTCTCATTAACATAAACCGCACGTGCATCGTAAAAATTTTCACCAGCGTGGCGAAAATGTTATATTTGCAAAGGAAAGCTGTAAAAGGATTTACGTGACGTTGGGCGCCATTGATTGGTTGCTGCTTTAAGGGCGTTCTGGAAAATGGGTTTCCCCGCAAGACTCTCGCATGCACACGCCAGCTCCGATAGCTCCAGTAAATAACAGCCCGCCTCAAAAGTGTCCCGGAAGATGTTTGCCTTCATTATAACCCCCTTTCCCCGTTGCCGGCTCCAGTTGAGAAAATGGTCCCTCGTGCGCCTCCCGGGCCTCCCAAACGCCGCGCTGCCTCGTTGCGACTTGGCATTTTACTTCCGGTTTATTTGTTTGGCATTTGTTTGCCACGACCTGCGTTCGTGCGCCAGGAGCCCTAGCATTCCTTTACCTCGTGTCCTTGGTATGCCCGCCGCTTTTCAAGGTGGTTTATTTTTCGTGCCATAAAAAAGGGGCCCCCGGGAAGCAGCGGCATGTAAATAACGTTGCTGCATTATCTGTCCTCTCCCTTGGATGATGCTGTGCTGGTATTTGGGAAGCCAGTTTTCGCTGGCATGTTCTTACACTTTTCGACTCCCTTGTTTATCTTTTCTCTTTTACGCTCGTGTCCCTCCTATTTTCCGCCGAAAGGTTCAGCCGGAGAGAGGTTTAAGTTTGCCAAATCGATTTTTTTTTGTGCAACCTACAGTGGAACGGCTTCTCCGCGAGCGATTAAAGGGTGGGAAAGCAGGAAACAAAACACTCCAATGGCAAGAAGTACGAACGAACGGATGCCGGCACACGGACACGTTTACGCGCACGAGCACTCCACTCCGAATGTGCCAGAAACGCGTCATGATGCATCGGAATGTGATTATGCAAAAGGAGCGCGCTCGCATCGGGTGGCGATGAGGAAGAGCAGG
>JAOEFI010000006.1:9208670-9222852 GCA_034621735.1 Anopheles plumbeus
CCCGCGACGACTCTGGTAGACACACAGGAAGCATCCTAAGCTAAGGCGATAATAAGATTACCATGAGTGAGAGTAGAATGCGATACCGTAGTATTTACCTTAACTCTCATTCTGCCTCGTTCCGGCTCTAGGTCGTGCGGGTGATAATTCTACTGCAAAAACGTAAAAATCAGATTGAAAATCAGATACGCCGTTTTGGTGTGAAATTCGCAATAATTCTACTTTTCCAAAGTACTACATGAAACAAGCAAAAACGCATAATCCACTACGAACAAACTGCATACTGTTTGCATACGCGCCACTTTCAAGAGACATCACGGCATAATTCGGTGCAATACTTAGGGATTTGCAATACTTGAAAGGGATCAGACGTGTATACTGATTAAAAAAAAAGCGCATTAAAAATACGCAAGAACATTTGCCACAAAACTATTACAGAAGCGGTTCACTGGAGAAGGAAAATGCAAAGAAACTTAAACTATCATAGACAAACTTACAAACGTCACGTTTCTCCAACTATACAAGAGCAATAGTAAAATACACCATTAGTGATAACTTACCGGTAGAATGGTAGAGCTCAGTCGTCCCGTACACGACAAAGCACATTAAGTAGCACACAGGAGTATTTTTCGAATCTAAAAGAACAAGCGCAAGATTTACAGCTAGCATGAGAAATATATAGACAAAAATCTCCCTCATCGGTCGCTGTTGGACGGAAATGGAACTTTTAATGTTGTTTCGATGCAGGAGAGTGCTTCTTGTAGTAGAACTTTCGAGCTCTTGATTTGAGATTGAAGCATTGAAGTCAAAAAAAACGTTTTTTGCATAAAAATGGGTAAACATTTCATCACTCATGCTGGTAGGCGGCGAAATGTAGCGAAAGATGGCCCAATCCATCTTGTCGTTAACACTCTTGTGGAATTGTGCGTCTTCTTAATCGATTTTTGATTGGCTTCCTGTCTGCATGGTTATTCTGTTTTACATGATCGATGGACGCGCTTCTGTATACATCCGGTTGTAGCCTAGAGTTGACAATACTGGAAGTAACGAAAGCGGAACGGAAAGCATTGATAAATGCTGCGCACTGTGAAAGTTGCTAAAAGTGGGCTCCCAAGGGGTACAGTCGAAGGTACGATATTGTCGCTGTTTAAAAGCAATGCTGGGAAAATCGAGCGACCCGCCCTGGCGTACGTTAGCTAATTGCAACGGTGTCTTATTCGAGTAATCCGCCATCGCGAATCTTGCCTCGAGTCAAAGGGCTCATCAAAAAGGAGAATAGCATCCCCGTAGGTCTGACGGACACCTCTTGCCATTTAGCCATTATTAGTAGGAAGCGTCCCAACACTCTTTACGCCGTCTAGTTTGGGTTGCCGGTCCTGAGTTTTTAGTTTTAGTGCGTGCAAGTATAGGTTGCTGCTGGGTATAATTTTCAGCCGTGTGCTGCTGAGTTGATGCTTTTTTTGATGTCGCAGTATAGTCTGAAATGTATTGGAGGGGGAACACAAAATAAATTCGTTAGCAGCGCAGCTGCTTTTAGCGTGCGATAGTGATGATACCGACGGTGCGAAAAGCGCGAAAGCGAATGGTTGCCTTCGTGAGGCAGTATGGTTTGCATGTTTGCAACTAGAGTAGAGGGTTCACAAGTGGAACCACGCAACGCTCCTTGCTTGCGTTAGCAAAGAAATTCGGAAGACTGGGACTGGACCGTGGCGAACGAAGGGCGCACTGGTACTACTAGTGCACCTGCCTCTTTTGTGTGTAATAATTCTCGCGGCCATGCCATACTGATAATAAGGTTTCATCAGTTTAACCTACAACCTGTTGATTTTTGTTTCTCGACTTAATTTATTTGTTGTCCAACCTAGGTTCACACTCGTCGTTGATTAATGATTACGCACCCGTTGTCTGTTGGGAAATACTCTTGTTAAACATGCGCCTCCAAAGACACTAAACCGTTGAGCCGTCGATGAGCGATGCTCGTGTGGCTTGTGTAGATAATGTGTTAGCGACAAATTGTTATCTGTTTAAAATTGTCCAATTTCCGTTTTGTTTTCCATTATGTTCTTGTCGATAGTGTTAAGTTGTTCGTCCTGAGTTGTACCATTTTTAGCATCAATAGCCAAATTATTCTGTTTTGGTTCACGATGTTTTCGGTTACAATTGAACAAATAACCAATCACCGGAGAGATAGAAAGAGTGAGAGAGAGAGAGAGAGAGAGAGCGAGCGCGTTTTGCAGTCCCAGAAGATCTTCAATTAAATGAAATGAAAATTGATGGAACGAACGGAGACGATCACGGCATGTTTTTGCTTGTGAACCTTCAATTATTGGGACATTTTTTGCGCGCCTCGAAAGTCAGTTACAGAATCGAGCAAACTACGCAATGTCGGAAATTGTAGGTGGAGGAGAATCCCCAAAATTTCCGATAATCCAAACTCGAGCAAATTAAAAATAATCAGACTGCGTCAGATGTGGTCAAGAGCAGGAAAGACAATGTCGATGATACCACTACTAACAAGAACAAGTGGAACGGCGAATGCAATTAAGTAACTCTTTATTATTTTAAGAGAAAACCTATACGGGAAAATAAACACACTAAGAAAAGAGGTAAACGTAGGCAAAAGAAAAAAAACAATAATAACTTAGCCAATAAAAAAAAAAGAAATATCGTAGCGAATCATAACAAACAATCTAAACAGAAACTGTAGCGATAAAACCGCCCCGAGAAGGTAGTAGACCGAAGATAGATAAATGCCGATAGAGGAATCGTGGAGAGGGTGTGTAGCAACTAGAGAAGAAACCGATTGCAAATGTTTTGCAATCAACATTACGGCAAACGGTTATATGAACTTCTTATCCATTGTTTTTATGCCGGTCGATCGATGGGTATTTTATAAAGAGTCGTGCAAACATATGGCGTCTATGAAAGGAAGGTTAGTTGGCGAGTATGTAAGAGGAAAACAAAAAAAAGATATAATAAAAAGTAAATCATAACCCATTGCATATACATCACCAATAATATGAAACATCGAAAGAAGTAGTGAACAAATGTAGCCACACACGGTAGCCGAGTGCGCAAATTTTGTGATCGCGCAACGATGAGATCGAACCACACACAAAGCAGCATTATTTGGAGGCGAAGCGAAGAGTGAAGCGAACGTGACATCATGCAGGAA
The DNA here is from genome assembly GCA_034621735.1 of Anopheles plumbeus. Taxonomy (NCBI): domain Eukaryota; kingdom Metazoa; phylum Arthropoda; class Insecta; order Diptera; family Culicidae; genus Anopheles; species Anopheles plumbeus. The sequence goes on from JAOEFI010000006.1 coordinate 9,211,846, forward strand.
AAGACTGTGGAGCCGACGCACGTGGTTGGGCAGCAGCTCCAGTAGGATCCGGACGTGATCAGGACGTGCAATCCGGTTTGACACCGCGTAGTACCAGCTAGGTTCCACCACAACCCACACGCACATGGTGCGCACCGCACTCAAAACCGTACACTCAACACACACGCGCGTACATTACATTTAAAAAAAAATCAAAGGTTTCAAAACATGCAAAAAGCGAGAAATGTTTTGATATGAAATTTATTGTTATTGTTGAATCAGAAGGATGTGGACGTGGATGGACGATTGAAAAACCAAAACAGCAAAGTGAGAGAGACAGATAACGAAGCAAATAGCAGGAATGAGAACAAAGGCAACACACGATCGGCTGAGAACGAATCTTTCCAACAAGGGTCATGGGAACCGTGGCGCTAAGAGAGTTATATATCGCGATGTTCGATATCTGGTCTAGCTGAAAATCGTTCAATTGAACCTGAAACGCGAATGGACCACATGTTCTATGCTCCTGGAGGTTGTTGATGATTTGTTGTTGACGAAGTTCTTCGAGGTCTTTTAATTTCCCTTTTTGAGTAAATTACACATTTATGACCAATTGTTTTACATTTGCAGAGTGAAACAGAGACAAGGGAAGAAGAACGAGAAACGAAAACGGAAACGGGTGAAAGACGAAAATATCCCATTGTTTAGAGCAGCAGTAAAAAAATCCAAAATCTTTGTGATATATTATGTATATGCCAAAAGGAAAGACAAGTTCCATCAATTTTCGACCGACGGCTGACAAGGGTCGGCCACTCAAGAGCAGCAAGTTTGTGTTTTAAAAGTTTATCTTCATTAAATCCGTTGAGGGTGCAATTTGATGTTCCTCCCTCTGCTGTGCGTGCCCATGAAACTATAGCGAATGGTAGCATGAGGTGTTATTTACGTAGAGCGACTTGGTAAATCAGATGGCTTCCATTGTTGTTCATTGTTAGTTTCCAGTTTGGGTTTGGGACGAAAATATCAAACATTGAACCAACGATTCGGCTGTTTCTGCTTCTGAACATCCAACGTGTATGTATTCATCTATGCAACTGCTCATAGCATTCTATAGTACCGGAAAAGGAATACTCACTTCCACTTCATTTTTCATATCGGTTGCATCGAGTGTTGTCGAACTGTACTTATTGCATTCTAGCTAGCAAACATTCAAAACCAACAATAACTAGGATTTTCCATTCACTGGACTAACCACAAGTTGTTCTGCAAAAAATATTGCACAGATGGAGGAATAGTCCATGCTTGCTCACCACTTTAAATAAATGCTAAAATCAAAACCAATAGTATAGCAATCTTGTATGCAAACAGCTCCTCGCCACAATAATATTTCAACAAATTTAAATAGTTCTTTAGGTTCAACCGAACTAAAGTAATAGAATCTACTATTGAAAAGAATTACCGTCAATGACATAGCTAAAGCATAGCTAAGCTAAAGATAGGTCACAAAACAATAGCTCCCAATCATCATGTAATTGTAATTGTGCGTTTTTCAATAGTAATGGAACTTCAATGATTAATTGACTGTATCCTTATTCCCGGGGCATTGCAGCTAGCAGTAGTAAATGATCCCCCCTCTGTAGATCACCTGAATAACCGATTAGGGAAGAATATGAGTTTTCTTTTCGATTGCCTACTAACACGCGGATATGCATAAATTTGATCAGAAGGCATCGGTTTGTATCGAAGCCCCCGACGGAAGCAATTGGTTTCTATTTCTAGCTGGTATTTTGTTTGTTTTGCTTATTCTTTTAGTGTGTAGTGTGTCTGCGGCGTGAATCATCAAATCTGTGGAGGGAATGAGCTGGCGGATGGAACGGACTGTCACATTACTCCGGTTGCCTACTACTAACGCGAATGCTTCTTCACTTTCCCCTATCGTATCACGAGAACGGACGAGGAAATGCGTATGTGAACGCACGTGAATCAGGGGCTATGGCAATTTCATCTCTTTTCATTCACGTCGCTCCAGTTGAACGTCGTTGAAGGGAAGAAATGCTGTTGTATGATCGTTGTTTCCGGATCATGCATACCGTCAGACAAGGTGAATTAAACAAAGTTAGGTGAAAAGGCAACTCAATAAACTTTCATCAAGTAGGGGATTCTCCTGTAGAGGCGTTGTTAATGAAAACTGAAAACGAAGAGAAATTTTAAAAACGAATATATTATGTGCTCTATTGAAAAGTAAACAAGAAAAAAAAACTAAGAAACCTAAGCAAACAAAAACATTAATAATACTATCTCTATTGAGATATAAAAATACATTATTTATTTAAAATGGTGAGTGGCAGGAACAGTACATAAAAAGTAATGAGCGTCGGATTGCAGCAGTGCAACATAATAGCGGGAAATCTAGCCAGATGAGAAAATAAAGAAAAGAATGAACTAAAGTCTAATTTATTTATATAATATATTATATACAGATACAAGTAAGCAATAAAACAAAAGTAGACAACCGAAGAGTCACTGAAAGAAGATTAGAGCGAAATGAAAATGACAGAAAACCAGAATGTGAATAGTTTAAGAAAAAATACACGCAGAAGATCGTGAAGATGCATTATAAAATAATTAGTGTAAACAATATATACCAACACTTATATGAAGATATATACAAGTAAACGAAACTAGCGAGTAAGCAAAAACAAAACAAAAACACCTTTAATCCTCATAAGAAAGATAAAAAACAGAATCATTCACTATGTCAACCCACACATGCCCGCAGACACAATGAAATACGACGCAAAAAAAAATACAATGGTCGAACAGATACAGTAAATATTTCACTTCATACTGAACATACTTAAACCAAACAAACATAACTACTAGATGGAGCTAAGTTATTAAGGAATCATACACACACACAAACATAAAAAAGCAGTGCATAAATAATGCTAACTCACCCTTACCAGAATGGAGACATGTGAGCGACTGGACGCTGGACGGAAACGATGATATTTTTAAAACATATATATATATATCGGTGATATATATATATCTATACAACATACCAGAACGAACAAAACAGTAGCTAACGACAGAGGGTCGCGAACGAACGGTGGACGATTTCAAACCAAAATCGTTCATAATGCCGGTACGAACGCCTAAAAATGATTTGAGTCCTACCCTACATCATGGTGAATACACACAAATAAGCAGGATAGTCGAGTGATGGCGATAATTAACGGAGTAAAAAGTAGAAATGGTATGAAACTATAACGAATAACTAGTGACAAAAAAAAAAGAAAACAACATAAATTTATACAATAAACTCCGACAGTGCATCGGTTGGAATCGTTTGGAGTGAAACTTAAAAGCCGTAGCAAACGAAGAAAACGCATATATGATATATACACTCTATATATATGGGGCGAGGTACGAGATCAAAACAGAAAACTCAAACATTAAGAAAAGAAGAACAACTCATAGCTAAGCCGATGGGGAGTGAAATAAAATTTAAAACAAAAGGCATAAAGTACTAGTGGGAAGAAAATCTGATGGAAGAAATATATTCAAAACTGTCGGTGATATTTTTAGATTATAAATAACATGAAAACAGAAAATATGTCTCGCGGCACGTAGAAAAATGGAGGAAGACAGTAAAACGAAAAAAAAAACATAATAATAACATCACAAATATTGATAGGAATAAACATAGAAACGGACAGAACGCAAAAAAAAATTATATTATATATACACACAAACCCGACATTTGTACGAACGTGGACGGAACCGCAGGAGGTTGAATGGTGAAGAACGGCAAGGCAGGTGAAGCAGGATCCGATCGGCAGTTATAGAGGGAGCGTTTTTAGCGAAGGAATAAAAAAAAAAAAGTAACGAAAAAGCGAACTCTGCTTACTTTATGGATGGTTTATTAGATCGGCTGGCGACTGGAATGGAACACACAGGGCAATAACATTAGTTGTCCGAATGGGTTTGATTTTGTTTTTCGTTGCATCTTTTCAAATTTTCATTTTTTCCCCGATTTGATTTGGCCATTTTTGAAACGTATCACTGTTACTGCAATTTTCCACACCGCATCATTGTCTGTTCATTTTCCATTCTTGTCTATACTGGCAATCGAAGAGGACAGGGTGTTTGGCTGGCTTGCTTTTCCGGAGTTCCCCGTGAACCAGTATTATGTTTTGCCACCGTGCTTGGCCACTCTCACCTGGCGCCCGTTTTATCTCCTTCGCTTTGGCCCTCTTTACGACGCTTTGTTTGAACTTTCATTTTCATTCGTTTGCTGGGCTTGTGCCTGAAGCCTAGATTCTCAGTAATTATCAACATATGGACAATAAGATTGCTAAAGAAACATAAAAAAAAAACGAAAAAAGCTAAACACTAGGAAACGAAACGTGAACAAAATGTGAAACCACTTTAGTAACTAGCAATTGGATGAACGATTCGAACGGAACGTCTGATGAGAATATTATTCCCTTCTTATTGTTTGGTAGGTGAAGGAAACCCCCAGCTTAGTGCACGGTGCGGGTGAGGGGTGCAGTTTGTTGAAAATCTTTAGGTCAAATTTGTGAACGAACGAAATTTTACAACTACCACAGAAAAGGCCACAGAACTTACACACGGATTATATATATATATATATATATATATTATATGTATACAAAATATAATCTATTATAGTTATACGGTACACGAAACCACTCACCACACGGAGGAGGCCACACTTATACAGATTTGTTATTCATATTTGGGTGCAATTTTTGGAAGGTAGCCGAGCGGGGTAGAGAAGCCTTTCCTTTTCCCGTCAACGGCGTCGGCGGCCACAGGCTGGCGGGCGCGTGTTAGTGATTCGGGGTTCGGTCCGTTTTGTTGCAAAAAACCACCCCCACATTTGCTTCACCGTAGCAACGAAAGGGTGGGCCGTGGGGGAACGACAGTCTACAGAGGTGGGCAAGCGAATGGGAGTTAATTTAACAAAAAAAAAAAAAAAAAAAAAAACCGAAAGGAACCGAAGCGGGCGGAGGCTTTTCCAGGTTGCAATATGTATTTCCTTCAAGTGTCACACCTCTTTGCCAAATTGTGCATCAACACATCGCTGATGCGCGAAAGAAACAGGAATATGCCCGAAAGCCCGTATCTTACCCTAGATGGGTTGTTGAGGTGTTCGGAAGGGAGCTCTAGAGCAGCTTGTGCAAGGGGGTGGGAAAACGGGGTGAAGGGCGAGAAAAAGTGGGGTAGATGGCGTAGTGAAATTTTAGTGACAATTATATACGATGTAACTTACTAGACAATTTAAGTACGGGGGGAGGGGGGGGGGGGTGGTTTAAAGGGGGATGAGTCGCCTACTACTACCTGTAGGGCTAACGAAATGAATCTTTCATTTATTTCCTACCGTTTAATTTTATTCGTTCCATCACTTCACGAGCTTACCGAACAGGACGACATAGACTACGGTTAATTCTGTACCGAGGGAAAGATTGAAGAAATAATCAATGCTAATATGCGAGAATTTTTTCTGTTGTTTTCTTGTCCATTTTGTTTACATACATTTTTTTTTCTCCAGTGCTCCGAAAACTCCTGTGAATTTACCCGTTATTGTTTCTCTTCTTTTGCGTTTGTGGTTTGTATTTTTTAATCGTTATTGTTTTTTTATTTTTTTTTAGTTACAATACCGTTTTTGTTTCTGGTACAATTATTTCCGTTTCCGTCGTTTTTATTTCTTTATTTTAGATACCAAATTACTCTCGACTTACGAACACTAAGTCAATCGAAAAGCAATCCAAACTCCTCGTCCTCGTAATCTAATCATTATACTCCTTAGTAGTGTCCGGCCGGGCTGGTGAATGCGGCGAATGACGCGAAAGAAACAGAGAGAGAGAGAGAGAGAGAGAGAGAGAGAAAGAGAAAGAAAGCGATCGGAAACGCTACACCGTGATCGAGTGGCAATGTTTCAGTGTGTTCAGTGGTGTGTGTGTGAATCTAGTACTAAGAAGTCTCACCTCTCTCACCCTTACTACATTGATGGGAGATGTGCGGCGTGAATGGATTTGTAGGATTATAGAGGTGAACGGAAAGAAACATTACAAAACCGCCGTACAAGAAGACACATCCTTGGGCGAAGGAAATGAGGCAACTTTGTTTGGAATATTTTAACACATAAGTGCATATGGTTGTGTCAAAATATTAAACTAGTAATAAATGCGCGAACAGTAGCAGCAAAAAAAATAAAAAATAAAATAAAGTGAGATGTAGAGCAGAGAAGGACTACAATGAGCAAAACCAAAACATAAAACAGAGGTGCCGCGACGCAGGCAACTGCACGTTCCCTTCCACTGGATGCAGATAAACACGACGGACGAAGGGGCCGCCATGCGATCATCAGTCAACCCATCACCCCCCATCGCAGACACTACTGCTACTGCTCATAAACACACATGAAAATAGAATAGTAGTAGTCAACTGGAAACGAACGGAAACGTGTAATATAGCAAAAGGAAGGGAAAACCTACCAGATCAAAGCGATCATTTTCATTCTGTCGTATATTTTCAGTCGTCAATTCCCGGCAAACGGCAAACCTGTGGAGAAAGGGTGACAGAAAGAGACAATTGAATTGGGATTGAAAATAATCTTCTTTACTTTTGTGTTCTTTGTGTCGCTCATCATTACAATTGTTTATTTTGTAGAGCAAGAGCAAGAGAATATATTATGCTAGAATTTGGTTCGATTAAAACATTTCGAACAATTGCATAAAGTTCTATCAAGTTTTGTTTACTTTAACGCTCTCAATGTACCCACATTTCGGCACAACATTCAAGCAATACTTCGAACATCCATTGCATCATTTGAAATCCATACACACATTACACATTAAGAAGAACAAGCCTTCCATACCTGTTGGCCGTGTAGGAATATCGAATAAAGTAGTGTTAGCGCTGAGGCAACTATTGCAACAGTGCGGCGGGAGGCGGCAGCAGCTGCCCCTCGTGCGCCAATGGCAGGCAAGCCCCTGGCCTTTTCTTCATTTTACTGTGTCTTCGTAGATCGAATAGTATAGGCAAAGAAGGAAAACTTGCAAAACGAGACGGAATAGGGAGGGGGAAGGGTGATTATTATGATTATGACAATTATTATAATGACTACTATTATTGAGCAGTAAAACATAAGAAAAGAATAATGTGATAGATTTAAAATATATATATATATATATATATAAATATATATACATACCTATTGTACTGTACACTAAGTATAAGAACGTATGGAAAACGAAGCACTAAAAAAAAAAAAGAAAGAAGAAATACAAACAAAACCTAAAACTGGTATATATACACAAACAAAAAAACTATATATTAATAATGATGAAGCAACAAACACAAACAAAGCAGAAAAAAAAGGAGAATATAGTGAATGGATAGCCGAAGAGATGGATGAAAGAAAGAGAAATAAAAACAAACTAGCTACTTGTCGATCGACAGAAAAAAAAAAATTTTACTCTTCTAATATGAAACATATGCAACAGAACAATACACACGCAACAAACTCACACACTCGACGCGACTAACATGCTCTTGATACTTATTATTATTATTAAAATATATACATAGATATATATACACACAAACGTACACATATATAAACGGCGGGGAGAAATGTAAGCGTAGCGTCAATACCGACACAACATAAGCGAATGTACCGGCCGAGGGGGGGGGGGCACCGTAGAGCGCAATCAGAATATAGAGGAAATAAAAAGAAAAAGGCAAAGTACTACGCAAAACTCTCGACACTGCATTTTCCCGAACTACAGACCGCCCTGCGGGGGTGGGGGCGGCAGTGGCAGGTGAATTGAAAAGCACACAACCTCTTCTCACACCTACAGGACATGTCCGGGTAATGTCACACTGATCACACTGGCCAACACGCGATGTGCCGTGTAAGGTTGCATGTATCACAACGACCGGAGTGTTTGTTAGTTGTCCACGTAAAAAGCAATACATTTGTAACGATATTACGATTTATTTTGACTGAATAGAAACGTTTCCCTTTGCTGTTTCCCTTTGCTGTTTCCCTTGATGTTGCCCACACCTAAACGTAACTGCGGTGGGAAGCAGTGGGAAATGTGTTGTCCGTGAAAAAGTGTGTCAATTTTCAGCTCAAAAACGTGTGGCGGGAAAAGTGAACCATCTAAATATCGTGCTTTATTTCTCAGTGTGAACGTAAAAACGCGAACCCAAAACGCAATGTGATCGAAGGCGAGGCAAGGAAGGTTGCGCAAGGAAACTTCGCAAGGATAATCGAAACGAAACCAGTGGAATGTCAAACAAGTCGTCGCTCCTAATCAAGCAATTACTATTACCCGAAGTGGACACATCATGGCGGCGCGTGGAAAGGGTATAGACATTTTAACGTGAGCAATTAATTCAATGCAATTATACTCGAGTCCTTGCGGGGCTCTGAGTATCCCCACCCCACGGGAGAATTCCTCCGAATGTGGTAAAAAGAATAAAAACCAGTAACAACATAAAACCATTGCTACAAGCGATCGCAAACATAGAATGCAGTGGAAAAACGGAGAGTGAAAACGAAAAGAAACAAACAAAAAAAAAAAAGAAATCAGTAGCCGCAGTAACTATCGATAACTCGACCCCAATCAACGGGGCGGGGGATTCGGAGCACTTAAACGAACAGGTAAACTAATAACAATAAAGACAAGGAAACTTTCCAGCTAAATAGCGACGGGCGGTTAATTATGACATAATCAATCAAAATCTTAGTTGATACAAAACTAGCCCAATACTTCAACATTTAGGTGATGATTCTTAGCTCTTATTTCATATCAAAATGCTACTCAGCAGGTATTAAAAACAAGCAAGAAAAGAAAACTCAACAAAACTAAAACACACAACCAAACTAACTTACACAAAACTTAATCTAACTGTTCGCGAACCATCACCGGTGTGGAAAAATCATTTGAGGCGCTGCTTTCGCGATAACGAATGGACAGTTTCATTATTCTATCATTTTTCCATTGTTCTATAAAACCTACATTACTTTTGGGGCTGTTTCCTGAGTTGGCTCTTTTCCGTTTGTCATATTTGGACTTCGTTTGAGTTTCCGTCTCGCAAATCATGTGCAAACACTTGTTTGCAGTTCATCTGCACGTTTTTTGGTTCTTTTCTTCACCATGTTGCATGTGTTAACATACAAACTACATTGCGAAATGAAGAAACGGCACCACGTAAGCAACACATCACTGAAACCCAAAGACAATTTATCTAGAAGAGGTACATCCACACTTACAAAAAAAAAACAAAAACAAAACACAACAGAATAGTAACAAATACTCTTTCAATCTGCACTGTCGGGCTCTTTTAATCTAAACTTTTAAAGTCAAGAATCAACAAACATAGCACACTCAAATATAGTAAAAGAGAGAGAGAGAAAAAAAAAACGTAAGAAAATTACCTTCACATACTAACAAACACAGCAAAACAAACGGAAGAAACGAAAAACCCTAACCATACAACAAAACAAAGCAAAAAGTAAAAAATAAAAAATCAAAACTAATCTATGTCAACTGAAATTTTTAACGTTCGTGCGGCGAGACGAAGGAACTAAGAAACGACAATGAAACCGAAGGCACGAAGGACGGAGGGGATGGAAAATCAACGATGATACTACTTTTACCCCTACATTCATTGCGCATTGATTTGCATTTATCAGTTCGCCGGTTGCCGGTGGAAACGGACAAGAAAAGTGCAGGACAATTACGATCCATTACGCGGGAAGCACCTCGGAAGGCAATCGGGGAACCGTAGTTCCGAGTCCCGATCGGGATGATGTTTTACTTTCCCCATTTTACCGGGAATTATTTTATCCAACCAAGAAGAGAAGAAGTGCGCGGTGCGACGAAAAGCGACGTTTCTTTTTTCCTTGCGCCAGACGTACGTAGTTTGCCCCTTTATTTGTGTCTAAAGAAATGCGAATGATGCGACAAGAGCGAAGATGGGCGGTAGAAGGCTAAAAGGAGAAAGAAAAAAACGGATAGGTACTGGACTTTAAACGTGTGCATGACGCCGAAAGTTAGAGAACTAGAAGAACACATACACATAAAAAGGCTGTAATTTTAAGAAACATAAATAAAACCAACCAGTGGAGTCGACAAAACCCATGATAACACGAGAAGGCCCGAAGCCGAAGAGGATGAGAAAAAAATACAATAAATGAAAATTAAACCTAGATAAAAGCAAAACACTAAGCTAAGCGGTACTAATAAAGTCAGTAAAAGGCAAATGAGAACCGAAATGAAAACTCAATAAAAAAAAAGAAGAAATATATTGAAGAAGACGATAAAGCATGGTACATATATATATATATATGTATACATAGACCAGAGACAAACACACAAAACACTCAGAAAAGTAAACTGGATGAATAGTCAAGGAAGAGCGTGGGGGGGGGGGGGGTGGTACCCCGATCGGGGGAACATACCCACCCACTCACCCACCCGGAGCAGCAAACTCACCCTAAATCTAACGAAAAACTGGTGGTGTGGAAAACGAAGGAACGAACGGGAGACGAAAGTGTTCTGAATCTGAAGCCAAAACTGTCCCTTCGTGCATCGTGGAATACAGAGTGTCAGAGGGGAAAGGCGCTACGGGGAGCTGGTATTGTTGGTGGTGTGTGAACTGGGAACTGGGAACTGGGCAGGACAAGGAAGGATGTCTGAGCGGGGTGTATGAAAGACGACGGGCGTACTTGTGAAAATAATGTCAAATGTATTTAAATGTAAGAGAACAAGAAAAGTCTAAATAAAGTCTATACATCAAGAGAAAAGACGATCAGAAAAGATAAGGAAATTGTAGTTTGCTCTTGCTCTTATTTTTTTAAATTAATATAAATATACAACAGGCGCTAAAGGAAGATGCTTAAAAGGAAACTCCTTCGCTAGGGTTGAGAGACCTTTTGCAATCGCTCTGATTGTAGTCTTCGGTCAACTTAATGCTGTACCCTCA
>JAOEFI010000006.1:9226117-9248656 GCA_034621735.1 Anopheles plumbeus
CCCACACCGCGCTGGTTTGTGCCGCAACACAGAACGGAAGAGGGACAGAAAAAAGGATTCTCACAAAAAAAAAAAAGCGTGTTGGAGGCAGAAAAGTTTCGCAAAAAACTAGCCCGTTTTCCACGAAAAACTCCAATCCAGAAAGGACGGGAGGAACATCGAGTGAAAAGCGAACCTTCGAATATGGGTGCTCCTTCTGGAACGGATCCTGTTCGTCCTTCGGGCAGGGCCACAGTGTTAGATAGTTCGACCGACAGATCGATTTCGGACCAAAAACTGTCGCCCGAAGAAGCAAGGGAAGAAGCAACGTCGGTCCACACATCGGTCAACGGAAAAACTGAAGCCTGTTTTCAAAAAAAGGCCCAGTAGGATGTTTTCCACCCACCAGGCCTGCTGTTTTTCGTATGAAGAATCCTTTTTTTGGAGGAGTTACACGGCGCAGCGAAGCAAATCATTTGAATCGATGGAAAGGAGGACAAAAAAACAACCCCCGGTCCGAATCCTGGCACGCTTTTCCCAGCAGCGATAATTAACTAACCACTAGTGAACAAATGAGGATTTTCTTCTTCTCTTATCTGCTTTTTTTGGTGCTTTGCTTTCCTTTGCTTTGCCCTTCACATTCAAATCGCTGCTAGTGTTTTTTTGTGAAACTCGTGTGGCCAACTTTTCATCAGCCACGTGAACAGTGAGCAGCAGCGCGTTGCTGTGCGTGTTGGCACACGGTGATCACACCACACGCATACGAACACGAACACGCGCTACACGCACCCGCCTGCACAGATCCACACACACACACACGCACACCGACACCGACACCGAAAGCTCTATCTATCATGCTCTCTCCTTCAACCATTCGTCCATCATGTGTGTGTGTGTGTGTGTCGGTCGGAGCGTGCGAATGGGATGGATGGCGATGATTTTCCACACTTCCACACTCTCTCTTTCTCTCACTCTCTCTCTGTCTCTCTCTCCCACACTCGGTAAACCATGGCAAACGCACAAGTGTCGTCTCTGTCCCACTGACCCCTGACTGACAGTAACGCACACTAAGTCACCGACAGTCACACGCGCGAGCTTCTTTCTATCCGCATCGCGTCTCTACTGCCCACACACACACACACGCACACACACACTGCTCTGGACGTGTCCTGGCGAATGATATCATGCAATATCGTTGGAAAATGCGAAATGATGAAAAGTTAAACCCGATCGGCCAGCATATTGACCGATGCGTTTGCTTTTCCACCTTGCGTAATTTCCCATGGACGGAAGCGGACCCTTTTCCAAGTGAACTTTCCCGTTTTTCGGTATTTTTTCTTTCCCCCCATTTGCGTAACCTGCCGCTGCTTCCTTCTCATTCCTCACAGAAAACGTTACGACATTGCTCACGCTCACGTTCTCACTGTGGCCGATGAATGTGGGGCGCTTTTCTCACTGACGGGAACGAAACTGCTCTGTCACCTTAGAGACACGGTTTTCCGTCGGCGACCAGGCTGCTCCATCGTGGGCGCATTTTCTTTCATAGTTTTCCGACTGGTGTACGTTGTTTGAATGTGTTTTTTTTTTTTTTCCTATTGCCATAACTTCAGGAAAAGTTGTGGTTAGCTTGAAAAGTATATTGATAGTCATTTATTTATATTTTCCACTTTCCCATCTTTTTCCGCCATCCCATTTCGTCATATGTTTGTCTCTGTTGTATCTATTGTCAGCTGCTCCTTTCCTTCATGTTTTGTATCTTCCCTCGCTCTTTCATTTTTTCTCTTCATATTTTTTCTCTCTCTCTCTCTCTCTCTCTCTTTCTTTTCCTCTTTTTCGATTAATAATCCCTTCTGCCAGCTTTCGCTCTCGGTTCATGTCGTTCTGTCTCACTATATACTCTATCTCCCTTTGCGGGTTTATATTGTTGTATCCAACTTCCAACTGCTGCCTATCGTCGTTTCGGCTCTCGTTCCCGTCTGGCGCTGAGTCGGAAAAGTCGAAAGTCGATAAACGGGTCCGTCCCGTGTTAAGCCCGTCGTCCCGTGGCGTAGGTTGAACGCCGTTCGTCCCTCTATAGCTGTGTTTTTTTCTCTCTCTCTCTCTCTCTCTCTCTCTCTCGCCGTACATTTCCTCGGTGTGTGAACATTTCGTCCAGCACCAAACACCATCATCGTCGTCATCAGTCCGACCGATCGACCCGCTGGTGGAAGGAGGCAGGCGTACTACAGGCGGCCCCCGAGTAAGTTCTGCTCACCCAAAGTGCATCGCCCCAGCTGAATGTTTGGCAGCGGAAAAACGGCGGAAAGCTAGCCAAAGCAGGTTGATCGGTCCCCGGAGCTTCCGAAAACGAACGCGGAGGCGTTAGAAAATTCGACACCGTACGTGTGCCAGCGTGCGTATGGTTGTGCGCGGTGAGTGTGTGTGTGTGTGTGTCGTATGTGTGCAGGTTGCACTTGTGAGTCAGTGAAAGCGAAGTGAAGCGGAAGCGGAAGCGGACGAGAGCGTGCCAAACGGCGTCCCAGAAGCCGGAAGCAGGGCCGAGAAGAGAAAAGCCGAAGGGTGCACCACGGTGTAGTTCAGTTTTCCCCGAAACAACGGAAAGTACAGCGTGAGAAAGGATAAAGCAGAGCCCACTGGCAGCTGGTCGAGCGTGCTTCACCGTCAACCGTTTAGCGATTCGAGTTTTCCGGTTCGGGGGGTGGCCGCCTGTTCGTGTTCTGAGCGCGCACACAACAACGCACGTTACGAAACCGATTGACGACGAAGTGAACTCCTGTTCAGTCTCTTCTGCTGCTGCCTACAAGGACGAACGTTGCTAAACACTAGAACGAGCGAAAATGTAAGTATGTCGTGACCGTCGCGGTGGGCAGGGGTTGGGGCGTGGGAATTCGGAAAAGTTCATCCCGTACCGCACCACAGCTGTCAAGTTTGACGTTCGGGGAAGAATGCCCTACTTGATTGGTTGGTGGTCGATCGATTGGTTGCGCGAATCGCGTGCCATTGTTTCAGTGGTCCATCGAAATCGCATCGGAAAAGCGTCACATCTAGCATTCGTTTTTTTTTTTTCGTGTTTCATTTGACCATTAGCAGGGGTGCAAAACATTTAACTTTCTTTTTATCACTTATCATTGTCAATTCATTCATAAGGATACTGCCATTAATGATGACTAAATGAGTTCATCTGTCACTCGAACTGCATTCCGAAGCAAATGCGAATGTTTTTTCAGACCATTCCGTTTGCGTCGGTGTGCGCTGCGGTTCCAGGACTGATCCTTTTAGCAAAGTATATAAGGGACATAGTACGTACGGACTGTTCACTTCTTGCAAGCGCCGCACCGTGCGTGTGGAAATTCGTTTCCCCGGGGCATGCTTTGCCCCTTTGGTTTCTACTGAATCTTATTTTTTTTTTTTGTTTTCCCCGTCCAGTATGTGTGTTTGTGTGTGCACGTAACCGACGGTCTGTTGTGGGGCAAACGTTGTGTATGCACGGGAACCCCTATCTCATGCGCCAGCTTCGGAAAACGATCGATGAATGGCGTTACGTGTGCGTGCGTGGAAAAGTGCTCCTGCAATGCACTTTTCTCGCTCTTGCTTCAACGCAAACTGCGCTCGGAAAACTGTTTTCCTTCCCCCATCCTTTCCGGCAACGCTCTCTCACGCTAAAGGGTGCGCTCGTTTTACTTCTCTCCTTCTCGCTCTCTCGCTTACGATACAATCGGCAGAAATTCACTTTCTCTCGAAGAAATATCTTCTCGCCCAACCAAACCAAGCGGAGAGAAAATAGGTAAGAGAGTTTCGACAAATCGAAGGAAAAAGAAACCCCCGTTTCTAATTTAAATCACTGTCGATTAATAAACGCAGCTTTCCCACTGGTGAGCGCATGTTTTCTCGTGTTGAGTTTTCATGTTTTGTACAGCAGATCCTTTCCAATTGCACTTATCGGACAGCCAACGAATGGAAAATTGTGTCCCACTGTGGAAAATGCACAATGCACTACACTGACGCACAAATTTTCGGCCGCATGACCAACGCGAGAGTTGTTTTCCCCTGCACACATACCACGGGACAAGGGACGACGTTGCTGTACGAACGCGATTGCGCTGGCAGTAAACGGCATCGGGATCACTCCGTTTTTGGGTGGACCGGGCGATGCAGCATTTCTGCATCTTCGGGAAAAACTGGGCAGTGAGCAAGAGCCGAAAAAGAAAACAGGAAAAACTGCAACCAATCTCCCTCGGGCGCCGTTCTCGGTGCGATAAGTTAGCAGACAGCACTGCGCTGAACTATCCGTTTAGAGGAAGTTGCCTTTATATTGCCAGAATACACACATATTGTTTGTTAAATTGTATGTTTGGAAAGGGAAACGAAATAAACTTACGCTACTTGCTCAGATTCCGGATGACCCACATCAGTAATGCAACTCTGTAACTGAATGGACGAACCTTTTCCTGTTCTGCAAACGATGTTCTGTCGGTAGTAAACACCTTCAATGGAGAAAAGTTACAGAATATTTTCCACTACAAACGACGCTTTGTGGTTCTCCTAGTCTTGCATGTCGGATAGCACGTAGGCAACTAGATCTAGAGTTCACCTTTAGTACATGTACGCTCGCACACCATTTAACTCAAGAACAAAGTAGACTTTGTTGATTCCGGACACACTATGGCAAATGCCTTTCAATGTGGCGTGTTAAAAGTGTAACAAACGAAACCAATTCATCTGGAACAGTGCCGAATACACGAGCACTTTCGACGCCATAACGCAGTTGAATGTCCCGACAAGAGGGGCGCGCATTGGAGTCGGCAGGTGAAGCGAAACGCCTTTCGAAATCTAACGAGAACGCTGCGCTGAGCTGGGCGAGTTTTAAAGGAAGGTTGGCAAAAGTTCTACATTCGTTTTGTTGCTTTTATTAGAGCGTTTAAGGTACTCAAATTAACAACGTCACATGTCCCCATGTCTCATCACTGCTTATGAATCAGCAGAGTGTTAGAGCAAACATTTGACCTTTCGCGTGTCGTTCTGTTTTGATATTCAAGCACAGTTCCTGCACGAGGCTTAGTAATCTTACGGACTGGGGAATGAAATGGTGTACAGAACTAACACCACACTTCTGAATAGGTACTGGTTGGCAATCATTGCCATCTGGGTTATACGGCTTATTTTGTGCTGTTCGATGTTGGTTATTCAAGGTTTGCGTCTAGCTTCTCATTACTTTACTATTTAGAAGTTTGCTTATGAAAGGTGCAAATTTCTTAGTTGTGGCTCAACAACATTTAAAGCTCGATTGCTTAGGGGCACACTACTGCGATGGTCATCTGTCATACCTTCACAGCATACACCTTGTTGAAGCTCGCTCGCAGCAAAGCTTTCGCATATAGTGGTTTCGCAACGGGCCAACACGTTTGTGTGTCAAGATTATAATCGCTCCCGTTCGGTGGAGTGGGCTTTGTGTTTTGGTTCTTTTTGTTGCTGTTCAATTCCCTTTTACTTTGCGGGAATGTTATTGAAGTGCTGATACCGAACCAGCTTGCTGCAAGGCAAACCAAATGGGATGAGGAAACCTAATAAAATATAGGGCACACTGGTGGTGGCCAATTCGATAACGTCATCCTACTTGTGTAGAAGTTTTTTTTTTATTCCCCGATTAGGTAGGACACACAGCGTTGTATATTCGTATCGATAACGCGTTATCACCCGCATCATCAACACCGTTCAGGCTCTCGATGCTTTAGCCTAAGCCCAACTAATAGCACAGATGCCCGCTCGAGGCCCCGTGTGTGTACCGGTATAAAACAGAATTACAACATCTTCTTAACCTTTTTGCTACTGCTGTTCGACGTGTGCTTCATTGCCTGATAACTTTCACCTCACCTTCCTTCCGTTGGGGCGATAAAGGTTTGTTTTTGTGCGGCATTTCGCGGTTTATTTTTTTCTTTCCGCCGGCGTGCAAGATACCGGCGAATGCCGAAAGAAGAAACCTGACGCGCAGTTTCAAACCCCCACGGGCGTTGATGCGGTGTGTGTGTGTGCGTGCGTATGGCTAAAAGAAGAAACAAGACGCGAAAACAAACTGCTAAATGTAGGGTGCGTGTCGCGGGGTGGTGGGGTATTTACACGCCCCACGAAGAAAGAAAACATTAGACCATTCATCAACGTTGGTGCACTTGCGTCTCGATTTAGAGGACTTGAGAAGGCTATAATCGAAAAAAATTAAACCTAAGTCGTAGATGATCGATAAACAACATTGAAAGGAATAATTCAAAAGAGACAGGAAAGAAAACCGGTTGGTAAAGATAAGACAACATCCGACAACGTCTGGGAGATGAGAGGAAAGAGAACTCCAAGAAGAAAACACTCCCAACAGATGGTTTTGCGGTATCATGCACCCGACATGCAGCGGAATCTTCGTACTGCACGGCAGGGCATGGCCAAGGCTCGCTTTATTTAATAGTATCTTGTAGCTTATAATTAATCACACAGAGGCGTTCAGTAGTAATTATATTCATAAACACAACGAAATTGGCCTTGTCGAGTTGGCGTGGCGCGCGCACATACACACACACACAGTGAGACTCCCTTTCTAGTGTGCTACAATACAACCAGCCTACATCTTAACTGCTAGGAATTAAAAAAAAAACAATCGATGATAAGAAAGCTGTGACTATCGCTTCTGGGATGCTCCCCTTTCGACTTTCTGAGACTCCCAGGTGCTGACTACCGGTGATAGGAGAATGCGAAGCCAGCGATTTTCCATGCACGGTGCGCCGGTTCCCGTCTCACGTTGGCAAGTTCCAGCTGCCCGATGCGGATACGATCCCCGCGTGCGTCAGCTGTATTTTTATCCGCGAAGCCGTCGAATCGCGTCGAGAGCCTCCTCGTGTGGTGTTTTGTGCTTGCGCTCTTCTTCTAGTAGTGGAGTTAGAGGTGATGCAAACAAAGGCAAACACGGCACAACAACATCAGGGCGCCACGGTCAGTCGATATTGCGTATTCCTTCCTGAATGTCTTCTTCGACCCGAGCCAGGCTCCTCCACCGTTCGCTTAGGGTTTCTTTTGTTTTTGTTGTTTGCTCGGCTCACAGCAGCAGCAGCAATCCGAGGCGGAGGGCACCAACACCAGCAGCGCACGCGTGACCATAAGGGAGAGGGAGTGTTAGGGAAGAAGGAAGTCGAGAAAGGATGGAGGGAGGAAAGGAATTATAATAGGAATTGTTGGCGGAGGGAAAGGACACGGCTGGCGGCGACGGCTGTTGCGAGATCTACTTTGGCGATGACTTCTTGTTTTGCTCCGTATTTTTCAGCTTGGTCACAATCTTGCGCGAATGGCCGCTCGGATCGTTGTGGTTCGTATGGTCGCTCGCTTCCTTCTTGCTGCGCTGCTTGCCACTATGGCCCGAGTGGATGTGCTTCTCCATCTCGAAATCGTACCTATCGTAATCGTCCGACATTTTCGACACTTGGTTGAGCGATACGATTGAACTTCTGGGTTTTCTCGGACGGTTCTCTGTTGGCTTCTCTTTTTGATTTGTTGCTCGAAACAAAGCGACCGTGTGTTTGGTTTGCTATTGCTGCACTGTTTGACGTTGTGGAGTTTTTTTTAGCGATGGGGGCTCGCGAACGTCTAGACGCACATCTACACTGTTCCGTTGATGTACAACGACTGGCTCGCTGTGTGCGATGCAGCTTACTTTTTTGTACGCTCGCGCGCCACCCAAACGTGGGATTTTATCGTCACGGCCATTCCGTCCATATTCCGTTCGTTCGTCGCCGCGCTCTGTTATTCTCGACTGCACGATGGTGTGTGCGGCAGGGTCATGTTCCTCGTTGCTTACTGGCGGCCACTATGCCAGCGTGCGGATACGTGTGTACGTGTGCTGAATGTGGCGCCCTGTTGCCACTGTTGAAAACAAAGCAATCGACGAGTGCAGCGGGCGCGCTCGGCACACGCATAATTGTTACACACCGTTCGCGCACGTATATGTGCACACTGCGATGTGGGCCGCGCGGGATCCATTCTTCATCACGGTTGAGCATGCGGATTTGGGTAGGTTCCGATCATTACCGCTAGATGGCGGTACGAATGTAATATTTGAAAAAAGCGGGGGTTTACTAAAAACCGTTGAATAAAGCGAGTCCAAAGTAGTACCATTGTTTGATACAGACACGGTTCGCATGGCCAGGGCCAGGTTTACACAAATATCGCTCGATAAGTGGAAAATTGCAATGAACTTTCTTATGAAATACTCGCTCCATTTTACTGAATTATCGATGAGCCCCATACGACCGAAATAACCCACACAGCTCACAAAGACTGAACGCGGCCGTCAGGGAAAGACCAGCAGCAAGACGAATTCAATGTAAATATCGATTTTTTTCATCCCTCCCATAGCCCCGCGGGGTGGCTTCGATGGAAAATGAATGCGTCTGCTTCACTCGAGGAACGCATCGAGGTGGTGGTGGTGGTGGTGGTGGTGGTTGTTTCTTTGGCCCACAAACGTTGAAGCGAAAAAAACAAAATGGGGCAGGGGAAAAGGATTCGTTACCAGCAAATGGCAATGGAAATAGCATTCGTGGAAGCAACCACACACACACGGGCTAGCATTGTCACTGTCAAACGGTGCTCCATTTGTAAACCGGGACAGCATCAACCGGGGCGGCTTGTTTTGCATGCGAGTAATATTATGGAAGCGTCGCCAGGCAGGCGCGTCACCCGAGAGGACGCAGCCAATGTCATCTGCAGTCGGGGGGACGGTGTGCAAACATCCTTGCGGCTTTGGGGGCAAACATAAACCAGCTGTCGCAATAAGCTTCCCCCCGACAGCGCTATATAGTCTTTTGCGGGAATTAATTTCGTGCCCACGCATGAAACAGACGGGCTATTCTTAGCTATGATTAGTGTCCTTTGTTTGAGTGCCACTTCCTTCCAAACCGTTATCAACTGTGTCAAGAGATTATATAACTCATTCAAACATACATCCATTTTCATTTCAAACTTTTTACAACGAGAATTTGTTAACTAACTTTCGGTTTTTCTACTGTGCAACTGAAACAATACACACTCGCTTAACGTCCGCTGAAACACTGTTACACTTTGACGTCCGCAATGCAACACCCAACTAAAACCCACAACATCACGAAAAAAAAAAAACACACACAAACAGATGAGTGGAGAACAGCCAGCAGAGTAAGTGAACTAAGCTAACGGTTCAAATATTAGTGGACAACTCTTGCATGGAACAAAAAGTTGTCTGAAACAATAACATATGCTATAATACTTGACTAGTTATACTTTCCTAAATATTCAATATCGTTAATGGTGCAGCGGAGGAATTTGCAAGACAGTTGCAAATTAGCTGATTATTATTTGTTACTGAGCTTCTTATTTGTTACAACGCATAAATAGTTATGTAAGCGGTGGAAACAGGCTTCATTTGCATGAGTTAGTTACCATTTTTGTACATTTCTCATTTGGGAAGGTTTACAAATTTGTGTTTCGTTCTTTGAATTTATATTATGCTACGTTTGTCTTATATTAAATCGTTCAATCTTTGATACATACATATCCTAAAATTGGTTCAATAATAATGCAATATTTGGCGCATTTGTGAACGGGGGGTTTCGGCTTTGCATTAAATCCGCAAATCCTGCTTCACGAAAAATCATTTCAAACTGGCTTTGGTACACCGTGGACACCGTAGGAATGTGCGGCAGGTAAATTGATTTATTCAACGAGTTTCGTTGCAGAAGTCCTTGAGTGGTGATAATAAAACGGCTTACAGTAGATTTATTTTCATCGTGCGTCGTCTTCCCCGGCCCGCGGGGCCAGTGCTGGCCCACGATAAATATGGACCCATTCGTATGCTGGGATTACCTTTCCGCATCCGCCTTGTGCCGGGTCGGGTTGGGTGAGCATTTCGATTTTCAACCTCGCAGCTCTGGACATAACCGCAGTTCGTTCCGTCCGTTCGTGGCTGCTGGTGTCACTGGCGATGATGGCGACCGAGAAACGTCAGAACTGTACGCGGTTTTCCCTTTTTCGAGTCCAGCCGAGTTCGCAAGCCCACGAGGAAAAGCCCGTCGAACTGGATGGTGTGCTGGACGGTTGCGCAGCGCATGCGCCCCACGCCGTGCTCTATTGATTTCTTTGCATTCTATTATCCCTCGCAGGCATACACACACACAAACACACTTCACACTTGTTGTGTGAGGTGGGCCGTTTGCCCCTTTCCCACCCGGGGTGGAAGTAGGTTATGCAGAAGCAAAAAAAAAAATAAGAGCGGGGGAAGAAAACTGAAAAACAAAACATAGATAAAAAAGAAGGGAAACATTGCGGAAATCGGTTTTTCAAAACGCGCAAGTGGCGGCAGAGTCGGGGAGGAACATCGAGGAAGCTAGGGAGGGGAGCGGGAGCGCTGCAGGAAATGTTAACGGAAACCTCCACCCCACCCACCCCCCGGGGGTGTCCTTGGCGCGGGAAAGTGGGTGAAGAAACGGGTCGAGAATCCTTCCGCATTACTGCACTACAATCGTTGGCGCCACAATCGGCACAATTAGCCCGTGTAAGAGTTCCATCAGCTCAGCTAGCCAGCTTCTTCGGTTTCAAGAGTGGGGAACTTTTTTCATCTGCTACAAATAGAAATGTCAATTTCTACAATTAGCTGCTCATCATTGGTTCACAGATTCAACAGTTTATTTTTGATTTATATTCGTAAACACAACGAACGGCAAGGTCTAATTGAGCACTAACATTATAAGTTACAAGCTAGATACAAAATTAAATTAAAAATTAATAAAAAACCTCGCGACGACAACGCGAAGCAAAAGTCAGATAAGGGTCACACAGTCACTAGACGGAAATTAGACAAGGATGGAGTCCGTTAATAACCGTTGCTTAAACAAATTAGTGCTAACATTAAAATGTCAACTAACTAACGGGGTAACATTATGTCAACGTTTATAAAACTGCTTCCACTGCTGGCAACACAATGACCTTTTACTTGGTAATCTACAATAAAAGCCAAGTAGTCGACAAATAAACGACAAATCTCCAGTGTGTAGAACCGACACAACGATTAGAGAAGTTTTTTTTTTTTGTTGGACTAGCACTCACTAAACACAATTACACAAACAAGAGGATATTCAGATCACCTACACCACACTAACCGCAGGTAACGTACACGATGATGCTATACCCATTTTTGTTTGCTTGTTACGTTCGCCGATTCGCCGATTCGCCGCTGATTAGTTTGCCGTTTTAACGTATACCACGAAAATAACAAAACACAATGGCTAACAAATGGTTTGGAAATACGAAAATGCGTCAAGAATTTGGTTTATGCAGTTATGTCGATGGAAGCCGGGTGGAATCTAATCGAATCAATTAAAATTCTACTTCACGAATCCCGGTCGGTGTCTTTGCCGTTGCCTTTTGTTTCCTTCTTCATTGGATTCTACCGTCGAGCGTCGAGCGTTGGATCGACCACACAAGGGAGTATAAACGCATATTTGATACTGTTTTTTTTTTTTTTTTTTTTGCACCCGCAAATATTGACCAACGGTTCCCAGGCGTGGGTGAACCGATTGTTAGATACTGGAATCGATTAAGTGGCCAAACATTGACACCGGTCTCTTCTCTTTCCCGTTTTTTTTCTTCTTCTTTCTATTCGTTTACTTTCCCCCTCATCCCCTGCACCGCCCACCGCTCCATATGCGGGCGACAGGTCAGCCCCAGATGGTCTTGCACCGGGTGCGGCGGGAGGCGAGGCGGGAGCGGACGGCATCGTCGGAGGACCAAGGACGCCCCAGCAGATCGCGGCACAGAAGCGACTGCAGCAGACGCAGGCACAGGTCGATGAGGTACGGCGTGGGTTTATATCGGTTTTGGGGGGAAATCATTGGCCGAAGGTGGAAAACTCGCCAGCTCGCTAGGTGCACCCCCTAACGTGTGCTCCAATCGTCCGCAGGTGGTGGACATCATGAAGACGAACGTCGAGAAGGTGCTGGAAAGAGATCAGAAGCTGTCGGAGCTGGACGATCGAGCCGACGCGCTGCAGCAGGGCGCATCACAGTTCGAACAGCAGGCTGGCAAGTTGAAGAGGAAATTTTGGCTACAGAATCTAAAAGTGAGTTTCCCTAGTTAACCGAATCCCAGTCTCTTACCCTGTTTTTCTTATTTTTTATTTTTTTGACATGAACTTTGTTTGTTGAGAATTGTCTTCTGTTTTCACTGAGCACTCCGACACCAGACAAAACTAAACTAATCCCCCAACCGTTACTTTCTAGATGATGATAATAATGGGCGTTATTGGTCTCATCATACTCGCAATTATTGTAGGTAAGTAAATCACCATGCGTAAACCACTTGCCACATAAATAGCACTGTGATTGTATCTTCCAACAAGGGAGCATTTGTTTCCCCTCAACATATTTTCAACTTTGACATTTTGCCATTTTTATTCCGGCCTTCGCCTTTCCTTAGTTAGATTAAACTGATGATTTACTTTTCAATTTTTATGTCAACCTTCCTGATTCCTGTTTTTTTTTTTTGGGGGAACTGAATTGTTGTGCTGAAGGGCCAGCTATATCGTTTTTTCTTTTTATGGCGACGATATTGAGAACTGGTTCCACAAAAGGGAAAGAAAAACAATCTGCGTACGATGGTGAAATCCGGTTTCCGTCTCAACTCATAACTCAAACACTTCGTTTATCTCCATCTTCACCTTCAGCGAATTACATGTAGGCGAAACATGTTCGACGGGTGGTGGTGGCGGAATGAAAAAAGGGTTACAGGATGCAGACGACACAAAGATTCCCTTCGTAGCAGATAGTGTAACGATAGACGACCAATCCATTGCGCCGTGAGGCGAAGTGAGGGAAAGTGACTTTACAAACAAACAAACATTAAAAATATCAGCAAACCGGAAAATCCAGCAACCATCGCGCAAAATATATGTATTCGATTATGAGACGAGATGGTATGGAGTTGATGTATCAACATATTCCCAAGCTTCTCTACTGGAAGGCTGCAAAAGCGAGCCACAGTTACACCTCGCTGTGGCGTCCCCGCTAGCTACAAACAGTCCAATAAAACAATCTAAAACAATAAGTAAAATGAATGGAAAAGCCGCGCTCTACGGTGGAGAAGACTGAGAATGGAATCGATCGGGAGGAAACGGTGCATTTTCATCCCTCCTGCCGGATTGCCGGTGGCGAGAGACAAGGCGCGAGAATCAGGTTCGCCGAATGTCCTGCACTATCTCTGTCTACCGTACGGATACTGTCCCACACACAAAACACACACACACACACACACGTGTCATGGATGTTGTGCAACCGCCTGCGCGATATGTTCCGCTCTTAGTCATCTTTGTTTCCGTTTTCGTTAAGTTTTTTCTCTTCTTCCTCTGTAATTCTGTATTGGATCATGCCTTTTGCGAGCCTTTTCGTGCCTACCAGCGCATCTCGTTCGTTTCCCGCCGTGTTGTGGTACCAACAATGTCCTTGCCCGGCCCACCACAGGGACAGGGAAAACATTGACGTACTGTTGTGCCTTCTATGTGCTGATTGATTCCAGTTGCTCCGTGTCGTGATTTCGTCGTCCGTATGTAAACTAAGCTGCTTTCGCTGCATATTAAACATATTGAATAGAGGGAACAACCATTAGTTAGTTGCATAACAGTTGCAGACACTGTACTAAATTTGTTGTACTAAAATAAAACCTTACATGTTTTTAAACTTTTTAAATTTTTTTTTTGTTCCGACATCGACATTTCTCTCCAGTATTGATATAATGGATTCTACAATTAGTATGAACCACCATTACCAAAGATTCGTCCGTTACAGGCTCACCGGGACTGCGTGCAGTTTAGTCCTTATTCTACCGGCCGCAAAAAAAAAATCCGTAGTGCAAAACCCAACCTTCCCATCGGGCCCACGTTCTCATGCGTATTTTTTTTCTTCTTTTCTTTGTCTCTTTTTTCTCTCTTTAATCTATTCCCGTTCCACAAAAATTTACAGCAAGAAATTAAGAACGGCCAATGTGGAAAGCAAGCTAAACCCAACCATAATATAAAAAATACCGAAATCGAAATCGAGATAAAAAAAAAAAACACAAAACCAGGACCCCAACCAGGAATTCCAAAAATCCGCTAAATTGTTTAGTCCGGCGAACAAAACAAAAAACCAAAATGTCCTACCATTACCATCATAATCATCAGCACTGTATCCCGAACGACCATCTAGCCGCGAGGATTTCTTCTGCATTTCTGCTTCTGCGATTTCACGACCCCACGCACCGAGGGGTGGAAAATCGAACGCAAACCGCAACGGTGGCCCTTCTCCTTTTTGCCCAAAAACCGCAAGGAAATGTAATGCAAAACGCGATTACCACGGAGGAGTAAACAAAAACATACTACTACCACTACTACTACTAGACGAGATTGACGACGATTAGTACATTTGGCTTTATATATCGACCCGCCGACAAAATGGTGCCCGGCAGCGACCAAAATGGCGGCGAACCGATCGGGGCCGATCGCCAAACTTGCGACAACAAAGTGCGTGCGTGCGTGCGTGCATGTATGTTTGGCGCATTTTCCGGCATTTCCGTGATCCATATCGACTGTACTAAAACTCCTTTAGCCTCCATCTATCCCAAGTGCGTTGTGTGAGTTGATAGTTGACCGACAAGTTTGGAACCATAAACGAAGCCCGATGGAGCGAATAAACTTCGAAACGAAAAAACTCTCTTTGGAAAATTCCCCGCGGAAGCAGGAGGAGGCACCTGGATGTGTCGCTGGAAATAGTTTGAATCGGAAGCTGCTTCTCAAAATTCTCTCTGCGGTTGGTACGACGACTGTCAACGAAACACAACGTTCTTCGGGGTGTACCGGTAGATGTCCACCGGTCACCTAGCACTCCGGGCGCGCCAGGGAAAATGTTCTCTCTCTTCGGCCTTTTTTTTTTCTTGCTTCATTTTTTACCACCGTTTTCTCTCGCCATCGAACTGATACACATTGGCTTCCCTTCGCGTTTGCTGCAGCAATCGTGTAGTAAATGGAGAAACAACAGAAGAAAAAAAAACGAAAGAGCGAATAAAAAAAGCTGATGGAATACTGATACGAAAAAATACGCAGACCGAACCCATACATTCGACATACGACGACGACCGCAATCGATGGCCGCCGTGGTCGGGTGAGAACAATTTGACTTAATCTAGCTAGCTCTCCCTAAATGATCAATAGAGTGTTTTTTGAACCAGGCAAGCTGCGCCGTCCTCTACACACCTGTGGCTGCGTATTGTGCCTACCCTGTGGTTCTACCATTTAGTACTACCTCTTACGTAGTGTGTGATAGATTAGCATTGGACGTTAGTACGACGTTTACCAGTGTTCCCTCAACTCTGTAGTAGCACACGGTGTACTGCAATGTAATTCGCACTAGATATAGCTTTTCGTTCCAAACTCTGCACAAAGTTCGATGACTCATTCTCATTCTGACTAGTCCTAAACTAAAGTTTATCATTGCAATATACGCTGATCACATAGTTCTATCTATTATGTTTAATTTTTTGTTTATCTTATCCTTTTTTTTACCAAACTATCCTCATCTTTAGCGTATATTTCATTACAAAATCGCTTTCTTATCTTTTAACCTGTACTATTACATCTAGGCAACTTATTACAGTAGTAGAATGAACAATGTTTGACAATCTTTATATGAAAGATACTTTATATGAAGGAAGACTACTTTATTTTCTGTAGTAGTTATATACACTGGTAGAATTATTGTTTTGTTATAGTTATGAAATTATTGCTAATTGAAGCATAATATGACATTAAAATGTTCTACTGTGTAGTGCAACCGCATTTCTACTAAGCCAGCATGATTAGTTTTTTCATCTTCCTAGAACAGCGTAATGTAATCTATTCCAGTGCTAGTCTATTTCCTGGTAAACGGAGCTTTCAAGTAGTTTTCCTAGTTGACAAAGTCGTCGGTGCTTTCTCTGTGTGCATGGTAACGGTTCCGGAAGATTGGTTCTACCCTTTTGGAGAGCATAAAGGCAAAACTGATGTTAGCTGTAAGGTGCAACATTTCGATTGGATTTCGTTTCTGGATCTTTTCCCGGCCGTTTTCTTTTCCAACCAAATTTTTTTTCAAATAAAATGTACCTTGGACCTAACGACAATTTTCTCCTGCAATAATTGATTGCGTACATAAAAAAATATTGATACAATCACCACCTCAACAAGAGCGAAACTACCGAACCACAAAACACATGCTACAGATGTTTGCAAATAATATTCAATTTTCACTATCTTCCATTGAACCTTTCTCTACGACTGTTTTGGCTCTTTTCTTTTTCTACTTCTATTTTTATCTTTGCTTACTACCGTACATTTACATTACTGTTTCTTATCGAGTTTACTCGTTCCCACTATTAGTTAATCTTCTTTTTTTTTTTGTCATACGAACTCTACAATTTTTTCTTTTATATTTAATATTATTTTGTTCCCGATCAAGCTATCTTAATAAAACAAAAAAATACTATAGAAAAGGATAGAATCACAGTTTCTTCAACACAACACTCACCGCAGTGAAAGTTCGGTAAGAAGAAACAAGACTAACAGCAGATAGCAGATCATCACCACCAAAACGAACGCCAACCGGACGGTCTAGCCAACCGACACATAGAAAAAAAAAACAAACAAACTGACATTACTAACAGACGACACCTCAGACAAATGTTCCAGTACAGATGAAGTGAAAAAGAAGTCTCAACATAAACATTTTACTCCAACCTCAGCCTGTCACACGAAACTTTCGCCAAGTCTATCCACTTTCCCGGTTCCGGTGTCGTCGTTTCTAACTACAGGTTTCTATCTGCCAAGGGGCTCTCTCTCTGTTGTCGTTCTCCAACTGTTGCTCCTACTGCCTGTTGCACCCTCTATCCACCCTCTGTCTTTCTGTCTATGGTCTAGCTAGACTGGCTCTATATTCTGTGATAGCTGCCCCTACCCTCAGCTCTTCGGGGTGTTCGAATGTGTTGTGAATTTTGTGCTGGGTGCGCCCCTGTGGCTAGGGGTGCAGGGTGGGGCTGTGTTTATGTGATGTATGGATTGTGCTAGAATTTGGTTGTGGGTAAAACTATTGTAACATATTAGCGGTATAAGGTGAACCGAATCAACCGTGCGGCGGCTACAACCGAATACCGATGGAACGTGTGCGCCTTTGCAATCTGACATTTAGTACATTTTAGTACATATTAGTACACTTTAGTACACTTCAGTAGCGAAATACTTATCCCCCAAAAATTCAAGTGCAGTAATACAGATTGATTTTTTTTAAAATTTGTGCCACTTTCCATCGAATCGAAGTTCGGCTTTCACACGGTTCGGTTCAGCCGAATTTGTACATTGTTGCCATTTGAACACGTTTGTAAATGCTTCCGTGAACTTTAAACATAGTATGCGTGCAGCCGGTGTAGCTTGCGTGCAAGTATGGCCTTGTGCGCGTTCGCGTATGTGTGTGCGTGTGGATGTGTGAATGTTAGCGAATCCCAACTTAAAAACCACACCACCAACTACTTATGCCACACTCACTGTAATGCTAAGTATCCAATTTTCCGATCCCTGTATCCACCATGTAAAGTAAAAAAAAAAAAAAAACCTGCACCACCCGGTTATGCCTTCGGCCACCACTTTTCCCCATCTCCAGCCGCTCTATTCCTGTATACCCACGCTGTGTGTAGTGTTGTCGAAGCGAGCTCTGGAGGCGGAAACGGAACCGTTGAACGGCGGCCCGTCCGGAAAACTATATCTGTACTTAACGTCCAATCGTGCACTAACACTCGAATTGTTTGATTGTTTTTATCTTTTTCCTTCATTCGCCAACAATTCGCGCAGCGAAATTCATGCCCGCAGACCAACCGCAGCAGCCTATGATGATGATGGGCCAGCAGCCGATGCAGCAGATACCGATGCAGCAGATGCCCCCGCCAGCACCGGCCCAACCGGCTGCCCCGGCCGCCCTGGTGCAGGACGTGTCCTCGCTGCTGACCGGAGGTTCGCAGTTGATCAAAAACTAAACGGAGACAACGGCAAGTTCAGATCAACATCAGACAGCGGGGACGATAGCAGTCGAAAGAGCGGGGAAAGAGGGAGGAAAGAAGGGAAAACAGAAAACACACACTCACACAAACACACACACACACACAGACACTGAACATACCTACGTAACTGCTGTGTTGCTGCTGGTGATGTTGCCTAGGTACCGACGAAACTCTAATCATACTTTCCATCGCAGATTAAAAACACGAAAATGCGGTAAAATTAAACCATATAGTATACACATACCGTCGTCCTTCATTCGGGGAAGTAGAATTCAAAAGAAAGGAGACAGAGGCAGCAAAACAGAAGTACTTTAAAAAGAAAAGAAAAAGGGAAAGCCATAAGAGATAATGAGAGGAGAGTTGGGGCTCCGTTCCGAGACACACAAGCAAGTGTGCATTATTGGGCAAGATACACCTTCCACCATCAAACCAAACAAGTAGAACAGAGGGCAAAGAAAATAGTGGGAAACACTGTTGTAAAGAAGAGGAAAACAAACTTGAAAGCGAAAGTACATGATAAACAAAAAACCAAACAACAGAAGGAACGAAAAACGGACGAATGAAAGTAGGGGAGAGAGAAGAGAGCAAAACTGAAGGAAGGCACGCAGACAAACTCGACTGAACAACAAGACAGATCAGTAGGTACAGACAGATACGAGCCCGTAGGAGTTAGTAAATATTGTTTTCGAAAATGCGTCTAGACAAGTGAATGGCGGGAAACATGGGGGTCGGAAAATGGCATTTGGTAAAGTAAATAAGGGAAAGAACGGTGGCCGGTGATTCGTTATGATTGATTCTTTCCACAAGTAACTGACATTGTTGTTAACTAAAACTGATCGATAAATGAATAGCAGGTCAGGTTTCGAATTCACCACCCAATGGACCTAGCGCTGTACTGTTTCAATAAAGTATTCCCCTTAATAATTGTAGAAGAAAACTCGATTTTTCTGGCTCTCCGGTGCGCGGCATGTATTTCGTGGGCTTCAGTAATGCAAATGGAGCAGGTATGGAGAAACGCACATTTTCACTGCACTGGGAATCATCCATCAACTAAAAAAAAAAACTAGACTGTTCATCGAATGCACCATTCGGTTGTTTACGGGGTGGAAAATTAAATTTTTTGTTCCACGACAAACGCAGTCCTGGTAAACTCATCGCATTCCAACAGTTACATACAAAATAAACGGAAAAACCACAATCTCGAAAGGAGACAGGAACAGTGGAGTAAGCAGAGGGTCAAATAGGGGACAGAGGACATAAGAAGACGATTCGAGATAAAATTAAATTGAAAAAAAAAAATGTTACGATTTTGAATTTTAGAAAAATTACACACCGAGAAGAGAGACAAAAACCGTATCTCAACACGGAACCGGAATGGGGCACAGGCATTCGAAACAATTAATTAATGGCAAACTTATCTTATTGTTGCTGCATCGTTCGATAGGAAAATAAAATTAAACATACTTTATCTCCCCTACCATCCCCCTCCCCCTTCCACCCATTAACCGTTCGTCGAGGGAGGAGGTTTCTCCCCCACCCCACCCCAACCCACCCCCCTCCCCCCACTTCTAATAGTAACAAGCAACGAAACACGAATCATGAATGTCAGCTAAAATATTATGCAACAAATAAACAGACCTATTTAAAAAAAAGTGGAACAGGCCACCACAGCCTAGTACTGGTAGTCCATGGAACCGAAAGCATGATGATGTGAAAGAACGGTGGGCAGCAATGGTGGGGGGGGGGGGGGGAATTTTACCGTCAAACTTTGTGAACGTTTGCGGGACTCTAACAATGCTTCCAGCGCAGCGACTATATTTAATGTACATTATTTTTCAGTTGATTGGATTGGTTCGAAACGCAAAAAAAAAAGGCGAGAATGAGACAAAAAGTTCACAGCAGCACTGCAGCAGGAACAGATAGTCGGACGGATAGTTCTCGGTTTGGTGCCGGAATCCCTCACGATGTAGGTTGTTGTCGCGAGACATTCAAGTACGATCGATACACGAGGGCGACACACTGGCGTGTAAAGAAAATGATTTAAATTTGAAAAACAAAAATACGACCGACGTAGTGGAACCAAGTGGAACACGCGAACACCAGGTGAGAAATAAAAACAAAACCGAATAATTCGAATAGATTCACTAGCAAGAGCTAAAGACAAGTAGCGAGGCAGAGTGGGAGAAAAACGGCCCACATAACGATTTCGATGAAATAGGAGTTGAAAAGTTGAAATTGATAGTGAAACCAAAATAGAAACCCATCAAACACACACACACACATGAAAGTTAAGATCAACTAACTCAACGATATGAGTATAGTAAAAAAAAAAAAAAACAAACAAAAACAAACAAGAGTAAAAAATCTTAGTTTAATCGAAAACAACAAAGTGAAAGAATAGGGGAGGAAATATAAAAGCTAGTATCACATAACTATAGAGTTTACAGCGGTCGTTACTGTTGAAGGGAAACATTGAAGGCAAACAGAACACAGAAAAAAGAAAACACCCCAACCGAGGGGGGGGGGGGGAAACTCAAGACATAATACATCAGATACAGAACAAAAACTAACTATACTTACATAGCGAAACAGGATATACACGCGATACAGAGAATCAGAGGAGGACGCACACAAACAGGCATATACCTACGCGAACGCATTGCAGGCACCCACTGCTCACGACACAGGAACAGAAAACTCCGTAGGACAAAAGTAGAGCGTTTCGAAAACTTCAAGCGGAAACACAAAAACCGAAAAAAAAAAAAAGAATACCAAACGCCATCTGCATGACGAATCTCTCACAGTGAAAGGAAAACCAGGTACATAGTAATTATATTGCATACAAGTATAAACTAATAAAAAAGAAATCCACAGAACGGAACGGATGGAAATGTGAAAAATTCAAGAAATCGAAACTGACATGGTGGCATTTCGTGGTACAAGAAGGAAAAAGCCCAGCAATATAAGTAAACGAAATGTAATACACACGGTTGGTGGCGTAGCCGTTAAAGGGATAATGAAGTTGGCAGAAAAAAAAAGACAACCAACAAACACACACACATACACACACACCAAAACCCTACTAGCGATGTTTGTTTTCATTTTCACATTTTTCATTAGAATAATCTTCAAACTACGAAAAAGCTACGAAGAGCGAATCGGGCGAAAATTGAGGTAACAACAAAAACTAATGCGAACAAGGACTATGACGAAGCGAGGAAAAAAAAACGAAAACAAATAAACAAAGAACACACATATATATACATTGAATGGTAGGAGCGGCCAGAAGGAAAAACTAAATCATAAAAAAAAAAAAACAAAAAAGAACAGAACATGGTAAACCTAATAAAACAAATGGGAAAAACATATAAATACATATAAATATATATACATAGCTTTGAAAATTGTAAAAACAAACAACAAAGAAGAACTACAAAGATACAAAGGAAAAACATGTACGTGCTTCATTGTTATCTATACTTCTGTACTTTGGTCCAGCGTATCGGGATGGTGTAGATCGGTGTTTGTATTTGTTTGTCCGTTTGTTTGACCTGGATCGGTAGAACGAAAGTTAAGAAAGCAAAAAAAAAAACAATCGGGGGAAAGCGAAGCTTACAGCCCCCGACGTATGATCCTGGCATCGTGATGCCAGGTAACGTAAACGTAACGCCAACGTAACGTAATCAACCCAGTTTACCAGCGAAACAAACAAAAAAAAATCCAACTGAACCAAACAATCAAACCGTCAGACAAACCGACACAGAATGAAGGAACAGACTAAAACACTAAACAAACGAACGAGAGGGAAACGGAAAACAAAACAAAAAACGTGGAAAGGTGGCATGTGCGAGGAGAAAAGCGGAGCGAGAAGAAACAGAAAGTGGAGCAGAGCCGTTAAGCAAACACAACGTAATCGACGAGTACACGAGAACAACAAAATATTGAACGATGAAAGTATAGATAATAATGAACAGAGAATATATAATTAATGATTAATAAAGACAATTAACTAGTGTCTGTCAACAGCTGCATGAGCATGTGCTTCGTGGAATATCACAGTAGAACATATTTTATTGGGTGGTTGGGTGGGTGTAGTCGGGGCTGGATTAGATAAAATGTTGAATTCATCAAAATACCATGCTGGATCTGTGGTATTTTTAATGGAATGCTAAAAAATATATTATGGTTTTGGAACACAGGTACACTTTTTCCACGGCATTTACTATTTATTGCTTTAGTGAAATTTATTTTATTTATCCTCTGAAACGTCTCTTTTAGGCAGCATTACTATTTCCTCATTAGATATTAAAGTTAGACCACGCACGAAAAGTTTCGCAGCACCGAACACGTGCGCCGGCGAGATTTTTCGTTCTGTGAAATTTTTGTTCTGAAACTTCAGCGAAAGAGTGAAATTTGAAGCTGCGATACCAGGGCAGCAGGATCAGGATCGCG
>JAOEFI010000006.1:9249764-9266484 GCA_034621735.1 Anopheles plumbeus
ATCGCTGGTCGGCTGATCTCCGGACGTGATTTAGCGGGAGAACTGTGCTACCTCTTCGATCGTCATACTTGCCTGGTAGAAAGTGGACAATTTTCGGATTTCGCAATCTGAGCGAGTCGAGCGAGTTGAGCGCGGGAACCGAGACGAATCACATCGCAGTAACAAAATGATTTAAATAAATTGAAACATTCCGAAAAAAAACGAATTGTAGTAAAGGTACAACCGACTAATAGGATAAAAAGTACGTTTTTAACGAAATGAAAATAATAATAACAATAATTCAGGTCCTGAAAAAGACGGGAACGTCATCTTCCGCCCGACTGGAACCCACCGCATTGCATTCCCTTTCGGTTCAAAAGGTCGAGAACTCGGCCCTTGTGTCCTTTAGATTGCTTTCACGCACAACAAAAAGTTTCCCTCCGATTTTTGTTGATATAATGTTTTGCTTTTATTCCAGTGTACAATGATACAGTATTTGTTTTCCACGATCGAGTTTTGAGTGAAATTAGTTCATAATAGTTTGAATTTACCGTACCGTGTACCCCGCGGCCACGCGTGCGTTCGTTACCTCCAGTGTTTGGTAAAGTTCTACCGTACGTTAGCATCGTTTCGATCGATTCTCCACACTCCACATTTCTGTGCCCCGCCAAACTGTGCGCAGTAGCAGGTTTCCGTCTAATCTAATGTCTAGGGTTTCTTCGGGCGGCCGTTGGCTGTTGGCTTATTACGAGTAACAGTTACACATCTTCTCCCTACAGTCCTACCACAGACCCAGAGTGGCTTGCTTTCGAGGTTTCCGTGCGCGGCGTCTGCGTGTATCTAGTATGTATATAATAGTATATCCTATAAGTAATATTCTCCCGTAGCTCTCCGCTTCTCCGCATCGATCAAGCGTTCCCTGCTGCCAGCCGTACCGCGTCGTGGCCCTCGCTTTTCACTTAACACGTGTCCAGATCACCGGCAGTGTCACCACCAGGTGTTGATTCGTGTGTAAAAATATAATATGTGTTTTACGTAGGTTACGTTCTCAGACGGGAGAGATTTTATTTCAAGCAGCGAGTTAAACCGTTGTCACGTGTGTCATTCTTTTTCGTGTTAAACATCGATTATCAAGTGTCTAAACTGCCAACTGCTGCTCGCTATTTCATTCGTACGTAAATTCGTCCCGTTTTTGGTTAGTAGGTTTAGATGTTTGTATATTTTGTATTTATATGATTTTAGTTTAATGTTTGCGTTGCGCTCCCCCCCCTCTCGCCTCTAATCACTAGTTATTGTATTATGTTTTGTTTCGAGACTCCATCAAGCCTAATTTTGTTTCTTCGATACGTTTCGGTTCCATCCTTTTCGAAACCACTGCTGTGGTGAAGCAAATTGTAGAACGATGATTGCTGTTGAGTTGCATAATTTTACACTGTTTAGCCCCGTGCAGTACGTAGTGTGACACCGGTAAGTGCGGTTATGTTTTATAGTTCCTCCCCCCCCCCCTCCCGCGATTTTTTCCCCCCGCCTTGAACGCTGCTGTTCCGTAGCTTTATACACACGCAAACACAGTGATTTGTTCCTAAGATAATATCGCCAAGACAGAACGATGCCGCAAGCAATTTTCGATCCCCCCGTGATGTGATAATAATATTCATACAAAACGTATTTACATTTGAGAGTGTATGAAAAAAAAAAGAGGTCTAACAAATGTGGAGATAGACGAACAGAATCAAATGCAAATAAATAACGTTAAAAGAAACCCATATAGGCTTTTAGTAACAAACGAAAGGTATATATTAGTAGCACAAATATCCTGCTAGAATAAAGAAAAATGCTGATATTCCAATGCAGACAAATTCTCATAAATAAAAAAGGAAAAAGCTTTTAAAAAGAACTATAATAAGCCACACAAAAAAAAATTGGCAATAAAGAGTGTTGGGCAAACAAAAGTTATTAAAAATGAAGTAGAAACAGGATAACGATAAAAATAAATATTGAAAACTAGTTATCAGTAAAGTTTTCATTACTTTAGCCTCTGTCTAACGTTTGGTTTATGGTGTAATTCTTCACTTTTCCAACGATGCCAACGAGCTACTATCCCTTGCGCTACATCTAAAAGTGCGCGACATTACACAGTAGCGCATCTCCATTTCAATCGTTTGATTTCGAACCAACCGTTCTTCCTTGCTTCCGTTTGTCCATACTTTTATGCCCCCTGGTCTTTGGTGGAAGACTGATTGATGCCTGTCTGTACCTATCCGTTGACCTCGAGCTCCTTACATTCAACACCCGTTTTATTTACATGATGATACAACAATGCCACAATTAGTTTTACTCCAATAGTAGAGTGTAATAATTTTACGGCAACCCCAAAAAGTTGACGGTTTGAAATGAATCACTGCGATCCTATTACTAGCCTGAAGAATGGTACAATTTGCGGGTGTAAAATATGTAGCAACGCGCATCTCCCACACCGGTGCGCACGGAGTATCGAGAAGACACATGGTTAAAAGAGATATATCGTGTTTTCCAGACTTGATCAGTCTTGCTTGATTGGAGTTGAATACGGTGACCCCATCAGTGACCCCTAGGTTGTATCGTGATATCTTAACTTGACAACGCCATCAAGAAACTCCTGTCAATCAGTTCCGTGCGCGGATAATGTGTTTCCATCACCGAAAACCTGCTCTACATCGATACAAGCGAATGAACGGTAGGTCAGCAGAGAGCGTAAAAGATGATTA
This sequence comes from Anopheles plumbeus, assembly GCA_034621735.1. NCBI lineage: Eukaryota > Metazoa > Arthropoda > Insecta > Diptera > Culicidae > Anopheles > Anopheles plumbeus. Next base: position 9,252,491 of record JAOEFI010000006.1, read on the forward strand.
AAATGGATGCGAGGGTACGACCCTTCAGCGGAAGCTAGTTTGGCATTAAAACACGATGCACGCTCGTGTATATCCCTTCGCATTTGGACGAAATGTTTCAAAATGTTCCAATTTTCCGACGCGTATGTCGGAACTGCTTTCTCACGTGTATTCGACGGTGACCTTCGCCTTGCCTTGCACCTCGTTTAATATGTATCTAGTTACTTGTTGGAGATTTTAGTCTTTTTCCGTTTTTTTTTTCGAACCCTTCATAAACTTGTATACATGGTTTACACAAAAAAGTACAAGTGTGTTGTGTGGTATGGTATGTTGGTTATAAGGCATTTTGCAATATAACAGAGTGAGAGTAGCGGCACTAAGTCTTTTTGTTTGTTGTAGCTATTCCTGTAGCGTAGCGTGTGACCGTGGGTTAGAATAGTGATGCCCATTGTTTGAAGAGATTCCTTACATCGACGATTATTATGTTAATAATTGATATACGTTTAATAGTTTCACTTTCGACGATATTGTTGTTGTTCGCTTTTCTACTCCTGTTTTCTCTCGTCTAAACATCTTCTCACAGCTCGTGTTTATTTTTCATTTCTGTTATCTGTGTTCGCTAATTTCTGTGGACTGGTTTTTGAGTTCATTCTACTATGTTAACCTCGTTTTCCTTTTCGGTATTCTTTCCTTCATCACTGGTACACAATTTCAACTGCCCACTGTTTAGTTATTTTTTTCTGTAACAGATACACTATAATGCACCCCATACATTTGCCGCGACCAAAGTGAGTGGTAATATGGTTGTTAAACGGGAATTTCCGTAAGGCTTCGCTAGTTTATTCATCTCACAATGATACCCGCTTCGTGTGGGATGTTCCCAAGCGGAAAGCAAACATGAACTGCGGACAAACGTCCACGATTTCGAGGATACAGCAATGTATCGGTTTGGCCATCAGTGTCTTTCAAGGGTATGGGGAGTAGACGAGATAAACCATAAAAGTGGTTTACAGAAATTTCGTTCGGTTTTCTTCACCATTAAATTCGAGTGGAAATTAGCATAGAAAAAAAATCCTGGCATATGCGTACGCCATTTTCTTCCTAGCCATTCCTGTAAGTTCAATGTAAACTAGGGAAACTGTAGAATTCGATTGGACATATTTTTCCAGGACGTACGGTGACGTACAAAGGACGACAAATTCGGCGAGCCTTCATCGCGCGGGAGATATGCATCTTCTTCAGCCTATTGGGTTACGATTCCTCAGTAGCTTCTTATACGTTATTGGAAGTTAACTTTACATTACACTGCTCATTCATATCCGACTTCGACTGCGCTCTAAACGTTTGGCGTAGGGTTTAGTCTGTAAAGGGACTTAATGTTTACTCCCGCAGGTGGGTCATCATCGGTGCACTATCCTATAGCCCAGTGTAGTTGATGATTAATTGATGTTCATCCGCAAAACGTGTGGCCGGTGATGGTGCGGAGTGTATTCAGTGTATTTTCGGCGCACTCCGGTCGTTGATCGTGCGGTTCCGTTTGAGCGTGGCGCCCCGCTTGATTTGATCCATCAGCGACTCGTGGCAGACGCGCGGGTCCGGCTGCAAAAGGAAAGCAATGGAAGGGAAAGGATTAATCAACAAATCTGACACACGGCACGGAGAAGCATTCCGCGGTCAAGCACATATCGAGCGCGCGCGCAGCATGGAAGCATTAGCCAAATACGAAATAGGGTACAAAACGGGAGTAACATTAGCACAACGTCACCTTCGGTACTGAACGAGAAGGGGAAGACAATGCAAACGAGGTGAAAGGACATAAAACGCTGCGGTTGCTGCAATTGCTGCTTGCCGTAAGCGAATTGAAAGTGAGTGAAATATTTACGAGGTGAATTTGTTTTTTTAAATCTGTTTTAAGTGAACTGTAAACGGCTAAATGTTTCCCACATTTATAAGGTAATACGAATGTGTAAATGTGGATATTAAGATCTGAATTAATAAAATAATTTAATAAAAGAACTATAGAAATGTATTCTAACAAAATAGTTGAAAAGTTTACTCGTGTTCCAAGTGACAAAATATATGAAAAAGTTGTTCAAAATTATTAGCAACTTTACAGTGCAGTCTAGGTATGAAATATTATTGTTTACTTTTGTAACTTTATAACCATCATACATTGGGAATTAGATAATATCTAACATCAATCAGTGTTTAAAATTCATAAAGTATGTAATATTCAGTATGATTTTATGTGTACGTTTGCAACCCAACTAAACCTTGCAACTCAGAGAGGATGATATAATAAGGCGAAAACAATCATGTTGAACCCCCTATAGGGTCCGGGAAAAAGAAAGAAACCGGGAAGGAAGAACAAAATCGAAATATGTGTTTAATCAAAAGACAACCGAATGAGAAACTGTTAAATCCAGTGTGTTAGTTTGGAAAAATAATTAACAAACCACTCGATTCAGTCCGAACTGAACGGCCTTCCGCAGGATTAACCGATCCAGTGTAAAGCGGGTGTCAGTAGAACATATTTCCATGAGACAAAAAAGCTTGTAGTGTTGTGGTTCGTGTACATTATTGTGTGAATAATTAACCTGAGCAAATGTTTGTAACTCTGTTAGAAGGAAACAGCAAAAACAAAGGTAGAAAACAAATTATTGTGGTTTTCCAAACGCAAAACAATATTAGATCGATAACGTTGGGCCAAGATCCACATTTCCTCACCTCTCAGAACTTCACTTTTTGCTTCTCAAAACGGTTCAAAAGTGAAACTGCTGGCTATAGTAGCGTTCACCGTTGTCGTGCTACCCATTTGACATTCGGTCGATAAATAGATCCAAAAGAAACAAAACGTAAGTAAGGAAAAACCAACAAGAAACGTACGGGCGGGAGTTTGTATTGTTTTGCAATATGAAACTCGTACTGGTTTGAATCTACAAGTCGAATACTTTCTGTTCCGTCTCCACCTGAATCAACGGTCCATCCATTCCATCCTATATTAAGCTTTCTCTATCGAACCACCCACGGATCTGCTTACCAGTGCCTTGCTGTTGATCAGATTCCTGACTGCGAACGCCTTTCCGGACAGTCGCTGTTCCGCAAGCCGTGCGTTTAGGTTTTCCAGAAATCCGGCGCTCGTTTTGGCCAAAACATTGTGCGTTCCAGCACCGCCACCGTGCGCTCCTCCTCCACCAACCGCGCTGCCACCGGCCGTCCCATTATTGTTTGCCGAACTGTTCCGCATGTGATGATCTAAGAGTGACAAAAAAACCAAATGGTTCACATGAGAACAAAACACGCCAACCTAACACTTCTCGTTTGAAAACACATGCTGCTTAGTACAATAAATCGCATATGAAGCGTCAGGGCACACAAACTTAATACAAACTACAGAAGTCGCCATGAAGTCACGGTGACAGCTCCATTCGGTTTGTTTTTAGTACAACTGTTCTAACGCATACGAGTTGAATGATGTTTTGAGAACGCTGCACATAAACTGTACAGAAACACATGCGAACAGTTCATTGGTGGTTAAACATGTTTCTCCAATCAATGATATTTCGTTTTTTTAATCGACGGAGAATTTTTCAAACATATTCACTTTGTAAAACAACATAAAAAGGATCCATATTGATCAAAATAAGAGAAGCGGCATTAAGACGAAAAAGACAATCAATGACAATTCAAATATTATAGAACGGAAAACAGAAATGATTCGTTCAGCAAAAAAAGACAACAAAAAAGAAAGGCACACACACGTACGAAGCGCACATAAGCGAAACGAGGAGAAAAATGTGACCAAAAGAAAACAAAATAGGACAAGGAAGGAGAAAAATTACTTGTCCGGTTGGGGGTACTAGAGCCGCTGGCGTTACCGCTAGCAGTCTCCTCACAGTGACGATTGCCTTTGCCGAAGGACGAGGGCGAGTAGCTGCCGCCAGCTGCGGCGCCTGCATTCGCCTGGACGGAGCTGGCGAAGGGATTCGTCGAGACGTAGATGTTTTGCGTAGCGTAACCGCTACTACTACTGTTAGCCCCGCTGGGTGGTAATACGTGGCCGTACGAAGGCTGTGAGTGCTGTGGTGTCGCGTGCGGTTTCTGCTGCGCCTGCTGCTGGTAGTAATACGGCGAGGATTGCTGTTGGGGCTGCTGCTGCTGCGGCTGCTGTTGATACTGTAGTTGTGGCTGTGGTTGCTGCTGATACTGACTCTGATAGTACTGCTGGTGTTGCTGCTGCTGTTGCTGCTGATAGTGCGCCGAATGCTGCGAAGGGGACTGATTAGAGGCGGAATAGATGAGACTTTTACCCTCGCGTGGTGGATGCTGGGGAGGGTGCTGCTGCTGCTGCTGCTGTTGCGAATGATAGTATTGTTGCTGTTGCTGATGCTGCTGTTGCTGATTATTGTTGTACACTCGCGGGTCGTGCACAGGAGTGGATCGTTGGTAGACCAACTCATTGCCTGACGGTGCCGTAGTGTAGACATAGTTGTTGGCCGATTGCTGCTGTGGTTGCTGCAATTGACTGGGCTGTTGTTGTTGTTGTTGATACGCCACCGATGGTGGTTGTTGTGCCGGCGGTGGTGGTTTGTTAGGTGCAATCTTAGCGTTCAGCTGCGCCAGGAAGCTACTGTTCGGCTTCTGGGGTCCTGCAGTGATTGAAAGAAAAATAGTTTAAGTTTTTTTTGTCCCGCAGTGCCAGTACTTTCTTTAGCCTCTTAGTCCGCGACACTTGGATCTCCCTTACCGGGACTTGAGGTACGGAAGCTGGACATACTCGAGAGTTGTTTCGGTTGTGCGTAGATTCCTCCTGGCTGTTGGAGGTTCGTTTTCGGAGATCGATTCGACAGCTGATTCCGCAGACAGAGCAGAGATTCATGAGGAAAAAAGAGACAAAGAAAGATATTAGCTAAATATGAATAGGGTAACACAAACCTACGCAGGATAAGGAAATGAAACGAAATGAAACATGTACCGATTTGCTACTATCAGAGGCATGGAATGAATTTGGTGTGCTGGAGGGATGATGTGGCGATGATGATGGGTAATGTTGCTGCTGCGTGGCAGCGGATGACGGTGATGCTGTGCTTCTATGGTCATGATGCTTGGAGGGTAATGTGCCATACAGATTGGTGTGTGGCTGGTGCGATGAGTGTTGGAGAATAAAATGACATTATTAAATCGAAGTGATTTATTGTGAATGGGTCAAAAGAAAAAGCAACGTTCGACCGTTGCACAAGAGAGCACAACGAACAGATCGTCCTACCGTGGGTGATCCTTGGTTGGAGGGTGGATTGTTCTGCTGCTGTGCCCGCCTCAGCACGCTCGGGCTGGCTGGAGTGTGCCTGATTTCGTTCAGTGCCTTCACCGTACCCGCAACATTTCCTGAAACTGTGGAGTGAAATTCGAATGCACGACGGAAAGAGACAAAAAGGTGGAGCGTGTTAGAAACTGCGTTGGAAAATGTCTCCGCTTGAACACTCGCATCATCTTTCTAGTGGGGCTGCGAGTGCACAAGGGCAGTGTTCAGCGTTCAGGAATATTCCTTTTTTACCGCGGTGCATCAGCGTGTCATGCAATGCTAGTGATGTATGATTTGACCGATGATGCAACGCAAAACTAGTGAACCTTTACATCGAACCAATAAACTAAGCCGTACCCCACCCACCAGCCGAACTTCGGTTTCGGTGGTTTTTTTTTTCATTTTGGGGGGCAAAATCTATTTAGCTTACGCTTACGGTTTGTCATGTACGACTACGGTTAAAAATAAGTAAGTAAGTAAATGAAACGCACTACTAGGTGAACATCCAGCGGCAGAATCTAATAGATAAGCAGGTGGTGGAGGTAAACTTTCTGATGAGGTGTAAGCTAGGCTTTGCTGGGCAAGATTTGTGATGGTGTTTGTGGTGGAGTTCTGAAAAAAACAGAAACGGAAACAGAAACGAAAACACGGAACGGAAGAGAGAATGGAAAGAAAGAAAAAAAACAAACGGTGAGTCGCTTCTGGGACGATCGCTTGGTCGCACTGTACCTACAGTTCCTACGCTAGGACTAGGCGTTACGCTCGAGCTGCGCCGCACCGGCGGTGGCGGCTTGACGGTGTTGATCGAGGCGCGCCGCGTTACCCGTGTGGGTCCTGGAATGGGAAAAGCGAGCACAATTAGTACATGTACCGTCGCAGGATTTCGAAAGGACTAGAAAGACTAGAAGGTTGAAAGAGAACGTGTAACAAGCAAAACATATCCAACTGAGGGAACTGAAAACTCTTTCCCACCACTTTGCCGCCGAATAATTCGATGGACGCATGCCATATGGGATTGTAGGTCTTCTAGTTACGTTCTAGTCAACACTCAACATTGTTGAACGGTTCAGAACGTAAGGTAAAGTTAAACGTAATACATACTACAATTTACCCTCAACTTGGATGCTGTTTGTCTGTTGCTAGTTCGTTTGGCAACTGTATTGACTGATTATTTTCTAGCATGAGATTTTATTTTAAAACATATAATGCGCGATAACTCAGGCGTATGTAGGTATGGAGTATGAATGATTAGGTATGCGGTTGGAATGCACAACATATTGCGACACTTTTATGGTACATGAACACACACACACAACAAACACACATACAGAGACAGACAATGAGAACGTATGCTAAATACTATGGTGGGTGGTCGTTTCGGGCTCGTTTTGGAGGTCAGTGAGAAAAATGCATACGACAAACATATGGTGACAACATGGTGATGACGATGAACACAATATAGGGAAAACGGTGAAAAACACATAATGCTATTTAACAGCAAAAACGTTTCTATTCCCCTTTTCGTTTTAAAATATAGAAACAATATTGAAACAGAGAACAGCGAATAGCTAGGGCGGGCGCGCGTACTAAAAAAAAAAAAACTATAGGGCGGGGTAAATAGCAACCAACACGGCACGGAAACAGCAATGACACTGGACACTGTAGCTGGGTGGGGAAGCTACGGGGCGGTTCGGTTGGTTTGGAAAGGAAACACAAAATAAAATCTGTGGCAAAAGTATAGAACAATACCGTGAGAGTCAAGAAGTCCCCGCTGCACTCGGAGAAGACATGATAATAAATAGGTTAATGAAGATGAGATGAAAGTGAGAATGTGGAAGAGGATGGGAAGAGGTCGAATGCACAGGGACTGGATTGGGCGGGGGTAAATGAAATCAACAGAACTGAAATAAATGAACAAACAAACAAACAAACCAGATAACGATGCAGGTCTCGGGGTGATGGCGGGTTTATTGCGATTGATACGATCGTCGTACGGTGCCGCCGGATGATTGCTGACGGCGCTGGCAAGGACATGGGGCGGCGAGTCGGTCACCAGTGTCTCTGCGCCGTTCGGAAGCAAGCCCTGGTGGTGCGCGGGCGAACTGTTCGCGGTGGCAGGCAGCGAGAGGGACGGTGTCGGCGAGCGGGATGCGGTGATACCGAAAAAGGACGTCATCGAGGCGGGCGAAGCGGGCCGGGAGGTGGTCGAGCGGAACGAACTCAGGCGCTGCTGGTTGAAGGTGCCGCCGCCGATGCTGGCGTGCTCGCTCCCGTTGCTTCCCGTTCCGTTCAGCTGCATCAACCCACTGCCGGTCAGCAGATCGTCCGGGGCGGTGTTGAGGCTGTTGCGGCTCGTGTCCTTGCACCGCAGCACCACCACCTCGCTCCGGTTGTGGCTGTAGTAGTTCTCCATCATGAACGACGGGTTCTCGAAGCCCGTCGCAATGCCATCCAGACCCTGGGTGGACCCGGCCGACGTGCCCAGCATGCCGATCGAATGGAGCTGCTGATGATGCGGATACGCCGTATAGTGTGGGGTCGCCCCACCGGTGCCGTACTCGCTCGTCGCATCGCTGCTCGCGCTGTAGGTGCTATACTTCGCCGCCAGGTTCGTCATCGAACCGTTCGTCTCCTCGGCCGAGCCCGCCAGGTTGTTGCTCAGGTACTCGTCCAGGTTGCTGTTGCTGGACGAGATCGACGACGGGAGCCTGCCGGACGAGCCAAGCAGCAGTAGCTGCTGCTGCTGCTGTTGCTGGTGGTGTTGCTCCTGCTGCAGGCCATCCTCCGCATCCAAAATGGTGGTTCCAGTGCAGCGCAACGGCGCACTGTGATTGTTATTCACTCCGTTCGCTACGATCATCTCCGGATGATCGGAGCCGAGTCCGTTCGTGCACCGCTGGCGCTGGCGGTGGCCGAGCAGGGCGCTTTCGTGCTCTCTTTGAAAGAGATCTAATTCACCAATCAGATTGTTAAGTTCCTCGATCGTTTGTTTGTCGATGCAGTCTAGGGGGTTTTATTCCGGTTTTGGTTTTTGTTTTGGTTTTTGGTGTTGGTGCAAGGAGCGCCAAACACACAAGTATGGCCCGGCGCAGCAGCGTTTGATTGATTTGGCGTTTTGTGGTTTGCCATATTTGGATTTGTTTTATTTTTTTTTATTTTTTGCAGCAGCAGCAAATAATTAACAGCATTAGAGTGGCAACAGGCAGCAGGTGAGACGCAGGTGCCCCCCAGTGGTGTTCGATGCAGTAGCGGTTTTTTGTTTCGTATTTTAATTGTTGCACAATTTTTAATAGTTTTTTTTGTTTTGGTTGCAAAAACAAGACACATTTTGGTTTGTTTATTTTTTTTTTTGGTGCATTTTGCATTTTGGCGCGTGTGTATTATAACGGACAATGAGCAGGAGCAGGAGCACATTAACATAGCGTGTGTGTAGTTTACATATTGGGAGAAGGTTACAAAATAAAAGAAATGAAAAAAAACACAATAGAACACAATAGTACAACGGAAACACACGAAACTGGTGAGCGAGTGAGAGAGAGAGAGAGACTAAGAGTGATAGCGGTGAAGGAGGTAAAGAATGAAAACATAAATCGGAAAAGCGAAACATACGCAACTACACAACAACATTAAAAACATCAAACGAAACAAGCAAAAACGAGATGAAAGCGTGAAGTGGCAGCACAAACAAAACGGTACAAACTTTTCATAGCTTGTGATAAGTGCGACAACCCTGGCGGTAGCCCAGGATTTCCTGCTTAAACTCATTCTGAATGCAATGTAGTTTTACATGCGTTTCTTTTATTTGCATTCCTACTAGTGTACTGTATAATTTCTATAAATAAGTTTCAAATAGCGTCTAAGTTTTGATCTTCCACGTAGTGATAATTTGTTCTAGAACAATTCAACTGCTGTACTAAAACCAGTTGCGCGACAGCACACCTGTCAAATAATCTCATCAACATGCAGTAATCTTTCAATTGAAGGACTTTCAAAACAGAATGCTGCCTTCAGGAGAAGTTCGAGGTTAGGGGAAGATTTGGTCAGGCTTCTGGCAGGCAACAAAAGGACGAAAGGTTCAGTCGGTGCCCCGCCGATGCCCGCCTGGGATGTTAGTACTTACTGACTAAGTAGACATAGATAGAAAGAAACACGGGTAAGAGGAAGAGAGAGAGAGAAAGAGAGAACGAGAGGGAGCACGAGTGGTACGCCATCGACGGGCTTACCTGCATCGCGATCCAGGAGCAACTGACCGGCGGATTTGTAGATTTCCTCGTTCGTCCGTCGTCCGTAGAGGGCGCTTGGGTCGTTGATGCGGGCCGCTGGCGACGTAGGGACACTAAGTTGTTGCTGCTGCTGCTGGACCAGTGGCGCCGCCGGCGGATGGTGCAGCTGATTGTTGTTGATCTGCTGCTCGAACATCGACGTTTTCTCTAGAACTGAACCGGTACGTTTGAGTATATCTTTATCGTTAGCGATCACCCCCTTCGCCGGTCCCGGCCCACCGCCGGCTCCGTCCGCCGACGCGGTGGAGGAGCTGCTAGTAGTGCTAGTAGTGGTGATGGTGGTGGTGGTGCTGTTATTGGATGCAACCGTACTGGAGCTTTGGGGAGGAGATGGTGGCTTGTTAGTGGAGCTAGTTGCGGTACTGGTGGCGTTGGTGGTAGATGTTAAGTTTGCGGACGCGGATGTGCTGGTGTTATAATGCTCGTCATTGTCGTCGATCGTGATGGTGTGGTTGGAGGATGTGTCTATATTACTTTCGCTCGGCGACACGGTCGGATCGCCCCCACCGCAGCCGCTGGTCCCTCCTGCGGCCATCGAGGACGGTGTGGAGCTGCGGTAGCCGAGGGTTATCCCCCCGGGGCCGCCACTGTAGTTCGGCGTCCCCGGCGAGCCCGTCTGCGGGGTGTTCTGCGGCGTCTGCGTACTGCACGCGGACGCATCCGGCGAGCTAACTGGATTCGTGGCGTTCGAGTCGGGCGAAATCAGGGACGACGCGGACGACAGAACGGGCGAGTTTGGCTGCTGTTGCTGTTGTTGTTGTTGTTGTTGTTGTTGTTGTTGTTGTTGCTGCTGCTGCTGCTGCTGCTGGTAGACGTGGGAATGCGCTTGCAGCAGCTGCTGCTGTTGCTGCTGCTGGTGATGCTGATTAGGAACACCGCAGTTGTTACTGCCCGCTCCGTTGCTACTGCCGGCGGTGTTGTTGTTAATGCTGTAGTTGTTGTTGTTGCTGTTAGTGTTTTTAGAAGCAGCCATCGAAGCCAGTTCCGTCATGTTGACGTAGGTGGGCTGGAGTTGTGGGTGTTCTGTAAATGTTCGTTCACGTGTGGATGTATTAGCAAGGGCACTACTGGGTTGGACAGGTTCTGGATAAATCGTTAGTCGATAGAGCACATTGTGTTTATCGACACAATGAGTTGTTTATCTAGTACTAATTGATGTTTTTACGATCTAAATCGAATAGCAAATATTAAAAAAAAAACAAACCAAACAAACAACAACCTGTTATTGTTCAGCAAAATCATAATGTAGTTCCAAATCATTAGTATAACACGTTTGTTTAATAATTGTATTCTAGCAAACGATTAGAATATGAATTAAGTTTGGAAAATACGAAAAGTGTTCGTTTCATTCGTTACAAATTCGTTTCAAATTGTTACAAGATTATATTGCTTTATTAAACATTTGATTCTCGAAGTATTGCGCAGACAGGACAAACGTCCCATTCATGTTATCGGGAAATCGTTGGGCATTTAAGGGGAAACAACACACAATTGATTTTGTAATCAAATTCACACAAAACACGGGTCACAAAAAAAAAACGCAAGTAAGTCCTGTTAGTTTGCAAGTTTGCGAAAGGCGGCGATCATTTGTTACCTTTGGTAATGTGCGGTGGAATCGGCGACGGGCACTGCCGCGGCACGTTAGGGTTGGCATTTTTAACGGACGTCGTCGAGAGTGGCCGCTCGAGGGAGGAGCAGCGCTGCAAGTTGGTAGAAAAAGAGAATTAGTTCGCATCGATTGTGCGGGCGGGCCCGGTCGGCGTCCGGGGACATACCACTGGCAACGGCGGGCGGCAGGCAACGTTGGCCGGAGACTTCTGCGTTTCGGCGATCGTTTCCGGGCTCTGGAAGGTGTAGACCGTCAGGGCGGGCCGCTGGTGTCCCTTCTCGTAGGCGGACGAAATCGTGTGCGGACGGTCGACGGTCGACGGTGGGTCCTGGGTGTGCGGTGGCCACGTCGACACCGCGTGAGATTGACTAGCTAGGGTAGACGCCTGCGAATGTAAGGTGACGGCCGCCCCCGGTGTACCGGGTGGGAGCGGGGACGGGGAGGGTTCTTATCAGTTAGGGGTTTCGGTTCGAACCACAGCTAGCAAACAGTGCGCCCTCCGCATCGTTGGAATGCTTTTTGCGGCAAATGCAAAATTTACAACAGTATACGACACAGCAATCTACACAAGGCTACTTCTTCGTCCCCGCAGGCACCAGCACACAACGCCAAACACACTCTCATCCGCAGCAGAAAGGGTGGTGGAAACCAAACAAACACACACACGCACACATACACACGCGATTAGTTGTGCGCTGACGGTGCGAAGCGAAGAAGTGCAGTAGTAGATGATTAAAAACAAAACAAAAACCATAAGTAACCAACGTGAAAACGCGAACGTGAAACGCTAGTAGTCGCGATAGATGGTAAATTATTAACGTGACCGAGGAAAGTGTTTAACCTGTGAAGTTAAAGCTGGTGAAGAGCAAAAGCCGCTATCGCTCGATTCGCCTGGTTTCAAACGTATCGCCGGGGAGTACTAAAAGTAAGTGGAACGGAAAAAGAGAACAGAAAACACAAAGTATAAATGAAAACAAACGAATAAAATAAGTCAACAAGGGTTGGGGGCGGGGAAGGTGGAAATTAAAAAGAAAACGAAGATGAAGAGAGAAACACAACGTTCGGAGAGGAGTGGTACACCACCACTAAAAAAAAAGGCTGGCTGGCTGGCTGCCTGCTCCCAGAAGGGAAAGATAAATGATAACGGTAAGAACTACCTCCCGGAACCAAAAGTGACTAGAGAAAAAAAAAAACAACCACGAATTTAATAGGAAGGCATGCACGGGGACAAGCACAGCAAGCAACGGGTGAGCCTCCCGGTTTAGCCACGGAGAGAGGTTAGGGACAAGCAAGCAGCCTCGCACCGCCGGTCGTCCTGCCCATTACCTGTGACAGTGATCGCTGGAACTGGTGATGCCCGGGCGACCCGCTGCTGCTGCTGTTGATCGAGCTGATCGAGCAGACGGAACTCTTGCGCGAGCCGAGCGAGTTCGAGCAGCCGCCCTGCGAATTGGAGCCACCGGGCGAGTCGGGATACAGACCGATGTTGGCCTTCGACTCGAGGATCAGCTCCTCGGACGCCTGCGGTAACTGGGCGGGATCCTTCGTGACGATCGCTATCAGCTGCATGGCCTCCTACAATGGCAAAAGGGGTTGGGGTTGAGAAACGATCGTTAGGATCCGGGCGGCACCTTTCTCTCGGCACCGACGCGCATTTACCTGTAGGTGGCTCAGCTCGGACATCACCTCGCACTCCTCGTGCACCACCGGCTGCAGCATGTTGACGAAGGTGCAGTATCGTGCCCGCTCCTCGACCATGATCGCCCGCAGCGACTTCCGCTCCACCTCCTCCAGCTCGCAGCGCCGGAGCGTGACGTCCTGCATCGAGGACTCGACCAGCACGTGCAGGTTGTCCGCCTGGCCCTTCTTGGCCTTCTTCTGCAGCCGCAGGGTGTCGCTCGAGCGCTTCTTCAGCTCCGCCCGGCACCGCTTGTACTCTTTGGCATGGTCTTTGTCGATCACGGTCACCTGCTTCCGCCAGTCCTCGAGCTTCTCCTGCAGTGGCACGATCAGGCAGTCCATGAACGCGCTGGTGAACGTTTTCATCCGGCTCTCGACCGCCTTATGGCGCAGGCAGACCCGCGTCAGTGCTGTGCCAATTTCTTTGGTGGCTCCTGGAGGGAAGAATGCAAACAATACAAAACAATATTAGCGACACGAGTAATATGCAACATTATGCGGCCGGTTTCCAGACCTAGCAATCCAACTACCATTTGACCCGTGTGTGGCGCGAAAAGGAACGCCAGAATGTTTGAAGAATCAGACAGTTTATGGTCTAATCCAAACACGGAACGGAGCTCCAATCAAAATGTGACAATTGCTGACTGACAAGGCGATCAAATAGTCGCCGTGACACCTCCACTGGAACCAAGACTGGAACGGATATCCTATGTCCGAAACGGTGTTCCGTCGCCTATGTGCATGATGATAGAGTCTTATCCAGTGGAACTTCTCTGTTCCGAAAACAACGGGCTTCCTAACGGTGATCGCCATGCGTCAATGTGCAGTTGTTGTTCTACAAACACCATCGATTGCAGTTGCAGCTGGTACTGGCAAACGTGCAACAGACCCCACATTGCGTCAGTCCCTTATCGAGGCTACCTCGTCTAATCTGGCGCGACTAACAACCAACCCATGGTCCCACACCCCGCAAACCGATGGCATGGAGCTGGCTAACGGAACAAACAGGGCATGCGCCGACGAAGATCGTTAAGGTTTCCCCCTTCCCATCTTCAATCGCTCCTCCCGGCCAATTTAAAGTCAATGGACAATTCAACTCAACAACACACCGCACCAATCAGTAGCTGCTGTTTGGCTACGG
>JAOEFI010000006.1:9317687-9329435 GCA_034621735.1 Anopheles plumbeus
GAAGACGAGAAAGAATTGAGTGATCGTATACTAAACATGATTCCAACCCAACTGGTCAACCAAGGGCAATGCAAGCGGCCTTAAAAAAAATAACAAAATCGCGACGTGTTCTTAATCATGAGACCTTCAAAAACGCAAGAAGGCATCGATAAGGTAATCCTCTTCACTCGTTATGGCACATCGTTATGAAACGATGATCTGCCCGCAGGAAATAAATTATTTCCATTATCAAATTTCACTACACAGTGTTGACCACCACATGAGCGTGCAACTAATCATTAGACATGCCATATGGTCCATTGAATAAAACAAAAAATCTGTTACTTGTTCCGAGATAACCCAAACAATATTTTGGCTTCCCGTTTGGTGCACTCTTGGGGGGGGGTACGAAATTGGGGTAAGAAAATACCGCCAATAACCTGTAACCGAAAACGATTTAGCACTAACTCGTAACCATTAAATACTATTCGCCGCATTTAAGAATCTTTCTTGTGCCTCTAATCGACCATACGATTATACGGCCGAACGACCCAATTATCAATTCAACGAATTATCGTATGGGTAATAATTTCACGGTCGCTGTAAGCACGGCTTGGCCCAGAGAATGCTTTTAGAACGCTTCGCTCTTATGACATCATACACCGGAATCAGTTGTACACCCTCTACCTCCTCTCTTAAACGCGCCCCTTCTGGCCTTGTTTGATCTCCCGGAATCTTTTCTTTGATAAGATAATTCTTCAGCTCAGTGATACTCAGTATCTTCTACGGTTGAACGGTCGCTGTTGGCTTCACGCTTAACGTAGCGTGCATGCTTTGGGAAACGAAAGCTTCAACAGACCGGCATTATCTTCATCTACAAGGTTAAAGAATAATTTGAGTGCATTTTGTAAAGATCGTACCATCAATTGAAGGAAACGAAATGGCTGAAAACTGTAAACAAACGGCATTTACGCTAGGAGCAGAAAGAAATGGGTGCAAACAAGTACATAAAAAAGTAGCACATTCCGTCGGTTGCAGAAAAAATCATTGCGGACGTCGCCATCTCCTTCGTCGTTGTGCAGCGTCGGATTAGGTCATGCATGATAAACTTACGGTGTAATACGACAGTAATCCCGCGTACTCATCCAGAACGAACCACCGATACTGCCATCCCTTCATGACGTTCGTCCATTTGGACAGTGTTCCCTCCAGCATCGCCATTGTCGAGGAGAGATTGTTTCGCGGAACAGAAACGAATGCTTCTTCACGCCAGCAGCGGGAACCTGCGTCGAGAAGAGACCTTTGCGGGAACCAATGCACCGAAACAACACTGCAATTTCTTTTTCACTACCGTCGCACGGGAGTCACGCGATAAATTCTACCACCGTACGAACCGCACGAAACGATTCGGCAAGCAAAACAACAAATTTTACGCAAACCGTTTCACTGACGACACCGACGACACCAATCTGACAGTTCGTTTTCCAGCAATAGCGACAGCGCAAATAGCATCTAAACGATCTACAGCTGTCAAGTTGTTCGCTTGAATCAGTTAACATTCAAAACGACCGTTGTTGTTTGATCTGTTGTTTTTAATAAATAAAGTGCTTAATTTATTAAACAAATGGGTTAATACAATGCGAAAAATACCCTGATTAGTGTTTATTTCATTATACATATTTTCATTGCAAATCAAAATATTTTTCTAGTTTTATATTACATATGAAAATCAATTACTTCAATCGATGCAATAGTCAAATTAGGCGAAGACAGTCCAAGCGGGGGCGTCACGTCGAATTGTATGAGAAAAACTAGGTACATGGCCAACGCTGAAAGTATCTGAAAAATGGAACAAGGGGTGAAAATTGCGTAACTGTTTCGAACGAACGCATACGCTGATACCTACGGAACCAAACAAATTCCAATCGAAATGGAACAGCCCGCAAGAGAAAGACATGTCCCGCATTTTTATCTGCAGCGAAAGTGTTGAAAGCTTAAAAGAACAATAGGTGTTGTATGAAAAATACTAGGTCTAAAATGGGTCGGTCAGCTTGAATGGTAGATACCCTTTCAATAACATCGGTCGAGAAATTGTTGTAATGCTTTCGTATAATTTGATGGACGATATCGCCCGCCTCTTTCCCGGCTGATTGAGTTGCAGTAGTGCTTGTGATCACGGTCACGATTCCAACCAAATAGAAAGCAATCCACGATCCGTTAGCAGCAGCCATAATTTGAAACGCCCACGAGCCGGAATTAAACGCTCTGAAAATGTACAATGCTTTCCAGTTGGGCCTGTTGCTAAATATCTGCAGATCCACTGATACCCACTTGTAAATCGTGAACAAGCCAAACACTAAAAACACAAACATCGCCCCGAAGTAGAACATTAGCTGCAACGAACTAATACGATTGACCAGCATAATCGCATCGCATAGATGGTAGTGCAGGATGGATAAGCGATTGACCGTGTTTACTATCTGCTCCATGCTGGACTGCTTATCGATCTTCATTCGCGTGACGTAACTAAAAAGGAACAAACAAACAAAAAAGACAGTACCGACAGTTCTCCTGGAGTAGTTGCAGAACTTCACTCATTATCATTCGCCCTTTCTCTCTCACGTGCTATAGACGGTGTTAATCGACAGCTTATCAAAACCGTACGTTGCCGGTGCCACCATGGTTATCTTCGGTAGGTCAGTCCGCTTAGCGTTCCCGGGACCGGTGCCCAAATCTTTCCTAGCTTTACCGTAGATCGTAAATATCTCCTCGTACGCGATGGTCGGCGTCCTGGCCCTACGGTTCTGGTCCAGCAGGATCGTATCGGTGTTCTCGGATTCGTTCAGCAGCAGTTGCTTGAACAACCGGTTGACTACTGCGAAGAGGCGCCGAATGTGGATGGTGAAGTAGACGTACTCGTTCGACAGGGCCAACGTCGAGCTGTTCATCAGGAAGTACGACGCGTACAGGTAGGTCGTGTGTATGTTCAATGTTCGATCGATTAGCACGTAGTATCCAGTCAGCACCAGCAGGAGATAGACATACTCGCCGGTTATGATAAGCGAAATGAACCTTAAAGATGATGTTGCGCGGGTTGTAAGTCTCAATGTGTAGCTTAATCCACGTGGTAGCATATCTTACATTTGCACGACTCGTACCGGGTTCTTAACGTGAAACTCCTGCTCCACCACTTTCGTGATGCTGTCCAGCAAGCTCATGTATTCCCATTTCTTCTTATACTGCACAATATTCACGGTCATGATTACCAAACCTAATAAACAGAGGAACGTTTCCCGTTAGACCGTGAAGGGCGCCCATTATTGAGGAATGGTTTTTCTTCCGCTCACCCAAGTACAGTCCACCCACCAGGTGCATCTGCAACCCAAACCGCTGGATATTGGAGTCGAACGGTGCCATGTAGTAGTCCCACAGTTTCGCGTTCGAATTGACGAGAATGCAGAAGACGAACAGTCCGTACAGCAGCACCAGGTAGGCGATATCCAGCACCGTTACGCCCGGAGACGCCCTCAGCAACGATTGTGGCCACAACCCGGCTATCTTCGACATGTAGTAGATGGGTTTCATTATCTGGCAGAAGGTGCTATCGGTGGGTTTAACGTTTTCGTTTCTCATGATTTCTGTGGAAAACTTTTTGTAGTTCCTTACAGTGCTGACTGTTTCACAACGTTCGGTTGTAACCGGCTTCCTCTTGCAACTCTTTCGGATGGAATGATAACGACTGAACAAACAACTTGAGCCAGCTGAGCCCATTTGCCTAATTAAGACGATCAACGATGCTTTTGGTGATAAAAATCGAACTCTCCATACACTTTATTGGTTATTTATCTAGTCAAGTCCATCTAATCCTAGGTCGACGAAAAAAAAACAACTACAGAACACTACACCAGGGCAGGAAAAATAAAAAAAAAACTAATGGAATAGGTACAGGAGTTACTTAAAGTAATAGAACACATGTGACATCAACACACGTGGTGAATGGTGAACATGCGTGGACAGCAGAAAGTTTGGATGGTGTCATACCCACGAACGAACCCAAGGAGGGGAGGGGGGTGGAAAAGTCATTCAAAGTATCGCGGGAACGCGTCCACGAAACGACATCTGGCTGCACGAATGCCCTCGATTAGCCTGCCAGTATCGTGCGATGAGGATCTATGGATTGATTGCACTTAATCACACTGTGATGGTGGCCACCCGGCTGCTCCTGGGTGGGGTTATGGAGGTCAACGAGCTAGGCTACGGTACGGTACGTTTGCCACCAGCGGCAGCACCTCCGGACGGCAGAGTGGCTAGAACACGGACGTGAGCAGCGCGTAGAACGCCTTGCCGATGTAGTAAATGAGCCCACCGTAGATCAATGTCTTGCATATCTTGTCGACCCACCACATGCTGTTTTGGGGTAGGAACGCAGGAACACGCGCCGGACACGGGAGAAAGTAAACACAGATTGGTAAAGGATGGCGCGAATGGACGTGACACTGAAGAACTTTCAGCGCGTACTTACATTCTCATGTGACGTTTCGCTGCAGGGATGGTGTCATCCGTTTCCTTCAGGATGTACCACCGGGCGGCCTGTATGCAGTTCTCAAAGTACTCCTGGATCTCGACACCTACGTTGGAGAACGAGAACAAACGATGAGAGAAATAAATATTAGGTGGAGCTCAGACCACAGGACTCAACGAAAACAACTCCCTACCTCCAGCGTCTATTTTGAATTTGACCTTCTCCTCGTCGTTGATGACCGTCCGCAGGTACAGTATGCTGGCGTTATCAAAGTCCCACTGGTTGTTAGCGTAGTACTCGAACACTTCGAAACCCTTGGCGATGCGCTGATGTATCCTCCACAGTCTGTCAGAGAAATGGTCATGTTCAATGAGTTGGGTTCTATGTCTGGCTTGCTAAAAAATCCCAGCACACTCCCACTTACATTGGCTTGTATCCGAAGCAGTACAGCAGGCAATCGATCACGAACGCCGGTATCCAGTGGAAGAAGAACGCGGCCAGGTTGTGCTCCCAGCGGGTTCGCTTCATCGTGCCGCCCGGGTACCACAGCACACCGTTCAGGGGGATCTTGTTCGCGACGATCCACTTTCCCCGCTCGATGATGCCCTCCCAGGACACCTTGATTTCGGCCGAGCTGACCAGATTGTAGATGTTCCGCTGGTAGTCCCTGCAAGGAGTAGCGCCCCCGATAAAGAATTAGTTGAGAACGGCGCACCGGGCGCATCGGCCAACAACGTAGCTTACTTTTTTCCGACGTAGTTCCAGGTCGAGACACATATAGCGCTCACGGCAAAGTCCACCGGCAGGTAGTCACCGTAGCCGGTCGAGTTGCAGTACATCGACCGGATGACACCCTTACCGGCGCCGATCAGCAGCCCCACCGGTCCGTTGACGTTGTCCGTCCAGCCGGAAATTGGCTCCCGCCACGAGGGAATCACGATCGACGGGCGGAAGATGACCGCCGGTATCTCGCTCATCGACTCCACCACCAGACCTTCCGCTAGCGCTTTGGTATAGGCGTAGGTGTTGGGACATTCACCCAGAATCCTGCACAAGGGTGGGATAAATCAGACACAAACTTTACTACCGGGAACTCTCTTAGAACTGACATCCTTAACACTCGCGAACTTACTTTGCCGTCATGCCGTCGACGACGCCTTCCTCGAGCCACTCGACCGCTTTGATGACTTTATGGGGATCGGCCGGCGGTGGGTAGGGTTTCTCCAGCAGCAGCTTCTCATTCAGGTGACAGTACGAGGTGGAAACGTAGCCGAACATCTGCCAACGGAGTGTAGCCGAAAAACGTTAGTACGAAAGACCTTTTCCATTATCTCCATCTCTCTCTCTCTCTCTCTCTTGTTACTTACGTCCAGCTTTTTGCACTGTTTCGCCAAATCGATCATGTACTTGGTGCCGCGCGTGTTCAGCATGACCGCCTTCTTGAGCGTTTCGTCGAAGCGGATCGTGGCGGCGCAGTGGTAGATGATGGACACATTTTCCGCTATCAGCTTGCGATCGTCGGGCGCAATGGCAAGCTCCGGTTCCACGACATCGCCACCGATCACGACACATTGGCTTATCAACGTATCCAGACCGCGCAGACCTTTGACTGTCTCGAAGAGCTACGCAATCGAGCAAGGGTAGGAAAGCAAGGCGCAACAGAAAGAAGAAAGGTGTTGTAATTAATAAAGCATCCGTTTTATGAAGTCATGCGTACCCGGCGTTATGTATTGATAGACAGAAGCACCCTTCGCTAACGGTGGGGTACCTATCGGGTGGCACTAATTTGTTGCCACCGACGTTGCACGTTAACGTATCGAATGTTACGTATCGAATGTATGATAATTTAATGGTGATTCTCGGCATTCTCTCGGGCGAAGTCTAGTGTCGCCCTAATTTGGACGAGGAACCTCACCAACATGGACGCCAGAAAGCCAGGCAGCCGGTGTCTGCATTGGCGTCATATAGGAATCGTTATAGCACAAAGTAAGAGGCTGCCACAATGAGTGATGCATTTTTCATCACCTGTCCGCACAGCCGTTTAACGATGTCCGATGGTATCGTCTAGTTTCAACATTTAATCTCGCACCAATTAAACCTTTGCAGTTTTGCAATTTCAATAATGTCCGCATTTTGACAGATTTACGATGGACCGTAAGTATGTAAGTGGGCCACAGTAGTTCCATCAGCACAAGTTGCTGAACACCAGCTTCATCTCGAGGTAGGCAGTTAATTTCCAAAATCAAATAAAAAAGTGTCCGAAACCTTCGCTGAAGGAACAACCGTCCTTGGAAGGAACGATTCAAATTCGGCAGGGAACATTTTTCTAATTGCCAACTTGCCACGTTCGTGGCCCTTATCTTTACTAAAAGTTCACGGTCCATTTTGATGCTTTTTTGTCCACATAAGACAAAATCCTGGGATCCCATAAGCTGACCCCACAAATTAGCAAACTTTGGGACATACTGGGACGAGAACCTACGGCGCTTTGTCGCGCTGGGTTTGCGACACCCGTTCGTTCGGTCGGCAATGGCAAAGGCCAAGGAAAAGCCGCGCACCGTCCGAGTTTGATGGCTGCTGGCTGTCAAGATTAATGCTTTCTGCACGCGCACTGTTGTACAACACTCCGATTGAGTCAGCGACTCGGCGTCAGTGCCAGCCATCAAACGGGTTGATTGCTACAGAACTGGCTATAGAGACGGTACATTAGCGGGGGATGAATTATTACCTATGGAACATGTGAGCCCGCTAGAAGCTGTGAGGTATGATTTAAGGCCCAAACAATCCGATGCATTAGGGTGGAACGTGGTTTTATCTCTCTACTTTACTCTTTAAGTGTCTTCAATTGAAGGAAAAAAATTGTTTATTTTTTAATGTTTACCATATTACAGGGGCTCGACGAGGACGACCCACAGCGGTGCGTCAGCAAGGAGGTCAATGTTTTTACGTGCATAAGTGGATGGTGTTCTAGAAGAATGTTGAAATAGTTACACCGTGGCATTGGCTGGAGGCAAAGATTACCCATTCCCCCAGTTGGTCTACCACGCCAGTGACGCACCAGTCGAGGCCAATTAATGTATTATGCAAAATATGTTCACGCTCGCGTCCCTACGATCGAAAGCAGAACGTTCGGTCGTCTATTCCCGCGCCCATAACCCGGCGTTATCAGCTTACATCACACTCCTTCGCCACCAGACGCATCGGAAAGAGTTTCACATAATCATTTCCCGCCCATCGCGCTGGTTGACGACAGATAGAGAGGGAGAAAGAGAAGGTGCAAAGTAAATCGACCGCCATCGGTAATGGGCTATAATTATGCGTAATTGAAGCATCGATCGATTGCACTCGCACAGCCGTTTGCGATACGGTTAGAGAGATGGATTGGGGTTATATCTGGATACCGCCCAACCCCAACGTGGAGCAGATACCGGTTTCTTTTGCCGCGAAAGTCCTAGTTTGGCGAATGCAACCGTCTGGGAATGCAGTGCGCGGTATTAGATACTCCATCACAGGGTTTATCGCGAGCTGACAGAGGTAAAGAGAAAGTGATATTCTTAAATTGCATTCGTTCCAAAGGTACAGGAAGAAATCCCTGTCGCGAAACGGCTTGTGAAGGACATCTTCAAGACGAATGTTCTGTCCAAGTTCATTAAGACTTGTTGTTGATTGAGAGTTCTTCGGATGATAAACCTTAGAGCGAACATTAAAATTAATCCGACCTAGAGGTCCAATATAGATATCTAATTCTCAAGACATCATTACGAAAAAGAACTACGATATACTAGAAATCACCACCATCACCACCATGGTGATCACCAATACAAATCAACGGCCCAAGAGATGGGTGGAAATACCCTTTCGAATTGAAAGCGAAAACCCGCTTTTTCCCCATCTTTAAGGACAGCTGAAAGACGAGATGTCGTGTGTGCGCACTGGTTTCCAAAGTGAACCAACGCCTCCAGTAGTGTCTAGATGGAAGGTATAAGATCGCGCAGTACCGCAGACGACCCGCCACGCCAGCGCAGACGGGCGTTTGCTAATGATTGCCACCTCTATTGCTTCACCCGGGCAGCTCAACTGAGTGATTCAAACACATTTCGCTTCTCCGGGC
Organism: Anopheles plumbeus; assembly: GCA_034621735.1. Taxonomy (NCBI): domain Eukaryota; kingdom Metazoa; phylum Arthropoda; class Insecta; order Diptera; family Culicidae; genus Anopheles; species Anopheles plumbeus. The sequence continues at coordinate 9,326,300 of JAOEFI010000006.1, forward strand.
GGACGACGAAAGGGAAAATAGCATGCACTCCGCGCGGTCTCAGCTGACGGCATCGCACTACCACCACGGCTGCGCTGATGGATGGATGGATGGATTGCCCAACCCTCAAGGTTCGCCAGCCAACACGTCCGTCGTGGCGCGGAGTTAGGAGTTGTGAGTGTCTCCCACGAGACACACGGCGAGTACTATAACCAATAGAGAGAGAGAGAGCGAGACTGCGGGTGAATCGTCGCGCCATGGCGTGTAGTGCGAGACTCAATCACAACGAAAACCGCGATCCGCCGTATGGCCCGGTAACTGAGTGACCCTCTTATTATGCTGTAAAACTCCAACTCCAACTGTACAACTCCAACCACAGCGCAGGTCCGCACGTCAGCGATGCTGCGCTGGTACATGGATTGAGTCGCGTGTACGCATCCTTGTCCCCATTATCCGAGCAATGGCGGGCCGCAGGTTGCAAGAAGGCCCTTGGGGCCGATCGAGAGCACACCGAGGCACACTTTCTTGCTGGCTGCCGAGGTCAAAGTATGTAGCACGGATGCCAGCTGAAGTGCTAGGATGGCGCCGCCTGACGCCGTACTACTTACCGGATTCGCGAAGATGTCCTCCAGCCGTTGTCGTGGGTTCTTGCCCTTCTTCGATCTGACTAGAAGATAGATCTTGCCGATCTCCGGACAGCATCTGTTGGGGCCGGTTGGGGAGGACAGGGCAATGAGAAATAACCACATCAGTCGCCGGATAATTAGCGGCAGCGGTGAACCGGGTAGCAAAGGTCTACTGAACTACTCTCTGGTCGAGTGGCCCAAGGGTGTTCCGTAGAATCTCCCAACCGACCCTATACACTTACCGGAGCAGTTTCTCGATCAGCGCCTTGCCGAGGAATCCCGTTCCACCCGTGATCAGCACGTGGCGATCTTTGAACATTGGCGCGATCCGGTCGCGTCCGCCATTCATGTCGTCGTCCATCACGTTGGCGGTGGAAGAGTGGCTTGTAGTAGAGGGAAGAAACACGGAAAGAAACAATCGGGATAAAATGATGACAGTCGTGCTGATGTTTAATCGTGACGCCATTTCAAGTGGCCGTTATCACCATTACTCTCGAACAAGCTATTGAAACGGAAAGTGCAGAAGCGCTGGGTACTAATTTTTTCTACATGAAGTAGACACGATTATGGGAGTTGTTTGCATTCGCTTGATTGCATAATCGGTAGCCGCAAACAAATGCTACTTTTTTCCCACAACAGAACAGCTTCTCTCGGAAGCGAGTGAAGCGAAGAGTTGCAAGAGGTTGCAGTTATAAATCGCTTTCGCTACCGAACAATGTTTGTTTTAATAATTGCACTGCTTGATTAATAATGCACTCGAAGATATCGGAACATTAGTGTCAAGTGAATATAAGCAATTTGTATGATAGAAGAAACTGATTAAGCTATTTTCGAAACGTCAAAAAAACAATGCGCGATGTTTGACAACAGAAACCGGTTTGAAATTTGAAAATAGATACTGTGAATGAACTTTTAGCGACGGTTCTTTCGACTGTCAACTGATGACACGTAATATTTCATCACAGCTTGCGTGTGAGGTTAGAATTTGTTTTGAAAGTTTTTTTTTTACTTTTCAAAACAAACTTCCCCGAATTAATTGATTGCTGAAACATTCCAACTGAAGCTGAACCGAGGAAACACTGCGATTGCGATGTCTGCTCCGCCATAGAACAATAGGCCCCTGTAGACCTGTAATTACAGTGCAATCTACTATAGGAGGCACCCATGCCACCCGTTGCTTCTCAACTATGGTTTTGGTTATTCTCCATCTCGCGGAGCTCATTTGCCCATAAAAAGGTTATTGAGGTGGCGTTCCACAGCCACGCATGCTAGCAATTGTCTAGTAAGATGAAGGAAAGATCGAGATCTGACGATCTTTGCATTCTACCGGTGCACGCTGGACATTCCCCTGATATGTGAAAAAACGAGTTGACATAGACGTTCTTCACCACTCGGATGTCTCGTCGTCATTTACGGCAAATCTATTTCAGGTTAACAGGATTCTTGATCTAAAAGAACATTCGAACTACATTCCATGTTAGGCGACTTCACTGTCTGCTTTTTTCTGTTCTAAGTATCACTCGCGTAACAGGCGATCACTAAGCACACTCGGACCAACCATAACAGGATATCCTTGAGGACAGTTATCTCAGACGGTCCAGCTGGAAATACCTGAACCACTAGCGGCCAGTGGCACAGTTACCATCATTGATCCTTGGAACGCGGTTTATTGCACCGGATCCGGACCACAGTCGGTTAACGGTTTTAAGGCTGAACATTTAAGTATCGCTTCTGTTTTAGAGAGTGTTCGACACACAAACTAGCGAAAAGAATCGAGACCAACCTGCCAAACCCGGCTAACCATTGCCCTTAGCATACACGTTGTGGAAGGGTTGAAATGGGTTTTTTCTTCTTCTTAGTTAATCAAGTGGATTTGATAGGTCGACCTTCAGTCCGCTGCATTCGACGGTCGCCTTTCATCTTCGGCTGATTAATAGGAAAACTGTTCAAGAGCCTGGGCAACCAGGGGCCGGCGGTGTTCGGTGGTGATCAGTTCGAGGCCTTCGACTTAGCACACCTGATACGAGTACGAGTTAAGGAAAGTGTCAGCATAAGCGGATCTCAAGGCTGACTCCATAAAGTGGTGCCTAATACGTGTGGTTGACTTGGATACGTATGATGGTGATCGGTTTTTAGAACACAGAGTTGAATACAATCAACTTTTATTAAGGATCATCGAATTGCGTAACTAGTCGATCAAAGTTACGGTATATCCTTTTGTGTTTCGGGTTCTTTAGAAATCCATCTAATATCCTTGGCTTTATTATTTATGAAATTTTTCCAAAGACAGTCTAGTAAGGTCTATGCGGAACACAAAAGGAGAATAGTCTAATTTGCAATTCTATGCCGCACGCGCGAATTAAACTAACGACGAATGCAAATATTTAGCTTGTCGTCTAGCTTTCTTCAGACCTCTTTCCTTCGAATGGTTGTCCCAATCCTGGTGGACGCAAGTCCTTTCGTCATAGCGGTGTCTGCTCACCTTGAGGCAGCATTTCATTAACACATCTCACCTGATCGCCAACCCTCCC
>JAOEFI010000006.1:9354800-9365364 GCA_034621735.1 Anopheles plumbeus
CCCCCCCCCCCCCCCCCGAAGTCTCTGTCTGGTTGGAAAAATATTTACCAAAAACCTCCGACCGTTCATGAACGTGACGTCACCACCTCGGCAGTAGCGGTTCGTAAGGACGGGCTACCTGTTGCGTTCGAGGCCTCCAAGGTGAAACGGGGGAAAATGTCCCGTAATACACACACACACACACACGCCGACTCGGCCGGCCGATGCTGATACTAATTACGGAGCCGACAGGCGGGCGCACCGTTGTCGCTAACGATTGCTAAACTCACTTTTCGGGGACATAAATTTTTCGAAAATTACCACCCACCGGGTCCGGGGTGTTTTCCCAGCTCTTTGTTGGGGTGGTTGGTTGTTGGTCCACTGGCAGCCTCATACGTGGAGATTTTAACTAATGAACTGTATCGCCGATGCAGCGCCGCTACAAGGGACGGAGACCAATGCGCTGGTTGTAGGAACGGCAAAGGAAAGCAGTGGGGAAAACTACCAAGCATTGGACTACAGTAGGAATCACGACATCAATACCACGCTGAAAACATATACAAATTTGTGGAGTTTTTTATGTCCGATATACTGTTTCAATGCAACTGACATCACTGTCTTAACTTTGTCGCGATTTTCTGTTATAAATGTTGGACCATTCCTAAGAAATTGGGAGGCGAATGAAGCCCTTGGCTCAAAGGCTTTATAAATTATTATATTATAATATAAAACTTCCTAAAGGATGTCCTATTATTCCACCCAATCACTGTACAGCACGTCCCGGAACGCGTATGGCCACTGCTATTAGGGACACATTTTAATTAATTCCAAACGAAACCCAAATCCTCCAGTTTTCTTCCAAGATATTAATCATCGGTGAAAATCTTCAGTTTCAGTTTTTGGTTTTTGGCCACCTCCACCTTCCGCACACTCACACACACATACGCACGCCCGTACACCGACACCGGTAAAAGATAAATTCTGCAACATTCATTATCTTCAACTAATGGTCTAGCGTTCCAGTCCTCCTCACTCGCTGACCTTTGACTGGTTGCTGGCTGTCCATCAATTTGGTGGGAAATGAAAAGTGTTTGAACAGAAAAAAAAAAATGGTAGCAGAAAAAGGATTGGCCCACCGGTTTTCACAAGCGATACGATAGGATTTTCTATTAATCCACCAAAAAGGCGTTGGATGTAAATTAATTTGTTAAAACTTTTGAATCACAAACCAAATTTATTTGATTTGAATGTTTATTCATACGACTAGAATAATTGCGCAAAGAATAAGGTTATGTTTCTGTGAATTATTAAACACTTCAAATGGGAAAATGGGAAAAATATGAAGTTAACAAATTTGATATTACAGTTTGTGCATCTGTTAGTAGATTATCATGTCGATGATTTCACAAACTATAATATGAGTGTTTTAGAACTAGCGTAAGGGTATTAGAACTAATTTTTAATAGTATCGCTTCTAGGACGACAATGTGTCACTCTATAAAGCGACAGAGGATTTAATACTTGGTTCGTTAGAAAAACCGTTCAACAAAATACATAAATGGAATGTTTCGCCACATACAATCGGATCGCTTTACTGATAGCTCCTGGACATATTTTCCAAACCATATGCCACGTCACTCGTGTGCGGGGGCTTTGGCCCATGTTTACACGTACATAGTACATAGTTCCCCCGAAAAGGGATTTAACGCATTTTTTGATGTAACTTAAAAAAAAAACCCACCTTTACCGAAGCTTGTGGCCAACTTTGTTTGGATTGCATTTAATTGGCAACCGCCATCGGTAGATAGATGAATGGAAACGGAAGGAGAACAAAAAAAAAACGGATCCACCCGAAAAAAACCGTTACAAAACCCACCCCCGCACCTACACTTCCTTTAGGGTTTTCCTCCCACCCATTCATCCCACTTCCCACCCCAGTTTGCAGCAGCCAAGTCTGCGCCCGGTAACCGGGGGGGGCGGCCTAATAGTCGGTGACGAACGGCAAACTGACAACCCCAGCAAGCCACCAAAAAAGGCAATGAACTATTTTGCCACCCTTTGTTCGCCCACCCACCACTCCACCGAAAAAAGGACCCCCTTCGTTGTGGCATAGTTCTAACCGATACACCCGCAAACAACCTTGCAGTAGATTAAAACAGATTCCTGCCCTTTTTTTTTCACCCCCGTTGGGCTCGTGCCCTTGCTCCCACCGGCAGTAGTGTCGGTTAGCCTTCAATAATTGATTTTAGTTTTTAAGCTTGTTTTTCTGGCCTGGTCGCACTTTCACTGGTCGGGCGGGGCGGGCGACCTTCTCTCACTTTCGGCTTTTGTTCTTCGGGTTTTCTGGTGTGTCAGTTTGTTTTTTTCGTGTTTCCTTTGTTCACATGCAAAATCTACCCACGCGTGAGCATTTTCCGTATTATCTGTACTGTTTTTCTTTTCTTTTCACTCTTTTGGTTCATAATCAATAAGTTGCTAGAGAATTCTTTTGCTTCCGTTTGCTTCTTGGTGGCGTTCCGCTTTTCTTTTAAGGTTAGATCCTTGACTGTTTCGACTGGTGTGTTGCTTTTGCTTTTGAGTGACATTGGTGTCCTATCGTTTGCTGACTGTTTTGCGTTGTGCTGGATTTCCATCCACCACCACCAGTCTCATTTGTGTTTGAAAAGGATTGGTACGAGGATATTTCGTTTGCTTTTTCGTCCCTTTCCAACCATTGTTCTAGGCAGACAAACGATTTTTCTTACTTTTCCCTTTCGGTAAACCAACAACAACAACCAAAACAATACTCAGGACTCAGAAAAAGAAAAAAACCAGCGCCGAGCGAACGCCGAGAGATCGCTGATTCGGTTGAAGTTTCCCCCCGGCGCCCGGTCTCATTTCCCGGTTGTTGCCCACAGATACAGACCCTAATGAATAAAAATGGAGCGCTCTCGCGGAATCACGTTTGTCACTGTTGTTTCCTAATGTTTGACGACTCACCGTCGCGACTCACGCGAATGAAGCTAAAGAGGTTTTGGGGGGGTTTTGGTTTTTGTTCGAAACGTAGCATTCGCGTATCTTCTGCAGCAATTAAGGCACTACAGTGCCTCTGAGCGTATATTCTATTTCAGGATTATGAATGAAGCACAGAGTATCAAATAAAAAAAAACAGTTGATTAACCTTTGGAACTCTACATTAAGCTTATCAACGCTCAACTGAACGGTGATACACACTCGAGTGTTACATTCTACGAAAATGCAGGAATTGTACATAATCAGAAAAGATTTTCCAGGAGTGTGGGGCCACAAAGCCATCGTCCATCAACGCTCTCATGTACACTAATAACGACCGAAAATCAATCGGTGCTATAGAACAGAGAATGCATCATCCCTCAAGAAGAAAAGTGGCGAGGGCGGGGGTCACGTAAAATCCCATTTTTATTGAGGACTGCATTAAAACCGTCCTGCAAACAGACCCACTGACGAGCAAAAGCTCCCTTCCGGAATCTGCCAAAGGAACATGGTCATTTATGCTGGCTGAATCGAATGGAAGAGAGAGAGAGAGAGAGAGAGAGTGAGAGGATGCACTTTCCCACACTGTCCGCCCATTGTACCATAGTTCCCTTCCTTCCGCAAGGACATCACAGGCTCCAGCGAGTAAGCCACCCTGCATCCGGAACTGCGATGCAGCAGTGTGCCAACGAAATATGGCCACCTATTGCAGGACGCTTTGTCGCGCTGGTGGCGCCTAAAAGTATGCACACTGCACACCGTGGGCGTACTAGCGATGGTTCGCCAGGATAACTTTTGGGAGAGTGCACATGGTCATTATCGGGCCATTCCGCCCACCGCATTATATGCGACCGTTCCAATCAGCGTTGGGTTTTCGATCGCAAAAAAAGCCATGAAACTTTTAAAACTCTCGTATGGGACCATGTCCACCAATAGTAATCCAGTCCACAAATACGCAAAAGGTTCATGATTCAATCGTCAAAGACGTCAAAGTTTTCGAAATCGTTTCTACGCATTAAAATCTTATCAAAAACAACCAGTTCCTGCGACACAATAGCCTCTAGGGAAACCCGAACCTCAACAACCAAACAGTAGTACGATCTAGTAAAAGGATCTCCGCCGGCAGCAGGGATCGCCTAGCCGAACCGTGGGAGAAAAGCGGTCCATCGTCAACCTACGTGCCGGAGGAGACGAACGGAAGCCGACTCGTCCAACGGGCGAACCATACCTAACAACCAAAAACAGTAAAGGATGGCACCAAACAACGTCGTCCCTGTATCGTCCTTCCGAAAGGATACCGGAGGATACTAGAGCCGACGGAAGGGATAGGAAAGCTGTAGGCACACAAACTCCGAGCCGGCTTCCCACACGAGTCGGCTCGGTGTGGCCGTGTGCTTTTGTTCGGGCGTGTGCGTGTTGGAGCGCACGCATACGCGACGCCACCCCCGAACGAGGGCCGACGACGCGCGACCCGATAGAGCCGAGACCGCATCCAGCAGCCAGCGGCTTAAAAAGCCACGATGGTGCCCGCTACGCTTTCAGTGTCGCCACGGAAGAGCACGCGGATCGTCGGCGGAAAAATAGAACGAAGAAAGTCCAAACAAAACAACGCGAAAACCGAGGGCTCGAACTCGAAGCAACCGAAGAACGCACGCACCACACGGCCTGGAAGGTCCTGGTCGAGCAGTCGAGCACAGCGAGTGCGGCAATCAGTAGACTTGGCGTCTCCATCGCAGGCGAACGTCCAGTTCAGGAGCGCCACAGGGTCGCTGGTGGAGAGAGAAGGAAGTGCTTTTCCGTGCCAGTCCGGCCGGTGGTCCGGCGAGGGAACCATAGTGTCCCGTGTGCGGTTCCGTTTCCCAGTGCGTGAATTGATATTTTAAATTTCCCCCTAAAACTACGGAAGGTCGGTGAGCGTTCGAGCAGTACGCCAACGCATACTAGTATAGTGGATAAAAAAGCGCCAACACCCCGCCCCCCCAACCAGTGTGACGTCCAGGCTGTTTGTGTAACGCGTAAGATTTAAATTTAAACCGTTTCCCCGACGCCCGCGAAATGGAACTGTTGCCGTTGGCCCTCCGTTGAGCGGCTTGGCGGGTTGTTGCCGGGAAGGCGAGGCCTCCCCACCCCCCCCACGAAAATCGAGTGAATGATTGACAAATGTGCCCGCTGCGGACGAGCCGGAGTGTCGGTGTTTGCCATTCGCGAGGAGCCAAGTGACCGAGTGTAACCGAAGGATCGTGCGAAATGTTTCCATGTGCTGGTAATGTGCCCGGCGGCCCTTGTGCGCTTTTGGGGGAGGAGGAGTAGTGGCTTTTTTGCTTCCCCGATGGGGAAGGGGGGGTTTCTTTTTCTTTTTTTCTTTTTCCGCAGGCAGACTCCCGACCCCCTCGCGTGTCCTCCGTGTCAGGCTCGTCGTAATTGGCAATTGACAATTTCCTGCGTTTTTTTTTTGTTCCCCCGTTGGTCAAATGCCCCTAAATTTCTGCAACACGGATAGCACGACCGTTCGCTTTCTGTTGGCCTTCCCATTTTCTCCCGTCACGATAAAATAAGGACAGTGGGAAAAGTTTACTTAGGAAATTGGGACAAATCGGACACGGCCAGATATGTGTGTGCCCACTCCGCGGGCGGTGCTGTGTGTACTCTTCTCAAGCCTTTCTCCTTCTTTCGATGCCACGTGTCAATTGCGTTGTCTTCGGAACGGACAACACTATCCAGAAAAGATCCCCAAATAAAGCCACCGACCGTCGGGACGTTCGTTCCGCTGGCCGATTCGCTGGTCGCGGTTGCGTCACGACGACGACGACGAAAAAACTGCACCGACCGGTCCGGGTTCCGTTTGACTCGTTCTGAGCTGCTGTTCTGTTTCCTTGTCGGAGAGTTTGTTTTTTGTCCTCTTCCTTACGACCACGCTTTCCGCATTCGGATATTTTTTTTATTTTTATATTTTTTTTATCTCCTGTTCTTTCTCTTGTCTTTTCTTTTTTTCGTTCCTAGTCTTCACTCCACCCCGCCCGCCCCGTTTCCCGGCTACCTTGTTTGTGAATGATTTATTGATCGAAATTCTGTTGGCACTCGCTCAAATCCGCTCCGTCGCTCGGTCGAGAAGGATGCATCGGGTTCCACTCGGAAGAACCACGCGGAAACGTCCCCACCCGGGCACATCGGACATCGTGGCGTCACTTCGACGGTGCGTGCGTGTGTGCGTCCGTTCACGGAGCGAGTGATATTTGGCGAAAGGCCGTTAAAATCGGACGCACAGTGTTCTCTAGTTTCCCTTCCTCGGCAAGTCCGACGGCAACGGAAGGGGAGGAACTGAGGTGAACTGGTGGGGACGGGAAGGTGGGATTCATTGTGTGAATCGTGTGCATGTTTAAGCAGATTACAATCGCAATCGTGCCCGGAAACTATGCGGCCACCCTTTCGTAGGGTCCGGAGGAAAAGAGAACATTCCGAAGTCAAGCTTACAGTCTGGGCTCATCTTCATAATTGGGCGCTATATTTTTAGGACGTGCAGAAATTTGCTTTTTTTCCTTCTCCTCCTAGCCATTGTGCGGGGGTTTTCGTTTGCTGAAACTAGGAGCAATAGTTTGCGAGAGATTTTCGCTGATTTCAGCCCTTCGAAATGACTCTACCGAAAAGTTATTCATTGAGGGAAACTAATTCCATCATCGAATGCGCACACAACTGAACCCGATTCACTTCCAAATGCGTTACTTCGGTCAATCGAGTCGAGAAGAAAAAAAAAACCAGTCGTAAGTGCATATGGCATATGCTCATGATATGCCCTAGAGGTCGATGCAATTCTTCAGGGACTGTGTTGCATATTTCATTCGTTCGTTCAATGGCAAAGTGTTTGCTAACAAACGCTCCGTTCATTATTAATGACACTTTCTATCCCGTCGGAATCTTGTCTGTCGTGAAGAAGCTTGTACCATCCTCGGTGACGTCTTACCATTTGCGTCATCTTACGGGACAATAATAAAATGCTATTTTCTGTTGTCATCGGAAACCTGACAGCTGGAACTTGTTTGAAGCAAACAGTCTCAGCAGTAGAAGAAAATTGCGTCATGAAACATTAACGAAATAGTTTCATAAATAAAATATGAAAATATAAATCAAAGCCGAGCAGGAACGCTTGAGCAGTGAACAAACGGAGAGAAGTACACGGAAGTGTAAGAACTTTTCACATTCCGGCGTTATTTTATCACGCTGCAAATATTCACCCTGTTACCTTTTCTTCTTTTTTTTTTTGGTTCAAGGAAATTTTCAAAACTACTACCCTTTGACCTCGCTACCGTCCATTTTACGAGCACGAGGGGTCAACAGAAGGGAACATAAATTTTGACATCCTGCTTTATCTCGTAGCAGCAACAAAAAAAAAACAAGAAATAAAAAGAAAGGAAATACATACGGATGCACCCTACCACGAACACGCCACAGGATAAAGTTGTGTTTATGTGTTTCCTGTTTGTGCCAAGCTGGGTAAATTCGTCGGTCAGTTATTTTTATGCGTTTTATTGCACCGATTTTCAAAAGGAAAATAGTCACATGAGGAGAAAAGTTTTATTTCGCTTTTAAGAAGCTAGACCTTTCTCGTAAGTAGTGGTTAAAAAAAACTATACTAAAAGGCTTAGAAAATATTTTAAGAAACAGATGTTTTCTACCAATAACTATGGACGAGGGGACGTTAGTTCTAGATATAAGCTGAAGTCACCTCCGTACTAAACTTCAGCAAAACAGTATTGAAGTAATGGTTGGGAAAAACGAAATATTTCCCCCCTATAAATCGAGTGCCTATTGATTATTAATAATACTCTTTTATAGATAAATCAAAGGAGCCATCCAACATTAGCAAATTAACGTTTTCAAGCTGAACTGGTACCAAACATCTGCTACTCCGCATCTTAGAAGTGAGGAGAAACAAACTATTCACTCGCTACGCTTTCGGCGCTTTATCGATTTCGCTCTACTTCGAAACCGACGGCATGCTGACGGCATTCGCTAGATGGCTGCCCATCTCCCCACATCCAACTCGCACTCCAAGTCCGCGATTTCCCGCGGCGCACAACAATGAAGAGTGGGGAAAAGCAAAGAAAAAAGAACTCTCCCGAAAAAGAGGGTGGAAAAATCCGCACCATATCCCCGGTGCCGGGGGCCCTTCTATTCCTATTTCAAGCGCCTCGGCTACCGCTGAGCATCGAAACCAGAGGACGGAGGGGATTTTCCCGGAAGGGGCGGGAGACAACCACTTGTTACACACCTTTCGACGGCGCTACTGTCTGCGGTGCCCTTTGATGGCCATTTGAACGAACGAGTGAATGGAGACGGAAAAGTCACCATCAAACAGATGGACGGAGGTCCTTTTTTTCGCTTTACCCCCCCCAACTTCAAGCCTCATTCGCACCCGTGAGGTTATTCGAAGCATTCCGAAGGCGGCGACAGCCTCCCATTTTCCCGATCCGGCGGACCGCAAACGGTCTCGCGAAGAATTGCGTGTGTCAGTTATTTGTCTTCTTCCACGGGAGACTGTTTCCTTTGCGGCTTTGTGTGTTTTTTCTCATTCTCATTCAATTGCGGGAAGATAGAATTTCCAACAGAAGCATAGACCAACAAGCCGATCACACATACATCGGGTACACACTGGCATACACATACTTTCCCACGGAACTGCTCAGCTGCAGTTGTGCCGTTAGTGCAGGTATTTCCTGTTGCCAGTCGTACACTTAAATGTCTAGCGAAAAACATCCCCTTGGAATGGAAAAACAAAACCATCGTAGAACATAATTCGAACCCCAAATTTAGTTTTTTTTTTCCCGAACAGACGGTGAAATCTTAGTTGAGTACGGGGAGCGGGAACCGAAAATAGCATTGAAAGCTGAACTCGGAGTTTCCGTACACTGAGGCAAACATTTCCGAATTTTCGCACGTACACGTGCAGCGAATTTATATTCAAGTTGAAGATATTTTCCACCAATCGCCCATTACCTCCGTTGACCGGAAGTGGGTTAGCTTTGGAAAGTACCTGGGAAAAAAAGTAAGATAAAGGTGCGAAGATCGAAGATGTGTAGGAGAAAGTTTATGTTTTACTGCTTTCCAATTAGTGCAAAAACCGTGCCGTTTATCGAGATGATACTAAGCGTAAAAACTAACGAACAGTCCTGGATTAAACAGATTCACTTAACAGATATTCTTGATATGAAATTACTTATTGCTATACGCTTTAACATTTGCAAGAGAATAGCTTTGTCGAACGATTTCGAAGCCCTACATTTCCATACCTCGTTTCAGTACCCATAACTAAAACTGGAGGATCCTTGGAGAAATGAAATTCATTCAATTTTAACGTTCGCTATTTGGAAAAAGGAGGAAATCGATCGAAGTTGAGGGTTGTAGTTCATTGACTTGAAGAACACCGAATGTCAACATTTATCTGTCGGAGTTGTCGTTTTAAAATGCCAATGAAAATTCATTGATTCTAGGCTTCATCCTAGATCATTAAAGTGTCTTCATACAAGTTTTGCTTTATTCAGGAAGGAAAAGAAGATATTAAAGGTTACTGTTCCCCCTGCCTACCCTTTCTTTATATTCTTCCTGGCAAATGGGAAAAGTTGTTGAATTGATCAAAACGTGAATGAACGTGATGAAAACTCCAAACACAATAAAGAAGCAATCAGGGCGAAAAGCTTCTTAATAAGTCAGTTAAAGGATAGAATATTTAACTCGAGAAGATGATACACTGATAAACATGTTATAGACATCACGAGTCTACGATTCATATGCATCCCATCGCTACATCGCTGGGAAATTTTCCCTAGCTCCCAAACGGCAACAGGCGAAGTGTGTTCTCCTTCGTTCGCGACTCCTAGCTTTCCATCGTGCAACAAGATTCCCACACTTGAAACATTTTCCATTCACTCTCCCTCCTCCACCGCTCGGGAAAGCTAGGAGGGCGAGGAGGAGTGAGTCGTTGCGCAAGTGGTTATTAATAATCCACCACAGAAATACTAACCCTTCCTTTAAACTTTACCCACGGACCAGTGGACTCTGTGTTTATTTGTACGCGAATGTGGACCGTTTGCATTAACACTTTCCCGTACCTCAACAATAGTTTCCCCCTGGTTGACGGCGGGGGTGCGGGTAGCTTTTCAACCGGCCCCACTGTTATCCACCAATTAGAAGGAGAAAGACGGTGAAATGGATTTCCCCGAGCAAAACGAGCGCGAAAGAGTTTCGTGAACAGCGTCGGAATACAAACGGAAACCCCCGATTTAAGGGAGGGAAAATGAAACGACTCAAAGGATCTAGACCCCTAGAGCTAGCGGGGGGCGCAACAAACACAAAAAAAGCGGCCGGAATAAAAAAATCTGCACATCACATAATTAAATTCAAATTTATCTTCTCACTTCCCGTCCCTTCCGGTGCTAGAACAATTCCCGGGTCCCCATTTTCCCAACACTACCTCGGGTCTCTTCCCTCTCAAAGCGGGAGGAGTTTTCCCATTCCTTCCTGTGCGGACGTGCATTCACCGCCGAGACTCGGCGAGACTTTTTTTTCCATTTTCCGAGCGCCACTTTTGTGCTTCCTTCCG
>JAOEFI010000006.1:9377375-9406441 GCA_034621735.1 Anopheles plumbeus
CCGCGGTGAAGAAAAACTACGCTGAAGTGCAATAGCACTGCTGGCGGGGATCTGGAGCACTTCGTCGAGCACAATTATTCACTTTTCCGCGTTCGTTACTAGTTGCTCGGTCGCCAGCTGCTGCTGCTGCTGCTGGTCCCACAGACACACTGAACACTGCTGAAACCGCTCCAACAGCTGCCGGAACGCATCTGCGTAGTCGGAAACTGCCGACGGGTTTTCCTCGTCCGGTGTTTCACGCGATTTTTGGGGCGCACTCTATAACGCTCACTATATAGACGCAGAAAATGCTCACTCCCTGTCTCTCTATCTGTGTCTCTCTGTCTCTCTCTCTCTCTCTCTCTCTCTCTCTCTCTCTCTCTCTCTCTCTCTCTCGATGTTCGTTTGCCCTTCGAAACGGTACTCGATCGCGCATGGAGCAAACGTATCCGATTTGCCGCACGCGACGCACTGACGGAACGAACACTGCGGGCTCCCCAGTGGAGCTGCGAACGCAGTGCAGATCCGTTTTTTATGCCTGCGATTTGGTTGAGGATGAAATTGTGTGTGGGGGGGGGGGGGGGGGGGGGAGGGGGGCGTGTACGTGCAGGCAATACAATAAACGTTCGCGAGAGAACCGCGAACCGCGTGAATTAGAATGATAAAACGCGGTCGAAGCGAGAGAACCCGAGAGAAGTACAGAGAGAGCCAGAGAGCGAAATGTTCCACCGTAGTACATTCCCCATGCATGACGATGCGTGTGCCGATCGGTGAAAAAAGTGGAGCTATTATTATCATTCTTCTCCAACATCCTCGATCAGCTGGTCGTTGGTGGAAGATGAAAGTACTCGTAAAAGGACGCACACATTGGTTCATACTTACACGGCACGCAGAATACGGCAGCCCTAACGCGCACACGCGGGCAATACACGACGAGATTACGACAGCCTGATGTTATGATATTCTCTCTATCGTTGATGATATCACTGGGACAAGTCTGCTTCCTGGTCGGGGCTTATCTTTCCTGTTTCGCGTAGTATCAGTATGGAATCACAAGTACCGCGGCATAAACGATGGGGCCTTCGTTGGGTTGGTACTGAAAGTAACTGATATCAAACCAAACATTTACAAGTATAATTGTGATCTATAGTACCTTTCGCTATTCAACCGAGGGATGATCCAGATCCATATATTATAGCTGTTATCTTCACTCAGGCAGTTGATATCACTATCTAGAATGAAAATACAATTTAATTCTTCATTATCTACAATGTAATTATATGTAATGATTACACATAGAAAAACAGCGTCCATGTTTTTTCCAGGGGGTGTGCAAGGGGCCAACACAGAAAATTCGCTTCTTGGATGCTTCGATTTATTTCTTCCGTCCGCCTGATTAGATGTCGTTTTATTTTATTTGAATAACAAAACTTGTTCGCAGCCCCCATTCAATCAATCAATAAATTTATTTTTCCCAATTTGCGGACCAACCATCGCACAATCGAATTGTCATCATGCGAGAAGAAAGAAAAACTGTCCTTCTCCTCATCTTTCATCTCAACGCAAAAAAAAAAAACTACGCAGCGGCGTGTTAAGAGTTTGAAGCGCATTTGTTTGGATTTATTACCGGTCATGTAAGAGTGGTAAAAAAAAAACGAGGGCAACTTAGCAGAATTAAAATCTAGACAAACGAGGGACAAAGTAAAAGTAGTGGCAATGAATGTGGAGCACTATTTACAAATCCATTAGTTGTTCTCGGTCGACGCGGTGAACCATCTGCGGCCGAACCGCGTCGCCGCTGACATTCGCATTTACTTTAGTTAGCATGCCTATCGCTTATCGGTTACTATAGGTGTAGGTAATCATAAAATAAAAAAGTAATAATCAATTTTCATTTCCCTAGCAAGAACGTACTACGACTTGTTTCAATAGCTTCGATGCGCCATCGTATAGTGGATGTTATTAAGACACCATGCCAGTTTATTATTATCATAATTTTCCTCATCATCATGCTGCGGAGTGGGGCGTGCAACATGGCTGCCCCTGAGAAGGGCTCCTACTCTTGTCGTTCCACTCTGGCGTTCCTCACGAGCGAATAAAAAAAAACAATGCAATACAATACAATACATCATCATACATTACAATATTCTAATTAATACTATCGGCATTCAGCATGTTCTCCCAGGCCGACCGCTCCTCTTGCGCCGTTCACGAAGGAAGCGAAAGGAGGCAAAACTAGAAAACGGACAAAACTAAAACCACTGCCGGGGAGGGAAGTTCGTCCCGACGATCGTTTACTTCTGACACTCCGTGACAACAAATAAGACTCCATTCATCGTCGGTGAACAAGTGAAATGGGAAGGTCTGAGGGAAACCAGCTGTGGATGTCGTTTTTTAAAACTTTCTTCCCTTCCAATCTTGCTGCTTGTTTCGTTCCTCTTGCGATCACTACGCACAGCGAACTCGGAGACATTTCCCTTGCGCGAGAGGTCCCTTGCCTCACCGTTCATTGTCGCGTAAATTCTATTCTTTTCATAGCTTCTCCTCTAAAAACAAACAAATATAATAACTTAACAAAAACCCACTTAACGAAAGACATGCCTGAACGGTCTCTAAATGCTCACGAAACTATATCATTCTTTTCCCTTCCTATTGATCCTTCCCTCTCTCTCTCTCTTGATCTTCCTTTCTCTGGACGGTCGGCACAGTCTGGCTTCCTATTGCGCCCATCCTATCCTGTGCCTTTGGAGGCGAACGTGAGTGAGGCATAATATTATTTTTTGTTTTCTCTCTTTAACTAATACATAAAAAAAACTAACACGTCTACTAGGAGTACTTGGTACATGAGGAAGAACAAATAAATCTACGAGATGACGAAAGTGAGCGAGAAGAAAGCATATGAAAAGAAATCCGTTTTTTAGATTTTTTTTTTTTGGTTTTCATCGCCTTCCATTACACCTCACAGACCTGCTTTTCTACACAACGAATGGTCAGTTTTGTTCGTTTTACTACGGTCCTGTTCATTAGCCGCCGATTCTGCCAATTTTACACATTACTTTCTTTGTATCTATCGTTTCCGGAGTTTTCTTCACATTACTTTAAAGGGTTTTTTTTTATTGCACACTGCAACCAGTCCATTACTACTCTCACTAAGGGTTCGCACTTCTGTCTGTTTACCTTCGCCGTTCTCAGTGTCGATCGCTCGTTGATCATGCTTTGAACGTTCCCCTGTTCCCCACTGTCCGGCAAGCATTTTCAGCCGATGCATCTTATCACCGTGTAACCGTACTCGCTCTCTCTCAGCGGGGCAATGTGGTGTTCGCACCGACGTGCACCTGAAGGCGATTTAAAACTTCTTTTTTTTCCAAATTTTTACAAACTGATGCATGAAAATATGATCTCTCATCGGTTCGATGCCAAACGAAAAACCTTTCTCACCTATGCTGTCGATCTTGCTCTTACCGGTGGAGGTGGTTGGGGCAATTGATTGACCTGTCTTTCGAACGGTCCGCGCCATATTCACTCAACCATTACTTCCATTCTCTCTAGGCATTGCAAAGCCGATGTCTGAAAGAACGACCCGCGAGTAACGCAAGTTGCAGGAAAAGTTTCGTGTGACCTTTCAATATTGCGGCTGGAACGCGGGGAAAATGGAAACAAATTGCCAGAAATCATCCCAACTCCTCGTTGCCCGCGATGCTCCTATAGGCTCTTGGTAACATCCGCAAGCAATCTGGTACGCTAGTAGACCGACTTTTAAATCGAACGTCGAGGGCACGGCCGCCGCCGCCGGCACCCCGTGATACTTGGTTTTCTATTATAACGTGCTCTCTCTCGCCTTCTATTGCTCCCACTACGGCGTGTCACAGCTCACTTTTTCGTCGGCGTACCGCGCTGCGTAAGGCTTTCGAACCTTCGGAAGGTGTAGTTGATGAAGACCCAGTCCTTGAGCACTTCACCTTCCGGTTGGGGATGCGCAGCTGTCAGGAGAAAAGGCAGAAAGCGATTCATTAGCATTTGCTGGTTAGCAACAACACGAAGCTGATAGCGAGACGACACTTACGTATCTCTAATGCAACGTCCGGAAAATCGTCGAAGTTCGATGTGTCGTCGATCGAACGCACCTCCACGGGAATGGCCGCCGGTCGCTCCCGTGTGTGCTCCCAGTCGACCCCGCGGAAGAATTGCACTAGCTTCAGATCCTCAATTCCTCGCTGCGAACCGAGTCTGCAATGGCAGGAAATAATGGACCATGAGTTCCCATACCCTTTTGGCCAAATTTTAGCAAAATACTGAACAGTATTGTTTATCTTTACTTAATATAAGCACTATCATAAAACCCCATATAAACGAATTAAAAAGCCCGCCATACCGTCGTTCAGCTTCGCAGCAAAACTTCACTATCGTATCACGCGCCTCCTCCGAGATGGGCGTCTCGGGCGGAAAGATGAGCGTCTCCCGCCAGTTCATCACCTTCCGGTAGGTGTCCTGCGGGTTGTCCGAGCAGAATGGCGGGTAGCCCATCAGCATCTCGTACATGATCACCCCAAGCGACCACCAGTCGCACGCCGGACCGTACCCGGTCTGCAGGAACACCTCCGGGGCGATGTAGTCCGGCGTGCCGACGGTGCTGTACGCGAGCGCCCGTCGGTTGCGCTTCCAGCTTTCGGCCCTTCGCTTCGAGTCCATCGGGCTGGCACAGGTGCCGATGAAGTCGGACGGTTTCGCCTGCGACAGGTCGCGGTAGAAGTCGGTGCGGTGCGACTTCTTCAGGCCGGTACAGAGGCCAAAGTCGGACAGCTTCAGGTGACCGCGCGCATCGAGCAGCAGGTTGTCGGGTTTGATGTCACGGTGGATGAACCCGAGACGGTGGATCGAATCGATCGCCAGCGCCGTCTCGACGATGTAGAACTGTGTGCACTCCTCCGACAGGGTGTCCTTTTTCATCAGCAGCGTCATCATGTCACCGCCGGGCAGGAATTCCATGATCAGATACAAATTTACCGAGTCCTTTTGAGGAGAAGTATAAAATTGTCAATTCAGAAGTATAGTGATGAGCAATGTACATTACTCGACACATACCTGAAAACTGTAGTACATCTTCACCACCCACTGATGGTCCGCCTCTACCAGCACGTCCCTTTCGGCGCGAACGTGCGCCACCTGCTCCTTCTCGAGCATGTCCGCCTTTCGCAGAACCTTCATCGCGTACACATGACCGGTGTCCTTCTTCTGTACTAGCCGCACCTCACCAAACGCACCGCGGCCGATCACTTTAAGCGCCTCGAAGTCTTCTACGCCCAGGCGTGACCGTTTCAAGCGCAAAAATTCCGTCTCCTTCTGGGCGTGCTGCATGCGCTTCTCCTGTCGCTGCGACTCCGACAGTGTCTCGTCTTTCAGCGACGCCTCCAGCTTTGCCTGGCGCTGTTTCCGCTCACCGTGCTGTGTGATCAGATTGCTGTAGTAGTTCTCCAGTGTGACCTTCGCCTTCGTCGCCTTATCGAGCGTGTGATCGCTAAAGCGAACCGTGTTATCAGTCGCCGTCATGGTGCCTCCCGTCTATGGTGTTTCCGTCCGGTTAGGTTCGGTTTTGGGCTTCCGTTTCTCCCGGTTAGAGGAGGGTACTGCTGTGTACAGCTTGCTGCGCCGCTCTGGAAGACTCTGGCTCAATCTTCACTATCGCACAAGATCTGAATAGAGAGAGGAAGCAAGATAACAAACATGATTAGATCTGAATCTCGAGCATTGGATAGTACAAGGATATCAATCCGCAGCTTTACTCTAATCGGTGGCAAAATACACCCATTCTCAAGCAGGAAAACAGAAGCACATTTGAAATAATGGGAATGCCGCATGGAAAAGAGCAAAATAGTTTTCAATGCTCAAAAAAACATGCTAAACTTCAACCGGGAAGTGGTCCTGTGATTGTTAGTTTGCCATGTTTATGTCGTTTTTTGGTTTGTTGTAGACCAACTCGGTTATGTGTGACAACCGGATACGGATGCATCGAGCCAGCGTCGGATCGGAAGGAACCATTCGGGTTCACTTGCATCATTACCGCCGCGCTGTGCCCTTCTTCAGTCGCTTGTGATTTGTAAAGCTACGAGGAGGAGGCCCAGAGAAACTCGTTTTGCAAGTGAGAGCAAAACATAAAGAACGACACAATGGCCCGCTTCCTGACTTCACATTGTGATGTGCTTGTACATACTGTTTCTTTTATTTAACCTTTTTTTCTAATTCTCTGCGTGCACGCTTCTCTGTGTTCCCGTCTCTGTGTAAGTGTCTTTTGTGGTGTACCACTAGTGAAGCGGAAAAACTTCACACTCTGCTAGACCACATATTTGCTTATTCACTGGTTCGATGGGAAAAGTGGAGTTAAGTAGAATGTAACGAATGTTAGCAACGGGGTTAGAAAGAGGTCAGCAAGTCTGCAGTGGCGCGCACTTTGCATGGACAAGCGTCGCCCCGAGGGGTGGTGACGTATATTTTATGTAACGGTACGGAAAAATGACAGAACATCACCATTGTATGCAAACGGGCCAACGATGGACCAATTTCTCCTTCTGTATATTTTTTTTTTCTTTCGAGATTTTGCGTCACTATAGTGCATACAAGCAGTCACCACCAGCTGCACTTTGGGCCACCCTTTACCCTACGAGTCGCGTACACCACTGGATGTTCGATCGAAACTGCTGGTGACACCATACGCAGTTTGGGGAACCGAGCAAAATAAATACCGAACGCAAACATCACGTCACGCAAAAGGGAAAAAAATAATCCAACCAAAACGTTCCGTTGCACACTCTCACTCACGCACCACGATTTACACGGAAGCCCTTTTGCGCGAGATGTGTTCTTCTATTATTATTATTATGCAAGAACTTTTCCGCAGCAGAAACGAGGCCAATTTTCCACCTACTCGCCTTTTCCGCATGAAATTACGACCGAACAGCAAGGTTTCCTTCACCTTTCGATTCATCCACCGTATCCGATTGGTGCTGCTTTGTGGTTTTTCCCCGCAGAGCTTCGCAAATATCACTGTCCAGCATGGACTGACGTTGATGGAAAGGCAGCAGAGCAGCACAGCACAGCACCACTTCCCTAACGGGATCGCGAGACGATAATTCAGTTTGGTTCTGAGAGAAAAGTATTTACGTACACTATGCTGAAATTTCTTTGTAATTTAATCCACCGTCCGCATGGCCAAACCGATGGGTTGCTCGGCTTTCGATTCAAGTACGTCACTTTTTCATATGGACGTCACATTTCCTCTAAAAATAAGAAACAGCCTATGTTTAATACTCTATTCTACCCCATCTGTGATGGTTGGACTCAGTATGGCTATCTGTCAATAAAACTAAGGTTGATTGATTTGATTTGATTTGAGCAGTTTTTATGCAGTCGTCAGTACTTGTTACAAACGGATTTAGGGTTTTCATCAGATCTAGTTATTCAATGAAATGCAAATAGTTTAGTAACAGTTTTACTAAAGTAACGAAAATGCACTACAAAGTATATTACATAGGATTTTTGTCTCACCAGGTTCTAGGAATCTTGGCCGATAGCGTTTGACACGAGGCAGTCTGCGAGTATAGAAAATGTAAACAAACAAGCCATTCGATGCGATTCCTTCGTTGTGTACAGATTATCTTTTGTTTTGGCTCTAGTAAATAGGATCCAGTTTTATCATCATGGAAAATATTCTTGAACCGAGCAGCTCCGACGACAACATGCCTCCGGATAACAAAAAGGATCTTCAATCGTTGCTCTCGTCAGAGGAGGATTTGTTCGAACCACCTTCTAGTAGCAGGCGCGATTCTTCAGGTAATGAGGACAGATCCATCTGTACACTCAAAACTGAATTTGAGGATATTATAATGCCCGAAATGGGTCATGATAGTAGCAGCATGGACAAAGAACAAAAAGAACGAGAGCGTGAAAAGCGCAAGGAAACTAAGACCAAGCGTGAACTAGAAGAAGAAGAGCGAGAAAAGATGCAGTGAGTATTCAGTGCCAACGATTGTAGTATTGAGGATTCTGTAGGCATGTTTTTGTTTTTGCTGTCCGTGTTTTCAGGGTGCTTGTATCGAACTTCACAGAAGAACAACTCGACCGGTACGAGATGTATCGCCGAGCTGCATTCCCCAAGGCTGCCGTTAAAAGATTGATGCAAACAATTACGGGATGTTCCGTGTCGCAAAATGTGGTCATAGCAATGTCTGGTATAGCGAAAGTGTTTGTTGGGGAAGTCGTCGAAGAGGCACTGGATGTCATGGAACGATCCGGAGAGACAGGTGCCATACAGCCGAAATATTTGCGGGAAGCTGTTCGCCAGCTTCGAAACAAGGGTCAAATTCCAAGCGGTCGGGGGCACAAACAATTTTTCAAACTGAACTAATTTTAATCAAGCAATATATTCTGAAACTTCAAATTTCGTCGAAAACTCTATTTTTCCCGTTTTATCATTCATATTGCAAAGCATAAAATGTAGAACAATATTGTGGATGTGGAACGAGGATTCCCAAATAAGTTTAGCAGACAAAAATGGTCTGCAATGGATGACATTTGGGAGAATGCGATCAATAGCATATAGATCAAGACGTCTTATCTTTCTTTAGCAACCTCTGAGTTCAGATGAAGACCGCCATATTTTGCACGGCATCTGTCAAATGTCATTATTGTGAACGCTCAATCGCACCTTGATGCGGTAAAATCTTTTTCCTGCAGGTAGAATCCAAAATTCTCCCATATTTCGCCGTAGAATACATCGAATATAACTATTTTTCGTTTCCGTGTGTGTTCAGAAATTGAAATTTAGCCAAAATGGTAAGTTTTGCGGAGTAACAAATCGTGCATTTAGTAAACAAAATACCATCCACAACACTCCCCATGCCAGGTTATGGCGTCGCCTAGAGTGGATACTTTACAATACTTTACACAACGTCCCTTCCTACATTACCGGTATTTTCGTATCTTTCAGACGATTGGCAAAAACAATAAAATGATTCAGCTCCTGAACTACAGGGTGCGAATCGTTCTGCAAGACTCACGTACGTTCATCGGAACGTTCAAAGCATTCGACAAGCACATGAACCTCATCCTCGGAGACTGCGAGGAGTTTAGAAAAATTAAGCCGAAAAACACCAAACTGCCAGAGCGAGAAGAAAAGCGTGTACTAGGATTCGTGCTGCTTCGCGGTGGCAACATTGTGTCTCTCACAATCGAAGGACCGCCGCCGCCAGAGGAAGGTCTACCCCGGGTACCGATTCCGGGTGGTGCCGGTGGACCCGGCATGGGACGTGTCGCGGGTCGTGGCATGCCGGTCAATATTGCCGGCGTTCCAGCCGGATTGCAAGGGCCGGTTCGGGGCGTTGGTGGACCATCGCAGCAACACATGGCTCCGGTTGGCCGAGGACAGCAAGTTTCTGCACCACCACAGATGCGGCCGATGATTCCCGGTGGTCCTCCACCAGGCATGATGCCCGGAATGAATAACCTGACAGGTATGGGGCGAGGAGCTCCACCACCGATGCGAGGTCCGCCGCCTGGGATGATGCGCGGCGGTCCGCCTCCAAGACCGTACTAAACTTTTCATCGTCCTCACACATAAATAGATTTTAGCGTTTTTCCCCAACAAGACACAATCTAGGAAACCTCCCGATTATATCCGCAACTGTAACGCCCATACATCGTGTAAACATGTAAGAAATAAAGCAAATGAACTTCTTGAGAAAAATCGAAGCCTTGTTAATGGAATATCACATTACCATAATTTGCTTGTTGATTGCTCGCATAGATAAACTAAGTCATTAACATTGTACGGACATGAGTAACCAGTTTGTGTTACCATATTTTAGCCATTTATTGCTCCCATTAATGTTTACTCGGCGTTTATTACACTCGACACGAAAAAGTTTGATGAAATTCCGGCATTTTGCACATGGCATGAACGAACTCAAGTTCGGCTATGCTGCCGTTGTTTTGTAGATCGATTTCCTTAAGTAGCTGCAAAATATGAACCATACTTAAATTACTCCCTTCGAGGGCGGATGCATACTAGTCGATCAAGCCTCACCACTTCCGCGATGTTCAACTTTTCGTCCTGTTCCAGAGAATCATGCTGCGTCAAACGATCGCAAAGAATCACGATGTCCTCTTTCGTGATCAAGTTATCGTTATCAAAATCTACGGGAGTATGATAAAACATCAATACATTGTTTTACACACGGTTGCAAAATAAACCCACCATACATTTGGAAAGCCCACGTTGCTTTAACCGACAGTGGACATCTATCCGAAAGCACACTGAACAAGTCTAGAAGATCCTCGAACGAAAACTGATCATCATTTTCCGATGAAAACACGTACAGCAAGCGGTCGCGAAATGGATTATGCTACGGGAATCAGGCAAAATAGATCTCTTACACCACTTTCGGATCCGATACTTATACTCCTCAAGCTTACCTTCAATTGGGGGAACAAATCTACCACATCTGGCTCGGGAAAACGTTTGGTGAGGGAAAAATTGTGACCCCCGGCCAGGGCGAGAAACTTTTGCAAAATGTATATAATTTCGGGTTTGTTAAGATACGTTAGCTCGACATATTCCTCTAGCTGTTCGTAGCTAATTATGCTTTTATTGGCGCCCATCGTGAACACAAAACTGACGAAACAACCGAACTTTTTTTGGGAGCGATTGAATCAATTAGGATCAATCAGGTATGACTAACACAAGCGCAATAGAAACCCGAACGCGTTTAGACTCAATTATGGTTAACGATCAGTGATCAAATGCATCCAGACTGGTTATCACTGTCAACGTGCGTCCTCTGCCACGGGAGTATGATAGGCCCGGAGTTGCAATCTTTCGGAACCGTAGTTTGCCCGTGGCGAAGACTATCATTAGTACGGCTTAGCGCGCTGACTAACGTGCAACTTTTGTTTCATACTCTTACTGGCAATATTTACACCGGGGTCCGGTTCGCCGTCACACTTCCACAGGGCAATCAAACCGCATTCTCCCGTGGCAATCAAGTACTGGTCCTGTTGTTTGATGGGGGGGGGAAACCATTAAAAAAGACACGTTATAGATAAGCGATAAGGCATGATAAGGATCGACGCCAAAGTGGTATCTTCCAGTGCAAGTGACGACACTTGAGCAAGATCAAACACAACGAAAAAAAAAAGAATGGTTCGATATTGTGTACCTTTTCATTGTAAATACTAGCACGAACTATCTGCTTATTACCGGAGAAAGACCGATCTGGAAAGAGACTCTTATTGTCGTACTTCAGTGTTCGAAGGGATTCAGAGCTAAAAGGGAGGATTATCATTAATGCATTGTATGAAAACCAAATGTTTCAACCATGTTAGGCTTCACTAACAAAACGAAAAATAGTACGTACCCTTTGTTGTAGTTTGAACCAGCCAATACAAAGAAGCTTCCGTTTCCGTAGTTATGCGTCCCAACTACGTTACAATCGATTACCGACGTCCGCCGCATGGCTTGCGTGACATTTTCACGATCAAACAACGCCACCCGATCCTGGCTCTCCACATCGTACAGATACAGATCATTTGTCGTCGTTACGCATGCAACCAGATCTCGGCCATTCGGATTCGTATGCCAGTTGATGGAGTTGATCGATGTTTCCACGTTGAAGCAGTACTCCATCGCATCGTCTTCGGTTGTTTTCGATATGTCAAATACATTGATAAGCCCATCGACGCTGGCACTGGCGAATCGGTCGGGCTTGGTGGGATGAAACCGTACGTTGGTGATATCGTCACTGTGACACTCCCAGTAGCAGCCGAGGTTCTTTCGTTCCCGGATGTCGAAAAAAAGCAGAAAGCTATCGCCATTTTTCTGCACCTCGGACGACGCGCAGAGAACGCGATCGTTCTGGTTAATATCGCACGAGGACATCGTTTTCCTCAATCCCTCCGAAGTATCTGGGTGTGCAAAAAGACGGCATAAGTTTCCTAAGTTATAACTGTAGGGCCACTCCTTAACTTACCTTCGAAACGGTGCACTTCCTTCTCGCTTCGTACATCGTACAAACAAATGTCACCATCTTCCGTGCAGCACAGTAGACAGTTGGGATCTCTGTTAAAAAACCGCAATCCGCGAATACCGCTTTTGAATTGACCTAGAGTACCGTTGGCCAAGGCTAATTCACCGGTATTCCGCACGTGATGCAGTTGCAATTGCTTGCGCGACAGTCCCACAGCCAGCCAAGAGGAATCGCATGATTGTGCAAGATATAAGCCGCAGGTGCGTTTTAAAGTTGTGCACACTTCGGAACTGGGTGGTATTTTGTGGTGAAACAAATCGATCAACTCTTCACTACTGCAAGAATCGGCGTCCGGGACAGGGGACTCTTCGTCAGAACTTTCAGGATCTGCAAAAAGAGGCCTATATATGTAAAGTCTGTTTACGATTTAAAGTTTACTGAACGACAAACCTTCAAACATTTTTAACTTAAACACTGTGTACCAAAAAACGATACTGCGATCTGGACAGAAATAATCAGCATCAAATGTAAACAAAACACACTGCAGCTCGGCACGTGGTATACAAAACGGTACTTTTGACACTTCACACAGCCAGTGAAATACACCTTTTGGCGCGTTGTTTTGACGCGCAACTGTTTACTTCGATCTTGCCGGATAAATTCTAGGAACGAACAGTCGAATGAAATTTCGTTAACAATTGCTGATAAATGCGAGACAAACTAGAACATGAGTCATGCTAAAGTGAGTGTACATAGTGCGACCGATCTGCTGTTGCTCGGGGACGCTGCAAAAGATGTGCCACTAAAGGAGATAGCGGCAGCCTTGTTGAAGGGGCTTTGCCACCAGGAGAGCGATGTTGGTTTGTACGAGTGTTTGTTTACAAATATCATCAATCATTTTGAGCCGAAAGAGTTTGAAGCGGAAGTTTCCTGTTCCATTCTACCTGAATTGGTCAACTTTCTAGAAAAGGTAGGCGCAATTTTCACATCTATTATATTCCAAATAAGATAAATCAATAAATAACTTTCCACGTCTGTACAGATTCAGAACGAGCTAGAAACGAATGCGCTTTCCTATTTTTTCGTGGACAATCTGACTACGTTGTCGCGCCTGGCAGATGTCCTTCAGAAGCTTGTTGAATACCTTACGGTGCAAACTGAACGATGTCAATTGTACCGCTCACTTATTATCTTTCCCGAGTATTTGCTACGATGCTACGCAATCGTGCGACAAAATTACGTGAAGATGGCCACCCAGACTGAGGCGCTGGAAGCGATGAAAGCCTTGTACACAGTTTGCAAAAAAATACTAATGGCATTTCTTGAGCTAATATGTCCTCGGGATGCAACCAGTCGAGGTAGTTACTTTCGTTCGATGGACAGTGATGAGGAATATGAATGTTTGGAGCGAGGTAAGATAATCTATAAAATGAACCTTGTACCCTTTTCTCATAACATGTTTGTGCTTGTCTTCTTTTCAGTGTGCACCCTTTTGGCCTACGTGGGGAATGAGATCAGCCCAATAGATTCTCTGCTGGCCAGCGACGTCTGGAAGGCAATCGTGAAACTGTCCACTGAACACGCGCAGCAATCTTTCTCGAGAAACAGAACAAGCTGGTTACAACAAACAATCTTAATTTTGAACACAGGCGTCGATACATCGTTCAATGAACTGCGAACGAAAAACGAAGCCTCCAAGCAGGCCACCATTGCCCTAAAACTAAATGCATTCGTTCTGCGAGTGATGCTAAAGTTGTTATCACTCTCGAAACAACACACATCCTCGGACCTGTTCCAACCAATTGTAGGAACATTGCTGCAAATCAAAACCTGTTTAGGGCTCAAGTCGGTGTGCCATGAATTAGCGGCTGGAATTGAGCAGTACTTACATGTAGGATACATGGCGATCGTTGAAAATTCATTCCGATCCGAGGCATTCGCAAAGGTGAGAATAAATCTGACTGTTGGAATTTTTAACTATATATTATCTGGAGTAACCATTTTGTTTCGTTACAGGGACTTTGCCAGCATGAATGCAGGACAACCGAAGAGATTCACTCGTTTTACGCCTTGCTGATGTACATTATCGGACAAATAGTTTTGAATGCAAATGATAGCAATTTGATACCGACCTACTGCTACCGACAAAATCTCCTGACACACGTATGTACCCTCCTGAAACGGTCAGATTCCTTACTTGTCCATAATGCTGCTCTATACAAGCAACTGTTGGCACACTGCTCGGCGTTGATTTTGCTGGGCGCACAGTCGAAAAATCGCAAGGCACAGAAGATACTCGAGGAAACGTTAGTACGCATGGTGCTCCAGGAGCACTACTATACGGGTTTGCTAGGAATTGACTTGTGGTCGGTGCTTGTTCGTTACCACTCCCCCCAGCTCCTATATGATTACTTTATATTTTGGATGAAAATTAACGATCACTACTCGGTCTTCAGCACACGCCCAGAGCAAGTGTTTACGGCTCAATTACTTCGCAATCTATGGGTGTTTCTCGCTTCCACACAAAAGGAAAAAATTCTCAACACCTATCCCGTTTCCGACCATGCTAACGATCGTTTATGGGGAACGATTGAACTAATCGGAGAAATTGACGAAACTCACAGAACACATTTTGCCGAATCCCTGAAGAAGCGTTTGGAAAATGGGATGAATAGATTGCAGCAAAGGCCCAGCGTGGCAGTTTTTTATGAAACGCTAGGACTGCTTTTGATCACTGTTAAGACGATGAATTCAAATTCCGTACTGGAAGCACAAATTAATCGTTTTTGGAATTCGTTAGCCGAATTGGGTGTGATTTGGAAAGTACCTGCCGGCGGCACCATATTAGATTGTCTGGCAAAAAGCAGCGAAAGAATGGCCGACAACATTTTTCATTCTGCCGACAGTTCTGCAGTGTCCGACGCAAGTGCATTTGTGAAATGTGTGGCCGTCAAGATAATAGAACGAGTGAGTCCTTCCATCAACGTATCCTCGTTTATGGAGTCGCTCCTCAATGATCGTTGCCCTTTTATCGTCGGCCTTGCGTTAAACTTGTTGCGGAAGCTGAACGACAAACAACATCCCGCCGCACAGCAGCTTTTCGTAAAATCCCCTCACTTACAGTCACAGTTATCGCTTTGGCAAAGGAATCCTCCCGCTCATGGTATTTTAATGGACAGTGCAGGCCCGACCTATGAAAGTGAGCGGTTGTCGGTTGCGCACTGTTGCCAAGCTTCACAGGAATCTGTCGAATCCGCATCTTGCGGAGATTTAACGCTGGCTATAAACAGCAAAATAGATGAACTATTCCCCGATGATGATGATGATGATGATGCTGACGATCTAGATGTTGATATGTTTACAGAAAATGCTTCCGTGCCGAAAAAGCGTAAAATAGAGATGATAGAAAAGCATTCCAAATCACCGATGGCTCATCAGTGCATTTTAGAGCTAGAAGCACAGGGAAAACTTTTGGAAAAACTAGTACAATCTCGGAAGCTGGAAGAAGCACACAAGGGACGCTTGAAAAAAATAATCTCCACACTAACAAAGGCGTTGGACAGCTGACAGGAATAGGGGCAAATAATATATTGTAAACATTAGTTTTACTAGATAATGTAACCAGATTATGTTTAATTGTATAGTTTTTCCGCTCCAAGAGGTAACACTACACCTCACGCAATTGCAATTACCGTTATAAAATAAGGTATTCATAAGTGACAATTTTTAATCACTTCTACGTTCTGTAAATCTTGACCGAAACTAAGGGATAAATAAAGTAACAGTAAAATGGTGGAAAAAATAAAGTTAATCAATGGCAAAGAATGCAGAGCCTTTTTATTTTAGTATTGAGCATAGAAATGTAGTAAATAATAGTTTCATTGTGAAACTGCTTTCATTGATCTATGAACATTATGTTTTGATCAGTTGTTTAGTAAATGTTTCAAATAATCATATAAATCGCAACTTCTTCATTAGTTCATCAGCTAATATTAATATTCATTCACCGACATTCCTTCTTCGACGCCCATAAACTTGATCATCCAGCCAACGCCGGCAAAGTTTTGTGTTTTCTTGTACAGCACCCGCACGGCGCTATTTTTGCTAACGTAGGTAGCGGGCTTGTCACCCCCACAGTGCTGCCGCACGACCGTCTCCTTGTCCGTGCCGCTGCCATCGGCCGGCCCCTCCCGGTCCAGTATCTGCAGGTAGTCCGTTACGCACGACGATTTGCTGCCCAGGTCGAACACATCGAACCGCAGCGCAACGACGAGATTGTTCGGAACGCTCACCGTCCACACGCACTCCATGCGTGTCCGATTGTTAGCGGGATAGAGTGGGCTGCTGAAGATACCGCCGTAATTGAAAAACTCGCCACCGCAGCCCTGCCCCTGGTCGGTGGCAATATACGTCGCGTCGAACAGGAGGGACACAAAGTCCCGGTCGCTCCGCTGCAACAGGATCCGCAGTACGTTGGTGACGGTGAAGATCGGATTCGGCGTGGCGAAGCTGCAAAATTCTCCGATCAGTCGGTCCTCGCCCGGTCCGTCGTACACCTTGACCGCGTGCTTGTCGCACTCCACGTTGTACAGGTAGAAGTTGTTGAAGTACATCGCGATCGTGTAGTTTTGCGGCACCTCGATCGTAATCGTGCACTGTTGCTCCTTGGACATTTCGTTCTGCACCACTCGCCCCTGCAGGGCGGTGTAGTTTTTTCCGCACAGGTTGCTCTCATGTACGCGCAGTGCGACGCCCCGCCCTTCGACGGAGGAATCGCTTTCGAACTTGATGTACACACGGTTGGTGATAGATACGTACGTGCTGGGCAGGTAGCTTTTACCGCAGTATATGTTGTAGGCGTTGGGCAATCGAGTGCCCTGAAGGGGAAAGAATGAATTATTTATGATGCAATGACGAAATTTCAATAGCACTTACGTGATAGAAACTCGCTTTGGTGGCGCTACCTCCGTTGAAGACCATGGAACTACCAAGTCCCTCATAGATGATTGATTTCAGCTAGTAAAATGGGAAAACAAATTAGTTTGAAGGTAATTTTTGATTGATCGCACCACGGGATTATTTGCACTTGTTCTAATTATACTGATCTAGATTAGTGCTTCTTGTGCTAATATCAGTGGAACCGATGACAGGTGACAGTTTCCAACAGTCTACCTGATGCACTTACCGAAGCATCCCGAATGCCCAGAAAATCCTTGCATTCGCGACGCGTTTCGTCATACTTCTGCAGGTCCATCTGCAGGAACTGTATCTCAATCTGCTTCCCGGCCGACACCTCCAGCTCCCACATACACTTGGTGTTCGGTGGGTATCGATTCTCTCCTCCGTAGTTCGGTGTGTTGAGCATAACGATGGCCCCGCCAGTGAGGTTATGTTGCATTGCGCCGCAAACGGAAGGAACGATGGACACGTTTGCATCGAACAGGGTACCCTCGAGCATCGAATCCGTCTTGTAGCGGAAGTGTAACGCCGAACCGAAGGTGCTCTGCGGTGCGATCGCCCGATTCCCGCAGAAGCGCCCGATCAGCTCGGAGAACACACTGGCACCGTCGCGCAGCTCTACGAAATTGTCCGAACAGTCCGTCACGTTGCGTTTCGTTCCGACGTGGAATTGGGCGAACGTTACCACCAGCGTGTAGCCGCTCGGTGCTTGGAAGGTGTAGTGGCAGTCCATCACGTGGTCGTTGTCGCTGCCGAGCACGTTGAAGGTGTACCAGGGCGTACGCTCGTCCAGCTGGTGCTTCTGGTCACAGTCGGGTGTGTAGAGGATCAGGGCCGACAATTTGGCCGGAGAAGATGTGAACGATTCCGTCTTGAACGTCACTAGACCGTGGCTGCCGGTGATCGAGATGGCCGGAGCGTGTCCCGTCAGGTTGCCGCACAGTAGCGCCAGCCGGTGCTCTAGGTTCGCGTCCAGTCCGCGGAATACCTCCACCGTGTCGAAGTAGCACGATTCCGTATGTTCCAGTTCGAGCGTTTCGAAGCGCACCGTTACCTTCTTGCCGGGTGGTATGGTGATGTACCAGCGGCAGGTGAACGCCGGGCGGTATGTCCCATCCGGCGGCAATCGGTCCGGGCTGCGGATCGCGGTCGTGCTGGTAATGTTGGCGCCGCACGTGTCCAGCCGGTACTCGAGCTTGAAGCCGCGTGCCTGAACGTACCGATCGGTACGGAACACGATCGCGGCCCGATCCTGCACCCGGAATCGGCCGGGCGGGTTACGCCGGCAGTACGTGCCCTGCTTCTCCCAGGAGAATGGTTCGGAGAACTCCATCTTCCGGTACACGGTCACGTTGTCGTACGCGCAGACCGATGTAAGCAGTGTGTCCTCCAGATCGAAGTCGAGGAAGTTGAACTCGATCCCGCCATCCGTCTTGTTCGCGAGGAACGTATAGTTGCACACCTGTAGGTTGTTGTACTTGCCCGGGTAGTTGGGGCTGACGATGATGTTCGCTTCCTGACTGGCGTAGAATATTCCTGAGATGGAAAAAAAAATCAGATGAATTGCGTTAGAAAGTGACCGTTGGGAAGAGCGACAGGTGCTAAAAAATGGAGCATGAATGTGAAACCTATCCACAGAAGCTACTGGTGAGCTATAGGTGTTATTCATCTGTCTTTAGTATATATATTGAACCATATTATAGCTTGTTGTGATTACCAGCACCAACAAGCGACCATTACCGCTAACAAATTAATCTTCGTACGCTTACCTCCACAGTTTGATTCCCACTGAATGGTGAACCCATCCGACTCCACCATGTCGTCCGTCCGGAATACGACCCTCATCTCGATGCCGGTCGAATTGAACGGAGGTGGCGTTTCCTTACCGCACACTCGGCCCAAGCTGACCCACTCGTCCCGTTGTCGGTCGAACAGTTCCACGTAGTCCTTCGTGCAGTTCGGACTCTTCTCCAGGTTGAACCGGTTGATGAACTTAGCGCCGATGTGCTGACCTACGTTGGCCCTCAGTAGCCACACACACTCCTGGCCCGGCAGGTACTTGCCGTTCACGAGCGGCGACCCGAACGTGGGCGTCCCCGGATGCAGCGTGCCACCGCAGCCGAACGTTTTGCTGGTGAGCCGTAGATCGAAGTCACTCGAACCGCGGTACATCGTCGTATGGTACTCCACGAACAGGAGGTGCTTGTGGGTGGCGATCGACGCGAAGGGCGGCCGCATGTCCTTGCAGTACCGCCCGAGCAGGGGACTGAGGGGCGAGGGCCCATTGTACAGAACCAGGTACTCCATATCGCACGGCTCCTGCAGATCGAACCGGGTGAAGTTGATGTCGATCAGTGTCTGGTCCGGGTAGCTGACGTGCCAGGCACAGTGTAACGGCTGCTCGCCGAACGTCCCCTCCGGGCGGGAAATGTTCCCGATTGCACCGAACAAACCGCCGCACTGGTGCACCCGGTAGTCCATCTTGAACGCCAGCGGCCCACCGTAGGGGGTTTGTGCGAGCGAAATGATCGTATCGTGGAACGGTGACACCACCATCTCCTGCGTGGCGTTGCTACAGAAGCGCTTCAGCATCGTTGAGCCGCCGTAGGTAGTGCTCGGCTTGTGCGCTACCTCGATGCACATCCGCTCGAACGGGCCAGCGAACACCTCGCGGAAGCTCATCGCCAGCGTGCCGACGTTTAGCTGGTCGGGATTGTTCGAGAGGGTGGGTTGCGTTCGCCGGTACGTACACACCACCGTGCTCACGTTCACCGGACTCACGATGCTTCCCTCGAACTCGTTCAGGTTGCCATCACAAATGGTCGGCTCGTCGCTGGAAAAGCGCAGCCGGAAGCCGCGCCTCCCGCTGGAAATCTTGGAAAGGTACTGCACCAGCATTCGATTATCGCTGGAGTAGAACGGGGCGCTACTGTTGGTCGTCGACGTGATCAGTTTGATGCGCGCATTGTAGCCCAGCCCGTCAAAGAACGTCAGCCGCTGGTGCCAGTACGGTATGCCCGGTGGCTCGATGTCGAGGTCCAGGAACTCGATCTTGATGCGCCTGCCCGGCGGAGCGGTGATGCGCCACTCGCAGAACGAGAACGCTTGCACCTCCTCGCCGTAGCCCTGGCTGGCGAGTTCGCCCGAATCCGCAACGATCGAGTGGCTGCAGCGGCTGTAGTTGAGCGCGTAGTTCAGCCGGAACCCACGCCATATGGCGTTCGTCTTGAACGTCGTGAAGACGATCTTCACGCTCGGTACAATGCTCACGATCGGCTGCACCGGCACGGTCGCACCGCAGAACGTGCCGAGCTCGATCGTGGTCATGTTCGGTCCCGGGATGAGCGAGTAGATGCGCACGTTATCGTTCGCCGAACAGTTCACACTGGCCGGAAGATGCAGATCGGCAAAGGTGAGACTGAGCGTCCCGTACAGCCCCTCCTGGACGTAGTACTCGCACACGCTCGCCTCTGGGTAGCCGCCCGGTAACGGGTAGTTCTTGGAGGTGACCGTTCCTCGCGGACCTCGTACCGCTCCACCGCACTTGGCTAGGGTAACCTGCAGCTTGAACCGGCCTTTCGTATCGGCCAGATCGTTGAAGTACTTCACCGATAGCGCGTTCGTGGTGGTCACGATTTGCTGGGAGAGATCACCGCTGCAGGAGTGTAGCAGTTCCGGTGCAGCCTCCGTGAGGCCTTCACGAAGCTGAACATATTCGGTCTTACAGCTGGCGATGCGCGTGAAGAACGCCTGGTCGACGAACTTCGCCTGCAGCAGCTCCCCGGCCGGTGCCAGGAAGGACCAGAAGCAGTCGCTGTGTGGGGCCGGCACGTCCGGGAAATTCGGCGTCGTTATCACCGTGGAGTTGTACTGCGCGTTCAGTATAATGCTGCCACCACACTCGACGCTCACCTCCCGGTAGAGGAGACGGAACACGTTCGGGCCGGTCGACCGGTTCGGGGTGTACTGGACAAACGCACGATTGCTGGACGTTTGGATGCTGGTCGGTATTTCCGTTCCACTGTACCGCCCCAGCAGGGGCGAATGCTCGTCGATGCCGTTGCGGATGACCACGAAACCCTCGCGATTCGGCAACGTCTGCTCGGGGCTGATGTTGAGTTGCACGAAGCTGAACTCTATCGTGCGCCCCGCGCGCACACTTATATTCCAGCTGCACGCCCGCATTGACTCCATCCGGATGGGCAGCTCGGTCGGGCTTCCGGTTGCGTTCGGTTGCGTGATGATCCCGTTCGGTTCCGTGAGCAACCCGCCGCACCGCAGCGACACCGTGCCGGTGAACCCTGTACGATTCTGGTAGTAATCGGTACGGAACTCCACCTTCAGGTAGGGCGTCCCGTGGAACATTCGCATCACGCGGTACGCGTACGTGCAGATGCGCCCGAACGTTCGCCAGGTAAGCATGTCGCTCGAACTGAACACCTCTACGTAGTCCCCCATGCATTCGGTTGTTTCTTCCAGGTCGATGAAGTCGAAACTCAGGTACGGGTGGTATGCCGCAAGACCCGACTGGAAGATCCAGCTACAGTTGAGCCCGTGCTGGTAGCCGGTCGGGTAGCCGGGGGACGACAGATTGAACACCTCGTCGGTGCGATTCACCACGACAGTGCCGTGACCGCCGCAGAAGCCTTCACTGCCGGCCGGTTCCACAGCGGCCTCAGCTGACGCCTTCCGCTGCCAGTTCAACGAAAAGGTCGACGATTCAATCAAATCCGAATGATCAAGCACAATGTACACCACGTTCGTGGTTGAGGACACCGGGTCCGGTTTGACGAACCCACAGGATGTCAGGAGCAACGCAGCTGTCTCATCGTAACCATCGTAGATCTGTTTCAAGAGGCGAATATTGCATAACGTTAGAGCCGGCCGCCTTGCAGGTGGAAACGAAATGCGCCACTTACTATCAGCGTACCATCACACATGAACGGAGTATCGGTGTGTCGATCGACGGCGAAGTTGTTGAAGTTGATCGCTATCACCGAACCGATGTCAACGGTAATACGCCAGGCGATGTTTTCCGACCGGGTGTAGCTTCTCGGAAACATTGGAGAAGTGATTACCCCACTCGATCCGGTGACTTCACTTGAAGTATCTATCAGAATAAAAGAAAAGCAAACAAAGTTTACGAAGCTGTTCTACACGACATAAGGCAACCCCGTTTGCTAGCAAGACACCGCACGCACCATAAGAATACTCCGCCAGAAATCCCTTCGCCACACCGGCCTCGTTCGACCGAAACTTGATCCAAAAGCTGCTCGCCTGAGTCAGGTTCAGTGGGATCCGATCGCCACAGAAGTCACCGAGAAGCGGACCGCCACCATTCTTCTCCCGGATCTCCAGATAGTCCCCGTTGCAGTCGTCTGACGGTTCGATGTTGAGCTCTTTGATGAAGAGCGACAACTTATTACCCGGCGAAGCCATCAGCTCCCAGATGCACTCCACATTCAAGGGGTAGGTTCCCGGATAGTTGGGTGACGCAAATTCACCGGTCAGGGCAGTGAGCCGTCCTCCACAGGCTGCCGGGGAGAGTTGGAAGAGAATGGACGAATATATGTGATGGTCTGGTTTGTGAGTGAGTCCTAGCGACATACCATTCTCGAGCGTAGTGTACGTGAGCTCTATGAAAAGATTGTCGATCTTCTGCAGGTACACCTCTTCGGAGCTCACCAGCACGGTGAGGGCATTTCCACGGCTCACGATCGCCGGCGGAATCTGGTGACCGCAGCCTTCGAACCGTACCGGCCCGTCGGTTGTAGTGCCTTCGTAGATCGTTACGCTGGCGAAGCAGTCCCCCTCGGCATCGAGTATGCTCAGGTGCACGATCGTCAGCGTGATGCGCTGCGTTTCCTCCGGCGCCACCAGCACCCAGGTGCAATTGTCGGAAGACGTCTTGTGTGCCTTGTTCAGCAGAATGGTGCCCGGTGTTTTCACCTCAATGCGTGATCCACAGTTCTACGAATAGACGGAGATGGTCACGATTTGAGTATTCTAGTTCCCGGTACTAAATCCTTCTTCCACCAGTTCACTACCGTTGCATAGTTAGCCCGGAACCCTTTCGCCTCGTACATTCCATCCGAATGGAATGTGACCAGCATCTCGCTTCCGGTGGTCGACACGGTGGTGATGTTAGACTCGCTACCGCACACCGTCAGCAGAAGCTTGTTGATCGCACGTACGCTGCCGTCGTACACCTTCAGTGCGTCGCTGGTGCAGTTGGCCGACTTCTGGATGGCCCAATCCTTCAACTCGAACATTAGCGTGTGCGTGGCGTCGGTTTTGATGACCCACGTGCAGGAAACGTTGCTTGGGTAGTTGTTGGCGTAGTTCGGCGAGGTTATGACACCCTCGTGGTTGATGATCCTTCCACCACATTCTGTGGGAGAGGAAAAATTGCAGGTGGAAGACTTCAAGTATAGAATCAGCCCTAGGCGATCCGAGCCACCCTGATCGAGACAAAAGAAAAAGCTGAACACTCACTCTGGTTAAGTGTCGAGTATCTTGCCCGGAACCCTTTGAACGTGAAGCTGTTATCGCTGAAGAACTTCACGAAAAGTTGATTGCCGCTGCTCAAGATGCTGACCGGTTCCTTCTGCTCGTGACAGATGGCTGCAAGTTGCTGCGTGAAGTTGGCGTCGCTCGCGATGCGCAACCCATCGAAGCGGCAGTTGTCGTTCGTTTCCATGTGAAAGTCGTCCACGATCAAATTGATCACCGTTTCCGGTGCGGTCGTGATGCTCCAGTGGCATTCCGTCTCCTTCGGGTACTGGTTCGGGTAGTTCGGCGAGGTGAACACACCGGACGGTTTCGTCAGTTCGCCCCCGCACCCGTTGATGGACCATTCCGCCCGGAAGCCCATCTGTTCGCCGCTCGAGTCCGTGTGGAAGATCAGCTCGATCGTGCGCCCGAGCGAGACCAGCGGGCTCGGCTTGACCGCACAGTAGCGGCGTGTGATGAGCAGGTCGCCGGCTCCCATCTCCTGCAGCTCGAGGAAATCGAACGGGCAGCGCTGGGAGGCGTTCTCCGCGTTCTGCAGCTGCCCGATCGTCTCGAAGTCGAAGTGGGAGAACTCCAGGTTGATCCGGTTACCGGGCGGGACCGTAATCGTCCAGCGGCAGTCCATCGAGGCGGAATACTCGCTCGGGAAGTTCGGCGACTCGATGAACCCGCCGAAGCCGGTAACGTTGCGCCGGCAGAGGATGTTGTACTTCAGCTGGAAGCCGCGCCGTTGGTTCGTGTCGTCCGTGCGCATCCGGATGTACGCATGGTTCGACTCGGTGTTCAGCACGATCGGGTCGGTCTCGGAGGTGCAGAATCTTCCCAGCTTCTGACCGCTCACGTCGAACCCGTCGTAGATGTCGAGATAGTCGTACTGGCAGTTCTTGTGGCTTTCCATGTCCAGATCGGTGAACACGATGTGTATGGCCGAGCCGAGGCTGGTCGAGATGCGCCACACGCACATGGCATTCTGTCCGTACGGTAGCGGGTAGTTGGGGGATATGATGGACCCGCGGGGGGACGTTAGCACCCCGCCACATCCAGTCGAAGCCGAGTCCCACTCGATCAGGAAGCCAGCATAGTTGCGCGAACCGTCCGAATGGAACCGCAGGTACAGCTGGTGGCTGAACGAGATCGTGCCGTTGAAGTTGTCCTCCCCGCAGAAGGTTCCGATCAGCGGAGCGTTCGATGTACCGCCGTTCCTCAACGTTAGTCCGTCGAAGCGGCAGGTCTTGTGCTTTTCCATCGTGAAATTGTGCACCAGGAGCAAGATCTGCTGGCCCATAGGTACGGTTATGACCCACTCGCACACCTTATTGGAGAGGTAATTCTTGGGCCAGCCGGGTGAGCGGACCATTCCACTCGTTGCGAAGTAGTTTCCACCACATGCTGGAAGGAAAGGTAATAGAAATTTAACCGATGACAGATAACAGAAAGACTTCTGGTGTTCAGTATAATTGTAGGTTGTGAATCATTTCTTCTACTATTCTTCTGGAGGAGCGTTACGGCCAATGTTGAAAAGTACGTGCAACCAACACTTACACTTTTCCACATCGATAAAGTTGAATGCCACACTGAAGCCATCCTTCGACGAGGATGAATCCGTCACGAACCGTATCGTGAGCATGTTGCCGGAGCTGGTGATCGTTGGCGGCTTCTCCGAGCCGCAGTACCGCCCAACGAGACTGTTCGCCATCGACGAGTTATCGAACACCTGCACGTAGTCGTAGACACAGTACGCGCTCAGCTCCAGTTCGAAGCTGTTCCACGTCAGCTGGATCGCGTGCCCGACCGGCGCAACAATGATCCACTCGCACCGGGAATCGTGCTGGTACTTTCCCGTTTCCGCGATCGCCGGCGAACGGATGATGACGTCCTCCTTCATCAGCACACCGCCGCAGCTGACGTCGAAGAAGGAAAAATTTCCCCGAAACCCGCGTCCCGCCACCGATCCGTCCGAGACGAAGCGCAGCAGCAGAACGTTCTTGGTGGAGATGACGCGCGGCGGTGGCTTGATGCTGCAGTGCCGCCCGAGGAGCGTCGCGTTCGTGGGAAGCAGCCCATCGTACAGCTCGACGTAGTCAAGCTCGCACTTCGGGTAGCTGTTTTTCTCGATATCGAAGTCGAGGAAATCGAACGCAATCGCCTTCCCGAGCGGTGCCCGAATCACGTAATCGCACAGCTGGTCGGCCGTGTACATTTGCGGGTACGAGGGGGATATGATTTCGGTGTCCGGGTCGGCGAACGTTCCACCGCACTTGACCTTGTAGGTCAGACTGAAACCGGGATTCGGGGCGGACCAGTCGGTGTGGAACTTCAGCAGCAGGCTGTTCCCGGTGGAGGTGTATCCCGGCGGCATACGGTCGCCGCAGAACTTCCCCAGTGACGGCTCTTCGGTGCTCCGCCCGTCGAAGATCTCCAGGTAGTCGAACTTACAGGACTCACTCTGCTCCAGGTGGAACTTGGTGAACTTGATCTCCACGCGGCTCCCGACCGGCAGCTTGATCAGATACTCGCAGTTCAGGTTGTTCGGGTACAGGTTGTCCGTCTGCGAGAGTGGTGAAGCGATCGTGCCGTCGTGCTGCGTGTACGTGCCACCGCACCCGGGGACACCTTCCACCACCGAGTAGCTAATCTGGAAACCCGCATCGTTGCCGTTCTCGTCACTGTGGAAGTACACCGTCGCCTGGTTGCTCGGAGTGATCAGCGGCTCCGGGTGGGACGTGTTGCAGTACTTCGCCAGCAGTGCGCCCTCGTCGGTGATGCCTTCGGTGATCTGTACGAAATCGTAGTTGCAGTTCTCGTGCGCCTCAATCTTCATCGTGAAAAAGGTGAACTGCAGCCGGCGACCCTGCGGTGCGTGCAGGTACCACTTGCAGTCCCGGCTCGGTGGATAGTTGCCGGGCGTTCCGGGCGACGTGATAATACCATGGCTGACGGCCCTTATCGTGCCACCGCACACCGGATCGACGCTCTCCCAGCTTAACTCGAACCCGTCGTGAGCCGTGGAGTTGTCCGAGCGAAACCAGAGGTAGAGCATGTTGTGCGTAGAGAGGAAATTGCCACCGTGCGGAAGCTCACGCCCACAGAACCGTCCAATAATTTGGGCCGCCGATGTGCGACCATCATGGATCTGTTAATAGAGAAGGCGTAGAGTCTCGAATATGCTTCATCCGGGTGTTCCGGGCGGAACGCCAAACCGTTCCAGCAAACTATCTCACCTGCAACCAGTCGTACTTGCACTCGCCGCTGCTCACAGGATTCTCGATGTTGAACTGCGTGAACGTCACGTTCAGCACCTGCGTGTCGTTCGTCTTGATCAGCCACGCACAGCGCGCATTGTGGTTGTACATGCCGCTCGCCTCCGGATAGCGTAGCGTGCCGGACAGCTGGTACCGGATGCCGCCGCAGGTGCGTGCAGTCGTTTGACAGCGCGACCCAGTGAACCCAACCGCGCAGGAGCACACGAAGCGGTTAATGAGCGGTGCGCACGTTCCTCCATTCATGCACGGGCTCGATTCACAAGGGGACGTAGTGCGCAAGCAGTTCGGTGGCTTTGTGCCCGGCGGACAAGTGCAGCTGTAGTTTTGGGCATCGATCTTCAAGCAGGTGCCACCGTTCTACGATGCACAAGAGATATCACTGTCAGTACTGTGAAGCTGCTAAGCTAATCCACATCCAGAGACATCAAATTAAGAGAGCAGTAAGCGATGCTAACTGTTAGCGGTTGTAACCGATTATTACATGGCGTACTAGGATAATAAAACTGGTAAGCAGTCATCGACACAAGTTGAAACACGAATAGTACACAATGGGTTTGTTAACAGAATCTCGAAACCCTTCCCATAGCACCGTAAGTTTTAATAACAACACAGCATACTGGTTATAGAAGAATATATACGTTACCCTGCATGGTGCACTGGCGCAAGGATTCATCGATGAACGGTAGCAGCCGGAAGGACCGAAACCGGACCCCGTGTAGCCGGGCAGACAGATGCAGCTCGGCATTGCACTTCCATAGTCCACGCAGCGGGCCATCGTATGACAGAGACCGGGTGAACAGCGGGTACCCTGAGCGAGACACGTTCGCCCGTCTCCGGTGTAACCTTGTGGGCAACTTCCGCAACGGTAGGAACCCTGGAATGTAACGCAGCATACTGTTTCGTTTGTCCATCAATGGCAGGTGTACCAATACCACCTTACCCGTGTGTTGATGCAATTCACCGAAGGAGATGTGCTGCACCCACCGTTGTTCGTTTCGCACTCGTTGATGTCCACACAGTAGAACCCGTTGCCGGTGTACCCTGCGGGGCACGCACCGCACACGAACGACCCGGGCAGGTTGATGCAGCTCACCTCCGGGTCCTTCGAGCAGTGCGGTCGCGACTCGCTGCACTCATCCACATCGGTCGTGCAGGCCAGCGTATGGCCGTTCGTTTTCCAACCCTGATCACAGATGCACCGATAGCCGTCCTTCGCCTGCACGCACGTTCCGTGTCCGCACAGGTCCGACCCGGCCGTGCTGCAGTCCTGCGACCGGCTCGTGCAGTGGATGCCTCTGTAACCCTCCGGGCAGATGCAATTGTAGCCGCCGTGCGTGTTCTTGCACGTGGCACCATTCTGGCAGCCGAGATCCGTGCCCGCGAAGTGGGCACACTCGTTCACGTCCGTCGTGCACGTTTGACCCTCCCAGCTGCTCGGGCACAGGCACAGGAACGAGCCGTACAGACTGATACAGGTGCCTCCGTTCTGGCACGGTCCGCTGCTGCACCGGTTGGTCTGCAGGGCCGTCATCAGTGTTTCCAGCTTTGTCTCGACGTTTTTCACCCGCCGTGCCAGCGCCCCAAGCCGTGGATGCATTTGTGTGACGTTGCGTGACGATGATCTGCGGAGAAAACGTTTACAGGTCACCTACTAAACACCCAAGTCTGAAGATATACGGTAGGACTTACTCCTGCTCGAGGGTTTCCACACGCTTGATCAGTCCAAAGGGGCCGCTCACGTACGTCGCCAGCAGCTGGACCTGGTCGGCCGCGTTACCACCGGGCAGGAAGGCCTGACCGTCGCCGGGCCGACCATCGCTCAACATCTTTGAGAGCGCCAGCAACATCTGCTCCACGCTGATACCACCGATGTTCAGGTGGCCGCTGCCCTTCATGTAAAAAGTTATGTTTTTGTCCTGGGCCGACTCGAAGATGATGTGCCCATTGGTGGCGAGTATTTTGGCCCTGCAGGAATAAATTGGAAAACAAAGGCGTTAATAATCTATGTAAAAGATTATTAAACGAAATTGCATCATTGAATTTAAAGAAGTTTCTCCTAGTGGAACATTTACGCCTTTCCATTTGTTTCGAAATGGACAAAAATGGAAAAAGATAACGATGTACGCCCACCAATCTGTCGCACATTCGGCTGCCACAAACGTCCCGTTAAAACTACACACGTCACGCGTGAGCATTCATATAATTTGTAATTTGGGGTTTGATGTTTATTAGCACCACGAATAATGTTAACCAATATTTCGTAAACTGTTGTATGCTTATTGAAGTTGAAGATGTGATGATATGAAGCAACGGAGTTGTTACATTTGGGAGGCGTATT
>JAOEFI010000006.1:9406541-9464786 GCA_034621735.1 Anopheles plumbeus
TAAACTGTTGTATGCTTATTGAAGTTGAAGATGTGATGATATGAAGCAACGGAGTTGTTACATTTGGGAGGCGTATTTTAAATGTTGAAGGACCCACTATACGCCCACAAAAATCACTATTTTTACGTAACACAGTCTGCACTAATTGTCGATCCATTTTAGCAGCAGATAAGGAGATCACACCCTTGCTATCAACAACTAAGCGACAAGAGTAGCTCTTCCATGCTACAATGTTTCATTTTAAACATGTTTTCGAACTGTAAATTAAATCGTCTCCACATTGAATGAATATCCTTTTTTGATTAATTCACGTTTCACGTCACATTTTTTTTTAAATAACAGTAATAGCCTCACTCACTGATCATCAAAACCACCAGCTGCACGGTCAAACAGTCCCACCAAGGCAACTAGCCCACAGCACAGTCTGAACCACATTTCCACAGAGTATGTTCTTCACCAATTCTGAACCATTTTCACTTCACTTTTCACTTATACTTATAGCCACTTTTCCTAGCACACTTTTGATCACCGGGCACCAACTGAGCTCCCACTAGGCGTGCGGTGCCCTTTTATAGCAGTCCCAGTCCTTCCGGCTTCCGCGGGAGCATCGTTCATTATCTATCGGAACGTTCGTCGCCTATAGGAAAATCGAGAGCACATGGTGGAACACCCCCTGAAACTAATAACGTACCTGATAATGGTGGAGTTGTGTGCTTCGGTTCGACGATTGGTGGCATTTATCGGCAATTCATTCATAGAAACGACCAGATCTGGTGAATGGAAAAAAGGCAATCACCACCGAGCATTTAGGATGAAACTTTACCCATCGAGCTATTTCGTACATGCA
Source organism: Anopheles plumbeus (assembly GCA_034621735.1). Lineage (NCBI taxonomy): Eukaryota > Metazoa > Arthropoda > Insecta > Diptera > Culicidae > Anopheles > Anopheles plumbeus. The sequence continues at coordinate 9,407,389 of JAOEFI010000006.1, forward strand.
TGGTATTGATAGAGATAACGGTTAAAAATAGCGCTGAGAATTTGAATGCGGCGGGGTACGCACGCAGCCACTTTTACTAACCCGATCCTTTGACTCGGCGAGGGACGGAAAGCGCTACGCGTACAATGCCAGCAGCTGCAATTGCACGAGTTCGAGTTTTTTTATTTTGAACTACATTTCTGCAGCAATGTATTCAAGCTATAACAACTACATAAAACAGCCTTAAATAAATTAAAAACCTACTAATAATGTGGAGTATTTAACCATTTCAAAAACGTTTTTCCCACCGTTACCAATCGATATTGTGGAAAATATGGCTTGTGGATAGTCCTGAATGAAAGCGAAAAAAACGAAACATTTTTCACCGCACAGTTTCATTTATTTTACTCTGTATCTACAATGCCTTTATTTCAAACATTCTCTGAGGAAAAAAATTGCACATTGCTAGGTTCAATGGACGTTTCCGAATTTATTCGTAAGTTAACAGTTTCTTATCTACAAATATGTATATGTTTATATACTACGGAGCCGGTGTGTTTTTTTTGTGGTATGAGTGTGTATTCTGTGTGCATCTTTCCTGTACTACAGACGCTGCTCCCGTTCGCATTCGCAATTCAACTAGGTTTTCATAGTAAATAGAACACTATTGCTTCTTCTGCCGCTAGGTAAAAGACGTGTTTGGTGAGTGCGAATCATCTGGAACAGTATAAAGAGAGTATCGGTGCTGAAACGCAAACGCAACAATGCTAGGTTCACAAAATATACGATCCTTTCACAATCTCCAACGCTCGCAGTTCTACTCCGCACGCGCTCTCTATGCGTCGATAACAACAAACCTCTCCGGGAAAAGGGCAATAAACCGATTCGACTAAGATCACTAGAAACTTTGTGCGAGTGTTGCGTAAATAGTTGGATGTGCAAAAACACGGTGCGCACGTCCGTCTCACCATCAAAACGTGGTTGGTATCGCCCTAGAAAACTAACAGGTTAGAGTAGAACTAGAGTAAACCGGGCTAAGTCAGACCACACCGGACAACGATCAGCTGTGTGGGCTTTAACAACAAAATAAAGTCTACTCTATGACAAGTGTGCTGTTCAAATATCTCCCGACATTTTGGCACTTCCCAAATTGTGACTAGTGGAAATGTATATAGCGTTAGGTTGTGCGTAACAAATTAACAACTTTCCTCTTTGATCATTTACTCTTCCTAATAAAATGTTATCTCTCTGCCTCAAAGACCTGGCGCCTCCATTTACATATGTACCTAGGAGAACCCCTGCCAGCAACTGTCTAGTACTAGTGTCCGAGTTATCTGCACTCGCATTCAAAAAAAAACAATAGACTAAACAAAACGAGGACAAACGGTGCCTGTTAGACGAGTAAGGTGATGTCGTAAGACTCCCACCCTCTGCGCGTGTTTGTGTGTGAATGTATATGTATATCTCTATGTTTCTCTCGTGTTCAGTTTATCCAAATTCTAGAATCCTAGTGGTAGTGGTGGAGTTAGTTTTGTTAATTTCGTGTTTTTTTTTTCACATGTTCATACGATCGAAAATATCCGAAAAACTTTTAATCATTTTCATTTCCTAAACGTGTTTCACTGTTTTAATTACGACAATCTTTAAATAGACAATATTATTTCTTTGTTCTTTCTTTCTAATATATTTGGCGTTTTAGAGTTGTTTCATTTTTGTTTTACTTATTTACGAGTGTTACGATGGTTGTTGTCGTATATTATGTCTGCTTCCGTTTCAACACGGCGTGTGTTTGCTATTGCGTGTGTATTCGCGTTGTTTCGCAACTGTTTGTTTTTTCTTATTTGTATAATTCGTTTTGCAAGAGTTCGTATAGATTTTACTACCATCATACATTTACTTCTAAGTGTTCATGAAGAAACTCAGATTTAAAATAGAATTTGGCTCGTTTGCTTTCACTTTTCGTTCCCATTTTGTATTATTTTTCTTTGTTGTATCTCTCCCTCTCCTTCTCTCGTACCATGTTTGTTTTTACGATCAGTTTTGCCTAACATCTATTTTTTGATCTTTCGTTTTCTTACACCGGTACTGTCCAAAGTGTTAGGATTTCTTTCAATCCATACTAAATGACACAGTGGCACAAGTTACGATCTACAGTGTTGTTCACTAGTGTACCGAAATCACGTTTTGTAGTAGTTTGTTGTTATCTTTTCAAGGTATGAACCTTACCATCCATCTCGTCTTAAAGCTACACTTTTTAATGTATAATGTTGTTTCCGGTTTTGATTTCTCTAAACCGAAGTACCTTTTGTAATGTTAGTGTACTTTTTCCCTCTTTTTTTCTACTTCGTTCTCTCTATTATAACACCAGTGTATGTAACAGAAATTTGCTAATTTTGTTTCAATCGTCATCCATGGTTGCATAATGTGTTGGTTGAATGAGCTTTTCAACTGGGTTTCAGGAGAACAGAAATGCAATCAGTGAATACAAATTATTAGCCGAATGTAAAAAAGGGTTTGAAATTCATTGTAAACCAGAAAAACAGTATATTGGTTTCTCAACCAAAACAATTTTCTTTAACTTTGCATTTGTGTGCTGATTTTTTAAAGTTTGCCAATCATTTTTTTTGCAAAGTGCATTTGGAAGTTTGGTATTTTCATTTTATGCTTTTCTTCCTTATGTCTTTAAATGTACGTATAAAGGTGCAAGACCCTTGAATGAGTTACGATTGAGGAATATTGCAATTGCTTGTTGAAATTGGACCGCAAAAGTTCATGATTATTTATTCCTGCACAAGTGTTCATGCCAAACGGCTCTCCATCAGAAGTAGAAATCAGATTGTTTTAAGTTTTTAACTGTAATGAGTATACGTAGAAAATTCCCCCGCTTCATCTATTGAATGTTGCCACCTGCTTGCATACACCACGCTGGCCTTACGATAAGACATAAACATTAGGTCGATAAATGATTACAGTTCAGTACTAAAATCTCATACGCCACCCGTTCGTTCTATCAAATAGAACACTCCCGTCGAAATAAACTAACACCATCTGAACACAGGAGAGAAGGCTTGCTAGCAATATCAAAGTAGGCACTCCTAGACATAGAGAATGTCCTGTCGACAGTAAGTGTAAGTATGTTTTGCAACTAATCGTGCCGCCGTTTCGTTGGCAGCAGCTTAAGACGAGTTAAGGAATTAGGACTGACGGTGATCGCTGGAAACAGAATGAGTGAATGTCCACGGCAGTAGTTGCTACAGCCATCTTGTCGCCATCTGTCTTCCAACCCTTTGGCGCTCTTAGCGTGTTGCGCTTGTTGTTGGGAAATTAAATGCATTCTAATCCGTCACGACAATTGGTGACTCGGTTTTTGCTTCCATTAGTCCTTACCTATCCCAGCGGATATGAACTACCGAAAGGGTAGGAGAAGTAACGCGCGGAATGCACCGTTTCGAACCGGGACGTTACGACTGCTTTTTTTTTGTACAACTACCATAACGGCAGCAGTCCTAGTCCAATGCTGGGACTATGTTTATCAAATTTGTTGTTCATTTCTTGTCTATTAATCGCTTAGTATTCCTACGAGCTAATGGACTCCACATATTAGATGTGTCCATGTACTAATGTTCTTAGGTTGTTATTTTTGTGTTGGTGTTTAGTTTCTATGAATTACGTTCGTCGGCTTGGTCGGCGCTTGTTTCCTGCGAGGTTCCCCGTTAATTCCGAGGCTCCACCATCGCCGCCTCCCATACCCTCCGTCGCCCCACTGCCCGAAGATCCTTTCCAGCGAGTCTGGCCGTACTTGAGGCGCAGCTCCTCGTGCAGTTTATCTCGCAGCAGCGCACTGCCCGTGTCCGCCTCCAGGAACGGCGGTGCCAGTCCTTGCGCTACGCGCTCATTAATCGGAATTAGCCGCCGGCGGCTCGATTCGTACAGATCCAGGTTGAGGGGCGAGCGACGTGAGCGCTTCTTAGTCTTTACCGGTAGGACGGGCTTTTCCTCGCCCTCGGGCATCACCCGACCGCCGCCACGGCCAGCATCCGTAACCGTCGTCGCCGCGTCTATCGTGTCCTGGCCGGCCGCCGACAGCTTCCCGTTGAACGTGTCGCACTTGAACACGGCGACGACGCTCTCCTTGCTGTTGTTCTTGCCGGAGTACGTGTCGAACTTGGACGATGAGGAGGTTGCGGCCCCGCTACTCTTACCGAACGTTTCGAAATGGTGCGACAGGTCGGGCGGGGAGCTGGTGGCAGCGTCCCGGCTGAGCCGCCGCCCGATCGTCCCGAGCCGCTCGCTGATGATGCTGTCCGTGCTGAACCGGCGCACGTTCAACGACGAGGCGAAGGACGCACTCTTGCCGGTAGTATTGTCCCGCTTACCGAACCCGAACCCGGAGCGCATCGCACGCCCGGGGCTGGCGCGGCGGCTGGCCGAGGCCGAAACCGACAGACGACCTCCGCCGACCGGGTGCGGCTCCGGAAGGAGCGCCTGCGAGGTACTCTCGGACGTGGCCGAGAGAGACGCATCCACGTCCACATCCGCATCCAGCTGGACCCTGTTGAGTTTGATGTTTCTAGGTTCGTTTAAAGCACACACATAAAACACACTGAATACGGGGATAAATGCATTCCAGGGGCGCTTACCTGCGTATCTCCTGGATCATCTCGAAGAACTGGGCCTTGCTCTTCCGCCTGCGCCTCTGCTCATCTTCCTTCTGGGCCAAAGGGAAAAGTGTGTTAATGATTGCCATCGGCGGGGCCATTGGTTGCGAGCACTTTAGTCCGCGCATCGCTATACATTACCCTTTTGACACTCTTCTGGAACAGACTGGTGATTTGGCCCTGGCGAATCGTATGCACCAGTTCCTTCGCCGCATGGTGCGGCGACACCAGCTCGACGCAGTTGATGAACCGGTACAGTTTCTGGCTGAAGAACATGATGTTTCTGCTCTTCCAAATCGTGTCCTTCGGCTGGTGCCGCAGTATCGGTAGCGTGTACTTGTAAAACACATGCTCGATGATCAGTATGAGCACACCGAGCACCATGCCAACGCCGAGAAGCAGAAAAACTCCGGCCACCGCCGTCACGCCGAGCGGTTTCGGTTGCGCCATCTCGCGGTCCAGCCTGAAGCACGGCAGATCACCGTACCACTTCGCCGTCAGTATGTCCAGGTAGCCATCGTGCGAGTACTTCGAGATCAGTGCGGACATGGTTTTCTTCAGCGGGAAACTGCAACAGTTGTCCAAAAGGGTACGAGTCATGAATGACGACTTTCCACGTATTTCGTGGCATTGACAATGTAAAGTCATACTCACCCCTTGGACATCCCTATCGCATACGAGTTCTCAATATAACTATCACCTATGCGCTGTAGAGAGCAGCTTTGGTCAGTCCCGCGATAGTAGTCCAGTATAGGAGTATCACACATGAGTAAATCGATGGTACCGTTTCTAAATAGGAAACGATGGAAACATTGGCATAATCAATCATTCCTGGTACCGGTCGGCTTCTCTTTTCGTGCATATTCTCTTACTTTAAACGGTGTATGCCTTCTTCGATGCTTTGCAGTTGATACTTCTTCATGTGCTCCCAGAGCGGTTTATCGTTCTGCTGAACGTACGATTCTGCTACGGTAGCAATGGGCGATCCGACACGTTGCGTTAACATCTGGGGATCATCATGGTAAATAAAATCAAATGGACGATTCAATCTGGGGACTCTAATCTACACTGCAAACAACCTACCGATGCTTCGTGGTATTTTGCTTCGTTGTGGAACAACAGACCCGCTATAAGTGCCGCAATATTGGCAGTATAGGAGGCTATGAAGATGACGCTGAAGCCACCCCACACGTTGATGAGAAATTTGTTCGGCCACGATTTAGGAGCCTTAAAGGCGACCAAGTGGCCGCAAAGGAGACCCCACATGACCCACAGTGCTGTGGAACGAATCATTACGAAATGAAAAGTGAACACACAATTGTGAACGAAGACTTTACCCGAAGGGCATGATGGCAACCACTGGCTTTCTGAAAATGCAATAGTTGCCTTACTTACCCGACGACATGCTGAAGTTCTTGCTCCGTTGCCTTCCCCAAGGATTCAACCCAAACGGGCTTAGCCACTCGTAGATCGCCACCGCAACGGCCGTAACGTTGAGCGAGGTAAAGATGGCAATCCACAGCTCCGGCGAGAAGGGCAGCAGGAACGCCAGCAGTGGAATATCGGTGGCTGTTTCCGGTGCGGCCAACAGTGACACGCCGCCATGGAAGTACGGTATCGTAAAATCGATCACCTCCGAGCGAGCCCTTGTAAAAACGAACGAGTAGAATGTCTTCAGTTCATAGACAAATTGCACGAACAGTATTTACCACAGCTGACACTTGGTCGCTACTTACTTGGAGACGCTCAACGGGGCAAACGATAGGTCCGCCGTACCGGAGACGAGATCCCCGATAACACCGTTCCACTGCTGATGGGTGCGTACCGGTGGTGCAGGCGAGAATTCGAAGGGATAGTATGGCTTACTTTCTTCCCTGGTAGCGTTAGCGCCGGCTTGCGCCTGCTTCAACTTTGAGCCTCGCTTTAAACTGCGTCCCGATTGCGCTAAGATGACAGGGAACGAAATGTCGATACCAAGAACGCTCTAGTAACTTGATCCAATCTCTTACCATCAAACTTGGACTTTGATTCCACATCGGAAGGTGGTGGCGGTTTCCGAATGGTTGGTGCCGGCCCCGTTTGCTCGTTCGCGTTAGGAATACGTCGCCCAAACAGCCCATCGTGGACGATGTACAGATGGAAGTCGAAATTTATATCAGCCGCCAGCTTCTGCAGCAAATCCATCGACAAACCGTAGCAGCAGCGTTTGCTGAGTTTTGCGCAAAAAAAAAAAAGGTAAACATGACCGTTATCTTGGGAGTTCTGTTGTAGCTATGCGCCGGTCTCATCCTACCGGTAGAGCGGGTACGGCGAATGCTGCTCCTCGTTGTATGGGTGAGGAGATGGATTGAGTTCCCGCAAACGGTTGCGCCGTTCGATTTCGTTGAACATCAGTGTCAAGTTGTGCCGGCCGGTGGTGAATATATGGTAGCATATCAGCCCTCGCAAACACTCGCCCTCCTCATTGACCGACGATTCCATCACGAACGGTGGTGCCACCGATACCACCACACGGAACATGGTCTTCGCTTTACCAGCCAGTCCTAGAAGAGAAAAGGAATCATTATTACACAGCTTCCTCGCGGTAGTACAGTAGTCAAATTTTGGAATGACTATTAAATTCAGCTGCTTCGTCCGTCGCAGGAGAGCTCGTAGATCATCCCTTTAATGCCCTGTTTGACAACTCCAGACGTCCGTATGATATCAACTATTGATAAACACTCAACCTACTGCCATCAATAAAATATATGTCATTTCATGCTGGCACTATCACTACCGATCTCTTTTGAATAGTGTTGCGATTCGTGCTCAGGGCCTTCAAGTAATAAGGCCTGCTTTATAGTGGATGTCCTTTTGAACCATTTGCTTCGATTGGACTACTCACCAGACACGGTCACGTCACCACCGGGCCAAATAATTGTATCCAAATGCACCGATCGTCCCGTGATCAGCCCAACCCGGCGCCATTTGGTCGCGGTACCCGTTGTGGGCGCGTTCGCCCTGCCCGTGGGCGCGGTCCCAGTGCCGGTAGTGGTTCCGTTCGTTGAGGCGCTATAGTATTTTCCACTGTCCGCCCGATTGTCGTCGGCGCCCGGCGAGTGATCGGATTTGGATGATGATTGTCTCGTTGTCGGCACAAGGTTCAGTATCTCGAAGTTACTAACGATTGATTTTTCGATGAATCCACTCGCTATCGGAAAACCTGAGAGTGCTTGGCGTGCGTTGGCTTGAAGATTTCTGAGAAACAGTAACACAGAAACAACGGATTACGACCAAATTTCATCAAACTATTCCACTTTCTTACCTGGCAAAGTTATACGCTTTCGTCTGTTCCGCCCTGTTGATCGAGCCCATACAACCACCCTTGTAGCGGGTGGCTCCTCCACGACCTCTTCCGCGATCGCCACTTCCGGCTAATCCGCGGTCTGCGTTATATTTATGGTTTGTGGTTGCCGACCACCAGGTGCTTTGACGTTTAACTCTAGAACTATTTGTACTACTGACATCACTTACATTTGCACTACTATTGCTTTTAGGCGAAATAATATCGATCGCTTCGCGTGCCGCTTCTGTTGTTGTTATTTGTTGGGGACGTTCTGCCTCCGGTGGCGAAGGTACCGACGTCGCTAGGTCACTCTCTGGCACCACCTCTGGCCTTAATAAACTAGTCTCGTGAACACTTTGTTGTGTATTTGCACTGTTAACTGGTAATGTTAAAATGTTACTGCCTGCGACCGATCGTTTCCGAGGCATTTGAACCGGTCGCTGCCCGCGCTGCCCTTTGGGAAGGTCCTGCGTTCCCCGAGTGGCACTGGGAGATCCCGAACTGTGCCACGAACGTCCCTTCGCTGCTATCGGTGCATCTTCTCGTTCGACTTTTGCCCAGGTGGCCGCAAACAGTCGAACCGCCGCACGGATAAAATGACGATCGATCTTCATCTTGATCGGTCTGAGCGCCAACAGGCCGACCGGAAAGTCCTGGTTGTGGTGGAACAGAACGTGGCCAGTCGCGTTGTGCGGCTTCAGGTATTCACTGCTACGCTTCAGCTTCATCTCCTGTCCATTGTTGTCTGTACCGCCAAGCTCTAGGTCATCTTCGGCCGGCGTTAATGGAAGCACCCGTTCGTCCTCGAAGTCATCAAACTCCTCCGAGTCAGCGACAAGCTCGTCGAAACGCTCCATTCGACGGGCTGCGTCCAGCACGGTGTTGTTACTAACCGCACCGCCATTTTTCCCCCGTACGCCCTTCACCTTCTCTGGTCGACGCACTTTCCCCTGCCTTGTGCTGCCGGACGAGTCTAGCGAATCCACTGGACCATTTCCGCCCGGCAGAGGATTGATCAGTGCCGCACTTCCGAACCGTGCCGTGTGGCCATCAAGGTATGCACGCGTTCTATTCTTCCGCCTTGGATCAAAATCCTCAAATTCCATCCTCCGCTCGACCAGGTCGGCCAGGTGCGAATGGTGCCGCAGATCGAACGTGTCGTAGAAGTCGGTCTCCAGTTCACTACGCCCGCCCAGTCCGGCTCCAGCATCCAACTGTTGTTTGGGGTTGTAGGAAGTTTGACCGGCTTCGTAGAACTCAGTCGCTGACGTTGTGTCCATCCACAGCCAGACAAAGTGTCCGTTCAGCATCTTCATGCGCTGCGCTTCGGCCATAATTAGGCGTGCAACATTCAGGTTACACAGTACCAACACCACTCCCTTAGTGGATCGTGAAATGTACGCTAGTTTCCTACACAGATGAGAGAAGGCACGCGACAGAAATGCGTCAGAGAGTCTTACCAGAGATTCCTTTAAGTAACAGTACACTTCTGTTTTGCTTTCCCAATGAACTGAAAAATTCATCGACAACAGTCTACTAAAAAATCTACTTACTTGTAAATTAAATCGAAGTTCGTTGGAAGTGTTATTATGATTGGATTCAATGGTTTTTGGCGCAGTGGGGCACCTTTTTTACCACTAATAAGAACGTATGTATCGACATCGCAGAGAATGTGGTATGAATGCCAATGAACCTAGAATGAAAAGGATTAACGTTAGTGGGATGGAACCGACCAGAATGGGCTCATTTTTGTCGCCGTTGCTTCTTACTTGTAAAAAGGTTGCTCTAATGGCTTCAAAAATTTCCCTAGAGGATGGCTGTAGTATTGCTTGTAATTTAGTAGATAGCTAGAAGAACGGAAGACACATTAACAGCTGCACCAGTTTAAACAGAAACATATGTCCAACAGAACAAACTAAACTTACCTCATCGTAGGAGTTATGCAGTGAAGCAATTCCTCCCTTCGCCCACAGGACGGGCAGCTTCATCGAGTTTCCTGCCAGGGCCAACGATTTTGCTGCTTGGCTTTCACCCACGATGACCATGCCGGCAAGTGGCATACCGTCGATGGAATCGCATGCACTCGTAATCAGCTTGGAAGAAAACCGCCCGTTGTCAGGTAGATTGACGTAGATAGGCCTAAGCGGAGGTCCCTGCGGGTTGCCGAACGGTGGTCCCATATCGATCAGCGTGCGCGCCAACGTGCGTCCCCATAGTTTGGCGCCACCGTTCACGGCAACCGCAAAGTACACTGCGTCCGGTCGCTCCGGAAAGATGGGCTGCGACCCATCGTCGACCGAAAACGAGGCCGGCGGTTGAGCTTTGAGCATTTCGGCGGCTGCAGCTGCCCCGGACAATTCTGCGTAGCGGTCGCCGATACCACGAACCAGCGTGGAACTCGTGCTTTTGTCATTTGCAGACGTGCCATCCACAAACGCAACCACTAATAAAAGCAGGCATACTCCCCGGGATGCCTTGTTGCATGGCGACCGGTATGGCATTACCCATCCGTATTCTATCGTTTTCTGTACCATATTGTTGCCGTTTCGTAACTGTTGCAGCTCCACCTCAAGGATGTGTTGGCGAACGTGTCCACCTAAGCGTGTGGACCGATTATGCGTGTGCGAATTGCTATGTCCTGACGAGCGGTGAAGTGTCTTCGTCTGCAAATTAAATCGATGCATTTTTGTAAATCTCAATTCCAGGCAACCGATTACGTGGTGTTCGGTGCGGAAGATAAACATTTTAATAAATCGAGATGTACCACAAACCAGATATCCTCACATGCACCCACACACACTCACGGCAGCTGATTATATAATCATTACTTTTAAATCAGCACAGAACTATCAAATCAGCTAGATGCATCGATATTGTTCTGACCTATACAATTGGATATGTTCAGCAATGCCATATACTTTTGGAAATTGTACTTATTCAGACTTACACCACGCAAAGTACTTCACAAATATCTAGACTGGCATCTAATAGACCCTGGAAGCTGAAATTTTTTTTTACAAGGGACTTCGTACCGAACTGTGGTGGCAACACAGCGAAAACTTGTTGACATAATAGGAACCTTTTTTCGCTGCTCCTCACTTTACTCACCGACTAATGCTAGTGCCATATGCCTCCGCCAACGTAGGTTTCATAATTTGTCACCTATTTCTAGCGATTTGCGTTGCTCTAGGGAATGGGGTTTTGCACTAATGCCGCTCCAGCTTATGCTTCCCCAGCGGATTCAAATAAAACGTTTCGTAAGGCTGCTCTTTACAGGAACTCATCTGCAGGACATGAGATGAAAGATAGATGTTTTTTTCTTCAGTCTAGCAAAAACCCTGCGATCCTGCAAATCCTCTTCCGAGCTGGAGGCTGCAGCTGCTGCCGAGTTCACAGATGACACATAAATAACTCTTCCTACTTCAAAACATTGCTTACATATTGCAAAGCGCCGTTATCTGCGCATGTGCGCAACAATGTTTTCGTGTTGCTCAGCTGCAAAAGGATAATACACATCAGGTGTACCTAGCAGGACACCTAGGCAAGCACTGTGTACTGCAAATTGTGACTGGAATGGAAATGCCTATTAAAATTACCATATCAACAGTAGGGGCTAGTGCATTAAATTTGAGAAGAAACAGATTGAAGATCCAGGCTGCTAACCTTTGCTAGCTGTACCATACGCCCATGCAGACCATCCCCAACAGCTTCTATACTAGCAATCAACGAATGTTGATAAGACGTGCTCTATCGTTACCAACTGAAAGCATTTCAAAAATCCAATAAGAATATGATCCCATAATATGATGTTCATATAAACCTTTCACAACATTATGGCAAGCCAATTTCTTCTTGCTGCCTTTTTGATCGGCCCATGGTTGACAATCTGGCAGTAAAACTTCGAGTGATTATCTACGCAGAACTTCTGGGGATTAGTCATATATTTGTTTAATTTAGAAACTTCGAGCGAAGCCGTTTAGGGTATCATGCAAGGTATCAGCTTTATGTCGATTTCGTTCAATTCTAGCTGGAAAGCAAAACAAATACATCAAAATACAGTTTTGCATCTGTGACTGAGACGCGTGTTCCGACGCATTCAGGGAATTCCCAAAAGGACCATCACCGGAGATCATTACATTCTACTGTGTGTATGAGTATATTTTTCTGTGTTTGCATTGCCAGGTGATCAACAGCAGTTCTTCAGCGGCCAAGCATACCCACAACAGCCGGGGTACAATGTTGGTTTTGCTCCTCAACCTGCAATGCCACCGGGGTTTCACCCGAGTGCGTTCGCTCCATCGCCAGAAGCAGCAGGATATGCTGCGTACGATGCGGAATCGGCGACCGCCAAAGGATTCGATTTTAATGATCAATCCATAAGGCGAGGTTTCATCAAAAAAGTGTACTCTATTTTGACCGTATGTATCGTATTGTGAGTAAAATGCCTCTTCTAGCAGCTAATGTGGCTAATTTCTTTCGTTTCCTCAGGTTCAGCTAGCGATTACGTTTGTGTTTGTTTCGTTCGTCCTGTACCACGACCCCACGAAGCTATGGGTGAGACAGCACCCGGGCGTGTATTGGATTGCTTTCGCAGTCATGATAGGCACCCTGATTGGCATAGCCTGCTGTGGGGAGTTGCGCCGAAAGGCACCAATGAATTTTATATTTCTGGGACTATTCACTGTTGCGGAGTCTTTCTTGGTTTCGGTGATCACAGCAAATTATAGCTCCCAGGAGGTGAGTAATAATTTCCAGCAGAGAAATGGTCGCCTTATTCAACCATGTAATCCTTTTTCTTTGCTGTTTTAGGTAATGCTTGCATTCGGAATAACGGCTGCGGTCTGCCTTGGCCTGACCCTGTTCGCCTTCCAAACGAAGTATGACTTTACGATGATGGGTGGTTTCCTATTCACGGCCGTACTGGTATTATTTTTGTTCGGTTTGATTGCTATGTTTTTCCCTGGCAAAATCATTACACTTGTCTATGCGTCGGCCGGTGCCCTGATATTCTCCATGTATCTGGTGTACGACACGCAAATCATGCTTGGCGGTGAACATAAGTACTCGATCAGCCCTGAAGAGTACGTGTTCGCGGCCTTGAGCCTGTACCTCGATGTCATCAACATTTTTCTGCATATCCTGTCCATCATTGGTGCGTCAAGGAATTAAAGTTTCCTTGGCAAACGCTGTCAATTCTTCTATACATGTACTTTATTACGGCAAGGTATTTGAACAACATGTCTAATACGAAAATACCCGCTATCTGGGACTAATTGTATCGAAAGTTTTAACATCAAGTGTACTGACAACAACACTGCAGAATCTTACAGAACAACGAGTATGGTAGCATCACGATTTCTGCACATTGAGAGTATGAATCTGGATTCCATTGCTGAAACAGCCCATTGTTTAGTACTCGTGTTTCGCCAGTACATATGATAGTATTTGTCAGTGTTCATTTAATCGATTATGAACAGACCACGGTCAATATTCTCGTATGTAAAACTAACTGTTCAGTGTGGCAACAAAAATAAACATATGGAAACGATGATAGTATTTCACTCAATTTTGCTCGTTCGACTATGTTCATTCCACGATTTTGTCGCAAAATGCATTAGTTTACGATTTCTAACAATGTGCAAACAAAAACAAATCAGAAGTGAGGGCGACCTTTTTCTCTGAGCACACCTTGTATTTATAGTAATCTTGAAATTGAACAGCTCCAATATAATCACCCCTTTTTCTTTTGACAGTTTACTTTCAGCTTTTGGATTTGTTTTGTAAGGCTTCAGTTTAGTTCCAGAACGCGATCACGAAAGTGCGGATTCGGTGAAGTAGAGTCAGGAGTATTACAAAAAAAACGTGAAAATAAAGGAACCAGATTACTAGCTTCAGCATTTTGATAAGGTAATAAACATGGCGTTTGCGAGCAGGCGATAGGCACGAAACTTTTGATTATCTTGAGACGGAGCAGGCAAACCCCTAGAAGGGATGACTCATATCGACAATCGATGAGTTTTTCATTGTTTTTTTTAAGCTCGGAAACCGATTCAGATGTTTTCATTTTTTGCACTGCGCTAGTATGCGGTAGTGACCATGACAAATCATTGCACTTGCTTTTGGAAGTGGTGGGATTACATTTTTTGCACCGCTTCTACTTAGTCCGTTTTTTTTAGTGCCGTATAGTAGTGCAATACTTTCCTTCCATTTCGTCATTGCAGATTATCTGTGCAAACCGCGCGAAGGAAAGATAATGCAAGGTAAGTGAACCTTTTTCTGGAGAAACATTTGCCCGCCATCGGTAGTGTATGCTAGGTGGGTGTGTGTTGGATTTTGCCTTGACATCAGTTTAGAAAATGTGTTCGAAAACGAGATTTTGTTACAACAAAGAAGCCGAGAAGTACGAAACGGTGCAGATAAGCTATCTTCGATCGGTCTAGAATTTTCGAGATACTCTACTAAACCCTACTGCGTTGCACCGCATCATAGATGACGGACCGGTTATGAAATGACAAACAAGATAAACTACTGTTGACATTCTTGGTCACCCCAGGGGATGGTCTACATCAGGGGCTGTACCGAAAGTTGTTTTCTGCGTTCCTTTCGCGCGGATCGCAGGAGAAGAAGAGTGGAAGAAAGTGTGAACTGAAAACGTTGATTAAATTTTATCTTTTCTCTTCATTTTCCTTTACCAGGTGGTTGTTCTTGAATCACCTACTGACTAGGCACCGACCGAATCAACAGCGAACCGTGTAGCGAACGTTTCTGTTTCGTTCGTTCTAATCACTGCCTAAAAAATGGCTTATCAAGGAGGATATTATCAAGGTTTCTTATTAGTTTTTCTGCATGGTTTACCGGGTTTCAAATTAGTTTCGGGGTACTAACCAACGTTTTCGTTTTCTCTAACTGCTCTCTTCCGATCGAATTCATACGTTTGAAATTTTAGTCTGAAACATCTGTATGTTTTCCGCTCAGACATGTATTATATGGCTGAGCATAAAACATACAGATGTTTCAGACTAAAATCATACTTTCTTGAAACATTTTTACAACACTAGTTTTACTTCTATTGCCAGTTTAGTGTACATATGTCGCCCAACTTATCTAATTTTTACAATAACACAGCGAACCAATCCCTCTCCTTGATTTCTACATATTCAACATAAGTATTATTTACGAAATTCTTCCATCTTCGTACAGTTTTGATCACATGATTTATTACAATCTCTTTTGAAATCTGTTGCCATACAAATTTTGCCTGGTAACACGAATAATTCAAAATATGAAATAAGCTGTTTGACCACGCATGTATTATAGAGAATATGATAGATAAAGTACATTCCATTTGTGATAAAACAAAAAACTAGTCATACACGACGTCCTACATTTGGTTCGAAAAAGCCCGAATTGTTTTCCAGAATCATAAAAAAGGATGAAAATATGTATCCACATTGGTGTGACTATTTTTTATGCCTCGCCATAGGCTTCGTACGCGCCTGTGAGCGTTTTGAATTTGTGTTCAGTAGCGAGCTGGGAAGCCCCGTGCATTGAAACTATTATCTGTAATTTAATTCTATTTGATTGTTCGTACAGATCCAAACCAACCCTATTACGGTGGCCAGTACCCTCCGCAACCAGGCTTCAATCCGAACTATCCGCCGCAACAGCCCGGAGGCTATCCCCCACAGCCCGGCTTTCCACCGCAGTCCGGCTATCCCCAACCCGGCTATCCACCACAGCAACCAGGTTACCCCGGAGGATACAATCCCGCCTATCCGCCGCAGCCCGGATTCGCACAACCAGCACCACCCAACATGCCGACCGGAGGATACGGCACCGGATACGATCCCGAGACGGGCAGCGTTAAAGGATTCGAGTTCAATGACCAATCCATTCGGCGCGGGTTCATTCGCAAGGTGTATTCGATTCTCACGGTACGTAGAGTGCTTTTTTTCGACTTTTTTCAGGGCGTTTGTATTCCCCCGGTTGTTCGTCACATTAGTATTTAAACAATCTCGTTTCACTTTTCTAGGTACAACTGATGATTACGCTCGGTTTCATCACGCTGTTCCTCTACCATCGACCAACTAAGCTATGGGTGCAAAACCATCCGGAAATGTTCTGGATAGCGCTTGGCGTGATGATCGTGACGCTGATTTCGATGGCCTGCTGTGGAGATGTGCGCCGGAAGGCTCCTATGAACTTCATTTTCCTTACACTCTTCACGCTCGCGCAAGCTTTCTTGCTCGGTGTGACGACGGCTAACTTCAGCTCACAGGAGGTTTGTACTATACTGTGGGATATAAACGAGAGCAAATGCAATACATTTTTCCTTCTTTTCGTCGATCGTCGACGAGTACCGATCGAAGCCAATCATTTTTTAAATATTTGAATGTTTTTTCTTCCTCTGTAGGTTATGTTAGCAGTCGGTATAACGGCTGCCGTCTGTCTCGGCCTAACGCTGTTCGCTTTCCAGACGAAGTGGGACTTTACCGTGATGGGCGGCGTTCTGTTCGTCGCCGTACTGATCCTGATGCTGTTCGGTCTGATCGCGATCTTCTTCCCTGGCAAAACGATGACGCTAGTGTACGCGTCGGCCGGTGCGCTGATCTTCTCGATCTATCTGGTGTACGACACGCAGCTCATGCTCGGCGGCGAACACAAGTACTCGATCAGCCCGGAGGAGTACATCTTCGCCGCGCTGAATCTGTATCTGGACATTGTGAACATTTTCCTCTACATCCTCACCATTATTGGCGCGACGCGGGACTAAGTGAGCGTTTTGTTCATTTTGTTTACTTTTTTTCGTTCTTTTCGATTTCATTAAGATTTGTTTCGATCTTATTTGATTCATTCCTACCTAACCACTTATCGCGCGTTGATGGTTACCTGGTTTATTCTATGCCATAATAGTTCACCGTAGTTTGCTTATTTGACTGCAAAATTAAACCAGAAAACTTATGGAGCTAGCAGGGTCTGTGCTCCCCACGCCGATCTTCTTTCTTCAACGTGTTACAAAATCAAATGTAGTTGATAGTAAAAGCGATGCTAGGCCACACGGACTGGAATGGAGTTTCCCAAAATAAGCTACTTCGAAGAACGAATCTCACGTCGTGTTTCCTTCTTTAAATTGCGCTTCGCAATGAAAGTCCTTCGCCAGTGAGTCGGCTATGTATAGGTTGGTTTTGTTTTTTTTCCTCTACGGTGGTATTACAGCATTAAAAACCAAAAAATATATAACAATAATTAATAACCTCAAGTCTACATAAGTGTGCTCTTGTGGAGATGAAAAGGAAAGATTTATCCATATAAACTGTCTCGCAAGTTTACATCCTTTCGCTCCTTTCGGTGGTGTCCATTAAAAAAGGCCGCCCGGTTTGTAGACACAAAAATCCGGCAAGAAGTATACCGAGTTGCGTAGGTTAGTTAAGCACCACCACCGAAACTTTACTTAAGATTAAAGGAAGTGCAAAACGCGTGAAAAAATGGAATGTTAAGTGTTACGTTAGGATCTATATTTTCTTACTCTCACTGTTGTTGAAACCGCTGCCTCGCCCTGCCGCGGGAACATTGTTTACTTACAAGAAATCCACGTTATGTAAAGGTGTTGCTACATACACGCGTGTGACGCTTCCAGTGATAGGCATAATCCATCTATGCACCATACCTTGGCAAATGGAAGGATAAACTGAACATCGAAAGCAAATCAATCGATCGTGAGCGAGGAAAAGGAAAACAAAACTCGGGAGCTTATTTTACCTGTTAATCGCTAAATCGGAGGCTTAACATTGCATGAGTGAAACTGGTGTAATATATTCCTGTTTGTTCGTTTATTCCTAGAATCGGAATTCCAATTCCGACCTTCTCGGTTCTACGGTACTGATACCGGGATCCTTCAATTTCTTTGTTAACACAATATAACCAAACACTTTG
Organism: Anopheles plumbeus; assembly: GCA_034621735.1. Classification (NCBI taxonomy): domain Eukaryota; kingdom Metazoa; phylum Arthropoda; class Insecta; order Diptera; family Culicidae; genus Anopheles; species Anopheles plumbeus. The sequence goes on from JAOEFI010000006.1 coordinate 9,425,284, forward strand.
CACCAAATGAATACACGATTTCTACGCTTTACGTGTCATGTCTAGAAGTGAGGAAAAGGGGGCCACTTTTAAAAACGTATTTCAAATAGGAAATAGCTCCTTTTTCCCACATTTGTTAATTTTTTTTCTTGCATAATAATGGCCTGTTGTCGCAATACCGTACGGGCACCATCATATACCAGCTCCGAATGTAGTCCGACAACAACCAATCTAAGTGTATTTGACGTAATGTGTGCTGTGTCCGGTTAAAAAGACAACCCCGGGGTTGTACATAAAGTTCTTTTTTGATCATATATATAATATATATATATATATATGCACATAAATATGCAGAAAGCGGATGAGTTGATGGTAAACTATTCTATATATTCAAATCTACGGTAAACTCCTGTGTAAAATGGATTGAAAGTTCCCATGAAATCCTGTTTAACAGAAGAATCATTGATATGTGCAGAGGCGGCCAGTCTGATGACAATATGGAGATGTTATCCGTAGCATCGATAATGAAATGTAAATCTTACCCATCCTAACCATGCTAACCGTTACCAACGGATCAAGATTCCTGTTTAGTCATGTCCAAATTTACCTATTATACACTATTTAACGTTTGGATTTGCTATTGGATAATAAACAATCATGTAGAGCTAGCAACTTGCTGTGTTGAAAATAGAAAAAAAAAAAAACATCCGAATTCAGTTTTTCGTTTCGTTCGAAAAAGGTTTTCCCCACGAGGCCGAACTAGCACAATTTTATTATTTTCTCATGTCGCAGCTCAGTTGCTAGTGATGTCAATTAAATTATAAATGAACTCTGCTACACCAAACATTCGTCCGAGCCATCCGTGTCCCATCTATTGCTTCCCCACGGTCGACGTTCGCTTTCTCCGGTAGAACGGGTCCAGGAAGGGATTGGTCAAGGTTATCTTCTCCCCATCGGCCAGGGTTTGTGGCAGTGGCATGTTTTTGGTTTCCGGCAGAAATAGACTGGCTATGCCACCGGCCGTCAGAGCGAGCCCCATAATCACCAGCGGGATGGCCACGTTTTCCTTTCCCTGAAAGCACGCAAACGCTGCTGTTATGGTGTGTGCTCTCGGCGTGGAAAAATGTTATCTAGTTTCGTTAACGCACCGTATAGTTCATCAGCGGTATAACGATCGGTCCGATCATGCCGACGACGGAACAGAAGCTCATGCCGAGCCCCCGGACGACGGTGGGATAGATTTCTGAGGCCGTCAGCGGAACGACCACGAACGCGGACGACACTCCCATCTTGCCAATACAGTACAGGAGCAGCGTTGTGTTGCGGCCTGTTAGCGAATGAGAGTGATGGAACAATGCAAATGCTCGAACTGAGGTGCTACCACCGTACGTACCCTGCGGAACGATGGTTAGTACACAGGCCAGCCCACCGATGACCATCGTCGTGAAGAGGACACCCCGGCGCCCGAACAGGTTCAGGCTCGGCCACAGCACCACGTACGTCGGCAGCTCGACCAGGCCGGCCAGGAAGAAGTTAAAGATCTCGTCTCCGCCGAGGGCTGGCGCGTAGTAGCTCAGCCCCACGTAGACGCTCGTGTTCGTCAGCCAGATGAAGGCGACGAAGGTGGTTTTGCGGCGCATCTGCGGCTTTGCAAACAGGTGCCGCAGGCTGATGTCCGGACTGCTGGCCCGACCCGTTCCGTTGGAGGGCAGCGGCGGGGCAGCATCAGACTGAGAAATGGCCTTGATGCACTCGTCCAGCGACTTGCGATAGCTTTCGTCGACTGTTTTCCCATTAACCCTGCGAAAATCGTTACAACCAATGGAACTGTTTATCTTCTGAGCTTAGAAATGATGAAATCGTGTGCGCTCGCAAGACGCAACTATCACAGCGGTAATTTGAATGAACTTACATGCACAGGGAAACATTTATGGTACACGCTAATGTGTGGTTCTTTCCATAGATGCATGCGGGTTCTGGAATACACTGCTCACCTTGCCATTTTTAGGAGAATTTGCTGCGCCTTGGCGTAGTGGCCTCGGGCTGCCAGCCACCGGGGTGACTCGGGGATAAGGCAGTAGAACAGAAACAGCACCAGCAGTGGCACAGACACGGCGATCGAGAGCGCTCGCCATTCTCGTTCGTAATACACGATCACCGACAGCAGCACCAGCCCCACCGAGTAGGCAATGTTCGAGACGATGGTGCAGAAGTTGCGCCGCCTCGGTTCGACCAGCTCGATCGCTATGAGAAAAACCGACCCGGATGGCAGAACAATGGGAGTGTGAACAATGTGTACGTGAGCCAACTATCAATCTATTTCAAAGGGAATGCAGGTCAACGTTCTTGCTTCAAGTTGTAAACCAGATCGAATAGTAGAATGGCAAATGATATTAATCTCTTGTATGACTAATCCCCAAAAAAAAGGAGATAATGGTATGGTCTACACGAGAATGCTGTTTTCCGGTGTCCGACAGTGGAGGAAATATCGGCTTTTACATGGGAAAACACATACAGTGAAAAGAGTACCCCGTGGCTGCACTTACCCAGCATGTACGGGCTGGACAGGATGGCGGGCACCGTGAGACCCACGATTATGCGCGAGGTGAGCCAGGAACCGTAGCTCCACACGGCGGAACCCAAGGCGCCTGCCGTCACCTGCACCAGCAGACAGATGTAGAACGACAGCTTCCGGCCCCAGTAGTCCTGCATGTAGCCGAACCCGAGGTTCCCAATCAAGCCGGCCACTCCGAACATCATCAGGGCGCTGGTGGTGTCGAAGTCTCGCTCGCATACCAGATTCCACTGGAACGGGAATGGAAATCGGCAGTTGCACTTGCGTTGAGTTCATGTAACATTTACAAGGGCCAACCTCTAGAAGACTACTAGTTTTCTACTAACACATTTCAAATGCAAACGAGAACATGACCGGTTCGTTCTCCAGTCGAGAGTTGGTGCTACAAAAGTTTATTGTAAAACAACACACACAACATGCATCTTACTTCCGTCACCACGGTGGAGTTAAAGATAGAGTTGTCGTAGATCCACCCGTTCTGGCACGAGATAACACCAGTTGGTTCTGCTAGAACGGCATTCCCGCTGCCAGCAGCTTCCGCTAGCTGTTCAACGATTTCAGAGTAGTCTCGGGAGTACATGGAACATTTGGAATATTCGATCGTACCATCCGATTGCCGAATGTGAGGTATGCTGGATTGGGAGAGACGATTGCAATTAGCTTAAGTACAGCATCGTTTTGCCCTCCAACTCTAGCAAATAAATGCTACATTGCTTTGAAATTGTTATAATGCGAAGTTATTTGTATTTTTTGTCTCATGTTGTACAGTACCTTATGTTTCTCGCTAAGTTCGTTAAATTGTTATGAATTCTTTCGAACTCTGGTACCTTGCACCAATGGTTTGGTTTTGCTGCCAGAAACAGCTGGCTGAAAAGAGAGAGTCGTAAACACGATACTTAAACTAGCATAATACTGTACAGTGTTGGCTAAATCACCTCCACACTATCTTTTGCCACTAAATGATGCCACTATGTTCAACAGTCGTACCTGTAAGCGTGAAACGCACACGGAAACGTGGCCGGAAACAGCAGCACGCCGATGACGATCTTTTGGTACGCACCAAACCCACCGCACATATCGAGAACGGAATCGAAATCCATCATCTACCAATGGAACACTTCTGCCCAACTTTATCTTACACAAAATTCAAACTAGGAATAAAGCAACAATCTTAAACTGAGGGTGTTTTCTCCGCAAGGACCAGCAGTCACTACGCCGCATGCTTTACCGATCGAGACTGACTGTTGGCGGAGGAAAAATGCGGATCCCTCCGCGGTGGGCCTTTATCGTTTAGCCTCTCCAGCGGACAAATTGGTGTATTTATCTCATAACCGTTTAAATCAAGGTAAAACGCCTGTAAGCTGAATGAATTCGTACGGGCAGGATAGCGAAATTAGGAGCATCCGAAGGAGGCCAACTACTGGAGGGCTGTTGTTGGCTCGAAATATTGAAATTATTCCAATCTAATTCCAAACGCAGGCCGACAACCATTCCAGCATAAACCGTCCAGCGGTACGCATGTGTATTGAGAGGTATTGAAAACGCCAAACATATAGCCTGCGATAGCTTAAGAATGTTCAGTGTTGAGTTAAACTAACAGCAGTAGCGAGTTGCAGCTAGAGAAGTGTGGTATTAAGCACTTAGTGATAATGCCAAGCAAGTGATTATACTTTCCTGTTTTTTCGCGTTGTAGAACTTGAACTACAGAAAGACAAACTAGGATTCGCTGTTACTTTGTTGTAGGAAGATAAATGCTAACGTGACCTCTTTAGCTCTAGGGAGTCAACCGAGCTGTAGTAGATAACATTTAAATTTGTATTTTCCGTATTCAATTTTCACATCGCCAATTCGACATAGGGCATAGTGATGTACATTTTATATAGCCGTGTGTTCGGATCCATTTGATGCCGAATTGCTCTTCACGTTCCTAATAATTTTTAATCATACAGTTAACCGCGCTCGCATCGCAACGTTCGATAGCTTCTCGCGTACGAAATTAGTTCTAATTGAATAAAGACTCGCCGCTTAATGTGGCCGCGTTCGCATTAAATTAGTAATTGAAAAAATCCGTTTAAATTTTCTCGTTCCGTCCTCCGACTCTCTCTTTTAAGGTCCTAGTATTAAATAGGAAATGAAGCTCTATCGGAATGCAGGTGCCATGATTGGTTTGTTCGATTCAGACGCGACGACTACTCAGTGAACGATAAGGGACGGCGGGCCAGAAATTGTCCAGGACACCGGAAATCAAGGTAGCCAGCGCCGTACGAGTTAACAAGCCTAGCAGGAATTTTTATTAAAAATCATGTGAAAGAAACACCTGATTGAAAAGAGCGGAAACATACTTGTACATCTAGTAGATGTGCTTTATTTAGCGCAATAATTTGGGGAACGGGAAACATTAGGCAATTTCACAGATACAATGTATGGGTCGAGGGTATTTAACGGATAACGGATATAACATACTTAGCGGGATCACTCTCGTTGTGTGTGTGTGTGTGTCTCTGTAAACTGGCCGCAGCCATTTATAAAACTATCATACATGATATAGAAAAATCTTTTCCTTTATAACTTCCGATTCTTCAAGTATGTGCGTCAGTGCAATTACCACCCCATCGGATTGTTCGGGTTTGGCGCTCCTGGAGCCCCAGGCTGCTGATGTTGCTGTGCTCCGTACGCCCCGGGGTACGTACCATAGTATGCTTGCGGCATAATGTTCGATGCCGGGGGAAAACCAGTAAATGCTAAAAAGGAAAAAAAACACATCCGGACGTTACGATCGGTTTCAAACAAACGGAAGCGTGTCATTTGTGCCATTTTGCGTACGTACCTGACGGATAGGGCATGGTACCGTAGGGGTTGAAACCTTGCGGCATCGGCGGTGGAACGTATCCGGTGAAGCCGGCCGAAGGGGCTACACCACCACCGTACGCTCCCATCGCGGGGATGCCTTGCATCTGCTGCGGATAGGGCACTGGTGGGGCTGTGCCCAAACTGCCACTACCGGAGGGGGCACTAGCGGACGTTCCTGCCGCAGCCGTCGTTGACGTGTGGTGGGTAGGAATGACGGGCGTAACGGCCACCGGGGCCTGTCGACTCGACTCGTGTGTCAGATCTTTCATCAGCTCTTCCTTTTCAGTTTTGCGCGCGAAGCAATAGTCGCTGATCTTGCTCTGGAAGACTAGCAGAATCTCCGTCAGCCCGTTGTAGAACGTTTCGCCCTCCTGTAGGTATCCCTGGAGCTCGGTGAACACATCGTACGCAGCCGCCAGCTCCGACAATGTCTTGTCGCGCTGGTCCGTCGACGTGCCCGATTCGGCGATAAACTTGTCGTGCGCGTCGCGGATGTCCACAACTATCGTTTGCTGGCGGGCGAGCGACTCGCCGACCTGTTCCCGTAGCGGAGCGATCTCTTTGGCGATCACCGCCATCACCCCGTCGAAGGGGACGCCCTTGGCGGAGAGCGCAGACAGGAGGCGTTCCTTCAGATCGATGGTAAATGACTTCAGTTCCGACTCGATGCACTCGCGCTCGACTTTGATCGTTTCAACCGCCTCCATCAGCGAGCGTAGCCGCTCGGCAGCGGAGGAGTTCGACGCCTGGCTGTTGCTGGTACGCGAGGACGGAACCTCCTTGGTCAACTGGTCGGCCGTCATCGAGAGGAGCTCCAGCCCATGCCGGTGGTTGGCGAACTTCTCACGTATTACCTTATCTGCGGCCGTCGCGTTGTTGACGATTGTACGATACTTTTCACCGTTGCCACGAAACGTTCCGGCCAACTTGTCCGACGGTGTGCGTGTCCAACGATCCTTGAACTGTGCGCGCAGCTGATTGTCCGATTCGCGCTCTTCGTCGAGCATGCGGAAGGCCTAGACAAATGGAAAGAATTGAACAATAGCTCATGATCCTCTACTAAAATATGCAGCAGTTTCCCTACGAAGATGTTGTTAATTTGGTCTGGGAATCTCACGTCAACTTAAATCGCCTATGAGTAATAGTATTATCTTTCCTTCGCTGGATAACAAGATAAGATAATCTCTGTATCAAATCGACGAAGCGATTGCATCTACTGTAAATCGACCATACGTTACACGTGCACAAGCAATGAAAATTCATGGCAATTTCCTGGCAATTTGACCTATCGTTTCATGATTTTACCTCGTCAAGAATTTCCATATTCCTGGTGAACAGTTCCGGCAAACGCTCGATCAAATCCTTCAGTTGCGCTATTCCACCCTTCTCTCGCACCGCAGCCGCCTTTTCCTGCAGTGACGGTGGCAAGCTGTCACCCGAGGCAGTTACTTCAACAATGGCCGGAAGGTTCAAGCTCGACAGTAGCCCATTCAATGCCGTCGTGGCTTCCCGAAGTCGCATAATCTCACAATTGACCATTTCCGACTTTCGCCCCTCGGCTGCCGAAAGAGCCTGATTGACCTCAACCGGCACGAGCGCCATAAAGAGATCCTTAAACCCTTCGCTCAGGTTTGTTGGTACGGGCAGCACCTTCGCCAGCTGGGCCTTCCCTGGACCGGGCAAGCCGTTGACATCAGGGATGATTTCGTTGTAGATGAAGTCGTTGTCCTTCTTCGCCTCGACGAGGTTTTTCTGGGCCCTGTTGGCGTACTCCTGGAAAAGCGCCGGCTTCGAGGCACGCGACTGCGCCGTCCGAAAGAGCTCCACCGCCTTCTGGAGCCTACTGATTTCCTCTCCAAATGCCTTGTTTGCCTTCGAAACTAAACTATGGTAGAACATAGTGAGGGCGTGCATTGCAGCCTGCCGGCCGGCCACCTGCGGTATCCATTCTTTGTCCCATAGCGTACGCACGCTGTCTCGCTGCATCGAGCGCAGTGCCTCCGAGTACAGTTCCTCGCACTGGGCGCAAAGTTTCGCCACCACCAGCTCCTTCATGCTGTCCTTGATCGCTTTGATGACAAACATTTCCTGTGCCTGTGCCAACATGAGATTGCCAAGTGCGGTCAGACTGTCCTGCGACAGGTCGGGCGTCGGTTCGCCCTGGATCGTGGCCGAAGCGAGCGTTTTCAGGTAGGAGAAGATGCCCGCACTCTGCTGGAACAGTTTCGCCGCCTGCTTCAGTCCATCGTCGTTATCGATGCTCTTATTGCTAGCGAGGCAGCTCTGCAGGGCGGCTATGTTGAACAGCACGCACGTTCTTTCGTAACCGAGAGATGTTAATGCTGCGAAGTGAAGTCATCGTGATTATGAGGCAAGGTAAAAGTGGATTTACGAATCGTGGAATATATTTTCCCCATTCTTCCTTTCTTGTTGCCCTATTATTTACTCACTCAAACTGATACGGCCGCCGAAGATCGATCCCTTGTCGAAGGCATCCTTCCATTTAAATGGCACCTGCAGCTCCTGCACCGGAATTTTTGGTTCGAGCGCACAAAGCTGATCATAGTAGCGATAGTTCAGGTCCAATCCGGATTCTTGCTTGTCGAACACCTTCCATACTGCTGTATTCCGCAGCGTGTTCAACTCTGAGATTGCTCCATTGATGGCGTTCAACTCTTCCGTCTCTAGATTTTGGTAATTGCTCTGAATGAGCGTTTTTAGTGGTTTGGCAACGTCCACTTCGGCTGGTTTTTTTAGTGGCACAGACAGTAGCTCCATCGTCAATTTTTGTTGCGCTGGCCAAACTGGGAACACTTTCGATTGGAAACTGATGAATGAAACTGTTCACACCCCGAAACGCTGCTTGTCGAAGGCACAGTTCGCTAGCGTATGAAATTATTCTCTGCACAGTCGTATAATGAAAACTTCTCTTCTTATTAGTTATCTCCAGTATGATTCATACGAAGCAATTTCTTCGGTCGACGGTTTGACAAACAAGCACAGGTACGAACGCTGGTGCATCAGAATGCTTTCAAGGTTACTATAACGGTGCAGTTGGTTCACGATCGTTGTGCACTATCGATATGCACAAGCCAATAGCTTTTTCAGAAGCCTTAAGGCAAGGAAATGATTTCAATATTATGGAATGAGGTTCAGCAAAATTTGAAAAATAAAATTTTTGTATCTATTTTCGCTACTTCCCTTTTTTATTTACTATATGCTTCTACAATCACGGAGCCATCTGACATTCACTGACAACCAAACCAGCTGATGCGAAAACAGGTAAACATTGGTCTAATCGGCACGGAATAAACATTAGATTACGATTATCGTGTAGTCTACCGTAGAATCTGGGATCTAAACGACGTGTGGCAATAGGAACAATGAAGAGCCTAGCAGAGCGTTCAAATGGTTCACTGTATTGGTGGCTGCTTGCCACGCTATTGCTGCCAATAGCCATTCCAACCCTAGTGTTTAAGCTGCTATCCAAAATAAGAGAAAAGCGGTATGTTCGCAGTTTGAAAGGAAAGGTAGGTACCGAATTATTGGTAACACAGAAGTTTGTTTTTCGTGTAGTTTAAAAAACAATTACTATTACTTTCTTACACCAGGTAGTTATCATAACTGGCGCCAGTTCAGGACTTGGTGAAGCGTTGGCGCATAGTTTTTTCCTTGCTGGTTGTAAAGTGATTCTTGCTGCCCGGAGAAAGGAGGAACTGGAGCGTGTCCGCAAGGACCTCTTGGCGATTCATACGGTTCGTGCGTGTGTGAGAAAATCGTAATTCGTTTGAATTTGCTAAATGTTTGCACTTCTTTCCCAGACCGTGCCTACGCATCCACCAATCATTCTTCCATTGGACCTTTCCGATCTGAACAGTATTACGGGAAAGGTACAGGAAGTACTGGAAATTCACGGCGCAGTCGATATTCTAGTCAATAACGGAGGCGTAAGTGTACGCGGGGACGCGCTCTCGACGGCCATCGACGTCGACATACGGATCATGCTGGTCAATTACTTTGGCACCGTTGCCATGACGAAAGCTTGCCTCCCGTCGATGATAGCCCGAAAAGAGGGCCGAATTGTGTGCGTTTCCAGCGTGCAAGGAAAGTTTGCCATCCCGCACCGCTCGGCGTACAGCGCCTCGAAGCATGCTCTGCAGGCTTTCTGCGACAGTTTGCGGGCAGAAGTGGCGAAAGATAACATAAATGTGACGCTCATTTCGCCAGGCTACATTAACACGTCCATGTCGTTAAATGCACTCACAGGCTCTGGTCATGCATATGGAAGTAAGTAATTTGGTCTCTTCAGTGTATGAAATGATCATTGTCCCATTGTTTTTTTTTTTGTTGCTAACTCTACTCGATTGCTTAATTTAATTTCAGAAATGGATGCAGCAACGGCTGGAGGCGCATCACCCGAAGCCACAGCAGCCAGTATTCTTACGGCAATTGCGCGGGATGAGAAAGACATCATGTTAGCACCGCTCGCTCCGCGGGCAGCGTACTGGTTGAGACATTTGATGCCTCCAGTTTATTACTGGATTATGCAGAAACGTGCGGAGAAGTTAACTGACTAATCAAGGACAGTGTGTTGCATTCCATTTAAGTTATTGAGATTATCGGTTGTTTTCTCTAAGTACATGCAAGTTTTTTATTTGTTATGCTCTATGTTGGTGGCTGTTTTTTTTATCCATTGCGCTAATCATATGGTGCACAGATATGAATAAAGTTCAAACCGAAAGTACCAAATTCAGACACGTCAGACTATTAAATTATTACAATTCACGTTAGACATTTTATCTCCGAAACAGAAAGATAAGGGTAACGTTGGATCTGCCTTCGCATTTACCACCACACAGCATTGGCCAAAGGTCGGGTTCAAACGACTGAAGGCATTAAATAGAAAAGCAATTACGACAATGATCAGCAATTTCCAGTGTCGCCATTTCTTCATTTCTATCATTCTACGAGACTATGGCACGATAATTGCCTTTGCAGTCGCCGGGATGTAATGGGCTTTTAATGTGGTCTGAATGGCGAATGGAGCGCATTTCGTACGTGTTATTCCTATTGGTTGGACGTTGAAAAAACGATAGAAGAATTCTTGTATTACAACATGCAAATAAATCAATGATACAATGGACGACGACTTCGGGTGAGGATGGGAATGCTTTCAACACGAAGGTACCAGCCACTCTTGGCTCGTTCATTTTTTTCCATGTTTAGTATTCAGGTAAATAGAAGGATAATAGAAAAAGTTATTATGCGTTTTTCGAAGTGTGTTTCGATTAGACAAAGTCCATAAAGTTCCATTGAAATTCGTTTTGTTTTCAAGTTTTCAAACATGGCTCTCCGATAAAATATACCACAGTTCGACTACACTTTAAAAGGGGGAAAAAATGACAACGGTATTTCAATACTATCGTAAGATTTATTCACATCCAATTGTTGAGGATAAAACTTTCACTCTGCACACATTCCATCCCTTAATGCTAAGTACTTTTCGGCAATGTTATTTAATTGTTTACAACCACGGATGCCACGCGGGATCCATCAGACAGAGGTTGTCTGCGTTGGTTGCGACATGCACAAAGGTACTCATCCGGTTCGACTCGCCACTGTCGATGCGCGACAGATTGTTCAACCGGCCCATAATGGTACCGACGGCCTTGTTGACCGTCGTGATGACCGTCTCTGCGTCGATTTCGATCGATGCGTTATCCTGCTCGCCTGCGCTGGCAGCGCTGGTGGGGGTAGAACTGTTGGTCGAGGGCTGCGACGACCCCGTTGGCGTGGTGGAGGAGATATTGGCGGCACTGCCTATTACGGCTACCGCCGTCGCTCCCGCTTGGCTGGACTGGTCGAGCACCTTCTCGTCGATCAGTCGCTTCTTGTGGAACGCGATGATTTCGTCCTTCAGGATCGCCTTCAGGATCGTGGTCAGCTTGAAGCTCGGCTGTATGAAGCAGCGTGCGGTGGCGACGGCAGACGCCGTGAACGGCCCGGCCACACCGACCGACGAGATAAACTCGGCAATGTTCGGCGTCAGGCGGAACGGTACCGGCCGGCTGATGTCAAGGAAGCCCGTGCTGTCGTCCATCTCGAAGCGGAAGTAGGACACGTTCATCAGGCCCGAGTCCTGGTGCAGGTAGATCATGTCCGGATTCAGCCGCGTCAGGCAGAGGGCGTACTCGAGCAGGCAGGAGAGGGACAGCTGCAGCGTAAACATCTTCCGGAACTGCCAGTAGTCGGTGGCGCAGGGGAACGTCCGCACGGCCCAGTCCTTCAGCAGCGTCTTCGGGACCATCGCCGACTGCGTTTCCTTCAGGATGTCGCGCAGGATCACGTGATTGGTGGGGGAGCCGCGGGCCTGAATAATCCCCAGGCGATCATAGTACCGCTTGATCGGTTCATCGTGCTCCATGTCCAGCTTGGCGCAGCACGATTTGTACACCTCGAGCAGGGACACGCTTGCCGGGTTGTCCTCGACCAGCCGCATCTGTGGCGAGACAGCAACGACGCGCGGCACTGTCAGATAGAGGAACCGCCGGGACGTCTCTTTGCGTTTCACCAGGTACGAGTTGAGCATGCGAAGCAGCTGCAGGAGACGCTCTTCGCGGCGCGCATCGGCAATGCCCATATCGTTGACCACAAGGTACGGGTAGATTTTGCCGTTCGTGCCGCGGATGTACAGCCTCCGGGCGGCCGTGTTGTGCTTCTGCACGATGTCCACCCTCGGCATGAAGCGCGCGATGCGTATGTGATAATGGGAGTTCTTCGGCAGCAGCAGCTCGCCGGGAAGCTCGACCTCGGCCGTCTTTTGGCTGAAGTTGGACAAAAACCGACACTTTTCCTCGATCAGGAACGACCTAGAAGAAGGGGGCAAAAGTTCAATAATAAAAGCAAACCAATGGAAACCATCAATAAAACGTGAATGGCGCGTGCAAGTCCTACTTACTTCGGTAACTGTTTCGTTTTGCTTTCGAGGATCTTAATCCACATCTTCAGCTTCGTAATAAGATTGTGTAGCTTTATGGCACCGGGCTGGGAAAAGTCGAAATCACTCGTAAACTGACCCTTCATCTTCTGGAACAATGGATCCTGTACGGTGGCCTGGGCCCGCCGCGCCAGCGATTCCGACGCGGCAGAAGCGAACGTGGCCGACACCGAGCTGGAGATGTTTTCTGAAAGGCAAACGCGGAGGAAATTCGATATCATTTGCATCAAGCACAAGCCACATCACATCCTAGACTGATTGACGAAAAACATTAATTTTGTCCTTACCGATTCCAATGCCGAAGGTGGACACCAGCTTCTTGATGAAGTTCAGCGTATGCTGCGTGATGGTGGACTCATTCACCGCGCCCCGATTATCGAACGCGATCGCGTAGCACTTGGTCAAGCCCTGGCGCAGCTGACGCAGCACCTCCTCGTACCAATTTTCCCGGAACCACACCATCTGATCGATGATGCCCTCCAGTGAACTCAACACGGTCGGGTGGATGTCACGCTGGAGGTGCATTATCTTCGAGCAGCGCCACATGGGCGGCGTGGCACGGATTGGCGTCGTGTTTGTGGGAGCACCAGCTCCCGTCGGGTTTGCTCCAGCCACTCCAGCTGGCGTTCCCCCGGAAGCGACTGTCGCTGCAGAGCCGGGGGCAGAAGTCGAACTTCCATCCAACGTGGCCGGTGCCGTTAACGGTCCGGACGTTGCCGGTGTACCGTTCACGGTGGCGTTTGCTTCCGCGCCCTTTGAAGCCTTCTGCTGCTGCTGTACGATGGAAGCTTGCTCGAGGCTCTTATAGCGCTCGCGCTGCTCAATCTTTAGCGTCAGATAGAGTGTCCGGATCGGGAAGTATACCGCCTGCGGGAACATGCGGCCGACCTGGCTAAGCAGGTTCATAATGACGTTGCCCTCGTACTGCACCAGACTGCAGAGCAGCTGCGGGATCCACGGGACCCACTGGCCAGGTGGTACGCCGACCGCGTACTTATCGAGCGCGTCGAGCAGCGACGACTTGTCGTCGTCGTACGACAACAGCCAGAGCACCTTGGCGAGGTATTTGCGCGACTTGCTCTCGATCTGGCTGCGGCAGGCGTGCAGGAAGCAGGTGACGGCTGACACCCCGAGGTGAATCTGCCGGTAGTCGCGGGTGAAGATGTGCTCCAGGTAGTCGCCCCAGAAGGCCCACGCCTTGATGAGCGTGTCGTGCAGCTGGGTCGCGGCGCTGAACGCTTTGTTCGCTTCCTCCGAGCGGCCGGTCTGCGCCAGCAGCAGCCCCTTTAGGGCGAAGAACTCGGCCGTCATCTCTTTGGTGAAGTAGTCGAGGTTCGTCGGTTCGATCACCTCGAGGGCCTCGTTGAGCTCGGCCCTGTTGGTGACGGAGGCCATCTGCAGGCAGCACTTCACTTGTTGTCTGATTTTCTGTGGAATGCGCAAACCCAAAAATAAGTCAATGATTCGCTGCGCAATTTCGGTTCAACATACATTGAGTGTCAAATAACTTGTTACCTACAGAAAAGAAAGAGAGAAAAGCAAAACATTGTTCAACTTTAATAGCGGTAGATTAGTAGCAGAACATGTTGTGACAAGTTTTCGTAAAATTCAATTCAACAATTTTGTCCCTTAAATTTTCTTCGTATTTTAAATAGCGAGACATAAGAAAAAGCGAAGTAAGTATCCTTAGCAACGGTTAGAAAAATTCATCCAAGCGAACACAGCATGCGACAACGTGTTTTTCCAAGGTTTCTAAACACTTTACCGGGTGGCTCATAGTGATGTTTGTCATATTCTTCGTGTTCCATAAAACCAAAGCGGAGTCAATCTGTAGTGCATCTAGAAGCCCTTCGGATCTACCTAAAACTAACCGGACCTGAAAGTGTTGCTTATACCGGGCCAAGCTGCCGACAACGGAGAACATTTGCCAGTTTTACATTACTAATAACAGTAAGTATCGAATGTTCTCCCGATTTTAACGATTCCGACTCAACAGTGGAAAGTTGTTCAACTACACTACTGATACCTAGGTCGACGGTTTCTTTGCATCGGACAAAATGGCGGGATGGAAAGCCGCTGGGTTGAACTACGTGACCTATTCCAAAATCGCGGCCGATTTGTTACGGAAAGCCTTGAAACCTCCGCAAAGAGCTCTCGCAGCACAACGAGACAGGTCTCAAATCAAATTGACCAAATGGCACGACGGAAAACCGAAAAACAAATTAGGGCCGAGTGAGTGAAAACGACGCTAACAACACGGGATGTTTGTAGCAAGAGGAGAACACATTCCTATAGATTTCCATTCCTAGTGAATAGACTGGACAGCAGAACAATTTCAAATAAACAATTGTGAAGTTGTAGTACACAACTTAAAAGAAAAAAAAATCAACCAATAACTACTTTTAATTGTTGATGTGATTTGGAACTATCTTCGTTTCTAACCTTCCGAGCTTCAGCAACAAAAGATGAAGGAAACGTTTAACGTTCGATATGTGAGAGCAATGGTGACAAAAATGATCGCCCACCTAGAACGACGCCCTACTTTCACGAGTGAACTGATTTTAACTCACCTGGAAACAGTCCACAACCGGTACCGAGGGGATGGTGTAGATCCGCGACAGCGAATCCTGGCAGACGCTTGTGAGGTTTTGCTTGCGCGCAATCTTGCCGAAATGGATGATGGTTTGTGCGGATGCGTGCGCACCCAGCATGCACTGCGCGTTTGGTTCGTTGTTCTGCTCGACGTGCGCCGTGATGATCTGATAGTGATGCTGGCGCCAGGTGAAGATGTCGCTCCAGTGCGACAGGTCGTCCGCGATAACCGGCAGCCGGTTGCGCCAAGTCTTCACGATAGCTTTCATGTCGTGCAGCGAGGTGTTCCGGTTCTGCAGCAGCCCCTGGTGGATCTGGCTCGCCTCCTGCAGCTCCATGATCTGCTGCGAGGCCTGCAGGATCGGCAGGTGGATGTGCGACACGATCGGTGGCAAGCGGCGCCACTCGCGCATGCAGTACGCCGACGCCATCTCGACGTACCGCTCGACCGACACGCTGCCCGCGAGCTGCGGCTCCTCCTGGCTCAGGATGGCCAGGTAGCCCCGGTACAGGTTGATCTTGTAGCCGACCTGCTTCGGGCAGGACTGCTCCACCTTCAGCAGCGCCTGCTTCATCAGGTTCCAGTCCGGCACGCGCCACGCACTGTCCATGATCAGGTAGGTGTTCTTGTCCCGGCACAGCTGCCCGAAGTCCATCAGGATGTCCCACTGGTTCAGCTCTTTCGCGCACCGTATCCAGTGCGTCTCCCACAGCTGCATCTCGCTGTTCATGTCCGTCGGCGTCTGGCCGGTGCTCAGATCCTGCTTGAAGCGTGACATCGCCGAATCGTAGATGCCCTGGGCCTCCTCGAAGTATCCCATCTGTTCGTGCGCGATCGCACGGCTCGTCTCGGCGTACTTGGCGTACTTCTGCCACAGGCCCGCCCAAAGGTCCTCCTCGTGCAGTGCCGAATACATCTGCGAGAGGGGCTCGCGCACGATCGAACAATCGCGCATGCCCTGATCGTCGTGGTCGACACAGTCCGGCAGCAGCTCCTTCACGTTCGCCCAATCGTCCGCCAGCGACTCGAGCATCAGCGTCATCCGGTGCCAGAGGTTGTGCGCCCGGCCCAGGTACCCCATCAAGTTCGGTGGAATATAGACGGGCGGTTGGCACTGGGCGAGCGCTTCCACGAAGGTGTGCAGGGCGCTCGGGTTGCAGTCCCGCTGGATGATGTGCGCGCCAGACGCGAGGAAGGGAATGATCTCCCGGTCGAGCGATTGCTGCTGGATCGGATCGAGCACTTCCCACAGCTTGGGGAACATGTCGAGCCATACCTTCTCCGCCAGCTGCGTGTCCATATGGCAGAGCTGAGCCGTGGCGACGAGCAGCTGCTCCGTGCGCACCTTCCGGTTTGCCTCCATAAACTCGGCCTGCCGACTGATGAGCTTCGCTAGGGCCGCGTGGCGGTTCGCTACCGGTCGTTCGCTTTCTTCGTGGCGGGAAATGTTGGAGTCCACGCTCATGTCCATATCAAACGCGTCCTCCTTGTCCTCGATCGGGTCGAACGCGTCGGTCGAGTCGTTGGGGATCGTTGTGTAGATCACGAAATTCTTACGCTCTTCCGCATCGGCATAGTTGATCACCTGATAAAACAAAACAAAACATCAATCAAAATCGTCAAAAATCATAATGGCAATCAACGAAGGCACTTACCGATGATATACTGGGCAACAAGTGGGTCTGCACACTGTTCTGTATCTGCGTGGTCGTGTTGGCGGTCAGTATGAGCAGCTCGATGCACTGCTTGATCCAGTAGTGCTGACCGATCGAGTCCCATGAGTGCGAGCAGATGAGATACAGCAGGCGGTCATGCAGCCGGCGGCGCATCGAGCCATCGAAAACTTCGAAAAATTTCGCCCTTATCCGCGGCACGGTGCAGCGCAGTCCGGCCACAAACGCCGCCTCGAGCTTCGAGGTCAGCTCGGTCGCCTTCAGCACCTCGTCGCGGTAGATGTAGTTGACGAGCTCGAGGAACTGCCCGTTGAGTTCCAGATCGTCGGCGAACCGTTTCTCCACGTACTGCATCAGCTTCACGAGCAGGATCGACTTTTCGCGCAGCGTCGGCGCCTGCTGTACCGTGACCGGCGTGTTTTTGTTGCTCTTCATCCACTCCTCGATGATCTTGACGATCGCCTTGATCACCTTCGAGTCGTTGCTCTTCTCGATCAGACCGACCAGTATGGCGCCGATGAACAGCTTGCGCATCTCGACGCTCATCACGACGACCCGGTTCTTCACCAGATCCAGCGACACGACCAGCAGCTCGAGGGCGATCGTGCTCGTGTTCGCCACGTCGCTCAGCGATGCCCCGGCCCCGAGGCCACCACCGACTCCCGTCGAACCGACGCCACCCCCCGCCCCGCCGACCATTCCGCTCGGGCCGGCGCCTACGCCGCCACCCAGCGCTCCAACGAACCCGCTCAGGTGGTCCTTCGTCAGTCGGTTCAGCAGCCGCATGAAGGGCACTATCAGTCGATCGATGTACCCAGGGTTGTTGGCGCAGGCCGCCTTCAGCGTCATGAGCGTGCCGAACAGCGAGGAGGGATTTGCCTGGGACGTCTTCTCGTACGTCGCCAGGCCTTCGTAGATCATGCGCGAGATCGTGCTGTAGAGTGTCTCCAGGTCGTCGCACTTGTGCTGCGAATCGGTGGGAAAGATGGCCATCAGCCGGGACAGCAGCCCGTGCATGAGCTTGATGACGCGCGTGTTCGAGCAGGTCACGCAAGCGGACAAGCCACGCTGCAGCGGTCGAAGCATGTTGAGGATCTGTTCCTTCTTCAGCACACCGAGGAGGAACGTGAGCAATTCCAATGCTGTGCAAATGTTCCCGATGCTAGCCTGCTGTGTCTCCACGCTGAGGAATATCTTGTCCAGCCACACAAGCTTCAGGTCGACCGGAATGTCCGGTTTGATGGCGAGCTTCAGTAGGTTCACGCAACGTCGCGACAGGTTGTCTCCCGTCGTGACGATGCCGGGCGTGCCGGGCGTAACGTCGTTGATCTGACACGCCATTCGGAAGAGGAAGTTCAGCACCGTATCGTACTGCGCGCGGTCGATCGGGCGGGTCGAGCCATCCGCCTTTGCAGCGGCAGCTGCTGCCGTGGTCGACGAGGTCGACGGCTGAGGATCGCTTTCTCCGACCGCTTGCTTCTTCTTCACTCCACCCGCGACTGTGTCGTCATCCATTCCCGAAGCGGTTCGCTTAACGGCACCGCCTACCTGTTGCTTATTTGTACCGTCAGCCGCTTCGCTTCCTTCCGAGCCGAGCGTCCCCGTTGTTTCCATGGCTTCATCGGCACCGGCTGCCGGAGGACCTGCCTCACCATCACCACCAGCGCCTGCGGCCGCCGCTGCCTCATCCGCTTCATCTTTCACGCGCTGCATCTCCCACTTGATGATGACGTCGGCCAGCTCGATCGAAAGCTTCCGATACTCGGCCGACGTGTTTCCGACGTAGCCGAGGCGGTGCATCGAGTTGATCATTTGTTGCACGAGATGGTGCCGCACGGGATAGTAGACCTTGTAGTGGCGCACGATGAGCTGCAGGATGTGGAACAGCTGCTGCATCGAGTGGCCCTCCTCGACGATGATTTTCTTCGTCCAGTGTGTGAGCATCGTGTTGCCATCTTCCATACGGAGCGGCATCGCTGGCGTTAGCACCTCCAGTGCCTGCTGGACGACCTTGCGGGCTTCGACGGCGTGAGCTTTCAGCAGCGAGTGGAATACTGCAAACCGGAGAAGTCAAAATAAAACGTATTGTGTGAAGAGCCATGTCGAACAGCTAGTGGCAGATCATTACTGCAATTGCTTACCTTGCAAGACGATTCGCTTGTGGATGGCCAACCGAGCGATGATGTGACTCAGCAGCAGGTGCCCGTGGTACCGGGCCGACGGATCGACGCAGTTCTTCGGCAGCAGGCACGGCCACGCAAACGTCATCAGGCGTCGAAGCTTGTTCCCTTCGCGCTTGTTGTTCGCATCGCCGTCGTGGATGTGTGGGGACGCCTTTTCCACCAACAGACATGCGAACTGGAGCAGCGCGATCCGGACACAGTCCTCGTTGGCGAACGGTTTATCCGGATCGATCACCTTGTTGATGAACACCGACACCACGTTGCTGTCGTCCTCCTGGTACGGAGCCGGCGGGGCTCCGACCAGCTTGTTTCCCTCGCCCTTCTCGAAGCTGAGCGCGAAGCTCGGTATGATGATCATCGTGAGAATCTTCGCCTTCAGGTCCTGTGCCAGCTCTGGGCTGGTGAACACCTCCACGAACTGGAAGAACGCCTTGCGCTTCCACTCGACCGTGTAGCTCTGACAAACGGTGTTCTGGAGAAAGTCGCGCAGAAACTGGAAATCGGGCACGAACCGTAGGCACAGTGCACGGAGCAGTTGGAACAGCAGCAGGATCTCGTTCGTGTTGTAGGAGAAGTATTCGATCAGAACCTTGGCGATCAGGTGCCACAGATCACACACAACGGCTGTTTGGCATGTCTGTAACGTGAAAAGAATATTCGTGGGTCAATGAAAACATTACTGTCGTTGTTGTTCGCTTGCTTTCAACATCTAAGTAAAATGCTCGTATAACTAAAACCACTCACCTTGTAGAGGTCATTTTTCCATATGTTCTTCAGCGCAGTTATGATTTCCACCTGTCCCGTAATCCACGGCCCGTCGAACTCCACCAACATGTGAATGATCAGAACCGCCTGATGCTGTGCTTCGTAGCGCTCTTCGTATGTCTTCGCCCCGGCATTGGCGGCTGCGGAGGATTCCGAGTTGAGTAGTATGAGCTGCGTCAGGCGCGAGCCCTTCAGCTGGGCCGCATTGCGGAACGATACTCCGTCCTTGTGGCGCAGCAAAAACATCGAGAAGCGGTTCCACTGTGCGTCCTTCATCACGGCATCGCTCAGCAGCAGCTCGACCGTTTCCTTCGGATAGCGCAGCAGGAATTTTAGCAGCGCCGGTCTGTACGGTGAAGACGGTTCGATCTAAAGCGAAGAAAACATAATTAATCCCGTGCTATTCCGCCTTTGCCACTGATCGTAGGCGCTGGTCAAGCCATGCCACCCCTTACCATTAAATTCTTCTCCGCCTGCAAGATCAACTTGCAGAGGCTCTCGATGAACTTAGGTGACGCGGCCGGTATCTGGTGGAAGATGCCTAGGATTGTCACGATCTTCTTCTCCATCTCGCTCGTCTTCGAGGTGGCAAGGAAGTTGCCCTTATTGTTGGCGATCGTCACCTCGAGCATTTTCTTCAGTATCTGCAGCAGCGAGTCACACAGCTTTTCATTGAACATTGCTGGGAACAGCTGCGTGAGGTAAGACAGGCGGCGCGTTCCACTCAGCGTGAGATTGCGATAATCGCCGAGCAGCAGTAGCAACGGGCGTATCACTGTGTGGATCTGAGGGGGCACGATTTACAAAGCGAACGAGCAAACGTTAGTGTTTTCTATCCGTTCCAGAGTGTCAGTGGTCACACTTACCGTTTCCTTGGTGACGGTGCATCCCCGCAGGAAGTTTTTCATACACTGGAACGCTGCCTCCTGCAGCTCGACGTTGTTTTTCTCGAGCGCCTTGAACAGGATGCCAAAAATTTTGTCCCGGGAACCGTTCGGTATGTAGTGGCAGGCGGCCAGCGCGTTCAGTGCACTTTTGCGCAGCGGCACCAGATTCGTAACCGTCTTGTAGCACTCCAGCTTGTTCAACGTGGCATCCTCCGCGTCCGAGAGCGTCAATACTTCGTGGTAGAAAACTTTGTGCGTCAAAATGCTGAGATCTAAAAGAGTATATAGGAAAACGAATTAATTTCCCTCGATCATGTTCTGTGACGATTTGAAACGGTGATTGCATCCGAATGCTTCCTTCAACACCATGTAATGGATAAAACATTCAACAAATTCATCCATTTCTCTAAATAAACTAGACTAACTAACCAGTTAAAAGAATCAAACAGAAAAGTGCGCATTTCTTTACGATTGTCTGAAACATACCAATAGTGAAGAGACGCGGTTCCAGCGTGGTACAGAAGGTGTTTCCATCCATCAAGCCAATCTGTGCGCTGGCTGGTTGATGACGCAAGAGATGCTTCTTTGGCGGTATCATATCCACCAGAACCTCCCGGTGTGGGCTCATCACTTCCGTGACGGTTTTTTCTTGCAGCTCCGCGATCAACACTAGCGAAGACATGGCCTGGAATGAAGAAAGTGGATCATGTTGACACCCTCTACATACTGAAACAACCGGTTCGAAACCAGTGAATCCCCGTCCATTTATGTTTGGGCGGTATGTGTTCTGTTTTCCTTACCGTCTCCCGCACGAGCGTGTGCGGACTTGTAACCTGGCGCACCAGCTCGTGGATCACGTCGTACATCGCCTTCTTTTGCGTGGCGAGCAGCTCCTCGTTCTTGCAGTCCTTCTCCAGTGGCGTCATGCAGATGCGGAGCATTTTCTCCAGGAACGTGCGCGCCATGTCGATCGCGCCGCTGGACACCTCGCCGGTCAGATCCATGATGATGAACATGAACGCCTTCAGAAAGACGAACAAATGCTGATACAGCCAGCGGAGGGCCATGTTCTGGTACAGGAACTTCAGTGCGATACACCCGCCCATTTTCGAGTACCACGGTCGCTCGTAGCAAAGTGCTGCCATCTTCTCACCGAGATAGTTCATCAGCGGCAGCCGACAAGCGCGCTCCTTGGAGCCCATAATGTTGGTGGCCGTCTCGAGGATGAGCACCATCGCCAGGTTGCCCGGTTTGCACAGTTCCTTCTCCTCGTGTCCCATAATTTCCGCGAGCGCATCGATCAGCACGAGCGGATCCATGCCCGCGTTGTTCAGCGGGAAGTGTTTGTGGAGGGGAAATGGTCCGGCCTGCTGCGCGATCGCAACCATCGTGTAGTGGCGGACGACGGCCACCATCGTCGGGAGAACGGAACCTCGCAGCTCCTTTGTGGCCGCCGCCACAAACATACCGGTGAGGGCCGTCTGGTGCGTCAGCCGGGCGCGCTTATCCAAGGCGATATAGTTCGCGGTCGGCACACACTGGATGTAGTTCTCGGTGAAGCTCGGGTGCATGAACAGCTTCTGCAGCGTGAACTTGTCGTCGTCGAGCGTGATCGAAGCGGCCAGATAGCATCGGATCACCTCCCAGCTCTGGCGCCAGTAGAACGGATCGGTCGTGCTGCACTTGAGGGCGTTAAACGCCGTCTCGATGACCTTGTCCACGGCGAAGTTGATCGGATTGCGATGGTCCTGGAAGTAGGCCACCACGGCCGGGTGGGTGACATCGTGCTCCTGGTACTTGAGCTTCTGCGGCTCGATCATCATCTTCCTGTTGCCACCGCCGAATTTGCCCAACACACGGAACGCCACCACGGCTGCACTGTCCTGGTTGCGAAGCGTGCGCCAAAGCGCCTGCATCAGATCGGCCCGCACAGGCTGGATGTGATCGTACAGGAAATCGGGCTGCAGATTGTCAACACAAAGCTCCAGTGTTCTCAAACCCTATGGATGGTGGAGAAGAAAAACATACTATTAACTGTCACCACAAACTTAACTCAGTAACGCCTTTCACTTACCTGACTGATGAGCGTGTGCGACCCGTTCAACGCTGACACAAGGGGATCCATCAGCATCGGCAAATAGGGGAGCAGGGAGGATAAACGCACCGGTACAGTCAAGCACAGTTCAACGAACAAGTCCTTCATATGCTGCTTGTGGAAGCCACTCTGCAGCCGGTTCAGCCCCTCGAGCAGATTCGGCAGCAGGGGCAAAAACTCCTGATAGAGCAGGTCGTGCGAACCCCCTCCGATCGAGCGAAAGAGCGCCCGAAGCAGAAGGAAATAGTTGTACGGTTCCTTGGCCGTCATAGCCAGCTCCATCGACCGGTTGACAATGTTGTGCAGATGCGGCCGTAGCATGTGTTCGTTTTCAGCGGCAAACAGGCTAACGCTACCGAACACCAGCTTGAACAGACGCAGATACAGGTTCGAACGTTCGATGTTCGAACCCATCTCGTCCATTCGCTCGAGCAGATACTCTACCAGCACCGTTGCGAACAGGGGGGACGTTTTCGGATTAGCCAGGAAAGAGTTCGCGATCACCTGTAGGTTGGTGTTTTTGTACAACCGGTCGACCATGAAGTCGATAGTAGAGGCGAATATTTCCTGAAAGTTCTGCGGGTCCATTGTGAGAAACTGGGGATGTGACGAAGCAAAAAAAGATGTATAGTAAATGCACTACTTTCGCCGCTCATCCTAGTGAGACTTACCACTCCACTGAAATGCTCCAGCACCTCCTTCTCGTCCTTGGAACGGGGCATCTGCAGTGTTTGCTTCTGGACGGGAATGGCCTGCGCCACGCCCAAACCTGCCGTGGGAATATTGATGGTGTAAATATCGAGCGTCTCCAGCGCCCAGTGGAACAGATCAATGAAGATAAGAATCTCGCTCGGGTTGAACAGTTTCGTCGGGCCTTGGTGTTCGTTCGGATTGATCGATCTCGGTGCCGGGCATCCCCAGGTGATCGTTTTTACACCGCATACAAGCGTCTTGATTAGGCTCCGATACTCTGAAACGTTCAGATTGCTCGGTACTGGCAGACCGATGCTGGTTGCTTTTTGGCCGGCGCTGTCGGTGCCGTCGACAGTGCAGGTACTGAGTAGATCCTTAGTCGGAGGCTCGCCCTGACCTGGTGTTGCGCCACCGTCGGTTGGTTTGGCTTTCCTAGGGAGGGGCAAACATGCTGCGTTTCAGAAGATGTTCAATTTTTTTGTTTTTAACTAAATATAACTCACCATTTCTGCATCAATTGAGGCAACTGTAGCTTCGCAATAGTTTGAAATTTGATCGTGAACACGCGCAGCATAGTTATCATCAGTTCCCGGGCGGGGACCGGTTCCACCTCACTCTTCACCCGAATACACTCTACCAGGTTGAGCAGCAACTTGCAGGACATCGTCTGAATGCTGGTCGGTAACGACTCGTCGTGAATATTTTTCGCAAACAAATGCACCGCCTTTGAAAGGGCCTGCAGGCTCAGCTGCTGGCGAATGTGGTGCACCAGGTCGGCTAGGGTCGAATAGGCCAATGGACGAAGGTTTTCGTGCGTAGTCCAACCCTTGCCGAGTAGCACGTCATCATCGAACAACTTCTCGATCATGGGCACAAAATCTGAAAGAGTCAACAATCATTGCTTTAGACACGTTTTCGTACCAGTTATTCATTACGTACGATTTCTAAACTCCGTCTGCAGAATATGTCTCGATGCTACCAGCAGCTCCTTCCGCAGACTGGCCACCTCTTTTGGGCAGCTTTCCAAAAGATTGATCATACCCTTCACCATCGTTGTGGCATGCGTGTGCACTACCTCTGGGAACAGGCGCAATATGTAGGCGGAAAAGGTGAGTGTTTTAATTTGCGCCCCCATGAAATCTACGTAAATCTCCTTGTTGAATCCTGGCGAATTTCTACAAACACAAAAAATATCAATTAACCGTGTCATTACTACCGAAACTATGTGACCATTCAGATCACTGCCCGGCACTTACTTATGAGCAAGCGACGGCTGTAAACTAATAGTGCTCATGACCAGCGGAATAAACTCTCCCACTTCTGGATGGAGATTTTGTTTGTAAATTTGATACAAAAGTACCACGATGATTGGTAGCTCCTGAAGTACCTTCAATGAATGTATACCCTTAGGTATCAGATTATACTACAAGTAAGAAAAGGAACAACACTTGGTCAATTAACGCTCAAACTCGCCGCAAGCACACTTTTATAGATGCTCGAATTACTCACCGCTGCTGTGGTTGTTTTTCCATCAGCCGTTTTCTTCTCCAATTGAATGGGTGTAACCGTGAAAATATCAGGTAGAATTGTCTCGAAGTTCAGCTCCTTCAGATCCTTTACCTTGATTGGTTGGCGCGGTTCAAACATGACGCCCATATGCTTTGGCAAATCGGTGTAAATCTTTTTCAAGTACGCCAGAAAGTCCTGAATTTCCGCATGAAATGGTGGCCGATACTGCTTGTGAATATCGACAATGATGCGTAGACACACGAGAACGTTCTCTTCGTTTTCAGTCTGGAGCAGTTTGATGGTCAATATAATGATTTGCTTGACAAACGGCCGTACCAACTCATTGTTCGGTAATCGGTGTATCATCTCCAAAATTAGCTTCCGTACCTGAAATACAAAACACATGGATCAGTTGTTCATTTGGCATATTTTCGATACAATTAAAATGCTGCTTACTTGTTGCATGTTAAATTCCGAAATGAACATTGGCTCGCCATCCTGGAGTACCTTCAAGAATACGCGCATAGCCAGATCCAGGAAGCTCTGATAACTACTGCACTGGGTAATCAGTTCGAAATGTTCGCTCAGCTCCTGCACTGCTTTTAGCTTGAACTCATCTTTTGCACCGGTGTCGTTCAGCATGTTTACGAAGCTTCGGAAGTGGCTCATCTGTGTTGCATCCACCGCCTGTTGCACAGTCGGCTGGGCGGCCGCATTTGCCGGGTAATTTGCAGCCATTGTACTATTGAGTAGAGGATTTCCTCTTCAATAAATCGAACGAAAACCCGCTTGAGCAGGATTGATTCCGTTCAGCAGCTAACAACGCCTGCCGAAGCACAGCCAAACTGAACTCCGCTACATTCACTACAGATGAGATGCTTCGAATCCACTATGATCAGAATATCGCCAACCAAGCTGGCAAGTTGTTTTCTTATGAACTACACAATTAGCTTGAAATATTAATCTATTTCGCTTCACGTTTTTCGCGTTTACTTTACGATGCCGCACCACAGCTCTTCACGAAAGCGTCGATGATTTTGCAGCTGTCATCCTGACAGCAGCACCGAGCGGAATAAACACGAACATTGGTGAGACAGGGACGTCAGCTGCGCAGTATGTCTAGACCTTGGTAGCCGTAAACCTGATTCTGCGAATTGGTATCAAAACAAACCGCTTCGTCTCTCCTGGCTTCTTGTACCGCACGCTTTCTGAGACGACGCTTCATTCTGAAAGCGAGAATCGACCAAAGTGATCCCGTTTTTTATTGCGTGCACCGGTCATTGACAGATATATTTTAGTGTGTATTTCGTGTTGGGGTGGAGTGCATATCGTAAACGCTGAATCGGTAATTGTTAATATTTATAATTTAGGAAAAAAAGAAATCTCGGTTAAAGGATCAGAAAACATTGTCTCGAGAGCCGGACGAACAAACCGTTTCAACATAGTGACCTATTTCTTGCAACCAACAATGTAGAATAATTCCGAGTTGGTACATCTCGTAGTTTTATATGTTCTCAGTTTTGGAAAACTGTGTCCACCCAACAATAGATGTGTTGAGCAACGCTGTACACCGTGTACGATACGAAATTTTGTTTAGTGTAAATTTGCACCATTGAAATTGTGTTTTTGCTATTTTTCAAAAATGAAAAATGGGTTCGTTGGCAAGGTGAAAAGATTCCTAGTTGGTACATGCCAGTATAACATTGTTACTTCAAGCTAACAAAAAAGAAAGTTGAACAATAATTGTAAATGGCTTTACCGTTACTTCATATTCAATACAATTCTGTATAATTGTGAACCATTTTATTCTCCAAAAAATCTTCGTTATGATGGAATGCGTACAATGTTTCAACAATGCTCGATCCTTTTTTTCCTCTTGCCCAGAACGACTAGTAATTATGTAACTCAGGACCCAGAATGCCCTGACTAGCTATCAACCAGAGGCAATCTTGTATAGGCAATTCATTTATAGGGGATGCTTTTACATTTTTATTCGAAATAGTATAATCAGTAATCTACAATTCGATATTATTATTGTGTTCCAGCCATGTCAAACATTGACATTGTTAAACCATTGTGGGATTTGAGCACCTTTTCTGGGCGCTTGAAACATTACTTCTGGATAACTGACCCGCGCACATGTTTTGCTACTGACGAAGAACTGGACCGTGCAAAGGATCTCTACTTAAGCATCAAGTGAGTACAAGGCTTATGGGCTTATATTCAGTATGTAAAACAAAAATTTCGTATATTTCCAGAGCTGGAACGATACCCCAAAGTGTGACCATAGATCAAATACATTACGCAAAGAAGTTATACGAAAGTGCTTTCCACCCGGACAGTGGAGAAAAACAGAATGTGTTCGGTCGCATGAGCTTTCAGATGCCGGGCGGCATGGCCATCACCGGGGCAATGTTGCAGTGGTACAAGTAAGAAATGATTCGATTTACTATATAACTTTTGGATATATTGATACCATCGAACCTTTACTTTTTTGTAGAACAACCACCGGTGTCGTTTTCTGGCAGTGGGTCAACCAATCCTTCAATGCACTGGTAAACTACACGAACCGTAACGCTAACTCATCCCTCTCGACCACGCAACTGGCGGTGGCGTACGTTTCGGCGACGACTTCCGCGCTGGTAGCAGCAGTCGGTTATAAAGCATACCTGACGAGACGGGCCAGCCCACTGTTTCTACGGTACGTTCCATTCGTGGCAGTAGCGGCAGCCAACTGCATCAACATCCCTTTGATGCGACAGAACGAGCTCATTCACGGTATAACCATTGAAGACGAGGATGGAAATGTTGTGGGTTCTAGTAGGTTGGCCGCTGGCAAAGGAATTGCACAGGTAAGGATAAGGAGGTGCGGTGCCTGGGGCATTTGAACATCTCGTAATTTGTAAATGTGGTAATACATTTTATATTTTGTATTCAAGGTTGTGTTTTCGCGTATTGCTATGTGCGCTCCAGGAATGTTGATTCTACCTGTTATTATGGAACGGTTGGAACAGTATCCATCGTTCAGACGATTAGCGATTCTACACGCACCATTCCAGGTCCTGGTAGTCGGGTGTTTGTAAGTATATTTAAGGAATTATATGGTTAAATTCATCAGTAACTAAATTTTCTAAACCATCGGCATGTTCCCTTATAGCTTAACAGTCATGGTTCCTACGGCTTGTGCTCTGTTCCCTCAGAAAGCTACACTCAGTACGCGTGTGATGGAGCTGGTTGAGCCAGACTTTTTTGAAGACATTCGCAAAAAAACCGACCGCATACCGGAGCTAGTCTACTTCAACAAGGGATTGTAAGACAGATACGCAGGACGACAGGGTACTCTACATAGCTATAACACTAGCCACAGTATAACAAGCAGACTTGTTTATTATAGGCTTACTTCACACGCTGGTAATTCATGTAACGAAATTATGAAAACAATAAAGTAATCGGCATGCAGTAGATCGTTAAATGCATTATTCGGAATTCAAAACGGAGTTTTAGATAATCCATTGATTGTTCCAAAATAGCTACTGTAAATGTTGTAAGCCTTTTTCTCATGCTCAGCATTAATTTTGCACGCGGTAGAGATTTGCAGGGATGAAATATGACTGGTGATTTTCAAACATTTCGAATGTTGGCGGGGCCGTTCTTCACTGCGTTTCAAGATATGAACAGTAAGAATCAGAAATAATTTCAAAATTCAGTTTTTCTACAAAGAAGTATGCATGGTTCGCTCCACTTCGTGTCCAGTTTTTCAATAAATCGTTACTATTGAACCGTTTTCCCCATTGTCCCCATTTTCAACATGATGAGTGGGAACATGCACTGGAAAGATTCTTCAGCTCTCCGTTTCTGGTTTGATAGGCTGTTACCGCTGGGAATCGCAGCAAACTTGGATAACAAATTAGATGCGAGAACCATCTATTCAGCCGTCCAGAGCACTTGCTAGCATCACCTGCGATTATATGCACCTTCATCAGTTTGCGACACGAGAAGAGATCGTACACCACATCGGGTCAAACGAGATACTAATGCGAGAGTTATGGCGTGAGTAAGATTGAGAAGAAGGAGAACGAATTCGAACCGTGCGCGAGCGAGAAGCGAGAGTCCAATATTTTGCTAGTGGAAAATATTCTTAATTTGACATATGCATTGTATATTATGCGTCCATCGATTGGTGAAAAAGTTCGACGAAAGAACGCGATTCGCAGTGTTCTTTACTGCAAGAGGATTGTGTGCTAGATTGTACGGATCGCTTTACGTGCCATCGGGGGCAAATTATGTGTACCACACAATGACCCGACGATGTGGAAGCTCGAAGGTTACGATTAGAAGAGTAAAAGTGTTTCGTTGTGGTGAACCATCAAGTGAACGCTCCAGCTTCTCCGAATGTCCGACATTTATGGAGGAAGACAGTTGCTTTACAGAAATCATTGATTGAAAACAGCTTTTGAAGCGCGTTCCCGATTACGGAAGCAGATTACAATCACCAGAAAGGCAGCCTTTGGAACGCTTCGCTTTAGTGCAACATTCACATCCAACCAGAAGTAGACGGAATTTGATGTGGCATTTGTTATTTCCTGCTTTTTGAAGCAAATCGTGAGCTAGGTAACCATTGCACCCGTCGATGTCAGCAGCATAAAAATACAAGTCTTTTCGATAGGAAATTCGATCAAGTGTTCATCAAATTAATAATGATATTTTTTTGTTGGTACCTTAGCTTGTGAACAGGAACCAACACTTGTATCTCCGAGGGAGGTCTTCGGATGTGGGTGCGAGGTCGCTGTAGGTCAACACAGTGAGAATTGCTTAAACGAACATTGCTACTGCTGAGATGCATCCGCTGACGGGTGCTTAGCGGAACAAACAATCGAACGTACATGTACCAGCGACAGCGAGTGGAGTTTAATCAACATAGACAAAGTTTAAGAAAGTGTCCAGCAAGCAGTGCGAGTTCTTCTCAGCTTACAAAATTGTACACACATCAATTTGACTACAAACTAGAAAGCATGTATGAATCTAATCGGTTCACGAATATGAATAATGGTACGTACGCAGTTACGGCTAACAAAAATGCGTCACATGCTAAACATAATCTATTCTAATCGGAAAACAAATCCCTTCTATTCAAGGATCTATGTAACTACAATTTTCACGGTTTAGCGCAGTCAGAAAAATGTGGTCATTCAGCAGCACGCCGAGGGAAAAAGCAACCGGGTCAGGAACAGCCGAATCAGCTGTACCATCGTCATCATCTCGGTCGATTGCTCATGCAGCGCGTGATCGGTAAAGAAAATGCCGCATACTTCCGCCTATCGTGGACGTCGTCGATTATTGCGATTGCTGTTCATTGTAAGCACCTTGTGTCTCGCGGATGTGCTGGCATCTCCGACTACCGCGTATGATAGTTACGACAGCAACCATGCGGGTCTGCTAGTGAGACAAGGGGTCGAAACGACCGCATCAGAGCAGCGGTATCATCAACTTCATCACCATCACCTTCAGCACCGTAACGCACTGTCACCGGTGTCTTCCATTGTAGCGCAGCGGGAAGAGCAGCCGTTATTGCAGCCGCATCAGGAAACCGCGGCTGCCGAAGAAACGCTTCCCGTACAGCAGCAGCTTCTCGCCCACGACGGCGGTGGTGTTACGCGTGTTCCGTGGTACGGACTAACCGAGCTCTCCGACGTGCTACTGCTCGCGCTACTAGTGACGTTCGCCGTGGTCGGACTCCTATTGTTCGTGGTGTTAGTGTTGGGTCTGCGGGCGAAGCTGCAGGTTTTACGGGTGCGACAGCAACAACCAAACGGCCTGTCGCTGTCGGACTATGAGGAACGAGAGGGTGAGTGTAGTGCAATCAAGTGTGGCGGTGGCAGTGAAAAACTTAAAACAAAAACTCTCGCGCCACCGATCGTATTAGTGGAAACTGGACACACAGTAGTGAAGCCGGTCCCGGCGACGTGTGTGGCAGTGACCGTACGCGATACTAACAACGGACGTGATAGGACGCCCCGGAATCGGCGCCGTATCGAGCAGCCTTTGAGTCTCTCGGACAAGCTTCATCCATCATCGCCGACTGGAGCGTCGGCAGATAACCGACAGTCGGTGTTTCCAGTCGTTGCTACGTTGCCAACAACGGCAACCATGAGTGCGACGACGGTCGAGCCTGCGAACAACAATAGTCAAGGGCCGGCCGCAAACACAAACTCTTCTGGAAACATACATAGCGACGACAAGGAAAACTGTTTGCAGCAGCTATCCGAGCAGCAGTCGCTCGTGGAACACTCGCAGCAACATCTACAACATGTCAGCAGCCAGCGAAATGTCCTGAAAAGGCAGCCGGTCGCCGAAATCTCGCTGTTCGGACCACCGGGCACACCCGGACCGACGGGTTCACCGACGGCCTTCATACAGCTCCTGACGCCATCGTCAGCGTCGTCGCTTTCGACCTCCGCTACCACCACCGATAACAATGCGACCCCGACGAAGGGTGCATCCGTCGGTGGTGGTGGTGGTCCGCTGTCCGCGGCAGAATCGATAACCGCTGCACGGTTCGGCTTTTCGCCGCGCTCGATTCATTCGTTTACCGTACAAACGGCCACCTACTTTCGGTTTCCGGATGTGGACGATTTCACCCCGACGCCGCGGTCCGTGCGTTCTGCCACGAAGCACCACGATGCAACCGAATCCTCCTCGACCCCACCGGCAGTAGATGCGTGCACGGAGGAGGAAGGAGGAGGTTCGGTGGAAAGGGTTGTAACGGTATCTTCACCGGCCCTCTCAGCGGTGCAGCCGCCGGTGCCGCCTCCGGTGGTGAAATGTGACCCACAGCCACCGACCGTCGTAGAACAAGTGCAGGTGTTGGAACCAAAACCCAGCGCAGCGGTAGTTGAAGCAACGAAGGAGCAGGATCCACCGTCGGAGCGGGAACCTAGACAGGCGCACCGTATTTGTGCCCCGATGGCAAACCGGCGCGTGCGTCTGAAGTCTATTTCGCTCGATTCTGAAGGCGCCCGGTTGGTTGAGGAAAATCTGACTTCAACCATCCCCGTTCAGGAGCTAGTGGGGATGGCGCAGCAGCGATCCACCGGACGATTCGATGAAGATGACAATGACGACGACGATGAAGACGACGACGACGATGACGACGATGACGATGACGATGATGACGATCATGACGGTGGCCACCGTGGTAACCGAAATGTGACTGGCGATGGCACTGTTGGCGATGACGACGTTTTGTTGCGTTGCTCAAAGCGCGCGAAAAGAGTGCGTAATATTTTAAATCTTCGTCTCAATATACCACCGCCGGCGGCAGCCGCCAACGCTCCCCTGGCACCTCCCGGAGCATCCCAATCGACAGGCTCGATGGCGAAGGTGACGAAAACGATGGTGACCGTTTCGGGGTCGGTTTCGAATCCGACGATGAGCAGCGCGAGCACAACAACCTATCCACAGCACCAGCATGGCATGATGGCGGTGCTGGCTGGCGGCGGTAGAGGAGGCGGACAGATGGACGAAAGTAATGAGCAATTTTATTTCGAATACTTTGACTACGGCGACGATGACGACGAAACGGACGATGAGGACGAGTACGGGCATGGCGAGTACGAGGAGCATGAGGACAATAACAACAATAGCATGGCTGCGGGAGGTGTACACGGCCGCATGGCCGTTTCCGTGGCCCTTCCGCCCGCCCCGAAAACACCCACTCTCTCACAGTCGAAGCAAAAGGCGAGCTCGCTCGACTCGGATAAGCTGCGGGTCACGACTACGATCGTCCCGTACGGCGGAACTGGTGGTGTTGGGTCGGGTGCTCCCGGTGGTTCGGTCAGCTGCAGTAGCGGCATGAGCCACATCATGAGCGTTGCACAATCGGCCAGTGGACACAGCATGTCCACCCTTAGCCATTCCAACCATCATCAGAGGGATCCGCAACATGGCCAATTCCAGCAGCACCATCACCACCCACAGACGGGGCAGCTGCAGCAACCACCCCGCCGGGTATCTTCCGTTTCTGTGCCAACCACGCCGAAGAGGTACCAGTATCGGACGGCGGTAGCCCATCACTACCATCACCAACATCATCAGCAACAGCAGCTGCAGCAGCACTACGCCGCCAGTGGACAATCAAAATTAAAACCTTCCTACCATGCGGGTGATACTGGCACCAGCTGCAATCGGAGGGACAAGTCACCAATGGGGCACAAAGCGGTCCCATCGGGTGGGAATGCTGGAACAATCACACTACCACCTCCTCCGGGGACCGTTTCCCAAACACCGTCAGGCAACGGAGGGGGTAGTGAGAGGACTAAGGAAGATGCCAACGACGAGACGTCCTCGACGGCAAACGACCAGTCATCGACACCGGCGAAAGTTTCAGCCGGTGGCCGATCGAGCATTCTGCAGCGGCGTGGGTCGAACCACAGTCTCACACTGAACCTGGACGTGTACAACCGGGGCGGAAGCGTTGATCTGACCTCCTCCAGCTGCAGCCTGTACCGGGGCTCGTACAAAAATCTCCACCAGGTGCAGTCGCACACCCAGCTCTACCAGCAGTATCCGGACCCGGGAAGCACGGTGCGAGTACAATGCCACCAAGCTTCACCCCAACAGCAGCAGCACCAGGGTGCACTCTCCACCTCCGGACAGGCATCAAGCACGGCCCAGAACAATGCTAGCAGTAGTAATAGTAGTAACGTTAACAACAATAATAGTAATGCGACAAGTAAAAAGAATCTCCTTCAAAGACGTGGTTCGAACACGAGTCTCACACTGAATCTCCGCTCGGGGGTAGGAACGGGCGCCAGTGGTGGCGGTGGTGGCGGTGCAGGTGGTTCCGCCTTCGGGTTAAACCGCTTCAGTAGCCACAATGCGCTCAACACGACACACATGTCCGCCCTAGGCACGATCAATTCGAGCGCGATGGGAGGAAGCATCAGTGGAACCGGAATCTCCGCGGCAGGCGTTGGCGGTCCGCATCACTCCTCGTCGCTTGTACGCCCGGCCGGTTCTCGCAAAAGCCTGCTCGAGCGACGTAATTCGAACGCCAGCCTGACGCTGATCAACGTGAACCAGCGCACACTGTCCGTGTCGAACTGCAACCTCCGTGGGTCGATCTGCAGCCTGAACAGCTTGCTGACGACACACACACAGAACGAACCGACCGGTATGATGCTGGAGGAGGACGAGCTGGACTGCACCGGGGCAGGGAATGGGGAAGGTGAACATCACCATCACCATCACCACGGTTACCATCATCATCACAATCTCGGTCATCACCACGGCGGTGGCCATGGGATGCACGGGCATCGGGGAGGAGAAGGTGAGCTGCGTCGTTTTGGCAGCAGCATGGATGCCGGTACATCTGGCAACGGCGCCAACAGTGGCAGGGAAGGATGCAATGCCAGGACTGGCGCAGAATCGGGCGCACAAGCCCGCGCTGGAAGATCTGTCAACTACGGACGTCTCACGGTGGCTACGATGCATGGTACTTCGATGGATAATTCCACAGGGGGGTGCGGTGGCGAACATCACGGCGGTGCCAATGAGGACACCGGTGGGCATGGTGTAATGTCATGCGGTGGACGTTGTGCCGGTGGTGGCCATCTTCATGCAGGTGGTGGGGTCGGTGCCGCTAGGCAGAGGAAATTTCGCAGCTCAGACAGTCTGCACAATATAAACTCCGTTCGGGAGCAGGGGTTGCACGGGTGTGACAGGCACCAGCACGGCCATGGTCAGATGGAACGGAGACATCTCGAGCGAGGGGAACAGCACGCGGAGGCGAAGCTGATCTCGGTCGGCAACTATCAGCGCAGCTGTCAATCGTCCTTCGATGATCGCCATCACTTTGGTACGTTCCCTAGTTAAGAAAATCTGTAACTTAGTATATTATGAAAGCTACGTAATGCAAGCCTGCGATGAATTTGGTGCTGCACTCCATATAAAGTAGCGAAAATGAATGCAGCCATGTTAGTGAACCTTTAACTGAGTAAAATAATCTTTAAAAAATCTTTCCAGGATCGTCTGAAAATTTCAAAGACCACCAGAACAAACTCTCGACGCACCGCGGACTGTTCCAGAAGGATCCAGCCACCGTTACGTCCACCTCATCCGCCAACAACTTATCAGCCCTCGGCACGGGCGGTATGTGCAACTGCTGCAGTTCCTGCTGCTGTTGCTGCTACTGTTGCTGCTGTGACACGATGGACGGTGGCGTCTGCTGCGACGAGAACGGGTTGATCATTAAGACGGGAAACCTCAGCATAAGCAACTCGAACATACGCAACATCTCGACGAAACCGCTGAGCCCGCAGACGACTAGCGAAGACTTCAAGATCTACCTGGCGAACATTCAGTTTCTCCAGAATGCATCCAACGTACTTACGATAGCGTACCTGAGGAAGTTGCACAACTTCTTCAGCAAAACCTACCGCCAAATGCTTGCGGACGAGCAGGTTCAGCGTAGACCATCGAATAAGCAGAAGGAGGAAGAGAACGATCGGTCGACTGGTGGCGTCGTGGCCGGACCGAAGATGATGCTGTTGCACAGCGACAGTCTGCACCATCCACCGGTGTGTGACGACGAAGGGTACGATGAGGAGCACAAAAAGATGGTACTGAAGATTCACCAGGAGTTCTGGGACCTGCCAACTAACTACCAGGAGAAACCGCTCGTGTTCGGCTCGCAGGCGAAGAATCGCTACAAAACCATCCTGCCGAACGAACATTCGCGCGTTATACTGCAGCCGGAAAGGTCGGTCGCTCCCGCCGCTGAACCGTACATCAATGCAAACTACATCAAGGTATGTGCTTTAACGAATATGCCACAAACAGAAGGGGAAGGGAGGGCGTTATAGTCAGACTTACAGTCGGCATTTACTGTGTTCACTGCGTATGATTGACAAGAATTTTGCCATTGTTTTAGGGTCCCGATTACGCTAACAATTGCTACATCGCCACACAGGGCCCGTTGCCCAATACGATCTATGAGTTTTGGCTGATGGTGCACCAGAACATCATCCGGACGGCGACTGCTTCACCTGGTTCGCCGTGCGCCAGTCCTCCAGCCGCCCGATTGGTGCAGAAGATCGTGATGCTTACCAATTTTGTGGAGAATGGACGCCAAAAGTGTGCCATTTATTTCCCACAAAACGAAGGCGAGTGGCTTGCGTTCGGTAGCACCGCGGACGTGGACGTGAGCGGTGTACTGGAGCTCAAGGAAATGCTGGCAGCGGAAGTTGACCGTGCCAAACATCCGTCTTCCAAGTTACGCTGTGACAGTTGCTTCTTTCTCGTGCACAACCAGTGCGTGGAGCAACGGAATGGCTACACAATGCGCACATTGGACGTTATCTACGGTTCGCGAATGGACGCCACCTCCGTCGTCGGCGCCACCGATGGTGGGGTGAAAACCTGCAACGTTGAGGCTGGGGACGAATGCGACGTGTTCGAGCTGACGGGTTTCCGGTCGCACCATTACTGGTTCCCCGATTGGCCTGACCATCGGTCGCCGAACGACATCAACGTGCTGCTCGATCTTAGCCTCGATGTCCTGGTGGCCAATGGAGCTGACTCGCAAGCAGCCCGCGGTGAGTGCGCCGACCGTGTGGGTCCCTTCAAAGAAGACCAACCGGAAACGCCCGGCAGCATCGCGGAAAGCGCTACACCCACGGCGAGTGCATTCGGAGCTACATCAACTTTCCGCATCATGACCCACGGTGTTGTGCTGCCGATTATCCACTGCTCGGCAGGCATCGGCAGGACGGGCTGTCTGATAGCGATACTGAACGGCCTGCGACAGCTCAGACTTTCAGTGATGGCTCACAGATACAGGAAGCAACAGCAGAAACGGACTTCCTCCTCGCCTCTAACAAACGCTGACGATGGTGCTAAGCTTACCGACGTTAGGCAAAAGGCGATCGAGATCGACCGTGCTGGTGACGCTACGGAGGAATCCGACAGTCTCGCAGACGATGATGACCTAGAGCAATCCTTTCCCCTGCCACCGGTGCCCGGCGGGCACGAGACACGATTTAATAAGTCGTGCGGTGCGGCGGTCCCCGCCGGCGGTAATGGTCGCGCGGCACAAGCGGGCGGCGCGCAACGCGGAGAATCCGGCCAGGTGGACATCTTAGGCATCGTGTGCAACCTGCGACTACAGCGCGGTGGCATGGTGCAGAACTCCGAGCAGTACGAGCTGATCCACCGGGCTCTCTGCCTCTACCTGGAGAAGCTGATACAGGAGGAGGAGGAGCACCTCTAAACTCGCCCGCGGGTGTGAACAACCAAGCTAAGAATTGACACTTTAGAGCTTTAGAGCAAATGGACGGCTTCAGACCATTCGTTGCGAAAACAGGCACGAGATGGAAATGATATCCTTACGAGGTGAAATAATACCAAAGAACTCTGAAAACCATACATACGAAAGAATGTTAATGCCAAGGAAGAAATCTTTCAGCAGCAACAAAAAACACAAAGCATAACAATCAAACAAAATAGAGAAAGAGAATATCTGAAACAAACAAAGCCAATCGGTAGCAAAAACAATTGTTCTAGGAGGTAACGTTGATCTAAACAAGAGCAAGCATTCAAGAAACAAACGAAAAGCACCCTACACTATTAAAAAATCCATTACAATACCATAGAGTGTGTATGTGCGAATCTTTTCGAATTTTAAATTCAATCTATGTTGGTATGTGGGCGTAGGGGCGTAAATAAGGAAGGGATTGAATTAGTCAAGTGATTACAAACACAAACTAGTTTAGTAATTATTATACCTAGAACAAGAAGAATTTAGATCATGAAAGCAGTAGGCAAATCAAACTGCAAACACACGCGCGCACTACTAATATTTAGCAAAAAAAGAGTATTTGTTGAAGAAGGATATGGAAATAGCAGTAATAGATGGATTTTCACAGCGCCACTAACGCCAGGAATGTTAGATGTACCGAACGCTTGTGGGTTTGTCGCGAATGTCTGCGTATAGTTGTGTTTGCTCGTTTGCATGTATGAAAGGAGGAAGCTGGCAGAAGGTAGAGGTGACGGTGGTGACAATGGAACTAAATTATTACATAAATGGAACCTAAATATATATATATATATACATATACACATATACATAATGATACCTATGAAACAAATAACTAAAACCTTAGTAAAATCGGAAAAGGCTGGTTTTTTTAATTGCATAAAATTATAGATGGGGTTTTATTGGGTACAACGACACTTGGCGGCATGAAACAGGGGACGGAGGGTCGCTGCCAGTGGACATTTACATCTACAATCATTTGCATACCATACATAACATAACAGGTACTACAACCTAAGAAGAATATAGCAAGGACTTGAATTGGAAGGTGGTGCATTATCATGGGAAAACATGTAACAATTTATATCGGTGGTAGAAAAAAGGAATACTTATCTGGGGTGTGAATTTCTTCTAAAGAATACCAAGAACATACATTTACAGCTGATTGTGAGCAAGAATAGGAACATCTGGATTGAAATATTCAATCGAAGAAAAAAACATTTTTAAACCGACACCAGCTACAGATGGGCATAGGTTAGGGCGATTTTAACACAAACATGAGCATCATCGCATCTATTACAGCAGCTCCGAGAACAACACCATTGCCGAACTCGTGGTTTTATCGAACACTAAATATAGTTGAAGAGCGCGCAATGAAGTAGAGCAGATTTAGTGCTGGACGTACAGGAGGAAAAGCTAGCGTTTAACAAGAACGCAAACATTTACTTTCATATAATTGCCATGCATATTTAACACAAGTCTGAAACTAGACACAGCAGGAAACCTTTTGTACCTTGTGTTCGGTTGCTATTGGCCGTAATATGTGAGTCTTATCTACTACTACCATACGATACGACATTCACAGCCAGACCATTTAGCCAAGGATGCGGAAAGATATCTAGCAGCAGCAAACCAAAAAAAATATCAACAACTAAATCATCTTGTTGTTTCATTACCGCCACCACAACCACCAATATGTGTGTAAATAAATGTGTGAACAAATAATTATTGATTTTCCTTTCTGTTGTATTTTTTGCCACAGATTTTATCTTATTGCGTTTTTTTTATTGCATTATCTCTTCAGCATTTATTATAGAACCTACCTATGTTGCCTGTTCTTTCCCTGATCCTGCGTTTGTTATTGGTGACTTTCCTTTAATTGCTGATTGGCGCTGCCGCTGGTTCCACTGCTGGTCGCCCCCTGATCAAGCTCCAGCTGTTTCAGCAAGCGGTACAGTGCGGCTGCTTCCCGGATGCGGCTGAACTCGATGCAGAATGCTTCGATCTCGATGTATAACTGCTTGACGTCGATGATCTTGTTCCGTATGAGACTCTGCAGAAACACACACACGAGCCGCACTAGCCGATTCTGCATGTACTTGTCCTTGATCGTCGAGCATGTCGTAATGCTGTTAACGATGTACAGATGTACGAAATGTGCCGGCAGGTCGACGGAGGTCGTCAGCCGGTTGACTACCTCCAAGGAGTGCAGCGACAGTTCCATGTTAACGATCTCCTCCAGGTAAGCGTTGACGTGGCGCGTTTTCAGCATCTTCATTAGGATTTCGATCGCGATAAGAGGATTGTATTCGATCAAGTTCGGGAGCTGCAACAAAACAAAATTTTATTTCCTTAGTCCATGATCTACACTCTAGGCGAAAGCTGTAGTGG
>JAOEFI010000006.1:9464886-9475809 GCA_034621735.1 Anopheles plumbeus
CTTTATTTCGAACCAATTTACTTCGCACTTCATTTCTAAAATGTATTTCGTTTATCGATGATTGCAAATGTAACTATAACTATGTAATATAACTGCAGACGAATCAACATTAAATGAATAGTAATAAATTTACCTTTTCCGGCGTAACACACGATAAGTGTGTCTGTTGCGTATCCTTCTCTAGCTCGTTGAGTAACGTCTGCTGATCGGCGATGCTCAGGGCCTGACGAAACGATTGCATTAGCAGCGTCCGTAGGCATTTGTCTGGCGTAGGTTCTGCATCGCTGCAGCTATTATACACCGGTTTGTGGTACGACGGACTACCCAGATCTAGCCATATCAGCTCATCCTCGCACGTCAGAAGAGGCGGTGCGAACGACATAAATGTTGGCCCGAGTGCATTTGTTAGCGGATTGCTAGGATGCAACGTCATGGCGGCGATCAACTCTTCCACTGCCGCACCAGTGTAATTTTTATGCGTCTGTTCCCGGCCGGGCATCATTGGGACGGCGGGAATGACGTTCACGATGTTCGACCGTACCGTTAATGGTAGCTCTTTCAGTCTTTCGGTCACCTTCGTTTTAATGTAGGCGATCTCGGCTGGCGTGTTCGGTATAAGGGCGCCGAAGGTCTGACAAAACAGTCGGGGGGATTTCTTCTCGATCTGTAAAAATTGCATGAATCAGAAGCGAAGTTGGTACTCATTAACGTGTCATTTGAATAAGAACCTCCGGATCGCCATTGGACAGCAGAAGGTAAATGAACTTAAGCTCGATTGCGTGCACTGAAATGCTGCGTGCTAGCAGACCGATCGCTGGTTCTAGGAATCGGGCCAAAAATAGAAAGAAGGGGGATTCAGTCTGATCCTTGCGGCGGATGTCGTGTAGCACATAGAGTGCTGCTAACCGGTGGACGGGGAGTGACAAATCCTCCTGTAGCAAGAGTAAAGCAAGTGTTGATCCAACTGCAGCAGCAAAAAAGGAAAAGTAAATCAGTTACAGTTCTTCTTGGATGTACAGATGTTCTTGGATGTTACCTTGAAACCAATTTCCCACATTGATGAATCGCTTTTGAACTATCGCAGAAATGCTCTCGAATGTCTGGTGGTCAATATTCTTCCCGGTGAGCAAGCTGGAAAACGTGTAACTTCGCTGTTACTTTCATTTGACTCCACGAAGCCAACGTTAACTTACTCATACAGATCACGAAAGCTAGCCATCGTAGCAGGTTTCGGAAGTACGTTTCGTATCGGGAAAATTCATTCGATAGCTTGCGCCAGAATTCAACGAGATACAAACGGAGAGCCAGCTAAACACTAGAAAACCAAAACACTGGAATTCGCTCTGACAGATGTCCGATACGAGTGCACCAAATTGAATATAGATAGCAAAGGGTGCGTTGAAGCAAGATGAATACAATAAACAAGAACATCGTGACTTCGCGGTTACATCAAGATGCAAATTTATATGTGCCGTATGTCATCAAACTTTGTCGTTCAATTGTTAAAGGAAATTTACTAACCTAGTCTTCAAAGATGACTTCGTGAAAGGCCATAGTATTTCTGCAAATTTGATTTAACGTCTGAACAGGAAGATAGTCTTCCGCGACGAAAATTTAACCGATGTAAATGTTAAATTTTAAACAGCTTTTGATTTGGTTTGTAGTCAGTTAGAGTAAGGTTCAAAATATAGTTTATTATTGATAGAAGCGCACACTATAAGTAAATTAAATGTACATACAGGGTTTTCGCCAGTATTCGGTAGCAGCATTCGGATTAGTTGACGAACATTTTGCGTCGCTTGCGACAGGAAGATTTACGGATACCTGTACTGTTCAATCTTTGTTTCGCGTGCTTCAATTTGTTCTGAAAAAATGATGCCACTTTTTCGTCATTCACAATTGATAAAGGTGTACTACCAATGCTTTTAAATATGTCTTTTACGTTCTTGAAATATCCCATAGCTATTTTACGGTTTGAATGCGATATGCCTGTCCAACTACACATTACTAAAAACTCTTTCGTAAATATTAGATCTAGTGCTTGCGTCATCCGATTATCACTATCAACCGCGGAAACATTGCAATTGAGCCAATCTACAGCCTTATGCATGAATTCTTTTTCACGTAATTTCTCATCAAACGATTCTAGCTCCTCCTCTGTTGTTATACGGGTAAACTCGAAAGATACTCGACGGAACATTATATTGGTAGAATGCATGTTCTTGTTAAGGTCATTAATTTGAGTGGCAATTCCAGATACTCGTTTTTCCATCTTTACCAGGGTTCCAATTACCTCGTTATTTTCAATACAACTAGATCGTTTGTTTGTGCGACTATCCTGCCCTCTGTTTTTCGGTTCCCAAATACTTCTGTCTTGTATTGATTTCTTATCGACCCTATCGATAGGCATTCCACTATCGGCTTCTACGAATGTTTCCATGGCAAACGGATCGGTTTCCGATGTCTCAATATCACCAGGCATCATACGAGTTCCATCGTCATTTACATCGTTTACATCTATATCAAGCTCTGGATCCGCCTTGATGAGTTGAATCATTTTGCCGATTGACAAACTATTATCTGCACCCATGCATTGCACTCGCAGCTTTTTCTGGTTACCTTCTGTATGTTTGCTAAAATAGTAGAAATTCCGTACGGCGGTAGAACAATTAAAACACACCGAATTGGGCATTTTATACTTCTTGCTGGCGACTGTTTGGAACGTCGGTAGCTGGAAGTATGATTTAAGTTAGATTTGCTTGCAAGTTAGATGAACAGCCTTACGACTTACCGGGAAACGAAATACTTGTTTTATCATGCTGTGGAAAACTTCGTCGTCCATGGAAGTAGAATGCACATCTATTCTACATAAACATAAGCGGCACTTCATCGTACTGATTGCGAAAAGACACACGGTATGAATTTATTATACTTCACGGGCTGTACTTTGTAAGATGCAGAACTAAGCTTTCCTTTGGTTTTTCAATTTTATTCGTCTATGTACGTAAAAACAATTCAGCGTCGTATACAAACTGCTCTTGTTTTGGCTGTCAAAATTATGAAGAGTGAAATATATATATATATATATATATGTACGCGCATACCGTTTCCAGGTGAATACAGCACAGAAGGAAAATCATTCGACTGCATGACTGCTATACGTTTTAAGTATTTGACATTGCGACGCAAATATAGATGTAAACAAAATGCAATACAATTAAAACAATAACAAATGCGTCGAGAATTACCAAAAGTTTCTTCCAATTTTCTGTTGGCTTTACATCGCATATGGAACGATGTTACCTTGCAATACTGTATACATCTTGTCGTCAGATGGCGACACAAATAAACAAAGAAAATTACCAAAGAAGCAGAAAAATCGTTAATTACGAATTGCTTGCAATGATCACCTGGATACCAATCGATCGTAATTTGTTTTGCACCAACAAAAGGCAACTGAAACCAATGACAACAGGACTATTAAAGTACCTCGAGTGCAAAAGAAAAAGCGAAATTATACTACGTTGATGGTTCTACATGACCGCCCATTGCTTTTCCATTCTTTCGGATCGTGCTGGGGGAAACAAAGAAAAGATGAATGAAAACGGCCATTAAATAAGCTGGTGTATAATTTATTTGTTCCGTCATTTGCTTATGATCTAGTGCCATTATACTAGCACTAGAGCATGCCTCACTTTGGAAGTAATTATACCATACGCAAATACAATAGAAAGTAGTTTTTTTGTTAGTTTTGTGTCGTTTTTTGGCAGTATAGCTAGCTATTCTTCTAAGAACAGCGAAGAGTAGTAGGTGAGTTTAAAAAGCTATCAAGTCTTGAAAAAGAGGTACACACAAGATATAATAAACAAAATGGAACTTCCCATGGTTCGCGGCGGGAGGCCCTCGCTCGCACGCGGGGAGTAGGCTAGGCTGGACGTAAACAACACATAGAGGGATATCTGGCGAGTGAGCGGCCACATCCGAGAGTTTGGTTCTGGTGTATGAAATGCAATGCAATGCTGCGATGCTGCGTCTTTTTGTAGGGAAATCACCAAAAGCCTTGCGAATGTCCGCCCGGTGGAACACGCGCCCGCTGATTATCCAACCCAGTTGCTCCAGCCTTGCTTTTCGCCGCTTCGTTGGACCCATTGGTCGAGCCCCCACCATTTTGGGGCATCGATGGCGACAGCGCGTCAGCAGACGACGGGGCGGCGCTTCCACGCTTCGATGAATCGAGTGTCTCGTTCGGGTCGACCGTCCCCATAACGGCGTTCATGTTGGAAGAGTTCTGCTGGTTACTCTTCGGTCGCGGGGGGTTGTGCCGCACGTCGGACGAACCGAAAATGTCCGAATGGCCACCGCCCGGTGGCTTCAGAACGCGGCTCGAAGGTTTCGTTTCTCCGCCTACACCAACGTTGAA
This sequence comes from Anopheles plumbeus, assembly GCA_034621735.1. Classification (NCBI taxonomy): domain Eukaryota; kingdom Metazoa; phylum Arthropoda; class Insecta; order Diptera; family Culicidae; genus Anopheles; species Anopheles plumbeus. The sequence continues at coordinate 9,469,307 of JAOEFI010000006.1, forward strand.
GCTTGTCGATGACATCATGAAGTTGCTGGCTTCCGGATTGCGGGTACTTTGTTTTATAAAAACTTTACGACACTGGTCACTTTTTGGGAGCACGCCAAACCACGAGCTATTCAGCTGGCGTTTTTTGGATCAATAAAATGAATCAACGCAAGGTGCTGAAAAGAAAATTCGGTTGGATGACACACTTGACAGAATGGCATTTTGAGCCGCCGTCAAACTCTGCGCGAAACATCAATCCCAAAACCGGCGGCCGAATCGAATGGCCGCCTGGCGGCCAAAACCAGGAAATTTTCTTAACTTCGTGTACATCTTTCTTTTCATAAAAATGACCTTAACTCAATATGTAATCATGTTCGAGCTTTGTGGCGAACACACTCCAAATAAAACTATATATTTGTTTATACAATATACAAAAGGTCGTTATCGTTAAAGCGTTGTCGACGGGTCAATTGTATGGTTTCTGACAAACCAGGTATATGCTATTGTAATGGCTTTGCTGCATAGAGTTGGGATTTTGAGAATAGCACGTGGCGATATTCGTTTTAGTTTTCTGAAAAGAATCAAGTATTAACCCAACATTTCTGATTCATGAGATCGACCTACTACACTCACGAGAACAATAAACCCAAGCGAGTGGACGATCTCCAGCAGATCCTCGTAGGTCGGTTCGATACCTCCTTCGTGGGGGACATCCGAGAAATGGTACAGAAGAGGTCCAAGGTTCACCCAAATACCACCCGGTTTCAGAATCTTTTTTATCACTTCCATGAACTCTATTATGTTGTTCGCGCAATCGATGAAGAAACATGTTGCTACACAATCCCAGTAGTTTTCATCGCGATATATCTGCAAAACAATCACAGCAAAATTAGCGTTTGCCTCGATAGACTTCATAGCCTGTTGTCTTACTTGCAAAAAATCTCCAGCTACCATGTTCATAGTCCCTTTTGGAGGGAATTGCGTTGGGCTAACATCGGGAAAGGAAACAGGCAGGCATTGGTCTTTTTTACTAAGGTTGTTCACAAACTGATGAACCCAGGGATAGATTGTACATTGATTCGGCAGAACACATCTGAATATAGAATAACCAAGCTGCTTAATAGATCTAAATTATGTAAAATATATCTTTTAACGTTGTTCCTACCTGTTGAGAACAAAGTTCGATGCGATCAGCATGAAAAGAGAAAACTCGTTTCCTTCGCAGTAGAATCCTTTACAGGCGAGCTCATAGATCAATCGCCCAAGTCCGGCACCAGGTACAAGAATTTTTACCTTTGAAAGGTCACTAAAAAGCAGATTGTCAAATGAAAAGCGGCGCACATACTCGAGTGCTACATTCCACTCATCGTGAAATACTTACTATTTCGCTGGATCGAAAAATTCCGATATCTCTTCTATTATGGGCTTATAGCACTGGTCACGTTCTAGTTTACCATCATCACTCCAATCTCGGAATATTTGCTTCAACGTAACCTGAACCTGTAACACATACGAAACCGGGCATAAGTGTTGGAGCGATAACGAAAACGGAAATGAATGAACCGTTGACAAAGAACAAGTATGAGTACATTTTCAAAGTCCTGATAACGTATCTTCACGCCGTCGGTAGGTTTCTGATCCGGTTCAATGTTGTGGTCCGCGTTTTCGAAGAGACAGTTGGCATCCTGAATGATCTGTTTGATAACCTGAGCGTTAGTGTAGATGCACAGTTTCAGGTTGCGCAAATGCTCCTGATAATTCAACAGCATACATTGGTGTTGCGGAGGCAGCGTCGCCATAAAGCTTTCTTTTCGTTTCAACTCCGCTACAGAGTTGTGCCTGGAAGCAATGATGGATGAATTGTTGTGCCCGTATTATACTCGCAAACCCCACATATTCGCTTATCGATACAAACCTGTAATACTTGAAGGCAGCAATTATTTCGAAAAAGTTTTTACGCTCCTCTTCCATTTCCTCCAGTGCACTACATGCCCGGTTGTCTGGTTCCAGTCGTTTATCGGGATTTTCCGGGTGTATCGAGTCTGCTTTCGCAGAAGAGGATGATGCCATGGTGTTACTTTGTTTTTGACCGGCGGACTTTGTGCATCCTGAGAAAGGCGCAAGAGAAACGTCATGCTTTCCTGACAGCAATTGTGGCTTTTTCTGCAGGATGGTCAAAATGCAGTGTTGAGTACTGAAACAATAATTAAGTTGAAAATTGATTCGTTCGATAAAAAAGGTTGTCGTTGTAAGTAAGTGAAATTTTCTTTATGAATGAAGTTGGTGTATCTATAGATACTATAATGACTGAGTTCCGTACATTTAAGAGCTTTTCACATTCGACCAACGTTCAGGAACGAACTTCCATGAATGTTTTTTAAGTTAATTTTTGGCAATTGATCACATGTATGAAACAAGGAAAAGCTTGGCCTATTTAAGCCTTATGGAAATTATGGAGCCGTCCATTCAAAGTGAGAAGTGTATTGGATTCTCTAAAACGTCATAACGTTTGCTCTATCAACCTTGAGCGATGTCTAATGTTTTAGAAAGAGAAAGGTAGATTGTGATGGATTAGTAACCGCGTGACAGCCTGTATCACAAACACAAGCATAGCTCACGGGTGCTGATAGGAACTCTCCACACTACTCAACACTAGTCTGTTACCGAACGACGAAGGGAAAAGGTGTCGTGTGAGCTGAGAGTGAGTAGACGTTCCCCGCGGTCGCTGAAGATTTTCCGACGTATACTTTTCGTTCCGTGCGACACTTGCAAAACGGCAAGTGGTGATAGCGAACAATTCTAGGTCGTTTCGGTCGGCAACCCGTTGGAATTTCCCTTCTTTGAACTCAAATTAAAACAATTCCAAGGAAAACTGTTTGCTATCTGACGTGCTTTGATCGGGATAATGTAAATTCGTTCTAAATACTAGCCTTTATACCTTTCCGACGAGCAGCATCGAGGCAGGAGTATTTGTTAACCCGGATGTGCATCTCGCCACTAACACACCAATTGTCCATATTGTTTGACACGGTTGACGGGTCTGCGACACGACCATTGGAGCAGGGCAGTCAGGTAACTGAGGCGGGGAGTGTAGTAAAAAAAAGTAAGGCAAAAGTTAAAACCCCAACAAAATAACGAAAGAATTCCATTGCCACGCAAGGACTGCTTTGTGAAAGGGCCAACACTACCATCTGTCCTCGTCCTCTTCACCGTGACTGCATGAACGTACCGCGTACTAGCCTCTGGCTACCGCTGCTCATTTGTGCAGGAGCAGCCAACCAGGCTGCTAGGAAGAAAAATTGCCTCGCCTGCTCGGATGGTACGTGTCAGTGAATAAAAAGTGTTCCGCCGCTACAGTGAAGAAAAGAGAAACCCCCGAAAAAAGGCCTTTAGCCATGCAAACTTCACAGGGGGGTCACACGGATGAATGGATACGGGAGTGAGTCAGATTCGTCGCGGCGCTCGGTCGGTGTGTGTCCGCTTGTGTCCCCGCTCGTGATCGTATGTGTGCCCATGTCCCCCGGTCGATGATACGTCATCTTGCTTCAAAGGAGCTGTCATCCGTCGCCGTCCGTCGTTCGCGGGGTCGTACTACCGTCGTCGTCATCTGCGATCACGGATACACGGCGAACCGGAACCGGTCCAGTTCAGTGGTCACTAGTGGTACGAATGTATCTTGCCATGTGTCTCCTGGCATGGTCGCGAATGAATGGCTTTACGGATAGCCCCACTAACCTGTCGGACAGCACCAATACCGTGGCGGAGGTGGAACCAGCCCGTGCCTACGAGCGGGTGACAATTCGGAGAAGCACAGCTGATGACGTTACCATCGCGCAATGACGATCCACCGAAAGTGGTGTTGCTGCAGTCTCATGCCATATTCTGCTTGTATATTTCTCGTCCCGCTGCCTGGTAGCCTAGTTGTCACTTGTTGGCGGTGGTACTAGCGCTGTGCAGCGCAATCCCTGGTTCAAACCACGATAAAAGTGTATTTTTTTAAGAATGGTGAACAGATGACCACGGGGAGAGCGGTGGTACAATTTTAGGACCATTCACCTCATAGCTACTTCTGCAGCTGTTTGCTTCAAGCTCATTTGTTCACCCTGTGAGTTTGCTGTTCGTTTTAAATTGCAACTTGAAACTAAAATTACACAATTCAGCACTGATTTTAATTATCGAGAGAATGAGAAAGCAACAAGCAAGTGCTGTATTGTGTGTGTATACGATTTTCGTGACACTCGATTGTGTGCATTGGTGTGAAGTGTCCGCTCGTATGCGGTAAATTACTACTTTTTATGCGGAGTTTTTAGTAGCCTCGGCTACACGGTAGGAACAACGAAACTTTTGGAAACGACATTCACAGCCATCCGGCTGCTATGGTAACCGATTACTTTCTGTTTCACCAAGTTGCGAAACACGTACGCAACTGGGACATACAGGTGCATTCTTCCGGAATTTCCTATCGAAAATCATTCGAATTGCAGGAAATATTTGGTAGTGCGAGTATGTGTGTGCTAGATTTGTAGATGGTTTTTTAGATGTTTTTCTTCTCAAACATCAAGAGCTGCGCTGTTTGCTTTCCTATGTAATTTGTCATCGAATAAAAACTTATCGCGATCAGTGTTGTCAAGTGTCACTTGCGCTCGTTTGTGCATTTCACGCTCGATGTCGTGCGAGGCAATAGAAAAATTGCATCGTTGTTCGAGAAAGAAGTGACAAGAACGACAAGAGACGGTAACGACGACGACCACTATGACGATGGCAAATATGCGAGGTTGATCTTGCTAACGCGTACCCTAGTAGATGGGGACGATGTTGGCAATCGTGTGCGTGTGGCATGGCATTCATGCATTTCAAACTAAATTGACGACAGAAATGATGAAAAGATAACAATTGGGCATTAGTATTAACCAAATCCAAGCTAATGACCGATCAGTCGTAGTAGTACATTCAACAGTGAAGGAATTCCATTTGCATTTAGGATTGAATTGTGCAAATCATTCGTTCATAACTTATACTTTAATTCTCTTCAAATCTCTCTTCATAGCTCCCTTTCTTTTGTAAACGTGCAGCAGTAGGAAGTGTGAAATTTTCCCTGAAGTAGGGAAATTAAGAGCAGCACGACGACAGAAAAAAAGAAAACGTAAAAAATAGCGAAAAAGGGGTTGGTTATTTCGAATGCCAGTAGTGAGAGTGGTGGAGTGCTGCGAGGGAAAGAAAATATAGCGAAAGAGAGTGGAAGCGACAAGCGCGTGTCGAATGGTGCAAGGCAGACAGCGAACCAGGGAACGGAAAGTGTGGAAAAAGCGAAAGGTGCAGTAACCACCAGCAACAACAGGCCCGCGGCGGCTGTGTGGTGTGCGCTGTGATGCGTATTCGTCGTATAGTAGTTGGCCAACCACTACTGACAAACAGCGGTGACCGCAGTGGGCTGTGGAGTCCGTTAGTGGAGGGGGTAAGTGTACTAGTTCTGCTCGCTAGTGAGTGAGCTGGAGATCAACCCGGAGTGATCGCGCGATTCGCCATCGTTATACTACCCGCCGATGAGAAAGCGCGCTCGTGTGAGGTGCTAGTGAGCGAGAGTTGGTGAGAAAGTTTCGCGGCGATTGTAAGCCTGCTGCGTTGAATGAAATCGGAAAAGGGAGAGTGGTAGCGAGTGGAAAGGGAAAAGGTATAACCACCTGTTCCGGAGTGCACCACCTTCGCCGCTCTCTCGGTGGGAAAGAAAAGTAGTACCCTTATTGACGGTTTGGGCACCCGTGCCCCTGCGTGTGTGTGTGTGGGGATTCGTTATGGAGCTATACCCTTTCGCTTAATCTCGAAGCGAAAGTTCAGTAATCCACGAGCCGCGCGCGATCAGTCGATGGTGACGAAAGGTGGCTAACGGTAGACCCAAGGTTGTGCGCGTGCGTCTGTCGGCATTCGTGTGCGTGCGTGTTCGTCGGATTGCGGTTACTTTGCCAGCTGTCATCTGGCGCACAACACCGGCGATATCCGGAAAAAAAACGTCGGTCCGGAGAAAACTCAATCCGGAAAAGGCCGTCTTTTGGGAACGATCGGCCAAAGCACAGCAACCGAAAGACTTCCCCTGCACTCGCCATAATCGCTTCAATCACCTGATCCACGGGGGCTTCACAGCATCCCGCAGAAGGGAGCGAGTGAACAGACGGGATCCATTCATCGCGTAACCGTATCGTGGTGATCGTGGAACCGTCGATTGCCGGAGCGCGAGTGCCATCGAAACTCCACCACGGGTATCCGGTGACGTGTGTCTGGTGCACCGAAGGAAATGTAATGTGTTTGAAAGCCAAAACACAAGGTAAGTGAGGTGCACGCTGCGTGTGTGTGTTGATCATCTTTCCGTCCCTCGCATCCGTCTGATTGTTTTTCGTTTCCCTCGCTTCCTGCCCCCTGTCGACTGATTCAACAAACGTCAAATGCTGCATGCCTGCTGCACAAGTGCAATCTTCGGCATGCAGATTCTCGCTTTCTCACGCTCGAAAGTTCTCTCCGGGACGTTCGAG
>JAOEFI010000006.1:9487561-9502006 GCA_034621735.1 Anopheles plumbeus
AATGTTTATGTTGGCCTATCGATGCGTGACGGGGGCCATGTGGAATTCGTTCCGATGTGGATTGAAATCAAGAAAAAAAATTACTAACAAATTTACCGCCTTTAAATGCGCAAAACAAACTCATCACCTGCGCTGAAAGGAAACGCGGTGGCGTGATCGCTTCCATTGCTCGCTGTCCACCAGTGTTGCCAGCACGGCCCTGCACTTCTTCTCGACGCCCTAGAGCTCCATTGGCAACGGCGAGAAAGTGCAAGCTGTGACTACACGATACCCAAAACCGTCTTGTTGTTAAACCTTGTGTGTTTTCTCTCTCTCTCTCTCTCTCTCTCTCTCTCTTCTCTTTCTCTCTTCTCGATTTTTTGCCCTCGTTCCAGCCGTACCGTACCACACCGCTAGTCCTGCCCGGTGCCAAGGTGCAGAAGAAGGATATGCTCCCGACAGAGTCCTACCTCAGACACCACCCGAACCCGGCCATGCGCGCCCCGCCGCCACATGATTACACAGACACACTGATGAGACAGAAGGTACAGCAGTGGCGCTAAGTGGGGTCTGCGTACTACTGCGGCGAACTCCACCACCATCATACCACAGCTTCCCTTCCCCACGTCGCCGTCCGGTCTCCCGCTCCGGTGGTGGCAACATAATGTTTCGAAATATTTCCAGCACTCGAATACTTGCAAGACCGGAAAAAAAACGTACACACAAACAAACGCATCTTAAAGATCCAATCGAATCTCAAACCCCCTGCAGCTTTCTTCGAAGGACAGTTTTTGACATGTTTTGATTTTAGGTTTCCTGAAATAAACTAGCTTTCATCGAAAAGAAACATTATTAGTGGGGAAAATCAATATTTATCACCAAAAAAAAAAAAAAAACCAAACCAAAAACCCATACTCTTCTGCCACTCTTGAGACTTGCGAGACCGGTGTCTTAAATAATTTCTATTCTTCCTTTCTTCCCGGCATATTTCGTCTCGACTTTCCACCCCTCATACCACCCACCGACACCGTCGACCAACAAACATTCAAAAACACTCAATCGAACAAACCAAACCGAACGATAAACAAATGTTGCATTTTCCGTCCTTTAATTATCAAAACGAAAAACAAAAAACTATTTATTAAAACTCATCAACAACAACATCCCATCGAACGCACTTGCACGCAGCTCGCTGAAACCGTGATTCATCGAGTGATTGGCGACGAGCCAGCGTCCGGCCCGAAGGTGTTTGTCAAATTTAGCTCTCTCCTATCTCTTCCCCACCTTGGCTTACCTTTCCCTCTGTGTGTCTGGTGTGCGCTACGGCCAGCTGGATTGGTTTCGATGAGTTGAAAGTGTTGCTTCCCACTACCTCCAGGCAAGGCTCCAGAAACTGAGCTGCTGATTTGCACCGCTTCGTTCCACCGACGACTGCGAAGTGGTTGCCGTACGGCACTAAATTACTCTGCTTCTGGTTTTACCGTTCTACTGGGTGTTGCCGTTCTCATCTCTTCTTTGTTTTCTTTCTAATTTTTGTTTCTCACTTCCGTACAATCTTCTATGGTGTTTTCTCCCGTTTCTGCCCTCTTTAATTCTTGTTTTATGCTTGTTTGTGTGTTTTAAATGTTATTTTATTATTTGTGCCTCGGTGTTTTATGTTGCTATTTTGTGTTTTTTAGTCTTCCGAACGACCCAAACAGCGATTCGAGAGTCGGTTTTCTGTTTGGTTCAACGTTTTCTTTGTGCACCTTTATGTTTTCTTTTTTCAATTTAAAATGTCTCTTCTTCCCTCTTCGCTTACGACAACTATCTCTTCCGAACGAATTTCTACCGCCCTTTCGAGCCATCTACTGAATGTATCAATCGAACCAATCACTCTACAGGTCGTCCACAAGCAATTCAACTCCCCGATCGGGCTGTACTCGGATAACAACATTGAGCACACCGTCAGACAGAGTGCTCCGCAGCAGACACAAACCGTTCCGTAAGTATTAGCCGTCAGGCGTCCCCCAAACCCCCCATGTTCTTTCTATCGCCTCTCCCACTTCGAGAACATTACTTTCGATTCTGTATGGAAAGCTAATTACGTTAAAATACTTTTGCTTAGATTAGTTTCCCTTCCTCACTCGATTAGATTGAGAAACGAACAGAAATTTGAAGTGAAGCACCAGGCGCCTCCATTTGGATTGTGAAAACAGAAAAAAACTGTTTATAACCTACTAGTAATTTCGAGCAAACCCTTTTGCGCAGCATACCATACAGTCTTTCTTTCCCTTGAACAAATTCCTTCCAAAACACATTGAACCAATCGAAAACATAACCGCAGAGAATTTATAAATTTTTCTATGCACACAACTAGATCGAACGGATTCACCAATCGCCATCGGCCAACGAAAATTGAAGGGTAAAGCCAACCGTTGTAGTATAGAGCTGTGGTTTGGATCGTGGCACTGCCGTAGGGCATACTTTGCGCGTGTTTCGTTGCGTCTCGCTCTCTGGAATGGCTTGATTTATTCGCTTACTGGATCGTTGCTACTTCTTCTTGTTTTCTTCCGCTCGAACCCTGTTTTCTGGTCCAGGTGAAAACGCTTTACTCACTCTCTAACTCTAGCTGCTGGGTGAGTGAGAAAGCTAAACCAATCGTACGCTGATCATATTTTCATTCCTCGCTCCATCTGCGCTTCCTTTTTCCTTCCACTGCCTGTTCCTTCCGTGCGCCAAACGTTCCAAAACGTTGCCTCTATACGCAACAATCATTAGCACGCTTTTGATGTCGCAAAAACGGTGTCCCACGTTGTTGTGCTCAGAACGATGAAATTGATGTAATTGTCGTGGTAGGCATAGGAAAAATTTATAAAGCTAATAAACCTGTTATAATACTATCGAACTGAGGAACTCCCGGCTTCCTGTCCTGTAGTACTGAAAAAAAACCGACAAAACCCTACAAAGCTGCGTGCATGAAAAATCATAGCCAAACACTTCTTGTTCTAGCATCTTCATCGATCTGTCCTTTCTGAGGGAGAAGCAAAAAATTCTCGACGAGCAGCGCCGTCTCGAGCAGGAGAAGCAATCGAACAAACAGTATCCCTTCCAGTCGTACGGCTCGGTGTCAGGACGAACGTCTCGCCAGCAAACTGTCAGTCCGCCGCCGCCGATTCCGCCCCTCCCGGAAGCCTATCAATGCGGGGGCGGTCTATCGTCGGGTGGCCACTATCAGCACCATCCCTAGACCAAATCAAACCGAATCTCCGTCGAATGTCTCCTCAAGCAACCTCGATCATCCATGCTTTCATTAAACTAATTGAAAAACACTTAACCCAAGCACGTCACATCGTCGTTGGCATGCATACTAATGTCGAGGACAGCTCGAGACTATTTGATGGGAATGTTGGGAGAATGAAGACGCAATATATGATATCATTAGTGGACCAAAAAAAAAACGGCAGAAGCTCTTCCTTCTCCTCGTTTGCAATAGGACTGCCATATATTTTCCCTTAATCCAGACGATTTCTTTATTGTGATTAGTTATGAGTGATAAGTACATATTACCAAACGACCAAATATTACTATTTATGATATACACAGTAACGTTGTGGACCAATTGGATTTTAATATTTTAAGCACCATCAGTAGACTCACAGAGCGTTTCTAGAACGTTTTACAAAATTAAAGACAGTGAAATTTGAAGTAGTATTGAAATTTGTTGAATTAAATTTTACATGCTAGAAATCATTACCTTCATGGCACAAAATTTACTTCATATTGTTTTATATAGATTGCAATACTTTTCAGTGGTGCAACATTGATCGTTAATGAATGCGCGTGATGTTATTTATGTGTGACATGTTAAAAAGCGTTGTTCTGTGTGTTGTTTGAAGTAAATAAAAATTCCCGGACGCAATATGTTACTGCGAATTCGAGCGCCACCGGGAGTGCCATCAATTCGGACTGGATTATCTAACAAAGTACCATTTTCTTTCTCTTCCTTTTCGTTTATCTCATCCCATCACCCCCTCCTACCGTTCATCCTTCTTTTTTTCTGTATCCATCTGAAATGTGTACTATTTATGATACATGTTCGCATGGTTCGCTCGACTCCATTACGGGCCGTCCGTCACATTTGTAAACGTGTCGTAACTCAACAAAAAAAAACCCCACAATTTGGTACCGAACGCCAAAACGAATCAAATGCACGAAACACCACACGGTTGAATGGCGGATACGTTTGCAAAAAAAAAATCCATGCAAACACCATTGCTAACGGAAAAACGACAACGGAAACTACATTCGAAAACATCGCCACTTCCCACCGGTGAACGTGAAATGTTTGCTGATTGCCAAAAATAAAAACTGGCCCCATCTGCACGAAAACCGAAAACTCTCCCGGTGCTGAAAAAATAAAATAAAACGCGTACGTCATCGTGGGAAACGCGCGGACAAATGGACGCGGCGGGATTTGATTTCTCGTGCACTCTCCCGTTGGACGTCCGCAGCTACAAGAAAACCGTCGTGTTTGACCCATGCAAGAGCGAGACGTACCGCGCGCTGCAGGAGGGAACGGGTGATGGACTTCAGGAGGTGCCGAATCCGATTCAGCAGAGAACCTTCGCACCGAACCGTTTGGTGCCAGGAAAGGTAAAACATTTACACATTTCCGTTCGAATCTTAAATTCTTATTCTAAACAACTTCTTTTGGCTACCAAAAATCCAATAAGATTTACTCACTACTTTCAACGATACTTCTTTTAACAACATTTCTATCTATCTCTGTCTTCTCGCCAATAGAAGCCTAACGCCAATCACCCCGCTCCCCAGCCAGAATTCGCCTACCGGGTCAACTCGATGGGCGAGCCGAACGAGAAGATCCACCAGAGTGGATCCTTCAAACGTTTGATGCTGCACGTCATGAGCGACATGGACTAAAGGGACGCACTCACATGAGCTGCAGTTTCCACTCAGCGCGGACGATGAAGATGATTAGTTTTTTTTTAAAGATACCAACGTACAGTGTCCTCCATGGTCACATCGAATCGTCAGAGGACGATTGCTAGGAATGCTCCATGCAGCCGCTACCACCCGAAAACCCCACATCGTTAATCTATAATCCCTCCGTGTGAACGAACATGACATGTAGCAGTCCCGGCCTTTCCCAAAGTCTTACCGTTCGACACGATAACACAGAATGCGTATACCCTCCTCGAACGAACTAATCTTGGCCCCCCTGTTTCGGCATGAGAAAAATGTTCTGTAAATAAGCAGTGTTTCTCCGTCGTCCCCGTAAACTGTCCCCCAATCGATTTTGTTGAATGTAAAAGTTTGATCCATCACCCGGAGCACCCTGTAGGCCCGGTCATTTCCCTCTTCGTTTTTCGCTAGCACCCGTCGTTTTACGTTACTTTGCTAAGCACATTTGAAGTACTTATCATAATAATTTACTGATCAACGTATTTACGCGATTGTATATTCGAATTTACTGACCACGCACCACGAGCTTGCTCGAGATTCAACGGTGAAGGCCGCGAGTGTATGTTCTAGTCAATGTGATTGTTTGTTGTCAACTGGCCTGAAACCCCCGGCCTCGGCGACAGCACCAATCCGTGTGCTGGCGTGTCCAAAAGGGGCCGCACAACACAAACTTTCGCAGGCAGTAGTTTACTTCGTTAATAACTTATTGAATATTTATTTTACAATACCGAGCAGAACACACAAATACATAACTTTTTCTACGCAGCGATCGAAAATGTGCTTCGTTTTACGAGTTGTAAGTTTGTTAGTGCTAAATGTGTTTTTAATCACACGAGAGCATGGTGGTTTCTAACGGCCTTATTGTTGAGAGAGAATTGTTGCAATACTATGACACGGCGTTCGGATTGTGTGAATCAGTTCCCAGGACAGAATTTGTAGTAGCGAAGAAGAAGAAGAAACAGGAGGTGAAACGCGCTAGAAAAAAATGGGAAGCTATAGTTCAGCAACCGGCGCTCTAAGGCTTGTCACAAGATTTATCTATTTATTATATTACAGTTTATGTACAGTGATATCACAAACATGATCGAATAAAGATGAGGTTACTATAAAGCACCGTGCAAGGAGAAAATATACCTTTATTTCTTTTAATGACTGATAACTGATGATGATCTTGTGAGGATGCGGTACAGAAGAAGTCCACGGTTGGTCGAGCAGTTTGAAAGCGTAAAACCGTCGGATCCTAGTTTTGAATGTTCAGCACAGTAAACACCACACAGCACGTCGAGCAGTTTCGAAGCACCCAGCTTTCGAGTAAGTTCTCTTTTTACGAAGTTCTCTTTTTGAGTGTCTTGGATATTCAGCGCTGATGCACGATCTGACCCTTTTTGGCCGGATTATTTCGTCATCGTCAAGGACCTGTTCTCAAAAATCTAGAGCGATTGGCAGAATGTGAATGCTTGCACATGTTTATATTTTTCAATACTTTTATTTGCGTCATTTATATAAAAATTCACCTTCGACCTATACCTGTCTGCTCGGGCATCCCTGTCAGATACTTATTACCTAGAAGTCTGACAACTATACCACGACTGTTATAGAGAGTATACCCCCCTAAATAGTCTCTGATTAAACAACCATACTCTTCCCTACCCTGCGGGTTGGTCAACACTTCCACAACTCTCTTAAGCCGGGAGCAGATCGAAATCATCGTTAACATTCACCATCGGTACGTACGTTTCGTCGATGATCGGCTTCGCCTTAAACTCACACAGCGAGTGCTCCTTCATGTTCCACTCCCAGTCCATTTTCTGTACCGCGTGCAGGCTCTCCGCCTCGTTGTGGTGGCGCAGCAGCATCGCCTCCTTGATCTTCTCCCACTTGTCGTCCACGTCCTGCAGCCAGCTCAGGAACAGTCGCCCGTTGTACCGGCTGCGTGCGTTGCGGTCCTTCTCCTCCTGCTCGGGCGTGATGATGTTGTACACCTCCTCGTCCTTCAGGATGCTGCAGACGGAGAACGGAAGCGACTGGTTGGCGAGAGCCCGCGCCGCCCGTCCGTGCACCCGCAGTATCTCCTGCTCGACCGCCAGCACCAGCTTCTCCTTCTCGACGATGTGCTGCATCTTGAGCTTGTGACGCTCCTTCTCCTGCGCCTGGAAGAGATCCTTCAGGGCACCGGGAAGCGTCGCTGGGACCTGTATGTTCGGCTCCGCCGGTGTCTTGCCCGCCAGTGCGTACGTGCACCGGTTCATCAGGTAGTCCTTGAAGCCCTGCGGTGGCTTCGGCTGCACCGGGAACAAACTCTTCTGGCGCCGCTCGATCTGCTTGCGAATGTTCAAGTACATCTGGTAGCAGTTCGTGATCGGTTGATCGTGCGGATGCACATCGCCCGTTTCTTCGCGGATTTCCTTTTTCTCCTCGAGCGCTGCGGCTGCACCGGAAGCTGTGCTGGCACTGCTCGTGCCGACCGAAGAGGATGTTCCCACCGGTGCACTGCCAGCACCAGCAGTAACGACGTTCGATCCGGTCGCGCTACCGCCACTCGTGCTACCGGACGATGGTTGTTCTTTGCTCGTTTTAATTTTGCGTTTACGCGGATGGACGGATGTTTCTGAAGTTGATGAAGAGGACGAGGAAGAGGATGAAGAGGATGAATTGCTGGAGGCACCCTGAGTCGTGCCGGAAACGCCCCCTTGAGATTGCGCCGACCCGTTTCCACATGAACTGCTGGCAGCAGCAACGGTGGCTCCATTGGCAGAAGGTCCAGCCGCATTAGGACCTCCGTTTCCAGTGGTTCCCGTGGGGGCAGAAGTTGAAGAACCATTTCCACTGCTACCGCCTGTCGCATTTCCATTCCCTCCACTTCCATTGCCGTCGCCTGATCCACTATTGGGGACATTGCATGGCGCCGTTCCCGACGAGCTATTCACACCGGAAGGACTTTTCGGGTTGACACTACTCGCCCCGCTAGCGCCACCATTGCTCTCGCCCTCACCCGCTCCAGCTCCACCACCTCCAGTTGCATTCGCACTGGAACTACTGTTGGGACTGTTTGCTCTGTGTCCGGACGATCCTTGGCTCACAGCACCAGCGCCTCCTCCGGTCGCTCCTGTCGAGGATGCTCCACTTGCACCTCCACCACCACCGTTTGCGCCCGATTCACATCCACTGTTTGAATGAGGCGACGGAGAGCCACAGCCTTGCTGCTGCATCTGTGGAGAGGAATTGTTCGAGCGATCCACGGCGCCGTCCTTCGACGAGCTATTGCTATTGCAGCCTCCGCCACGGTGCGAGCTACGAAGGACGCGCTGCTGCGTGCGTTCATCCTTCGACGCCTGGGAGGGATTTTTCTCGTCCGAGCTCTTCGAATCCGAAGGGCTGGCACTTCGCGATGACGTACTTTCCTTGTCCGCCGTGGAATCATTGCTAAAACGATAAACAGAAAGCGTTAGTGGTTTTATTACAGTACGTAAAAGGCAATCTAGTTAAATCGCACCTATTCGAGGACGCCACCACGTAAGGCAGTGCAGCGTGATTTCGCGTTGAAGCGTTCTTCCCGGTACGCGTGCTTCCTCCGACGTCCGCATCTCCACCCGCATTCTGCTGTGGAATGACGATCTTCAAGGGTGGGACCTTCGGTCCACCTCCGGAGGCACTGCCGAAGCCGGATTCATTACTCTTTCCACAGGCCACATCGTCTGCAGCAGCACCGGTAGCTGCTGCACCACCAGCGCCGTTCCCTCCAGCGGCACATTCGCCATCACTATCGTTACTGCTGCTCGTACCAGAAGAACCCTTGCCGCTAGAGGACGATGACGATCCACCACCACCGGATGACACGTTGCTTCCAGCGGCCGCCCCTGTGGACACTCCTGCTCCTCCAGCAGCAGCAGTTCCAGCCCCGGCCGCAGCCACCGCATTGCTGCCGGTCGGTTTAGGGCTAGCGCAGGGGCTCTTGCGGTCCAGCGCGTTCTTTGCTGAGAGGCCGAGGTTTTTCGACGAGGGTGTACCGGACGATTTGGTCCCCTTGTCCTGACGGGGAGTCGAACCACGGTTCCCTGCAGTTCCACTCGATTTCCCTCCGGATGAGGAGGTAGAAGCGGACGACGACGACGACAGCACCGTCGCAGTCCCTTCCTTGATGCCGCCCAGAGGGTCGACATCCTTGCGCTTCTTGCGCTTCGTTTCGTCTTCGGTCGACTGTCCACCGTCTTCGGGAACTTCGTTCAGCTCGGAATAGGGACGTTTGGTTGCACCGGATGAGGATGGCGTCGAGGATTGCCCATTTCCTGCGGAACCAGTGCTTCCGCCAGACGCGGAGTGACCATTGTTGCCATTCGTACTTCCGCTTGTGGTACTATTCGGAGTCATCTCACTTCCGTCAGCATGTGCGCCACTGTTACTACTACTGCCTCCGGAAGTGACCGAAGAGCCAACGGCCGGTTGGCCGTCGGTCTGCTGTTGTCCGGACGGTGTTTGTGGCGGGTGCTTATCATCTTGCTCCTTCGTCGTTGGCTGATTGGACGGCTGCTGCGACGGACCATCATCGTGTGGCTGTTGACCACCTGATCCTGCCTGCGTGTTCACCTGATCCGGTTGCGACTGCTGTTGATGCGGCGCTACATGGCCCTCATTATCGTGATGCGCCCCTGACTGTTTCTCTTCAGCGAACTTGTCGCCCTTTTTGTTCGCGTTGCTACCACCAGCACCACCAGCGCTACCACCGGCCACTCCGTTGCCGCCCTCTTTCTCATCGCTCGAGCTCGAGCTGGAGTCCTTCGGGGTGGATTTAAACTCGTAGATGTCATCCTCGTCCTTGTCCTTGCCACCGGTTGAAGCCGTTGCACCTGAGCCACCCATGCCGGCACCGGTAGGTCCGCTGCTGCCGGCGTCGTCGATGTCACTATCCTGCGTGGTGTTGCTACTGGCGACGGCGGCGCCGTGTGTCTTTTTGCCCGCTGTGGTACCACTCGTTGCGCTGCCACTGGTACTGCTTGCACTACTACCACCGGTGCTCGTATCCGGAGATGATTTCTTTAAATGCTGCCCGTGTCGACTGACGGCATTATCTGCAAGTAAGGGAGGAATAGATATTTCAGTGAACCTATATTTCGTTTTTATCCGAGCCAACGTTTATCATGGAATACAAGAAAACAGATGACATGAAATACATCCAAAATACTTGATACCTCGGAAGAGGTGAACAACTGAAAATTACTAATTCTTTGCTATTTCGAATGCTTGTAAAAGTATTAAACGAAAATTTTTGAAATATGCAGACAACGGTAAAGAAGCCAGGCAACTTATTCGGCAATCCATGCATTAAACACACGTTTCGTACACGATTTCCAATTAACGAAGAATTGGATATACAAAACGTTTGTAAAACTCTTCCAGTTCATTATGGTTGCGAAACATTAATTCCGTGTATATTTTTATCGCTTACGGCCGTTTAGTTTCGCTCAACTCCCACCGTCCCGCCGTTGTGCAGCCATCGTCGTACGGTACAACAACCGCCGATAAGCGTTTTCTAAATAAAGGCGAATATCCATTCCGACTCTCGACCCACGCAAATACACGTACGGCGTAATGAGGGCAGGCAAACAAAACAGTCGATTCCGTGACGGAAGAATCATGATCGAACGGGCGAAATATATCCGCGCGGCGATAATATTTGTTCTATTTTAACTTAACTGCGAAACTCTCCCCCACCCCCCACTGGCCGGCGGTAGGTAGGAGCGACGAGCGTCTGCCTCGATGGAGGAACATATTTTATGCACAATAAAATCACGGCGAAAGCCAAATCTACCAAAACGCCCCGCGGAGGTCGGTCGCGGCAGATCATCATCCTGCCTTTTAGCGGCTTTATGGCACCATCCGAGTTGATGGATCTTTCGCGCCAAACAACGATTGTCTGTCCCGCTTGGCGACACAATCGGAGAAGCGAGAAGATGTGCCCCGGCACACATGCACACCCACCAACCACTGCCGGGGCCGATCACGGCCGACGAAACGTGGAGATTATTGGGATGTTGTTGGTGCTTCATTAAATCACTCATAAAAGCGCGCTGTGTTCCATAATTTAGTCCCATATCGATTTCGGAGAAGCATCGGGCAAAGATTGGTTTGATCTTTCGAGGGCCATCTCTAATAAGCCACAACGGTCAGCGGATGATGTGAAATCTCATTATTTTTACACTGATTAACAAAGACCCAAGCCTGGCTGGCGGCATTTAAGATGTTAAAGCGAAAGACATCGTTCGTTTCCGAATAGCAACATGGACAATTTAATGGCGGTCGAAACCCAGTCCTTGGTTTAAACCAGCTTAGCTACAAGAGTCCAATGCTCTTCTGAAAAACTCCGCGCCGAACTGTTTCTCGATTACACGAACACAAATTCAGTTTAATCCTTTCCAAGGAACCGACTGTCGTAAATCATTTACTTTATGATTTCGAATCCGTCATGAGCGCTCCTCTGTTCGGTGCGCATGTGTGTGTGAGCGTGTGTGTGTGTGTGTGTGTTCGAGCCTTTCAAATGACGATCGCGTAACCGATCCTCAAAGCCTCCGGCGGTTCGACCGAGCTCAACCGAGGCAAAGACCCCCGGGAGTGTCAGATATTACTGACTTTTCGTCTTCTTTTGCATTCTTTCTTTTCTTTCCTGTTGCGAACTCTGGAGCAGAACCGTCAAAAACCCGTAGCCAGCACACATTGCCCTCGCTTCCCAGATGCCCTCGTTTCTTCCCGTTGCGCCCGCGTACGTATGATGGCAAACTTTTACGACCACATATCCCGAGAAACCTTGGGCCCGTGATGTTCGTCAGCTAGAAGGAAAATGTTCATGCTGGAAGTGTTCCATACGCTCTAAGCGAAAGGTTTATTATCTTCCGCGGACATGTCGTCTGGTACCACATAGCCAGCGAGAAGCAAAACTACAGAAACGAAGAGCAGCCGCCGTCACGGTGTTGCATCCTGGCAGCATCCACAGGCGTCAGCGTTGAAACAGGATGCTTCGGTTAAGGAAATAAGGACGCATTTCTCATGTGAAGCCGCTTGTGAAGGATGCATGCAAGAGGTTGCTTTTATGCGTTCCCAGAACCGAGAAAGAAGGTGTCCTCGGTGTTAGTGTTCCGAGAGGAAACAATGAAATAAACCCAATGCGCTTTTTTATGTCCGTTAAGCCAGTTCGTCCAACTACGTACCGCCATCTTGCCAATTAAAACAATATTCCTAGCCTCATAAATATGTTCTTCTTCAACTATAATTTTAAAGAAACTTTCAGGATAATAACAGGAAGTTGTTTAACTGCGCAAAACCACAAAGCCACTGACAGCCATCAAAAGAAACGGGGACGGCGAAGACAGCCAAGAAGCGAGCCACTCCGCCGAAATCGCTCGGACAGAAAATCCTTGAAGAATTGGCGCGACACGAAAACACATACATTTGAAATTAAAAAAAAAAACGAATGGATGCTTTAAAAACAGGATCATTTATGATTTACGTCGAAGATTTTTACAACTAGCTATTGGGGGTATCTGCATATTTATGACACGCTGGAAAAAGGGCATGTCCCAGCACACCAGGCACATCCTGTAGAAAATATCCACCCGGAGTGGCTCCAACAGTGTCCAGCATCGACACAGAGGACCTTTGCTCGCTGGCTCGGACATGGAGCATCATCACACTTTATAGCCCACCACCTTCCAGGGGTGACTGATATCCGTTGCCTTCCGGGGGCAGACCGGATGGCTAGGGTCGCGCTCCGAACCCTTCCTTCCTTGGTAGATAATTTGAATTTTTCCCATTCATCATACACCAAGCGAAAGCGGGTCCGCGGGTGGAAGGTGATGCTTGCGCCGTTCCCGGGCCGCCTTTGGTGTGCCCCTTGACGTGCAGCTTTACAGATTTACTGCTGCACATTTTATGACACCTTTTTGCACAAATTAGCTAAGCCCGCGTCGTCCGTGTGCCTTCGGACCGTCACACTCGAGCCACTTCCCTTCCAGCAGTGGGATGCTGCCGGGCTGTGGCGAGAGGATCGAAGGGGACAGAGAAAGGGCAGGGCACATTACGTGCAGCAAAAAAAAAAAAAAAAAAGATTAAACTTTCAGTTGCAGGCCGCGGGTACCTCGGGTGCATGGAATGGAATGATACGGCTTCGATTTACGACAGCATCCTCGTCATAATCCTTGCCCTCCGTCATTAACTCCGCGCATATGCAAAACTGCGGAACGAACTATGGAGGCAATAATAATTCAATTTCGTTTTACGAGCACAGTGACTCCAGGGTTCGCGTTTTGAGATGGCGGCGCTGGTAAAGAATATTTTTAAACATGATTTCAATTTATTTCCTGCTCGAAGCGTTGGGCCATAACTGCATTCGAAATTCAGCCCCCAAACAATAAATGATGCTAATTAGTTTCGCTGGGATATGCGCAGTAAATCGAAATAATGATGATGAAAAAATCATTCCGAACCATGCCATGGCCATCCATGGAATCCCGACGAGAAATTGTTGTTCAAAAAGCTTTAGGATAAGCTGTTTGTCACTGCTTTGGAGCCAATTTGGAATAGAAACACAAGACAAGAACTCGTGATGCCAAGTGTAAACAACTGATGAATTAAGATATAAACAAGCGTCTCAAGATGTCAATTCCCCTCTCGGCCATGGGAGGGAACTGTGAAGTGTAAAAAAAAAAAGAAAGATCACTAAGCGCATAATCACTCGAGCAAACCATACCCTCCACCACCCTCTTCCGACGCCTGCCGAGCGCTCCTTGTGGCAGGAGGGAACACACGTTCCGATCGAAGCTAGTACACCGTGCTTCTTGAAAGGGGTCGCTGTTCGAAGGAAAAGCAGCCACAGCGGGGAAACAACGGAAAATAAATAAACAAACGGTTTGGCGGCCGAACTGCCATGGAAGTGAAAATCCAAGACCGTCTGTCTCTGAGGGCTCAATGTCTCAAAGCTAGTCACACAAAGCGGCGTGTGACAAAATAGAGAAGCTAATAGAAAAAAAACTAGTAAACCATTATGGCGTGCATTTGTTGAGCTTGAATGTTTTGGTCTGACTTTCAGTGTTTTTCTTTTTTTCCATTGCTGGAAGCGCGGTCCTCGCCGATCATTGCCTGTGGTGGCGCAGTTCTCTAGCAGTGGGGTTTAATTCCAAGCCACATTTGCTGGTTTGGTTTACCATACAATTACACCCGATGTCAAGTTATGCTGAGGTCGGTAGTCCTTAGTACGAAAGTTGTTTGTTTACATTTATCTGCAGCATCCTAGCTCAGCGCGAGTAAATTATGTATGTATCGATTTGGTGAGTATGAATCATCACTTCGATGAAATCATTGGAACGAGCAAATCTGCAATGGTCCAACGTGCGATCCGTCGCTTCGAAGTCGTTTTGAGTTCCTGAACATTTAAACATTTTAAAAATAATCAGACAAAGCATTCTTTGATTTGGTTACAGAATTTTGTAAAGCTAATCCATGGGATGGCGATCC
>JAOEFI010000006.1:9502106-9524259 GCA_034621735.1 Anopheles plumbeus
CGCGTAGTTGCCCTTTTCGAGGCAGATGAACAAGAGAACCGTTCCAAATCTTCGATTTACCTCACACTACTCTCCAGTTCGACGTACTTCTCTCTCTCCTCTATCTCTCTCTCTCTCTCTCTGTCTCTTCTGTGTAGGAAACATAAGCACACGGAACATTATTCGCTCTCGCAGTGACATTCGCGGTCCATTCCCGTCGTGTGCGCGGCGTTTGACGATGCGATGTTGAGCGCTGAGCACGCAATCTATCACGGGGTCTTTTATCGCATTAGAGGGCGAGTACCGGTGCACGTCCGCGGTGGCTATCGGCCATAAATCACTTCATTATTATGACAGGCTCATGCATTCATTTGGCACCCCCTCCCCCCACCTCATCTTCCTCCACCCCTTTGGCTACCTTTTTCCTCCCACGAAATAAACCAGCCGTGTCCTTTTTTTTTTTTTCCATCGGCTTCCCCATCCCCTTTCCGCGTTGCGATGCGCTGGTACCCTTATATTCTCGTCGTTTTTGTGTCGATTTTTCCCTCCATTTGCATCACTCACTCGAAGAGAGCGAGAGAGAGAGAGAGAGAGAGAGGGACAACATTTTCTCCCTTTTGCGCTAATTTTCCTTTTCGACCACCACGCGCGCTTTTGTTTTTTCCACGCGAAATTTATTCCCAATGGGCCGTCATTATTTTACGGGAGCCTCTCGGTTGAAACGGCGTTTGTAAATAAATCCCCTACCCGAAGGGCGACAAATCTCGAGTGTTCCGTTGGATAATAGATTGTACGTGTCGTAAACACCAATGCGTCTGACAAATGGAACTAAACTTCTATCTGTTTCAGTTCACTGTCGGACAGTTGAAGCAAGTTGAAATAAATTAATAATCGTAACACAGTTGAAACCCAAAACCGCTCAATGTTCACAAATTTCAAACGATACAAAGCCATACTTTTATTCCGCTTCGGAAACACATGGCGTGAAGACCCTTTGTAGTCAAATGCGTTTCTGCTTCCCCCGTGGCAGGCCAGTAGGGTTAGAGTGAAGTGCACCAAATGTTCGAGTGCAATCGAGTGGCCTTCGCTCCGCGCCATCCCGTTCAACCGTAGCGTCAAACACTTAAACCCAATAATAATAGCTTCCAGATGCCAGGGCAGACAGCGAACTTACACGGCCCACCCTAGGGTGGCCAAGTAATGATTTACCACTAGTCATGGCAAAGCGTGCGGGAGGGGACGGGGGGAATCGCGTTTCTCGGACTCGTTTAACGAAACTGTTCACATGTCTCTGTTCACATCAATGGCCCTCCCGGCAGGGGACACCCACCGTGTCTCAGAGGGGAAGAAAATCGGAACCGATTACCCGAAACTCTACCATCCCGGCTTCCCGGCACACAGGGTTACGTTTTCTTTCGCGGATGTCGTCAACATGTCGTCGACGCCCGCTCGGTGGCTCGCTAATCGAAAGCGACACAGTACGCCACGGTAAGTAATAAAACAAACAGATCCTTCCTTCCACCTCCTCGCCGGTGGGTTGGAGAATGTTCGCAAACAAACGGGCAAACAAAAAACAAACGGATTCGAAGAATGCGTTCAATTGAAAGCAAGCAAACCCCCCCGGCCGTCGGCGTACCGAGCGCGCTGTTGGACTTTAAAGTGTTCGTTCGACTTTAAAGACCCACTGCTCTCGCTGGCCCTAACCTAACTCCACAGCCGACCGGCCAGCAGACCATCGGGTTCGGGAATGATTTCTTCTTCAGGTTTGAAACGGTTTTTCCGCTCTCACAAAAAAAAAAAAACGCCAACCAACATTCGGCCGAAGTTTTACTTTCCTGCGCGATTCTCTTCGGTCGCCAGACGCAGCCGTCAAATGGTTTCCACAACAATTCGACGAAAGTCTGCCCTGAGACGGAGCGCACTACTTCAATAGACGAAACCGACCGACCGACCCCGCCGACGGCTGGAATGGATGGAATGCGCTCAGCATGGAACGGCCGGTGCACCTTCTCGCAAAGTGCATCACTCACTTCGCCGTTGCACCGCCGCACGAACGAACGAAACAGGGGGCCATTATTCAGTGGACAGCGAGACACGAACCACGTGGGAGGGTGGGTTTTGGGGGGACACGCAGACGGGTAGGAAGAGATTGAGAAAACGCCGGACGGCGACGGTAAGATGTACGTGAGTGTGTGTGTGCGTGTGTGTGTGTGTCAGTGCATGTGGGTGGGTGGGTCTCGTTGGTCTACTTCAGATGCTGCTTTTGTAGCGATAATAAAATGGAATTAAATGAAATCGAGACCGGAATAAATTGGCACACGCACCAACACCGAACGCCGACGTCGCTTGGTGGCGTCGAAAAGGTACTACACCGTAGTAACTTTGGAGCACTCGAAGAAAAGGGAACACGTACACACATATGCAGGCTTCACTTTATCACTCCCTCCTCCCGCTACATATCTCTTTCTCTCGCAGTCTGGTGTCTTTTGAGACCTTGGATTATGTTGTCCCTGGCACGAAATGTGTCCACTATTTGAACAGGCGAAACATTTATGCAAAATATCGTTAATGACCTCAAACTTTTCTTGACGCAAATGAACAAAGAAACAAGAATCACAATTTGGTTAAAAAATCATAAACGGAAGGCCCTATAAACGAACCAATTCCGAAAATCGGCACCTGAAACAAGTCAACTGACAACTGAAACGTCACTTAGTGTCACCGATTCGCGATGCGTCGTGGCATGTTTCTGATGATTTATCCAATAATGCGAGGGAGAAAGGATTAATCAGGACAGGACTAGGAATGGCCTTGTTAGCAGCATGTCCACCATGTCGTTGTGAACATTTTTCACGAAGGCAGTCCTGGCATTAGACTTCTACATCCGTGACAAACCGGGCTGAGCATATTGAACATCCTCTAGCACTCGCGTACCGAGGAGTAATTATCAGAAGTAGATCTCCAAGAGCTATCTACTTCCTATATCCATGGCAACATACACTGTGTGGCAGGAAACTATCGTTCTCACTTTTCTCACTAATGCATTAGATTGAGAACGAGCGTTTGCCGATCCGTTGGAGGTTCAACAAAAACGTAACCACACTTGACCGTCAGGAAAAAAGAAACAATGCAGCCCGCACAGCCCTCTTTGGCTTGGAAGAAACGCAGTGTGCATTGCGACGATGGGGTGGCTGCGATACGGAACCAGCTCGCCCCCCTCCCTCTCGTCCGGCCCTGCATGCTTGACGCGGGGTGTTACAACCCCACGATGACCCGCAAATGGCGCATAGTGTGACGCCTCGGTGTTCTATTTGTTGTGCTTGCATCTGTACCGTATTTTCTCTCTTTATCTCTCTTTCTCGCCATGTGTCTTACTGTAAAGTCTCACGTTTCCTTTCCTTGTTTGACACCCCGTACCTAGAGCGCCATCCAGCCGCTCGTGACCGCGGTTCGTCCGGGTGCTCTCGAACAGTTGCAGTCGCCTCAGAGATTAAACAAATATGCATTATTCTTCTTTTTTCTCCCCTACTCCTGCTGAATGCTGTCCCCGGTTTTCCCTTCACTCCGGTTCCCTCGCTCAATCCCTTCCGGTGCAGTCTCCGGCCGGTTGGGACACAGGTAAAAGCATTCCCCGTCGCCGCCACCGCCGCCACCGCCAGCAGCTCTCAATGGCGCAATGTCGACGGACCAGCACTAAATTCTCCTCACGTCCGCAACAATCAGCAGTAAGGCACTACCGTGCGGCTCTCGCGCACAGCCCGCGCTTCGATTCGCGATTCGGTTCGGTGTGCTAATCCCTCGGCAATAAGTTAAGCCCCCTCTACTAGTCTGGTAGTGGAGCCCGCGAAATGATCCGCTGATGACGAAGATAGATAGATGAGTGTGTGGACGACATCCTGACGTCAACGCCGATCGACATCACAACACATTGCCGCATCGCGCTGGGATGATGGCTGGGACTATGTCGCCATTCGGTTGTGGCTACAGGAAAGGGATTTGGTCCGTCACAGGGTTTTATTGGTGGTTGCAAACGATAGAAAGGTGTAAGTTTTTTTTTTCCCCCTTCGTATGGAAATTAAATGTAATAATAACGAGACATCTAAACCGTCCATATGTCCCATGTTTTTTTTTTTTTTCGTCTAGGCCTTCTAGGCAGCTGCAATTTGTGGCAATACGCCAACCCGCACATAGAGAGAGAGAGAGATATAGAGAGAGAGAGGTTTGTTGAACAGGTGTGTAAACACTGGCACGTAAACTTGGCCCATTTATTCAACAGCACTTCGTCGCCGGGCGCGGTACATTCTGGAACACACCTTTCGGCACGGAAATGGAATGGAAAATTTTACTGCAACATTTAGGCATCCCCCAACGTATTCCCACACACACACACACACACCTGTCCAAATATCTACCATTAGCGTAGCCTTCTCCGTTTGTTTGTTGCAGGTTTACCGAAGCTTAAAGGGCTGTTTTGTTTTAGGCAGAGAGACAGAGTCAGACAGGGAGAGAGAGAGAGAGGGAGCAACTTTTGTTTGAATAAATCAAAAAGCTGTAGCCGAAACAGATGTCGAGTTAGGTGTCTAAGATCCTGCTTCATCTTTCTGCCCCTTTCCTCGAATGGCGAGACTGTTAATGTGTCATTTTAAATGCATTGTCCAGTGGTGCAATTTTGCACATTTGGGAAACCTGTATAGCGCCATTCGCGACTGAGCACCGTTAATTACGAGGGTGAATCCTTGCAAATGGTCCTTGTCATATCGTCATAATCAGTGGAGCATTGCAACTGCGGGGACGGCTTATCAGTCTCCCATACCGTACCGATCTCCGTTAGGGGTCAATTCCAATCTTCCAACACCGAAGGAGAAGGAAAATGTTTACCTTTGCTCTGCGAAACCGCTGCCGAATTCGTCGTCGCCGTCGCCGTCGTTGGCGTCACCACCGGCGTCGCGGGTTCTCTTGGCAGTGGGTGATGTTGTTGCGATAAAATCGCAGCCGGGGCAGCCGTACGCCGTTGCATGTCGACTGTCCTGGCACGCCTGGAGGGGTTCTGTCCCGTACGGCCTTGGAGCTGAATGAAACTTCGATAAACCACGAACTCTTTCCCTTGCGGGGGACGACAGAGTCCTGAGGAACCTCACTGGAAACTATCGCGGCCACCCTTCGATTCCCCTAATGGGTCTAACTTTTTGGCACACGGCCACAAATACGCGGGAGCAGTAATCGTTGGCACAGAACCACAAAACACAACGCTGCCGTGTGTTAGGACACAACAGGGGCAACAACGCTTGCCGCTAGGGAGCCGTACATCGATACCGGGTGGAGTTCGACACACTACTAGGGACCGGACTGCATTCGAATTGGATCCACAGACTGACCTTCCGCCGGCCCTCTCGTACACAATTCACAGACGAACGGGTTCTCGGCAATCCAGTCGAGGCCAGGCGTTGGCCGTACCCCTTTGTTGCACTTCAGACGCACCGCCCTGCCCGGCGTGGTTGGGCTGGAACAACGAGAGCGATGGTCGGCTCGATTGTGGCACAGTGCGACCCAACCGTGTGGCGGTCCATTACGAATGACATTTGCCCGTGCCAAGTGGGATATCCACGCCGTGATCCGATATCGCACAGCACCCAGCAAGCAGTAGCGACGAAGGTGTTCGTAAACGGTTCAGCACACTGGTATTAGGTGGTCCGGAATCGCACAGATGTCACTAAGTATGGGGGGGCTGGTGCATGAACACATGTGTACGCGGACAACACGTCCTGTGGTGGTAAAAGCAAAAGATAATCCGACAGACACAACTAGACCTAAACACATGAGGAGTTATTTGTTCGCCATCGTCCCTTAGTTCGTTTTTTAAACTCTCTCTCTCTCTCTCTCTTTCTCTCTGTTTCACCAGAACCAGATTAAATAAGACTTTCCGAATCCAAGAACTAACTCTTTACACCGATATTTCCCACCGCTTCACCTTCGGGGGGTCATCCAAGTTCCCGCCGAATCACTTGCGCGGTAAGTGAAATCAATTCCTGACCAACAACCAGTGGCAGTGCACGAACAACCCTGCCCTGCTGGAGGCATGGAGGCTCGCATTCCGAAACGGCAGCCAGTTCCAATCGTTGGAACCAATCGATCCGCTAAGGCTAGAATTCACTGTACATGACCGGCAGCTTAGTTTACTACCGCACCCGGGTCCCACGTGTGCGGACGAGTGCTTGTATGTTGCTGTTGTTCACATCCGGATGTGGTACACAACATCTTGCGGGCGGACACCACCGGTCAGTAATTTTACCGTTTTCGAACGAATCCCCTGAGGTGGGTGCACAAACCCACATAACAACTCTCACTTGTTGTGATGCTCCTCTCTGGAGCGTCGGTGATTCCGAGAGGGGGCAACCGGACGAGTTGGAGGGTTGGGGGCAGTACCAGGTATAATTCCAATCAGCGCTTCGTCGGATTCTATTTCTGACATTGAGGCATCCAATGGTCGGTACGCTGCGCTGTACATCACAAAGCGCCTACGCGTGTCCATCGTGCAACCCGTAATTACATCGACGCCGCAGTCGAGTCGAAATGTCCCCGAGAGGTGTACAGGGGTGACCCCCTACGGCGAATCGGTGCTGTATGGTGACGGAGTAGCCCAATTCCATCATCGATTCGATTCTGCAAAACCCGCGAGACGAGAAGGACGAACAAGTTCCCCGGGTAGGGGGTGGACGTCCTACTGTCGCTTCTTAGAAATCTCCGCCGCTCTGGTAACCGGGCTACACCTTGGTAACTGGAGCTCAATGCGAATAACAAACAACCTCTTTCATTTCGGTGGAAATTTCCACTTCTTTAGCGAATCAAGGACGAGATCGGATCATCGACGTCGAGATGCTGGAGGAAGGTACCATTTCGTATTGTGAAGGTATAGAAAGCGCTAGAAGCATCCATAATCCCTGTCAGCCGGCATCACTCTCTAAGTTTCTCTGTCTCTATCTCTCTCTCTATCTCTGCCCTAGTCTCGGTTCCCGTGTGGGCGTTTTATTGATATTTTACATTTCAATAGGCACTACTAGGAAAAAATGGATGATATTTAATGAGCATCGGAAACGGACACCATGGAAATCTGACGAGGATGTGTGTTTTTCTGTCAGAAAATTCAAATTTAGCAATAAAATGGAAGGCATCTTTTAGGGCTACCTTTACACTTTTTTTTTTCAAGTTTTTTACTGATGCTGACCAATGATGATTGTACACGTTGATCAATAAACGATAAATGCGCGGCCGGAGATGTTCGATATTAAAAGAACTTAAAAAAAGAAACCGAAAAAAAAAGCTCCCGTCGAACCCAATGGCAGCATTCTTCCAGCTCCACGTCCATGCTGGTGACGTTGGCCAGAACAGTTCTCGTGCATTCGATAAGCGGTGGAAATAAACATGCCACCTATCGCTGGCAATTAGTCAAGATTATGTAAAACAACCGTCGTCGTCGTCGTCGTGCCAGTAACACGGCGCGGCGGAACCGTCTGCCGATAGTGAACTGTGGGGCGAGTGGGGCGTAAGTCTGGGCGCCTTGAGGAAGCCACTGTTCCGTGACGGCCGGCCATCACGGGTGTGTGTACTGTGCAAGGTTCACACACACACACACACACGGACACATCTCATCGGGTTTTTTTTTTTGCACCGTAGGCGCGTCCTGTCCTCGCCGTCGCTTCCTTCCAAACTACGCGAGCAGTTGATCGTTTGCTGCGTCTTATCAAAGCAACACCCGGACCAACTGCACGGCTACCCTCACCGAGATGCGTTGCCATTGCACACCTACCCACCCACCCGCCCGCCCGCTGGACAGCTAATTGTCGTCACTCGGCCCGGCAGCGAACGAATTGGCGCACCGACGACGAGGTGCCGGAGTTGAGTTGAACATAAAGTTGAAACGCTGCCGAGAAGATGACACCCCGTCCGTTCAGGTGCGGGGGGTGGAATCACGGTGCTGGTGTGGGGGGATGCGCGTGGGCTAAAGCGCAACCAAGTGCACACTTTGAAGTGGTTTTTTTAGTGTGAGGTAATACCATTGGGCTTCATGAGAGCTGTTGATTTCCATTATAGAGAATTAGTAATTTTGTTCACAGAGATTCATTTAAAAGTAAAACCGAATTTCTCTCCTCCATTCTACAGGACACATCATCATATACGCCTTCGTATTACTCATGTTCTAAGGCTGAAGCATGTATCAGAATCATGTAGTGTGATCGTCTCTCACAGAAACAATTATGCCATCGTTCCAAAACCCTCAGGCATTACTCACCATCGCCGCCCGTAAGTCGTGTTTATAACTTTACGCCCAACTTTATCACCCAACAGTGTGCTTCAGTTTTGTTTCGTTTTGTTTCGCTGAAGCAGGGCAACATCGTGATCGCGGTGCATTCTGCCGAAGAGCACTAATGCATCAACACACGAACACATCAGCGGGCCCAGAATCGAACCAAAAACCGAACCGATCGTAAACATTGGACCGTTTGGACGAAAATAAACAGACAAACAAATGCAAACAAATAAACTTCCTGTGCGCTGCCAAAGAGAAAGAAGGAAAGACCGCACACACCACCGCCCGGGGAACCTCCTTCTCCGAGGTGAGAACGGACAAAAAGGCAAAAAGGCAAAAAGGCAAAAAGGCAAACGGCTGCTGCTGCGACTGCGACTGCGCCTTAGATTGTGTGAGTCTTAAAGAAAACACTAACTTTCTGAGGTAATACCGAAACCAAAAAAAAAACTAGACTGCAATTCGTCCGATATCATCCGAAGATCGCAAACTTCAAGTGTAATGTCCCCCCCCCCCCCCCCCCATTCCGGAAAACCGTTGGAAAAAGGCAGGGGGCGGTGGTGAAAGGTTGTAAGGTTTGAAAACTCGGTCGAACCAATATCCAACGACGACGACGACGACGACGACGATTAGAGACAGACGCGCAAAAAAGTGCAGCTCCCTTTCATTCCTCGGCGAACGGCATACGCACAAACAAAGGGAAAAATAAAATCAGCAAACCAAATCCGGAAAGGAAAACTCGCCTGCCCGCACCGCCGCATCCACACGCTCGGGCTTCCTTCGGTCTCGGACCGCGTGGCGCATTTTCTTCCTACTTGAGCGTGTGTAGGAAGTGTACGAAAATATGTGAACCAGATGCCAGTTCCCGGGAAACGCTCGAAAAATGGGGTCGGGCTCAGAGGAAGAAGGTGGGCGGGCAGGTGCGGATACTGCACCGTGTTGCATGTGCACAAACGTGAATAAAATAAATTACCGATAAAGCACCATTGCGCTGTTGCCCTCTCGTCGTGCACACTTTCACCGTTTGTTCACCGGTTTGTTGTAGACTATTCTGGGCAAGAAATGTGTTCCCATTTGAGGTGGCACAATCGGAAAACACCCGGTCACTTCAGACCACGGGGAAAAGGGTAATCCCTAATGGGAAGTGTAATTGTACACAGTGGGCGGCGATGGTAGAACCAGAGACAATTTTCTCGCCAACCTTAAAGGGAACAGTAAAGGATTAAAAAGGATGTTGGAATGTAATGAAGCCCTGGAAACTTGTTCTAAATTCGAAATGTTGTCCCTATTGATCGGTGAATTAACATAAACAGCATTGGAGTATCGGTTTAAAAAAGGGTAACAAGAATCGACGAATTCTACGGAGGATAGCGAAGCCACAAAGTGTCACCATATTCGGATAACCGAACCGCGGGACCCATTAAAGAAACAACCACACACAACAACGAACCGACAGCGGTGCTGGCCAGACTCATTCGAAAAGTTTTATTTGCGCAGCTGTTCCCCGTTCAGTTTTCCAACCTGAGATCCTCCGTGCCAGACGTGGAAATGGAAACAATACAGATGCTTTTTCGTCGGGCACACACATGTTAAGGTAGGTCCCATAATGTTCCATTGCAAAAGACGCAGCGGCAGCAAGTGCGGGATACGAAGATAAAAAATCGATGAATCAAACGATACGAACCGGGGGGGGGGGGGGGGATGGGCGGTTGGCATTCGACACGTTTTCAACCCTTGGTTCCCTTCTGCGCGCTCCTTGATTCATGCATGAGGATATGTCTCGTGAATCCATAGTGGTGTAATTCCTTTTGGAAAATAAAGTGTCTCTCCTTTGCATCCCCTTTCTTTCATCTCAGCCATTTATTAGTTTACTGTCGCTATACACTGTACCATTTCATAGCACAGAGCATTAGGCTGCCACAGGGCACATTTCAAAAAGGTACTCCTTTGTTCGGTTCAATTCTCCCGAACAAACAAACGTATAACGACGACTATACCATTTCCATATTAGCTTGTGTCCTTGTGCCTTATTGCTTGAGTAACCTACACTATATTCACAACTTTCGCCCCATGCCATCATCGTTGGAAAACAACCGACGTCCATTGTTCGACCATGAACCAAATGAACGGCTCCTTCCAATCGAGGAACAGATGAACTTTGTTCAGCTGATTCTCTCGGCCCACCCAACACCCACAAACAGCAAGGCTGGCTATTGTGGGCCCGTCCTCGCGACAAATCACATCCGATCTGGAGAGGTTTGTTTTGCTTCGACCCTGTCGCTAGCATCGAGTGTGCAGCTGCACTTGCGCTTCTCGTCCGTAGGGAATAGGGCTTCAAAAGCATCCAAGGATCATTTAAAATAGAAGAATGAGGCTTGTGGAACATTTGATGCTACGAAGGTTTGTTTGCACTTGCATACGGAAAACGTTCCGTCCTTTTCCATTGCTAGCTACTGTGTAGTAAGTAGGTCGTCTCCCTTCCGATGCCACTGATGAAATTTTCTCTCAAGTGTGAAGGTTAATATCGCCAAGTTGCTATGGCCAAATGGTGTACGGAGTAACTAATAACATACGGCACAGCACACGCAAAGAGTGACGTTTTGTGTGTCACAGTACGCCCCGCGTCCATCCGCGACTAGCCGCGGTCAGTGCGAGAGGGATGGGCGATGATTAATTAGCTTTAGCGCTGGCGATTGACCGTGCTGGTGTGCGATACACGGACGCCGGGCGAGACTTTCGTCACCTTCGCCAGCAGTGCAACGCGTCGTGACGCGGCTCGGATGAATGTTGGGGATGATTCGAACGCGCCTCTGCCGTGGAGTGTGTACCGCCGAGCCGATGGTAATCCGATTTCCCTTCGCATGAAACGGAGAAAAGATTTATGTCCAAATTAGCGTCCGCCAGGGTGGTGCGAGCGGGCGCGAACCAAAACGAACGAAGATCCATTCTCCCGTAACTTGCGTGGATGAATTCTGCTTCGGAAACGGCCGAATATCGTTCGGATTAAATGCCCGGTGATAAATTCGCTACCCAGCAGCGGACGATAAAGGAAACCCAATGGTGCCCAACAAGTCCCCCCCCCCCCTTGCCCGTCGGATGAAGCTGTGCCAAAAGAGTTTCCTCCGACACGAATGGCCTTTTGAGTAGGGAAGAGATGTGGCCACCGCAACTACCTCTCAAAAAACTTCAAACTTCACTTCCGTTTATAGGGCAAGTTTTTCATCAACCGGAAAATCTCTCCCGCAAATCTCACGAGGTCCAAGTGTGAACAAACACAGGACTGTAAAGTGAGTGAAATTGTCCGCTTTTATTCGGCACCGATTGAAATGGAATGGAAAGTGAAGAGTAGCAAACAACGGAAGGAAGGATTGGTAGGATTGACAAGGGGGTGGGCGATTGGTGGGGAGCGGTTGATCTTGACACAATATGCTAACACAAAAATACACGGTCTCTCTCATCTCGTTTGTTTTAGCGCGCTGCGAATCGCTTTTATCTTCGCGGATCTTCTTCACTCTCAATCGCTCAACAAGCAGCCTTCTTTCTCGCTCCCCCCCCTATTAGGCGGTAGGTGAAAGCATATTTCAGCATCGCACATTCCTCTCTCTCTCTCTCACACACAACGTGGGCTTCATTCATCCCGCGACAGGCAAGCAAAATCTCTCATCTATCTCACCAAACGTGCTCCATCTCACTTTCTCCTCCCACTACGCGCTGCTCCGTCTCACTTGCGCATTTACGATGTTTCGCGTTTCTTTGTGTTCGCTTTACGAGACAAACCGCACGAGTTCCATTCATGACGCGGAAATGGAGTGTTGCGAGCGGAAAGGCGAAAAAAGAAAAAAAAAGTTAGCAGCACAGCTGTACGCATTTTTTCGCTTTCTCTCTCTCTCTCTCTCTCTCTCTCTCTCTCTTTTTCTCTCTCTCTCTCTCTTTCTCTCTCTCTCTGTCCCTTTTTTGAGGGAGTCTGAGCATCGAGAGCATATACCAAACATTGGTGAGAATATGTGAGGCGCGACTTATGCGCAACATACAGTCGTCTCATTTCCTGTTGTTTCACACGCGAGATGAGTTTGTTGTCATTTTTCACCGTGTGTACTACAACGGCCGGGGTCACCAATACTACCACGACTACTACCCTCCTGCTCGAGAAGTGTTGTTGATTTTGTTGTACACAAATGAACCAGCAGGGCAGCGTCTGCATTCCGCACGCTGGGAGGTGGAAACGTCGATGCGTTAATAATTCATCTATTCGTACTTCATCTACACCAGAAGACGGGAAGGAAAATTCGCTTCAATTCGACCAACAACAAGAGGTGGTGTCCGCAGAGGACCGGTGCCCCCCTTCGGGATGGTAAATGAAAAGCGGGTTCCGTGGTGGATGGCTTTCGATGGGAAAGACGAATTTAACTAGGAGTGTAAATTGGCCGACATTAGTTCAGCATGATTTCTAAACGGGGGCTGAGGTGGGAGACAATACCACTGTGCACACATCTTTGGCAGAAATTAACACACTTCACCTGAACGCAACGGACCGCCGCCTCTCGCGGTTGGGCTGTCCCCCCGACGACGAACACCTTCTACCAAACGCTGAACAAATAGAATGAACAGGTTAACGAATTAGTCCTACACTATAGAGTCTCATCCCTCCTGAGAGAGAGTATACAACAGCGCCACACACCACATCGCCGCTCAGCCAGCTGTTCCCCGTTTTACACCACTTGACGCAATAGTACTCCATTAGTCGCACTATCGTAGTGTGTGGTAGTATCCCTTTAGCGCCGTGTCGGAGAGTTATCAAAATAATACCTCGAGGAGAACCGCGCCGGAGCATGAGCGCGCACCCGGACGTCGCGACAGTTTGGAGAAAAAGGCGCTATGCGTTGTATAGTACAGCCCCGAGAGCGCGAGCGATTGCCATTTTGTAGTAGTGGCCGTAAAAAAAAAAACCCCCCGACTGTGTGTGGCAAGGGTGAACAAATGGCAACTAGTGTGAACCGAAACGGAAAAGAAGTGAGCTAATCAGAGCCCGGCAAACATCCCCGCGGTCCGCGGAGTGAGAAAGACGCCGTGGATTATTTTGAGGTGACGGAGGCGGAAGATGCAAAAAATCACACTTCTTTTGCACACACACACGCGCCGCTGGGGCGACCTAGCACACTCGGCGCGATGGTGCGCGAAGGAAAACAATTAAAATGTGTTTAGACGAAACCGTCGAAACACCCCACCACCGCGCGGATTGTCCACACAGTTGCTCACCCTCTTTGCAAACGGGAAATTTGCAACGAAATTAGCAAAGCGAAGCTTTTCTCGCTGAGATGAGCTGAGATGAAATGTCACAATAGTTTTCTTCTTCCGTTTTGGTTTTTTTTTGTTTCGCACCTACGAACATACATAAATTGCGAGTGTTGTGGTGCACCATGCGGTATGATGGTGAGTGGTTTACACGTTCAAGCGTGGGCTACTTTGTTCAGGTGTTATATTTCAATTGTTCTCGTCGTGTCGGCTACCGGGGGTTGATGTGTGTCTATTGCTTCGCTCCGGCAGGGACTAATGGCAGCCGCTCGAATGAGTTATTACATTCCACCCGTCGTTTGGATACCTCTTTTTTTTTCTTATTTGCCCACCACCAAACCAACTTCATCCACAACAGCGCTGCCATTTGCATTTCGAATGGTCATTTGAAAAAGCACAAGAAAAGTGGAACCATATTTGAACCTCCCCCATGTTCCTACTACACACACTGCGAGCCGATTATTTATTGTTTCGGAAATGAAAGCGAAAATCGGACAGGTTTATGAGTTGAATTTCCGTCCATTTTTTTTCTTTTTACTGCTTAGAATCTTTAGTTTTTTTTTTTTGTAAAACGTTATGAAACGATATTGGTTGTTTCCATTGATTGTTTCCAGAAACAATCTGAAATGGTATGGTATGAAAATTAGAAAAGCAATGAAAATATATCATCACATAACTCTTTCAAATTACACCAAAACAAAAATTACATTTAGTTTCATTCTCACTGTTGAGCTGACATAACTGGGTTTCCTTCGGGATGTGATGGTATTGTTGTACGATTACTTTCTAGCACTTGCATTCACTATGCTTGTATGTCTTTGCGTGGAGCAGATAAAAAACAATAGGTGATGGAGAAAAATAAAACTAGAAAAACGGTGAGAAAGGTAAACAAAAAGTACGTGCGGCGACAGTTCGCACACGACGTCCTATTCAACTCTTTATCCGCCGTTCTGTTATGGTTCTTTTTTTCTTTTTTTTTTTGGGTGAATGAACCGTTCCCACCCCTAATCTCATTCTTGTGCCCCCCAGAACACCCCACCCCAAGCCGCGATCCAGCACTGCCCTTTCCGGAACTAAACGGTTCATCATCTTGCAAGACTCTTTTTGTGTGGCGCTGCCCCGTGCCATGCTCGGATGTGTATAGAAAGAAGCGAGAAACCACGCAAAGGTAGAGATGGAGAGAAATCGAGAGAGAGTGAGAGAGCAAAAACAACAGAAGCAAAAGGGAAGGATGGCACAATAAAACACGATACTAAAAACACTTGATCGGAATCCGATTCGCAGTCACGCAACTCCATGCCACACACACGAGACACACATACAATCGACACACACGCTTCAGAGCACAACTGTTGTATTTCGTCTGTGGAGAAGGATAATTCCAAGATGCACCACAGAAGACAAAGCAAACGGCATTCTATTGCTCTGATCGATACATCGTATCGAATGGTCAAACACACAAACACGCACACACGATTAAATCACACAACGGCGCGACCTGTCCTGTGTCCACCATTCGGGTACGTCAATGAAGCGATCCTCACCCTCACACACGATAACACGGCGATGTTAAATGTTGACGATGCATCACGGCGCGTCTGCTTCCCCCACAGCACCTCGCCGCTTTCCCTTCCGGGCACGAACTCGCACGATAGGAAGGAAGAAAAAAAAACGAACGGAAGCAAACTCGACGGCAGCGGCGAGCGCGATGAAATTGAATCTTCCGCGGCGCGCCCGGAAGTGAAGCAGCGAAGAACGGGAACCGGGATACGATCGGAACAGTTCGTCGTCGGGACGAAGCCGCGCGGCCCGAGGGACGCCGACACGACGTGGACACGCAACGGCACGCGAGATTAAACCGCCGGTGCGACACCCCGTCGAGGGAGTGAAAGAGAACGAGACAGCGAGAGATGCGAAGCGCGAGAGGGAGAGGGAGCAGGTGCTGACGATGGAATCGCGGCCCACACGGAGCGAGCACGGAGAGACGCGCGGGAAGCAGATAAACTCGAGGAAAAAAAACGGGACCGTGTGACACGACGGGAAGTGCCTGGCACGAGCGCGCGTATAAGCGCACCGATGAACGTTCGACCGACGAATGAAACGGTGCGCCGTTTAAAAGGCCGTCGGAAGAGCGAACTGCGAACTGCGGTGGCCGAATGAGACGGCAGACGGCGAGCGAGCGAGAAGCCACGCTGGGCCGCCATATGCAATGGACCGTCCAGTAGTGCGGGCGGTGAGTAGGCGAGAGAGTTATGCATCTCTTGCTGGCGCACTCCTTCCCGATGTTGGACGGACCATTTAACCCTTCAATTGAATCATTCTTCTCAACAAGAGCGGAGAAAAAAAAACAATAGTTTATCGGACTCTATTTTGTGAATAAAATTTTAGGAAACACGAGCATTACGTAAATATACATAAACAAATCAATCACCTGTTCCTTCACAGTGAACAATAAACGTACCGCAATTCAAAGACAAGATGAAAGCGAATCCGTCGAAAGGCCGCCCTCATTTCGCACAGCGCATTTAAGGGTTTACAATTGGCACACGCAAGATGAAACGAGACAAAATGAATTATCGCGCATCGCTCATTCCGGGCGCTGAATTCGCCATTCCACTCGCACACTCTCTCCATCTCACGCGCTCTGTCACTCCGTCGGAGGGATCCGCAAACGCTGTCTCCTTCTCGCCAATGGCGGCTGTTGTATTGTGAGACAAACGTGAAAACCGACACATCTCACCCTCACCGCAGTGAGCTGCGGGCGCGTACTTTTACTTTCATGTATTCCGCACCAAAGTATGCTCTTCTCATTCTCAGATCGTACGCAAACTGCACGCACGTCTCATCGCCGCCAACCGCAAGATCCCGCGGTCGGCTAGTGAAAAAAAAAAAAAATCCCTTGCCGCGGTTGAAGAAAGAGCGAGGTAGAAACGAGAGCACGGAACGGTTTTTTTTCGTCTCATCGATCAATTGCTGCCGCTGCGGGCTGCTCCTCTTGGGGCCGCTTTGTTGAATTATTATTTGATTAGCACTTTTTGGGATGCGAATGGGTGGGGTGTGGGCGGCGAATGATGTATTCCGAGAAGCGTCGAGAGCTCGGCTGGCAGTTTGTTTTTATGTCGAAGCTCAATTATTTAAATCAACAAGAAATCAGCACCGATCCTTGGGTGCATAAATCAAAACATTTCCGAGGTTTTGTGAAAACGATTCCGAACGCTCGTGTGCAAACACTGGCAGTAATTTACAGCGATATCCTTGCCGAGGACATCCCTGTCGGACCGTACCGTAATAGAAGCATTTTGTCTTGACGAACCAATGGCGACACAGTTGACATTTTCGGGTCGTCGTAACCTAATGGAAGTGGCAGCAAAGGTAACCGTGACGACCGTGTTTTATTCCCAAAGAGAGGTGGGCGAAGGATATACGGTTTCTTCCCCTTCCCCAGTTTGCTAGCGGAATTCTCCTACCAGCGTTTCACCACCGTCATCTCCGTCAACCCCTCGCATAATTCGGCTCCACGGCGACGGTGAAGGTAGTCGAAGGGCTTCGGGATGAAATTATGTGATTACGAACTAAATTTAGCCTCCGCCTGCTCCGGGGCGGCGCACGGGCAAACCCAACTTCCGAAGCAACAGGGACCAGCGACGTGGGTAGCGGTGCGGGCGGAGGGGGTGGGACGATTTTTGGGAGCTGCAGGGCAAATGGAAATGTTGAGGCATCATGTTACCGCTTGACAAACGCGCTCGCCCTGGTGGCTCCGTGCTGTCGGAACCGTCAGCGTTACTGGGGCAACCGGAAGTGGCAACATCTTCAAAGGGGAAGCGCAGCACACACAGCCTCCGGCGCGTGGTCGGAACGGACTGATGTAGAAGATTAGAGAAAATTACGGGAAGAAATGTTTGATACAAGCAACCTGTTTCTGCACCTGAAGACTTTGGTAATGAGAATGTCGGTTACATTAGGATTGATTATCCGCTCATGTAAAACTTGACGAGTCTCGTCAGCCTTCAAAAATACGTCGACAACGGGCGGATAGGAAGTTATAGCGCCAGATTGCGATTTTTCGACAAATATCGTCGTATTTTCATTGGGAAAATACGAAAAATCGAATGGTATATGATAAATTAAAATCATTTTATGTACATGGATACCACATTTGGAAGCGACAAGTCCTGGAAGCCAAATAAATGACAGATATCTAATGCATGGGCCCGAATTCCACAATTGAAAAGCGGCTTTCCGGGTCTATCAAGTTTATGCTTTAGTTTTCGTTTACCCTTTTCAGAAAACCAGAAGGGTTTACGAGGGAAATAGAAGTTTGGTTAGCTTTAGCGTGATCATTCTTCCATGTTGTGCACTGCAAACTTTTGCTCTCTCGAAAAAACGATATATATTGATTGGAAGTAACGTGGGATGCACTCCCTAACCTGTTCCACCACGACGACCACCAAACACAGCGGTCGACCTCGGTTGACTTCGCTGCGCAAAAAAGCTTCTGGAAAGCGTCACTAGCGAGAAATGATTGTGATTTACTACAAAAAAAAAAAAAACGACCGGCCACGATGGGGCCACAGTGCAACACATGTAAATTTAATGATAAAATAAAAAGGGATTAAAACTGGCCGATGGCGCGGGCGCAGACACGCGGGCTCGGTTCTCCCATTCACCATTGGATGTCGTTATAAATTCCCCAGTTGGACGGGAGTCAGTGACGAGAGAGAGAGAGAGAGAGAGAGAGGGAGAGAAAACGACCAGACCGGGACCCCGTGCGGCCGTCTTGATGGGGACGAATGCATTTTCTTCATGCACGATTTGCCGCATGCAAATGATTTGCATCCCACATTCTGGGCGCTCGGACAACGGGCTGGCGGTGCAGAATGCAACGATGAAGAAAATGCATTGCCCCAGCAGCCGATCCAACACCCATGCACACCTCCGACCCCTCATATGGGTTGCAGTCCGCCGGGGGGGCCGGGGAAGCATACACCAGCACCGACAGAGAAGGAAAAAAAAAACCGAACGGAAAATAGTACAGGCAACTCAGCAACAAACACCCAGTTATTCTGCAACGAACGCATCGTCACAACCAGGAACGGCCACAACAGCTCGCAGGCCGCGAGTGAGCGGTAGAAAAATGAACGCCGTCTTCGAGCGCCTTGGGCCGGCTTGGTGCTAGGGTTTTGGAAGGGATAGATCTCTACAGGCCGAGTCGCGCTCACTCACTCACAACGGCGAGAGAGATGATCATGTTGATGGTGATCGCAAAATAAGGTGATCAACCTTCCCGGCGGCATCGTCGGCGCGACGACGTCTGGTTGCGGTGTGTTGTTGGGGATTTTTTTTTTTTTTGTTATCTATCTTTAAGGCACCAGAGAACCGAACAGAGCGAGCCAGACACACGGAAATAGAGCGTGATGGAGAGATAGATTCAGACAGACAGACAGAGAGCGAGAGAGAGAGAGAGAGAGAGAGAGAGGGAAGGTGTGCCGTTGACACAGGGTCAAGCTGACCGCGGTTTTAGTAGGGAACTAGGGAAGCCGAGAGAAACACAAAACTCTCCAACGTTCCCTTCACCGTTGCCAGATGTTTTTTTTTTTGTTTAATTGCATGCTGCACAGTATCGAGTATCTTTTTTTTTTTTTTTTGTTTAAAACCCGTAGTGTGAATTGGCATTCCACCTTCCGTTGCAGGAGTGATGCGTTTTTTTTCGTGCTAAATGCTAACCATGTACCCAAACATGATGGCACTGGTCCAAAACATGACCATAAGGTAAAAACTGTGTCTGTGTTTTTCACAAGGCATGAAATAATCATATGGTGCAGTGGTCCTCGTCAAGGGGTTGAGTAGCAAAACGAGTTGGTGGGAATACTAGGGTGATGCGGTATGTTTGAAAGACAAAAACACTGGAAACCCCACAATTTCGAATGGAGCGATTTAAAACCCCATTAGCATAGGAAAAAAAAACCCCAGCAATCTGGCTAACCGTGAAGAAGCAAACCTGACTAACCGTACCGTGATAAAACATAAAACAATTTAAAATGTTATGGGACGTAGCGACCACGATAGAATTAATTGTTAATTTTCTATGAGATTAACAAATAATATGCAACGAAATATCCCAAATATCAGAAGGCAGAATCCCTCCAGCTTTTGTTTTTGCTCCCGGAGATTATTGCACCACGAAAAGTGCATATATAATTGCGTATATGCTATATGCGTGTAAAACTATTTTAATATTTCATGAGAAACAAGAAAACTGCACACCTTCATTGCAAATGTAAATCACTAGGCGTTGGTCGGTCCTTTCTCTTCTCTTCTGTATAAAAAAAAAACCACCACCGGATGAATGTGTGTTGATGGATGTAATAGTTGTAACGACGCAAATGGCGAATCGTCGTAGAAAGCAGCCATTACACATTCGGTGG
Organism: Anopheles plumbeus; assembly: GCA_034621735.1. Taxonomy (NCBI): domain Eukaryota; kingdom Metazoa; phylum Arthropoda; class Insecta; order Diptera; family Culicidae; genus Anopheles; species Anopheles plumbeus. The sequence continues at coordinate 9,522,105 of JAOEFI010000006.1, forward strand.
GTGGTTCGGAAGAAGGAACGTTGGCAAGCGGCAACGTATGAGGGGGCGAGGGGTGCGAGCGAATAATTAGGGAAAGAGAAAAAGCAAACGCATGCAAGCAACGGTCGACCGAAGAAGAAACCGAACGTGCCGCAAAAGAAGACGATGTTAGCGGCCACCGCGCATTAATCTTCGCCGATAACCTTTACATTGAGTCATTTAAATTATTCACATCCCGATGCGCACCGGGAGCCGGTGGGTGGTAGCTCGGCCGCAGCCGACGAGGCATGGAGGGGGAGGGTCGCTCTAACTCTAGTATCCCGACAACGGCCCTCCGCTCCGATGTCGCACGGGGAAGGCTCCGCGCGGGGGACGATGCTCTCCGCTATGAACGGGGTGGCGACCGGAGATGAGGCGACGGTGGCGCCCCATGGCAACACGCGGGGTGATTTTGTTTTGCTGCGGGAGCGTCGGTGGGTGCTCGGATGAAGGGTGAACAGGCTGATGCAGGGTGCGGATTCCCGATCCCACCGGCGGGCGCACGGGCCGCTGTGTGCGTGCATCATTTCAATTAGACTTAATTATCGCCCGGAGTGTGTGTTCTGGGCCAGAGGCGCGGCCTTCAACTTCAAGCCAAGCCGTGGGATGTTTGGCAGCGAAACCGAAAGAGAGCAAAGATGCGAACGAAAAAAAAAAACAAACAAAAATCTCCGGAAGAGCGAAAAAGAGGACGGCCCGAAGGGAAGAAAAATTATAGTGTTGGCACTTTTTTTTCTCTACCATCACCACAGAGTGTTTTCTTTATTATTTATGTTAGGGCGATCCCAACAGTGTGACTTTTTTTTTAAAAGAAATGTTTGATTTCTGAAGATTATAATTGGTTTACAATTAGCCTTTACAGACACCTAGTGAACACAACAGATTGCTTCAGCAATGGTTATGAAAGCAAGGATTATGTTGAAGAACATCTCAAAAGAAATAGCTTCAATAAACGTCTTTTTTCCAGGTAAAGCAAAAGTTAAACCTGGTAACCTAACTTTCTGAACGGTCCTCGAGTTTGATTGCTGGTTTTTTTTTTTTACTAACAGCTGTTCCATCTAGTCACATCACGTAAATGCGGGCGAGTGACACAACATTACCAAAGTACATAACACTTCGTTGTCGAAAGCAGTAGCACTAGTGCGAAAGAAAAAAACAACACAGGAAATGTGATGCCAAAATGAAAGCGACCCGCGTCAAAGGATAACGGCTACTGCTGTAGCACCAGTGATGTTGATAAAGTAAAACTGAATTACCGGTTCGAATGACAAGCTGGACGATAGGTAGTGATTAAGGAACAAAGACATGGCAACACCGCGAGCATCGCAGCCCCGCGTGGGTTGCATGTGTATTACGCTAGGACCCCAGTCGGGGGAAGATGATAGGAATATTAATGATGATGGGTATCGAAACGGGGCGCATCACGTTTGGCGGGAACGTGTTGCTCCGACAGCACCCGTTAAGTGCTTTCAGCTTCCTTTTCGAAGCACTTTTTTTTTCCTTTAGTGATTAGCGGACCATGCCAAACGACTATGGGTTCATTCTCTCGTGTATGGTTAGAAACGGCCAATCGTTAATCTAATAGCCAAACATATAACAAAGATAACTAACATATAAAAATCGTTTTTATATAAACAAGCGTACTGAATTTTGGAGCGAAGCTCAAACAGTAGAACAACTTCATTTCGTTACGATTCATTTCAGCCGGTATGCTACCTATCGTCCTTTGAAGTCATTCAGCTGGTATTATTCACCAACAGGCGTCGGCACCAAGGATGCATGACAAGAACAGAATGACGAATCCCTTCAATCCAAACTGGGCGGTATAAAACATTAACATACCACCTCCGACGACAGTTCGTTCGTTCGGGCGCGCGAGTGCGCGTTGGCGTTCGTCACTAGAAGGCAAATGAAGAGCAGGCAAAGCAGAAGTGTTGACCACGTCCAGTGCGTTCGTTGACCGAAGACGTCGACGGAGGATAACGCCAGAAAAGCAATAAAAAAACAGAAAACCTTCGGACTTACGGCGCCTGTGGTAAATCATCGACCAAAACAAGAACGGGGAAATGCTACGATGTTCGTCGTTGGGTGCGCAAGTAATTGCGTTTCAATTATTATTATTTCCTACACAGATGTG
>JAOEFI010000006.1:9527833-9546701 GCA_034621735.1 Anopheles plumbeus
CGGAGTATCGGCGAGCGTATCCTTATTTAGGCGCGTGCAAGCCATTGTGGTTGAAAGGACTCGAGTTACGTGCTTTCCTGGTTGCATGTCGATGACGTTGACGATGTACGCGAATGTCCCCCATGTACAAGGTCGCACGTGAGTGTGTTTGGTGAACCGGTGCAATGGGCCTATATTTGTGCAAATCTGTAATTGGACCTTCTGACGAACGAGATTTATAGAACATTTGTTCTCAAGTGTCAAGTGCTAAATATAAAATCGAAATCAATAAACACGAAGCTTTTTTAGTGCAAAAATAGTACGAATTTGATTTAAATAGGATTGACCAAAGTTTGGGCTTGCATTTCTCCTAAGCCGTTATCCCAGCAATCTGAGAATTTCGAGCTTTGGTACAGATACAGAGCGAATGTAAATTGTAGTGTTCCAATTTCTACCTAAACAAGACGAAGTCAGTATGATGGCAACAAACAGGGACACACGTTAAGGATAAGATTTGATGCTGTTAGGCGTAAGAAGTGAAAAAAACATTTGTGAGAATAAAAGTGCAAATAATAATTCGCGAAACAATTGTGAGTTGAGCGATTGTGTACCGTTGTGGATTGGGTGTGAATCGTGAGAGGATTGGGCAAGCAGTTTTGTACGAAATCCAATTTCGTAATCGAATTAAGCAGAATGTTTCCCCACGCGACCTGCCTTCTGTGGAACATAAACAATCGTAAGGGAGGTGGTGGGGCTCCCGGTGCTCCAGGACACCAGGAGTGGATTCATGTGACCGGTGGAACGGACGCGGTCCACTGCAGCATTCGCAGCCTACCTTCCCAGGAGGGCTGTTCGAAACAGGTGAGTTAATTTGAATTGTTATTTTTGTGTGTGTGTTTAATTCCTTTTGCTTTACAAATTGCTTGGAAGCTCTCTTATTACATGCTATTGAATCGCTTTCAAATATTCTCCATTCATTTGCTCTGTTTTGCGATACTTAAATAATCCATGGACCTACTTATACGAAATTTAACTTCACTGGATGAGCATCTGCGAATTTTATAAGGAGAACAATAATGTAATGGAATGTGTTGTTGTTATACAATATTCCTATTTCAGTTCCCTAACGCATGTATACCTCCAACATACAAATGACCAGGCGTCTCCATCGAGCGTTGTAAATACGTTTTGCGATAACAATTCACTGCGTAGTACCATTTTCCCTAACAAATATTGCCCTAATCGTGTCCGGTGTGCCAACTCCTAATCGGTCAGGGCCCTACATCCGGTTACGCATTGCTTGAACCTGTTTAATATTTTTCCGTCCACGGACGGCGCACAAAAACCGACGGTTGTGCTGCGTAGTTTACCGATTGGCAGATCGTCACGAGCTGTTAATTCTGTTTATGTATGCAGCCTTGAAATGCATACCGTTTTCTGGGTTAATGAAAGTCATTAACGATTAAAGGCCGCTGAGTGGGCAATACTTCAGAAAGCATTTTTTTACAAACGTCTTTGCCGAAAGCAGAAGGTTCACAGTTAATCATTGGAATAGCGTACACGTGCCCACGATAAAATCAATTCTGAGAACACGCCTCACTTACCTACAGGTACGCAATTCTAGGAACTGAAAAAACATCACATTGTTTAGGGCAAAGAAAAGAAAAGCCAAACAACTTTTCATTTTATTCCCACGACAAATAGAACGGCAAGTGTACAAACAAATAAGCGCCGAGATTAACATTATCCCTGTTGATGTTGCCCGGTAGGCTAACGAAAATTTCGGAGAATTTTCATAAAATTAACGCTTTCGGCCATAGAAAAAACAAGGCGAAAGCATTGACTTAGAAATATGAAGATAAAATTTCATTGTCTTTAGCACAGCAAAACTGTTTGCGATAAGGCTTTCTTAATGCTCAGACCATTTACAAGCATTCTTTGGGAAATAAAGCCCAACTCGATCACCTTTGTAAGGCAATATCCATTATATAGCTTCATAATAATTACATGCCATCGTAAACGAAAGCAATTCGTCCAACGGCAATTTGGTCATCAGTCAAAAAATATGAGCAAAAAATGCACTGCTGGGAAACAGCTTGTGAAAATATTTTCCCAACAACCTCTTTTCAATCCCCTATCCAAATGCTCGACAAGGCCCTCCGATAATCTACTCCGGGTTCGGAAATCCAATAGGAAGATTAGTTGTATTCCACATCATTGGCCTCCGACAGGCGACCGCTTATCAAAGTCAATCAACTGTATCTGTTCTCGCTATGGAAAGAGGGCGGATGAAGAGAGGGAAAGCGAATGCCAAGGACCAGTATGAACAGCTAACCTTTGCACGATAAAAGGTTCGGAAACTGGCGGTCTGGGTAAAACCTACATTTGGGCGAAATAGATAGGCTACGCATTTATCTGCACCACTTTTCTTGCCGGGGGCGAGGGTGTGTGAGCGCTGAACAGAGCCATAAATTTAAATATCGATACCAACGACAGGCGACTGAGAAGGGAAAAACCAGAAAAATCAGGCAAAGTGTGTGAAAATGTGTTCTCGATACACTCTTCACTGTTTTTGCCATGCCTACTTATTTCCATTATCCTTCCAACGGTCGAAAAAAGTCCGTGGATTTGTGAAGGACGGCATGTGGGGTGGGGAAGCACAACCGCGTTGGGGCATGGCGTAAGTGTGCCATTATCCAATAATGAGGACAACGATCGACGCTACAGATTAGGTTAGCCAAGAATGGAGTGGCAGTTTTATATGCTGCCGTAACTTTCCTGACTGTCATTTATCAACGCCGTTCGCGCGAGAAGCCCCATTTTATGATTAAGTTCGCAATTCGGTTGGCGCGGCAGACGATGTGGCGGACAGAGGGTGGCGAAATGAAGAAGCACCTAGTAGATAAACATCAGATGTTTTGTTTCACGTGTCGGTCGACATTCAAGCCGATAGCTTGAGCCGAGTTTCAGGATCGATTTCGAACCATTGTTATATTGTTGGCCAATAACTGGTTCACGGTAGACAGTGAAAGCGATGACAACGAGTTGCAAAACTATACTGTATTTCCAAAGACGAATTGTGTTGAATAGATTAAAAGGTATCACCGGTAATACTAAATGTTTTAGCCGAAAAGTACAAATGACACCAATTTAACCGACACAGCATATATTTTGAAGAGTTGTGTCGTTTTGACAGCTCGCAATCAGTCGACGACCATCATCGATATGGAAATGTTTGACGTTTATGTTTTCCCTTAAAACAATTGTTTGCATGTTGATTGTTTACATTCGGCTCGTATACGATGATCAGAATTTGTGTTTAGCGGTTTGTTTCGCCTAAAGACAGTAAAAATATTTGTTCAGTGTACCGATTCGTCATTCCAACGTTGGCTGTCTTGTGTTAGTGTAATTTGCATTGCTCCTTTCCGCACGATGAGAAACTGTTATGTTTACAAGTGCAACTGGAAGCACAGGGATGATCGCAGGAGGGCAATGTTTATGCTACCGAAGGTAATGTTTAGGCGAAGCTACCCTGCCTTCAATGATAACATTTACAAGTTTTTCCATTTCATATAAACGAATAGGATCCAGTAAAATTTGAACAATGGAATCAGGTGATACCGAAACATCGTCCGCTGAATCGCCATGACCGTCTGTGTGAGAAACACTTCCAGCCAAGCGACATATTGCGAGACTGGTCGCACGTAATTCAGGGACAAACGACGACGGTGCAGCGTAGCAAACTTAGTCTTCGTCCGAATGCCGTTCCCTGCTTCTTTGATCTGAGTATCTTGGAATTGAAAACGATTGCCAAAAAGAGAGCAAAAAAAGAATCCGGAGGGCAGCTGGAACGGGAAGAAAAGATTCAGAAAAAAACTACCAGAAATCAAAACAAAACAAAACAGCTGCCACGGCAAGAGAGGAGACAGGCGATAGCTACTAAGAGCCCTTCAGTAGAACAGCAGGAACGGGAAAAACCTGTCGAGACCCCTGTTGTGGCAAAAGAAATGGAAAGGATAGAAAAGGAACAGGAAATGCCTAGCCAGAACCATGTACCAATACAGTCGGAATTGGAAGAAAAGGAACATGAAATACTTACCAAAAACTCTGTGACTATACTGGAATGGGATGCAACGGAACAAGAAATACCTAAGGAAATCGAAAACCCTGTAACCGAGCGATCTCCACACCGGTGTGAAATAGAAGCAGGTGAAAAAATTGCCATATTCGAGGAACTATACGAGAACATCTTTGAGGTTGAGCTTCCTTCCACCCTATGGGGAGTGCATCGTGATCCGGAGAGGCAATACATCGCATTTACCCGTTTCCAATTTCTAGAGGCGTACGATAGGCCAACATCCACCACCCTCTCGATCGAATGTTCATTAAAATGTCGTGCCTGGTGCGACTCGAAGCATGTGTTCGATAAGGAGCTCTACCCTAAAATGTCATCAGAGCAGAATGGTGACGATCAATTCTCACGGTTTCAAGTTATCGGTAGTTTAATTGATTCACTAGAACAATCGCAAGTTGACGAATCGACTTTTGGCATTGATGTCGAATAAAAATAGAGATACCAGGTTAGCATACGAAAAATGGAAGAATGGCATTAAACTGGTTCAATCATAAGTAAATTATCTAGGTAGAAGCATAGATGTATAAGAAGCACCAACGAATGTTCCAGCAAGTGGTGGAATACTGTTTTATGTAGTGCCTGATAACATATTTTGAAAGTTACAAATATACTTCAGTATTGACGAATAGTAGAGACCTGCATACTTTCAATTTGATTTTATTTCGTTTAACGTTGATACTGATTTGCATACGAACATCGGAGCTTCTATAAAAAAGAAAAGTTTTTCCTATTCCATGGATATGATTTTGCTGTATCGAGGAACAAGAAAGGGGATGAACGGCTGTTCATTTGAGATACCGATGGTAATCAGTCCCATCTTCACGACGCCGAGGACGACGCGGCCACTGGGGCCGGCATAACATTATTGATGCACTCCTCCTTGTTGATCAGATGACAGGTTTTGTTGACCAGGTTCATCAGCTCGTTCAAACCGAAAGCCCAATCGTTCAGCACCTCGGCGGCAGACTTTTTCTGCGAGAAGTGTATGACCCCTGCAGGCCGGTCCGTCTTCACCTTCAGCGTACCGGTGTTCACCATCCGCGAAAGGTATTCCTCGCACTCAGCCTCGCTCAGATCGAGCAGCTCGGCCATACGTTTGAGGTTGATGCGCGTGTAGTAGTTCGAGATGATACGCACGTTGTGCTCGATCAGACGATTCTTCAGCTCGGTCCAACACTTCTTGCCGTGGCTCGTGTCCTGGCTGAAGATGTCGAACGTGTTCAGCTCGGCTCCGTACACGGTGCACAGTGCGTCGAAGTTGATCAGCTCCTTGCACATGAACAAGCGCAGCAGTTCCCTGTTTAAGTATGGCACAAGAAATGTGTTTAACGTTGGTAAAATCTACAATAATCCGATTCGCTTTGGTAAACACTCACTTGTACACGGGAAGCTCCTCAAGCAGTTTGTTCTTGGAAAGGTTGTGCATCATGTCGACCTGTTCGTTATCGTACGGAGAGAGAATGCAATACAGGACGGCGTAAATCATCATCTTCTGACGTTTCTCGGTCTCCTGTGCGATCATCTCCGAGTCCACCACGGCCAGATAGTGCCGGGACGTTTTAATGAACGACGAGTCCTTGTCGAGCCGAATCATCAGATCGTAGTACTTCAGTTTCAGATCCTGTTGCGCTGCGTCGTTGAAGAACTTTATACTGATTTTCTTTGCGATAATCTGCGTGCGAACGAAATCCTGCTTGGCGAGGCACAGACGCATCTGTTCGAGGATCAGTTCCACCTTCTCCCGCTTGTCCATCGTACCGTACGTTTCCACCTGCAGTTCCTCCATGATGGAGGCGGCCCCCGTTACGTCACCGTCTGCTTCCTTAATGTCGGCGAGCATTTTTGTGAGTCGTGCCCGTTCGACCTCCACGTAGATCTTGCCCTCGGTAACCGTGCGCAGGGTGTCGATAAGTTTCAGCTTCGTCTCTTTGTCGGGCGTTTTGTCGACGTACGTGCAGCACTCCTGGACCATTTTCGCGACGGCCTGCTTCGACTGCGAGCGCCGTTTCACCATGATTGTTACGTACTCGTTCAAATAGTTCCAGTTGCGGACTTCGAAGCAAACCTGAACGATGGCGATAAGAACGCGGGCACTGGAGACCATGTCGGCACCGATACGCGTTTGCTTTTCCAGCTGCAGCAGTATCTCGAGCGCTTCGTTGAATTTGCTCTCATCCTTGGCCATCTCTTTGCAAAGCGGGATTTTCTCGTCACACGCTGCGGTGTAGTCGACCTCCATCTTGACGATGCGGCCCTCGAAAGCGTTTATGTCCATGGCTTGGTCCATTTTTCAACTAGATTGTGTGGTGTTGCGCGGTGCTAAACAAAGCCAGGAAGCAACGCCGCTAGCACACGATGTTTGGAATATTGAACGGTAGATCGACCGCAGAAGGTTGACGAATTGGATCCGCACAATCCACAGACGTCTGTTCGACTTATTCTTCACAAAATTTTGGGTTGTAATAACGAAAACAAGTCACGATATTTGTTGAGCGATTGTACACCCTTCCGAACTGTTTGCTCGAGCGAGTGAAATGACATTTGATTATGATTCGGCAAAATATGTACCAAATCATGAAGGTGACGTTTCAGCACTTCGCAATGTTGGTACCCCTGTGCACTGTCAATAGAGCAAGGGTTGTCGACAACCCTGAAAAGTGCGAATGCTAAAGCACGCAGCCACATTCCACCAGCGTTCCAGGTGGTATAAACCGTTGCTGGATTGGATTGTTTATGAAGCTATTCAAAATAGAATTTAAACACATTGCACAATCTAACCGGTAAAACATAACAAATGCTAATAAACCTCTACAGAATTAAATAATATTGTAACGCACGCAAGGAAAAACATTAAAGAAACTTTGATTCACCTTATTTACTGCTGAAGGATTCAGTTTCACAACAATTATGAATTTGGTTCATTTAGTTAAATAATTAGAAAAGAATAATTAGTCACAAACATATGTACTTGTTGAGGTAGAAGTTTCTACAATCCTCAACCACCTCAAATCGGCTTCGGTGAATTGTAAACTGTACACATTTCCGAGACGACTTACCGCTGCCACACACGTGGCAGGCAGAGCATTTCTATGTCGTAAGATTTATCACAACATTAACAAAATCGACGGGAGCAACAAAGAAAACAATGCGAACAGTAGAGTTGGTAGCGTGTGGAGAAATAAAACATACCATGTTAACCTTTTCAAAACCGTCCCTTTCGTTTATGGAAAGGGGACATCGCCGTGGGCTGGGTTGGAAGTCCATAGCTCTCACTCCGTACGCACTCAACCCCATCCGCAGACACCTCGTGCTCTTACAGCCCAGGCATAGCGGATTTGCCTAGGCGAGGGCTTCGATGCCCGAAAAGGCATAAAAAATAAACACAACGTGTCCTTTGCCGTGCTTCATAGATCAAATCACAACTCGTTCGCATCGGCATAGCTTTTTCTCAGTATCTGGTTCATCGTCTCCATGGCAACGAGGTGAGTTAAGATGTAGGCGCTGTTCCGGATGGACGATTAAAAGAAACATGATTTTTCTCGTTCGTATTTTTATACAAAAAAAAAAGAAGATTAGAACGGACGGTGTGGGTCGTCGACAACAACAAGTGGCCATATTTTTGTACCTCTTGCGTGTCTCGACGTTGACGGAAAATCTGAGCTGTAAAATGTTCAAAATCAGTTACGTTTTTTTTGTAATTGTCTGGGATTTTATATTTGCAATTTTGATCCATAAAATATAGCTATTTCTTCCAAGTACGTTCATCGCATTTTTCAAATCGCGGCGGATGAAACGATCGTGACGTTTGTCGCCCACGGTCTCAGAGGGAACAATTCTCCTAGAAGGGCTAATAAAATAAACCTGAAGCATGAAAATACCTACGAAAGGTGTAACCCGACCCCTCGACATAATATCGATTACATTGGATGGAGCAAATCTTAAAAATATCGCTGGGATATAATGATGCTCAAAAAGGGAAAGAAATGTGGAACGAACGAGTATTACACAGTGTCTCGTGAGGACATAGTTTAAAGAGGCACACGAACATTGCAAACTGCTGGTTTCTGCTCTTTATAATTATAAAAGTAGTAGAAGCAAAAAGGTTTTTTAATAGTGAAATGTATGAAGGGAAGGAAACAAGAAATTTATGATTAAAGTGTCCAAAAATCTCCTCTAAAATTGTCTTTAAAAAACCGACAACTCACTGCACAACCGATTTCGTTTCGCCACCACTAAATCCTGCTTGTGGCGTGCAGATGAAGTACGGGATGCAGGTGCGCTCACCTTCAATTGCCCTCACGTCTCGCACACTGCGGCGTTCAGCAGATTGCGAACATGGCACCGGTAAGCAGATAATACCCCGTGCTGTGCTTGTGTTTGTGTGTGTGTGTGGGTGTGGAGCAAAGGATCCCGGACATGTATGTCAGCAGCAGATAGCAACGGACCCGGTCAGCGTCTGCGGCCCTAAGCTCGCACACAGCTGATCCCTGCCAGCGTCCTGGGTGCGAACTGGTCGAGTGCCTTGAAGCTGGCCGCGAAGGAATATGGCGGGACGGAGTAGCTCGGCCGAGAGCGGAAGGGGGCGTGCGGTGTTGTGCTTTTATTTTCGTCCGGAGCACTTTCGTTCGCAGTGAGGGAACGGGCAGAAAATACGAAGAAAAAAAAAAAGGAAAAATATAAGACGAACCAACCTGGGACGGGTGCACCTTACAGCAGTTCAAGGTTACGCCCCATTCGAAAGCAGCGAAACTCGGCACTCGAGCGTTCCCGGAGAGCTTCCCCCTTTCCAGCTTGACCTCAGTGCACTTAATCAGGATAGCAGCGCGCTGCAACGGCGTCTCGCAGGTGCGATGCAACAGCGCGCATAATCACTGACCCCCGGATGGAAACCCCCCGCTCTCCGATGCAACGTTCCCCTAATTTCCCGGCGACGCGGTGCTCATCGCACGGAACGCTCGCCCGCCGTGTGCTCGCGAGCGGCTCTATATTGCTGCGATCCTGGCGCAGGCAAAAATAACTTCGAGCGCCCGTCGTTTGCTGTCGAAGGAGTTTTGCTACGCGGCTCTGTTCGGATTTCTACTCCAAATGACCTTGTTGCACGGAACCGGGGTCGCCGAGGTCCTGCAGGCGATGAACACGCGGTGGAGCTATGCGCCGGGGGCCGTTGCAGAATATCTGTGAGACAAACATTTCTCCAAAAAGGATGCTTGATTTCTTCAATATCCGCCGTGAAGCGATGCCAGCCAAAGGAAAGGATCCAAAATTATTAATCTGGGAGAAACGGTTCTCCAAATCCGAAGAGAGAGAGAGGGAGAGAGAGAGGGAGAGAGAGAGATATATATAGAGAAAGAGAGAGATAGAGAGAGATAGAGAGAGAGAGAAGGACCGCGCGAAACAGATAGAGAAGGAAATACAGAGAGAGAGAGAGAGAGATAGAGAGAGAGAGAAAGAGGGAGAGGCAAAAAAGAGAGAAGGAGAATGCAAAGTAAAATTCATGGAGTCACAGCAGCTTTCTTGAGTGAGTATTGCTCAAGGATGCTGCTCGCATCCTTTCCAATGCACACAGAAACATATTTGAATCGCGCTTTTTTCTATTTTTTTCAAAATACCCATCGGTGAGTGGCTGCCATCGGTTAGGAACTTTGCTTCACCGGCCGTCATGGGATCTGCAGGACGATGAGCTTTTCGCATTTTGTAAATATATCCTTGCATCGCGCGCGCAAAGGACCCCACCGCTGAATGGCGGGCTTCGGGGAAGCGCAATGGAACGGGGAACCAGATCGCGCACTTGCTCGTAATTTCCTGCTGTCATTATTTTCATGCTCCACGGGGAACTTGCTTCGTTGGTTCACCGCGATTAAAGCTGGCCACATTCTTCATCCCGTCTGATGCGCGTTGCGTAGGGACTGTTCCAATGGATTCCAATGTAATTGTGGAATCCTGTAGGATAGCGTCTGTTATTCGACTTGTTTGGTCGCTAGAAGTTTACTCTACATTAACTATGGGATTTTTGTTTCCCCTTTGAACTAAAGAAACATTGAACAAGGGAAAAGTTATTGTGTTTGTGATCGATCCGTTCTGCCAACTTATCATATTTCAGCAAAATAACAGTCAAACAGAAAAAAGAAAACCGGAGTCGCCGTCAAGGATCCTGCAACTAAACGAAGAGCTAAAGCAATATCGGAATGGAACATTTTCAACAGGTGCCCCGGTGAACCGTGATATCTCGACTCTTGGGGGACGTGTACGACTCTTCTTGCCTGGTACGATGCTTTCAACTGCGATGACAGTAAATCTTTTCAGCAAGAACTCCTGCAAACAAACATTAATCCTACCCGTTTTAATGGTTTCGGCCAGGTTCAGCGAATGTAAACTTCGGAAACAATCCAACGAACCTCCAACCAACGTGCGCTGAAATATACATGTTTCCCTAAGCCCTTTTGCTGCACTTTTGCCGCAGCGTCGGGCGAACGGAAGCAAAGTTCAACAGGAAGCTCACCTCGCTCCTGAATCCGGCATTTAGATTGGTGGGCGGAAATAGAAAATAGTTTTGATTCGTTCGCCCGGCTTCGTGTCGCCCACCCACCCGGGGAGGATTATTCATTTCCTTCCCGTTTCCACCACCAAAAGGTGCGCTGTTATTTCCTCCCCCCACCCAACCCGTGGTTCGTTTGAACGATCTCCCGATGCAGCTGGCTTTTCTTTACGTTCGCTGGCTCGTTTCCGCACACCCGCAGTGATAGTGCGTAGTAAAAGGTAGCTTTCAAATCCTTGCAGTTTCGAAACCGCTCCGGCTCTCGCAGGATGTTGAAACCGGGTTCGGAAAAACAATCGCAACAAGGGTAACGATAAACTCCTGAAGTGGTGCTGCCGGCTCTTCGGTTCGTCCATGCGGCGAAGTTAAAACGAAACAATCGGAATCCGTTGCGGAGGTTGCTAACGCGACGGAGCTTTGCGTTATGGGTAATTTTTCCGAAAAATCGCCCCTCCACATTTTCATCATTATGGATGAAGCTTTTCATCGCATTTTATTCAAATGTTTTCCTTCACTGGCTCTTCTGTTTCGCTTCTTTTTCTACCCGTTTATTGGAATCCTTCACAAAGCACAGCGAAAGCGATCCCGTCGGCGCAAAGGGTACGGGATAAGAGGTCAAATCTTCAACCGGGCGAGTAAATTCAAGTACACACTTATTTGTCCTTCCACCCTTCCATTGCTGCGGGGGAGATGGTGGGGATAGTCCGGGACCGGAATGCGCCTGGCCGCACGCGGACGATCTTTGACGAGCAATATATTTCGCTTCGTGGAAAATTAACTAACCGCAGTGTTGCCAAACCATCTGTCTACCTCTGCCGGCCGGGTTCGTCCGGGCATGTGAACGTACTCGAAACATGAAGGACCGCGCCGGTAGGATGGGATGGGGCGGATGGCGGTTTTCGCGGTGGAACAGTCCGTCCATCTCGCTGGGGCTAATCCATTCCAAACTCTGTCACGGGCTCTCGCAAGAAATCGGCTCCGGCTTGAGTTGATGCAGAACGGATGGCAACGCGTTGCGCGCATCCTTGCGCCGTCCCCGATGGAACTGTTTGATGTCGTGTACGTTCGGTCTCGTTAGCATTCATGCGTTTTCCTTTCCATATACTTTTTTTCTTCTACGTTCAAGCTTTTTGTCGTACTTCAACTTTGAGCCAACGTTTTGTGACGCTGCCGCCGCCGCGTATCGCATCATCATCTGGTCGCCAGATCCAACCGGTCGCCGAGAGAAGATCGTTTTCCTTTTGTGGGACCGACGCGTGGTCGTTTCTCTGCTTTCTTGCCCTGCCCTGAAGATGCTCTCCAGCCGGGCCACTTCTCATCTCATCGGTTTATTTGAATTCCACTTTGCCAAAGGAAAGACGGAACAGGGACTCGAAATTCGAGCCAATGATTTTGATCTCCTACATTTCATTCAACAACTTCCAGGCCCAACCCACGCACCCACACACACCCACACACACCTACACAAACCGTTCAGTATAGGACCGTTGAGTTGTTTTACTTTTCAGCTTCTTTCGTGTGATATATTTTTCCCTTACATTTCGTTTGCAGGGATCCACATTTTATTCGATATCCTGACCGGTATTTCTTCGCAACAGGAGAATAGAGAGTTTACAAACATAAACAACCGACAGACCGGACTTTTCTCGTTTCGTTTGATTTGTAACTCAAGCAGCTATGAAACCGAGTGTTTTGTTGTTGGTTTTGATGTTTGTGTTATTGATGACGTTATATTTATGAAATATTTTCTAATGATGATTTAGTACATCGTACCATCGATGGTTGATGCATATGCCTTTTCTGTACTAATAATACATAACAAAGCTCGATAGCTGCATAGCTTTCCAAACATGAAGTTAACAGGTGAAGCTAAGTCATGTGCAGGAAAGATCCATCCGGACGGTTCCCACAAGGAGACGGAAGCATCCACTAACCGAGGAACGCGCTTCGCCACAAGCTGCTGGGAAAGCGAGGGAAGGCCAGCGTAAAAATGCCCGGGAAAGCGTGCAAGTGCCTAAGCGCGCAGCCATTTATCAACTGCCTCGCCATCCCACACGGCTGCTCTTCACTTCATCGTCTCTCTCTTTCTCTTTCTCTCGGTTGTGAAATGAAAGCATCATTCGTTCTCCGTATCTTTTGCAAGCTGGTGCCCGCAGGATCAGGCGTTTGGCCCGTTCGACCGGTGCCAAACCGGGAACAGGTGGTGGTCGAACGGGACGACCGACCCCGGGGCCGGGTTGTGCCGTGCTCGGAATGTGGGCCTCTCTAATCCGATGCCAATGGTACCGATGCACCGATGATTTATCGTCAGCTTTGCCAGTGGGTCCGGGGAACGGTCGCATAATGATGTGAGAAAGATGTCGGCACATGTTCCGAGTGTGTGTGTGACTGGAGCCTTTAATTTTTCCCATACTGGCGGTTTATTTTTTGGGCGATTTATTTCCGCCGATAAAGTATCGAAAAGATAGATTTTAAACTTTTTATTGCAGCAACCGACAGAACCGACGTTCGATGTTTGTTTCTCGCCTCTTCGCCGAGACGCGAAAACAGGGCACTAGTTAAACATTTTAATTACTCTTACAGCAAAAAAAAAAAAAGAGCAAAGAATGTACTGCTTCTGTTTTAGAAAAGCCGTGAGTAGGCATATCCTTGACCTCTGTCTGTTCCTACTTGAGGTTTTGTAATAGTGAAAGCTACGGTACGTCGTATAAGCTGACCACGGTGGGACGGTTCGAAAGAACGAACAGGTTATTAACTAACCTTTCGAGTTGCTCAATTTTCCTCTGTTTTTCCATCGGCACAATTTTGAACTCGCTTCGCTGTAGTTGAAGGGTACGTCAGAGTTCTCTTTACCAACTTCCGTGCAGGAAAACGGCCCTTTCTGCCGGCTGTTTGGGAAATGCGCCGAGATGCAAAAGTTATGCCGCGCTGTGCATGAGTTTATGGTTTCGGGAACTGTTTGCAGTTTGTGCACAAATAACTCCCCTATTTGCTGTGTCTCGGCCAGCCCACAGCAGAGTGGGTTTGTTGATTCATTTAGATGCCATCCCAAAATCGGTTGCAGTCAGCTACGGAGCCCTTTTACTCGCCGCCATGACGATATGCATTAAGTGCAATGGAAACTGTTTCAAAAATTACCTTTCTGGCTGCAACGGATTCGAACGGACGGTTTGCTTCGGCGTACCTGAATTGTGGGCGGACAAATGCAAATGATCCGGCAGGGTATGATTATTGATTTCGTTTAAACGCATACGAGTGGGTGGGCGGACGCACGTGGGCGGCAATGGTTCGCACATTTTTGCAGCTGCGCCTATTCACTGACGCGCTTTTTGATGCCGTTGTTGCTGCTGCTGCTGTTGATGCTACCGTTTCCACATTCAACAACAATTCGATTAAACAAACGGTTACCATTTAAATTGATTACTCTCCATTGCGGCTGACAGTTGCAGTTGGTACACTTTTTCCCAATGGTGCCTATGAAATTGACCCTGACATTGTGCATTCATTAATGGTATAAATTAATGCTTTTTTGGATTCCTCTTTTTTAATTTCGTTACATTACTCATTTCCGGTTAAATTAACTTTGGTAAATAATTAAAAAAGAATCATCTCTTGCTGCTGACGCAACAGTGCATGTTTGCATGGTGTTGCAGTGAAATGAGCTGGATAGTTATTTCGAAGCACACTGATGTCCTTTTATTAATAGAATTAATAAAGAATTTATAAACACATACACAAAAATACATGCGACAAATGGGTCAGCATTGGAACATGTTCGGTATATTTTTAAGGCAAATGGGGAATGAATGGTGAAACATCGAAAAGTTCACATGAATTTCATTCTCAATTCACAGCAACATGGGCACATGTTTGCAGCATTAATTTGCGGTTACGGAAAGTACGAATAAAAAACGCGAAACATCAATGTCAGACGAATACCAACTCTCGACAGTGGAGAACAATACAAAAAGCCCATTCAGTGTAAAGTGAAATGTGATACATTTATCGTTTCACACGAAAAGGCTTCTATTTGAAGGGGGTTTATTAATTATTGGCCATCAAAAGCATCTTTCGATCGAGTTGTTGTTGTCGATTTGTCGTTGCCATTTTATTGCCATTAATCCAAACTTAAGCTGCAGGACAGATGGGGTCTCCGGGACGCGAATAAAAATCGCGAATCAATTCAATGATCTCGACAATTTCGTGTTGTGCTAACTAACGCAACGAGTTTGCAGGCTTTACTTTTATTGCATTCACGATAAACCGTGTCCCATGCGCCAGCCAGGGTTCCCGAGAACCCATCGGATTGATCAGGCACACCAGCGTGTCTGCGCACCAGCACATGAACCGATAGACGACGGCCAGCAACCGGGCATCATCAACATCAACTTCCAAAGGATCACACCGTGCGGCGGGGGGCGTAGTCCAGTCGAGGTACTAGATCCACCGCCAGGGCCGGGAAAGCGATGCAGTTCGACGAAATCCACCATGAACACTCCGCGCCTCTTTTGCCAGCTTTTCCCAGCGTGGTTTTAATCACGGTTCGGTTCGTGCTGAGTCCTGTTTGATTCGCACTCAGCTCGAGCCGGAGAACCGGCGTGGGCGGTGAAGGATAACAGGCGGGTGGAACGTGTGTGTGTTTGCATAAGCTTTCGCCCTCCGGTGGCAAAACTATCTATTCATTCATTTCCCGCCGCCAGCCGTTCGTGTGTGTGTGTGTGTGTTTGTGTTTGTTGGTATGGAGTGATTTTCCTGTTTTTGTTTTATTTTGCTTTCGGTTTCTCCCGGTCATGGCCGTCGTGGCGTGAGGATGGCAAATCTTTCCACACCTTTCCTATCCTAACGTCATCCCCCGCCTCCTCCGCTAGACCACCGGCACTCGTTCGGCAGAAGCAACCCGGAAATGAAAAAAACATCACCCTTCCAGCCCTCTCTCTCTTTCTCTCCTGCCCACTCGTCCGACAGCGTTCGCATATTTGAAGTTTTTCCTCACCTAGCAGAATATGCGTACCGAGTGCGGGTGTGTGTGGGGGTGTTTTGCAGCCTTTCTCTCCCCACCCCTCTCCCCCGCAGGACCTCTTTCAAGTCCTGTGTCTTTCAATGCTGGATTTCCCGGTCACTTCTATTCCGCTTCCGTCCACACCAACAAGTTTTCCCCTTTCTGGCCAGCGTTGGCAGCTGGACGGAGGAAATCATTAACAAACTGTCGGTCGGCTTCAACCTTTTTTTTTTTGTTTGCTACCGGTCTTATGTTTTTTTTTCTACCTAAGGATTCTCCTACCATTTATAACCCTTCAAGGGGTTATGCCCTATTTCTCGCTCATCCGTCGATACGTTTTCTGACTTAGTCTCTGCCCTATCACTTTAAAAGGGAAAATAACACTAATCATCGGTTGAAGGACTTTTTAATTAGAATTTTTTTTTAATTTTTGCTAGTTAGCATTGGAAGAGAAGAAAAGCAATCAAATGAAGGAGATCATCTGCAGGCTATATACGCTACACATTAGTAGTGAACATTTGATAGTACTTTTTTCCAGTAATTAAATGTCAAGTATTTTATGTTCCTCAATTTATTTTACTAGCAGTTTCTAGACGCCTGAAGGCTGTGGGCTAACGTATGTAACTTATGTTAAAAATCCGGACTGAAGATTTCGAGTTTTGTGTTCACTCAGCTCGTTTTTCGGCACTCCACTGAAGGTTAATGCAGTGCTTAAATGTAGGAGATTGACACCGTGCCAAAGGAAGCGTACGCGTACGAAACAAAACGAGTGAAGCTTTTCAATCATGCTGCAGCGTTTTCCCATCATCATCCCCCTTCCACCATGTTCGCCATCTTTCCGCGAGGTCACCGTTTCAATTCATGTCGCTAGTTTGTGTTCCCTTCAAAGCTTTCCCAGCATGATGGTGGGGGAGCAAAAAAAAACCAAAGAAGGAAGCTTGCCCGGGACTAGCGTGCAGATTTATGCTCTAAAACGTTTTCCACTCGGAAAGTACACATTTGCCTCGCTGTTCGTCGTTTCGCATCGTCCCGCTATCACCATATCAGCCAGTCGGTCCGTGCACCCGGACGCCGGAGAGTTGACCAGAACAGGGTAGCAATATAGTGTAACAGAGTATCCTGGCCCGCCAGGACAGTCCTGGGAAAAATCTTTGACAGGCGGAACGGTTTTCATACGTCCCCGTATATATGTGGGGGTGGTTCTCTCGGAGCAGGCCCTCCGGCCGGGTGCGGTGGAGCGGGAGGGCAGTTAAAAGTGAAGGTTATGTCTTCTGGCGTGCCATCTACATATTACCCACTAACCTCAATTTTATGCAAGCGCTACTAAGGCGACCTGCTTTTTCCCATCGCATCCTGCATCGCAGGTCTTTGGGGGTGGGAAGGTTTTTTTTTGTTTTCTTTTCTTGTTGCTCTTTCTTGCCACGCTTACGTACTTCGGTGGAAAACTCAGTCGTCATACAAAAACACCCTATCGTTTTTATTAAGAGCCGGTTGTTTTTTATTTCCACCCCAACAACCCCAGCTCGCCCCTTTACGGGGCCAAACGAAGTGGTCAGTCAAGGTGACCCGCCCAAAAACGGTGGGTCCGGGAAAATTGGGGCAAATGAACGTCCTGTGGGAGAAGCCACCGCGTGCTGAAATGCCCGGAGTTAGGAATGCTTTTGTTTTCCCTTTTTCGATGCCCAAATTTTACTCCCCACCTCTCGCGTGCTTGTTGTTTTCTTCCCACTACAGCAGGTTGAATCTGTGCGGTACGGATTGTAAGCCGGTGGAAAAGCGCTCACCCGGTGGGGTTTATTTATTCCCGTGTAGGTACGTCCCGTGGTTGCTCCTCACATTTATTACATCTTTCTACGACTTGCCGCTGGTCGGTTGCCGGTGTGACTGTGACTCTTATTTCTGTTGTTCCAAACACCCACAACCCACAGCCCACTGTTTAAACGGGAAACTGGAGCAAAACCCCCAATGACTTAATCGTCGAGCTCAGCGAATGGTTAAGCCCCGTTTATCCCGAGGCAATTTGTCATCCGGCTAGATTTGGTTTAGGTTCGATTAAGCAATCTCAGTTTGACGCTTATGCTCACCTTTAGGTGGCGGGTTTTCATTTCTTCTACGGGCCAGGGCAGTACTGCTGTAGCGTTGGTCATGGACTCGACTGACAGACTGGATCTTGCGCCACTCAAGTTAAGAGGACTCTACCCACCATCCAGTCTTACTTGATAGACATACTTATATTATGTACTACAATAGATTTGTAATGCGCTCAAACGAAACTTTGTGCCACGAATTTGCTCAACATCTGCCAACATCAATCAAGCCTGTATTTATTTAACCCAAACTTTATGCGATAAGACTTCCAGGATCGCCGTTGGAGGGGCATAAAATTAACCTCCCCCGATTCTATCCAACATCTCCTGCAGCTGGAAGAATTTTTAAACTCGAATTCTGCCGCAAGCCATATTCCAATGGACGGCGAATTCTTAGAATTCTCAAAAATTCCCCAAACGAAAGCGAGCCTTCCGGATGGTGGAGAACAAAAACGAAAACATCGCTCAAGTGAAAGCGTGTTACCTTGCCCTCAGCGAAAGGGCGGGGCCAGCGTGACCGGAGGAAAGATTTTTCCTCGCCGATGGTCGCAAAAGTATGAATACATAATCAGCTATAATGTTTCGATGTTTAGATGCCGTTGATTTGTTATGCTAATTTTCGGCGCGGGTCATCGTCGGGGCCCCGGTGAAGGGATAACGAGGCTGCGTGAGAGAAGATGTGGAACATTAATGATAGTAAAAAAAAAGAAAGTAAAAAAATATGAAACCAAGACAAACGATACGACGTAGCATAATTTCTTCGCCTCGCTCTTTCCCTGTCCACAACGGCCACACGGACGGACGGACGGTGGCCACTTCACCTGCAAATACTCCGATGGACTTGTCCATCTACTTTAGTGCTTCTTTTATGGCCCCTATTTTTTCTACACCTTTACCTGTTTCTGTTCCTTTCTGCCCTCTTCTGATGACCACTCGGTTAAGTGCCCCTCGTGGAGCCGCCTCTCGAGCGTGGCGTTTTTTTTCTTCCATTTTCCTATTTACGACTCACGCTATTTCTCACTAACAATGCTCCACGCAGACTAAAAACCCGCTCCTCCAATGGCTAATTGCAGGCAAATTGCTCAGAAGCTTTTAATTAAAATTTAGGAATTACTGGTGCGTAAGAATGAATC
>JAOEFI010000006.1:9566445-9590007 GCA_034621735.1 Anopheles plumbeus
TCTGGTAATTCTTTCGCCACGCATTGATAGTATTCTGATTGCTCCAATAAATCAATAAACCACCCCGACAAGTGTGTCATGCGCTTTGTCAAGCAACAACGCGGTGTGTGTGCTGTAATATCCTGCCAGACGCTAGACTATGTTTCACAGTGCAAAAAATAAAAAATAAACAGGTCGACAGACATGTCGCGGTCATAATCGAGCCCTTCTCCATTGGGGTCGGTGGGCGTAGATTTGTTTTATAATCCTAGTCACAGGTGTAACAACGGAAATGGTGTCTGATAGTCTCGTGTCATGGCTGATAGTGGTGACTAATAGCAATGGTAGTTCATTCACAACTAAGTGAGGGTAATTGAGGAACGGAAAAACAATACGATAGAGATAGATTTGTGGGTTCGATGTCTACCCTTTATTTTCAAATTTCCATTGTCCAGGGTGCGTTAATCTTTCGCTCGACTGTGGAGTTATATCGCGAGAGGCAATCGGGGATTTAAGGGCAATCCGAGACCCGTTTTGGATCAAGTGTGAAGAAGCACCAAAAAAAAAAAAAAGATAACGGGAACACTTTTTGCCGGTTAATCTTGCTGTGGTGACAAACGGGTTTACACTTGACCATATGCATTGTCTGATCCGGAACGAAGAATTAACTCCTAGCCCGCTAAAAGCGACTCTGCTAAAGCTTGCCTGCAGTGCTCTTCATTCATACGAAAATTTGCGCATCCCATCCGCAGTGCAGGGCAGGAAATTCCCACATTTCCCTAGCCCCCGTCGGCCGGGCTTATCAAACGTTATCAATTTTGTTAATTACTACCCGGTGATGAAATCGACAGTTGTAAGCGTTCGAAGGTTGCTGCTCAGTCTGGTCTCAAAAATATTACACAAAGCAAGAGCAGCAAAAACAAAAAAATCACACACACACAAAAAGTTAGTTTAGACAAAAACATCAGAAAAAAGTTTCATTTCCAGCGTTTGTTGATGTTTCTTTTTTCAATTATGCTGTCGTTGATAAGATGTCTGAACCCTTCCCGCGGTCCACCGGCCATTGCCCGGTTGATACGGTCCTGCGAGGGAGTGTTATCTGGCTTAGGGCGGCAGGCAGACACCCCAACACCCCAGCAGAGTTGAGATATTACGTCGAGCTTCGCGCCAGATCCAGCGACTGGCCGAGGGGGAGTTTGGTGTTTTACAATTTCGCGTCTGCATGAGATTACGCAAGGTAAAGCCCGACCAAACACGTGCCACAAACGTGACCGTTTTTGTTTCCCGATCGGTGAATGAATGTGTCTGATAAACAATTCCGAATTTCAACCATTCTCCAAAGAAGTAAACAACTTAAATAGGGTCAAAGCAGACCTCCTAAAGGCCAGTTAGGATTCTCCATCGTTTTGAAAACGTTACTATCGCTATACTATCGCAACTTAAAATTTGGTTTAATTTAATGTCTTGATATTATTTCTTCTTTCTAATGAAAATTAGTCGAACATATTACGTACTCTTTTTCCATTTTTATTTATCTTCAATAGAGTTTAATGGGTATACAAATGGGTCTGTTCGGTTCTTCTTCTTTTTACATCAATGTTGATTTTAAATAACTCCAATTACGCTAACATTCAGGTTTATTCTTTTTTCATTCAATTTATTTTTATTGCTTTTTAATTCATTCTTGCGCCGTGCACAGTATGGTTGACGATTCACACTCGTACGCAGTCCATTGTAAACAGACGGCAACGGACCTTGCGCAAGCGACACAAGCGTGTTCCATTAATCCAATATCTTTGATACTGCGTTGATGCGCGACCAGAAAGCGTCAGTCCAGCCCGCTAGCAGTCCGTCCAAGTCCACCCAGGACAAGATTTGTTATCAAAATCACGGACCAGCCAGTAACGACGGCACACACAACTCGACGTCTGGTTGTGTAGTGTTCACCTCGACCGAATCAACAACACCTCAATCAAGCGATTAGAGGAAATCGCCCTTGAATTCGCAAACTCGAAAGAAGAAGTACATCACATGGAAATGTTCAGTGCTTTCACGTCCAATTTTTTATTAGTTTCATGTTCTAGTTGTTGTTCCGTTTTCGTTTGAAAGTATACTTGTGCTCGAATAATCGTAACACGTGCCATGTGCCGCCAATACGTTGGGATAAATGCTGAGTAATACAACCGATGGCCGCTGCATCAGCAAACCACTACCCGTACGCCCACGGTAGCCATTTCAGAAGGTGAAGTGAATTACGACGTACTGACCACTGAAAATTACGTTTTTGAAGTGGGTCAAAGCGGTGGCTGTCCGGTTGATCCTTTCGCCACCGACCGCAGTTTTGTGCGCCAGCACTTCACACACCACGCTGGAGTAACATGATGATTGACATGTTTCTTTTGCGGATTGCGGATAAATGTTTCAATTCAACTACCTACATCCAAAACTTAGTAGCCCTGTTGTGACGGCTTGTGACAGCTGGATCCATCAAGGTTGTTAGAGTAAAAGGAAAGTAGACGGGTTTGTTGAGTCGCTCTAGAGTCTAGACGGTGGAGCTAAACAATGTTCGTTCAGCAATCAAAAAAATCAGCAATCGATAGATTTATGTAACACATATTTGTTGGATGGAATGATGGTGGATGGAAGATATGTAGGATCAGTGACGAAATAAATCTTGCATCCTTTAAACAAAATTAAAGTGTCACAGTCATAACATTACACCACCTACCTACACTTACAAAACAATCTTACAAAAAAAAAACGACAACAGTCGTCGGGACACTGATGGGAACTTATCAACCTGTCCTGCGCTTACATTGGACGATACAACGCGCGCTGCTTAGATCGCTGGCGCAATCATTCCGTGTCGTATGCCAACGGTATGCGATTCAAATTAAATTGTTGACTTTACGACACGGAGCGTTGTCCCATAAACCCCCTCTCGACTCTTTCCGACCACCTCGCTTTCTCTCGCTCTCTCTCTCTCTTTCACTCTGCTCTGCTCGGAAGATGGTCCATAAAGATATGTCCCGTCGCCGTAGTCACCACTTGACGAAAGCCACTCCCCGCCACGTGTGTGGGGGGATGTCGCCGATATAAACACCCTTCCCGCTCCCCGTGTAGTGGTGATATTTTTATTTCCCGGGCGGGGTGGTAAGCTGTATCAATAACAATTGCTCGCGTTTAGAAGCGCAGGAAGAGGGGACACGGCTCAATTATAGCCGAACTCGAATACTCCCTGTGGGGGCCGGTGCTGATGCTTCCACCGTAATGTGCTCAATAATCTACTCCAGACTTCTGGTGGCCCAGGCTGGCAGTGTCTGTGTTAGCTTTTATTCCCACACCCGCACCCGCACCCGCTTCAGCGTCGACTTTAGAAATGTTACCCGCATCTGATGCTTAGAACAATGCCGTACTAAACTCTGCCGTTTGTGCTACAACTTTTTTCTTGGATTCCTCGATAAAAAGGGTTGGTTAGGTTCATTTTGCAGCGAAAAGTTTCGCTCGTGATTTACACTAGCGCAAGGAAATGTTAGTTTTGCAGTTTCTCGGCCAGGACCGAAAGAAGTTCAAATGTCATTGGTTGTGTAACATGGTTTTTTTAGTTTGGTCCATGAGAGTGTTACATTTAGTTTCACTCAAATCGTTCAGTGTGTCTTCATTTGAAACTGTTGCACCGTCTTCAATACTGCATTAATCATCGAACGGATGCAGTGAATGGTGTTAAACAGAAATAGATTTGTAAAAATCGGATCCAAGATCTAAACGTTTCATCGGACGACACCGAATGATTCACCGACGGATGCAACTGCAAGCCCCAACGACAGCAGCAGCAGCAGAAGCAGCAAGTGGCACTAGTAAACGTTGACCGTTACGTAAAACGTGCGCGTCTAAAACGTGTTTCGCGGATGGCACCCGGTGCCAACACAGCATTCGTGCCATCGTCGCGTAGCGGATCGAATCTTTGCATTTCCTCTCGGTTTAGATGAGTTTCGGTCGTTGAAAGCTTCGATTGGGATTCACTTGCATGCTGCAATGACATGGATGCATTTATCATATAAAGGTACATGTAATTTAGCAAAAGTGGAAAGGACGTATCGCCAGTCACAACAATTGCCTACCATTAGGATTTACGGCCACAAGTGTCCTTTATTGGAGCGTGTAACTGAAACCGCCGGATCATGCCGACCCTTCCATGGCAGCAGAGTGCAATTAGTGCCTGTGGCCCTTACACAATCGGGTCGAGACGAAAATTGCCATCGCAAAGCGCTCAGCCCTTCACATGCGACCAGCGCGCTGCGGGTCTTCTAATTTTCCAATTCACGCTCGTACTGCCCGCGTATAGAAGGCGGCCTCTCCGACTCATTTCCATACGCAATCCGAACTTCCTTGCGGTCAAGCACAACTAGACCGACCGTCCTGGGTCACGTTGGTCCGCCTGAAGCACGAGGGGATGTCGCAGGTCTACTAAGAAGGTGGCCACTTGAGTCTGCCCTATAGCGCGTCTCGCTGGAAAACGCATTCGATTCGTGGCCGTTGCAAATGGCGTGCAGGATAGTGAATGTGTAGAAAAAAGCGGACCCACGTAGTAGGAAATGAAACTACTACCGCGGCGGAAAGGGGGTACTAAGACCGTCATCATCGTCGCTCGCGTCCGAACCGCGTGTCAAGATAAACAGAGATAAAGTGGGACAGGTTGATTGAGGTATGCAATTGATAAGTGTTTATTGTGGTTGATGAAGATAGACGGGCTTGCGATTGCGGCGATGCGAAACCCAACGCACGCGTGCCTCGGGTGTGAGGGGGAGGAAACCACTGTCGGAGTGGGGATGCTAGATGCTGCTCATAGTTTTATGCAAGTGTTGCGCTTTGGCTCTGTTCTCCACCGCTCCCGGGGTCGTCGTCGTTGTCGTCGTTTTTTTTTTTCTCACGTCATGCTCGCGCCGGGCTGTGCCGAACTGGCCGACATTTTCCGCGGCGTCGGCAATGATGACGACGCTGATCGTGCTGATCTCGGTCAGTAATGCGCCTCCTGTCGCGACACCACCCGTAAGCCGTGGGGTCTCTAATTCTTAGCTCGACGAACGATCGTGTGGCAGTTTGCTTTATTGAGCGTGATTGATACCGAGCCGCGCGTGGATGGCCTGCTCGAACGTTCGCTGTTGAACGGTGTGCCACGATCACGCCAATGTCCGGCGATAAATGTTAGTTGATTCATAGGTTCGTTTTGAAACATGAAACAATATCCAAATAAAGATACTTCGATGGTAACATAGCAAGCGATTGGTTAATATTTTAGTTCCTGATACCAAGTGCCACTTTGTCACATCTTTCACATTCTATGTTTGTGTGTGAAATATTCATAATACACTCAATCACTTGAATAATTTCCGTTGACAAAAGCCGGTTGCTAAATTGCAGTGTTTCTGTTTCTATTCAACTAAACTGCTCGACTTCAAGCACGCTAGAACAATCAGGGCAGATTTTTCTTATTTCAAACGGTGTGAAATTCAAGAGGAATAATTTTAAATTTAAAAATCCAACCACGAATAAAACTTGCGACTGCTGACTTTAACTTGTTATCCGCATAACTTCTCCGCCTTTTGGATTATAGATATTTTACGGCACGGTATAGCGAAAGGCTTCCCGGAAGTTAATGTATCCTTAACGTCGTACCAGCAGACGCTGGCTACAGTTGGTTCTGCATAATGTAACTTCCACGAGCTTTATGGGATCCAGGGAGCCTTCTGCTCTCGGCTCTTTGCTTTACAAGAAGATGAAGGCATAACAATAAAGATAATACAGATAATGCGAAAGGAGCTGCAAATGGGAACTGCATCCTTGCGGTCCTGCATCCCTGCGCAACCGCAGCAGCAGCAGCAGACGGGTCCGCGAATGTGAATGTCGTAAACCTGGCTTAAGTGAACCGAGAGCCGGTTGCCCCTACCAGTGCTAAAAGCCAACTGCTCCACCTAATCGCAGGCGGCAGTACTGTGGGCGGGATGAGGACGTGCTGGGATGGATGTAAGGCGAATGTCGAAGGGGGTAGATTATTAAACTATATTTTCTGATGAATCATTACAAAACTTTTCTACCGCTTCGTGTGTGTTTTACCCCCGCTCTGCTGGGGCGGCCTCGCGCCGAGAAGGCTCTCTGTTTCTCGCTGAAAACTAAACCGCTTTTATGTTCAAATGGAACCACCCGCGAGGGTCGCCAAGTGTGAGCGGATGTAAGGGTGGAGTTCGCAACCTCGCCTTCGTACAGCGTGTGCGATACCAATGCCTTTCGGGGCCATACGATGATGATGATGATGGCGATGATAATGATGGTGGTTGGTTACTGCTCTCACCTCGGTGTACCTATTGTGCGGATTTCAACCACACCTGACGCGCCGCGCACACTCTTTAGCACCGGTGCGCTCAAGAGTGACTCGTTTCATTACGAATTAAGGGCATTTGCAAGCCGTATGGGACGTGTGCATGTGCGTGTGTGTAGCCGCCAATACCTTACACCGCTGGGCAGTTGTTTGTGGTCCTGTCCCTTAAGGTGTACCATTACGGTCGAAGATTACAGTTTCCACCATTTCTGGCACCGTTGCGCTTTTATTTCTTGAGCCTGATACTTTTCGTTCGCTGCTCTTGTCCTTTACGGGGGTTCACTTTTTGACCCACACGTTTTAGTGAAGTGAGGAGAAGGGGGATTCTTATTTTTATTTTGTTAGACCAACCTGTTGTCCTCGCAGATGAAACGCTTTGGAGGAGAATGGCAAGTGGTGAAGCCTTGTGAACTCACGGCACTTGGCGCCCCTCGTGGTTGCTGGTGCCATTTTGTTTGAAATACTTCATGAGTAGCAGAATTTGGAAATATATGGGTTAATCCATCCATAAACAGCTTCGGGCAACCTTATATAGTTTTTTTTCCAAACTAAATGTATTGATAATGTCAAAAACTTTGCTGATATTTTCATATTGGAGGTAGTTTTTCCTCTAGTTAGAACGAATGTTTTGTCTGTCTCAACGTCAAATGAGTTTCCCGGCTTCAATAGAGTACAAAACGATGCAAGGAGTAATTAAATCAGCGAAATAAACGGGGAACAGATTGTCACGATTACGATACGCCACTAACGGACATCCGCGGCAGTTGTTACTATTGCATTTAAAATAATGTTTTGCCTAATGTTAAAACGATGTCAGCCGCTAATCTTCTACACGAGTCGCAGATTATCCTCTTTAAAAAATAAAAGAAACTGCTGTTCATGTCGTGGATACACTTGTCACTGGTTGGTGGCCGTTTTTCCTGACACGTTTTACGGTTTGTCATGTCGGTCTGCTGACAACAACCGTATACCTGGTGGTGGCATAATACTTGATTAAAACAAAATTCTTAAAATTTCAACGTGTTAAGTTTTCACTCAACCCATGTGATTTGTTATGCATGGAGCAAATTTGCTGCAGCATCCGACGTGAGTGTCGGTTTCTGTTTTCTTCGCTCACCACGTCCGGCCAGTTCGGTTTCGTGTGAATGTTGATTTTTGTTGAGCCATTCCTCACAAAACGGTTGCGTTCCGAAGCGACGGCAGTTGTTCAAATATGTTAAACAACTGCTGCCGACCCGCGGTTCACATTTCGATCGGCTCGCGACGGCATCGGTTTGTTTCAGTAGCAACGTCTTGGGCAAACATACCGTGTAGGTGTATTTTTTCCTCCACCCATTTCTCACACATTTTTTTTCCTCTTCTCTTTGCAGGTAAGTGACAGCGGCATTTTTAAGCTGTAACAGCGACGAGCTGCGTGTGTGAGTGTAGGTGCTTTGAAAGTGGCGAAAAAACCGATCCAACAAAACCAAAAACAAATTTTACAATAATGCTGAAGCTAAGTATATTGTAAATATTTAAATGTCCCCTTCTCACTGCTTCTGCTGATTGTTTTATCTTATTTATTTCATCCCGTGATTCTCTGCAGTAGAATCAAGAATGGTAATGTCTCAAGAGTTCATGTCTGATTTAAAAAAAAAAAGACTGCCATAAGACACACCCTTATGCTAAAGTCACGGCCAACAAAGCCAAACGTGCATTTTGCTGCTTCTGTTATTCTTGTTGATTGTTATGTTTTTTTAAAAGGTTTCTAGCCCCTCCTCCATTTATCTCTCAAACTGAGCAAATCGAGAACCGGCCAGTTAAATGCTGGGAGAAAAATGCTTGTGCTTGTGCTTGAGTCGCCACGGTGTTGACTTCGACTGACAGTTAAACGAGTGATCGTCACTATCTCATTATTCAGCAGGCGAGTGCAGCGGTGCATCGGAACCCTTCGAACGGTTGGGCAGGAAAATAAAAAGAAGAATACAGTCTAGGGCAAGAATGAGAAAGATGTATAGGTATCTTCAAAGATAGCGAAGCAGGGTAATGACAAGCAACTCTGCGAACAAAAAAGGCAGCATTCGATCCCGACCTAGGTGCAGTATAATGGCTGCACTCCAAATGCATCGCAATTTTCTATCCGGGTGGTCATCTGTGGTGCCGGACTGATCGGGCACGATCGGGACGGGGAGAGTGGGACCGGGGTTCCGTTGGCGTTGTCGCGGGTGGCGCATCGTTGTCGCAGTCGGCGTGATCGTGTCGACGGAATAGCGACGCACGCGACCTTTACGCGAGATGACCATATTTACGCCGTTGGGAAGCAGAAGTAGAAGCAGAAGCAGATAGCTAAGACAAGACGCTTGAACGACTGGACACGATTGAATAATTGACGCCTGCTCGTCGGGCAGCCTAATGGGAAGGGACCGGTTGGGAGGCGGCTGGAGCGATGGAATGGAGCAAATTGATTCGCGCATCAAGACACCTACCCAGCCACCCACCCGCGTAATTATACGTGTTGTCCGATTGGGTTCGGCTCGCACTCGATAGCAGTATGTGTGTTTGACCATTGACAGTCACATGCGGGTCCATGGTTTCGAATATAGTTTATGATTTTCCAACCGCCCTCATAACTAATCGAAGAGTTACAAATTATATATTGAAAATGTTAACTACATGTTTGCCCATACAAACCAATAAATCAAACTAATGAAGGTTAAAGGATTAGCAGGTTTTGTTAAACAATTTATATTACATCCCTTCTCAGGAGGAGTATAGTTATATAAATACGTGAGATATATATGGAGTTACATAAAATTGTCCATCGTAACCGCGGTTTTATTTTATTTATTTAGCCGTTTCGGCAAAAAAAAACTACGATTAACGTATCTCACTTCTTGTTGGCGCTGTTGTGTAACAAGAGAAGCAGCTTTTTCTAGCAGCTCGCGGAGCGATGAAATTCCAACTATGGATGCAGTGTTCGCTTATGGCGCCAGTATTTTTATGGCTTTGCACGTTTTCTCATTCTATTGAACTTGTGCAAATCCGCCAGCTGTGATCGGAAGATTCGCTTGCAGGCGGTAAGCAGATCGTATTTATGATTTTTCTATTCATAAACATCCCCATCTTTTTTAAAGCGGGCTAACAAACCCCTTCAAGGCGACGATTGAGTGGGATGGATGCAGTGTTGAGCAGCAGTTGCTTTTAGCCTTATCGCCAAACGCAGAGCGTGGATGAGGGGGGTCCGAATGAAAAATCGGGATAGCTGCTCTCCCTACGATGTAGGGTCTCTGTCATGAGCTATATCGTCGAACGTGGGCTAAAGCTCGACTATTATGGCAGTGGCCACGTGAGACATACGTTGGTCGTTTTCGAGCGCTTGGAGGAGCTAGAGGAGCAGAAGGCCGAACACAGGCTCAACAAGATTTACGATGATGCATAGGGTAGGGTTGGTAAAATGGTGGACATAAAAATGGTGAAAAATGCTTCCAGTGGCCACAATAAGTTGGTGCTAAGAAGCGATGACAACGGGAGGGTATTAGCAGAAAAAAAAAGGTGCGGGGAGGGGGGAGGAATAAATGGTGTTTTTCGATGATGTGAAAAAACCAGCTCCACGTGATGTAGGATTAACGGTTAGCATTTCTTCCGAACGTGCTCAGTGTGCATAGGCACATGTTTATCCAACTATCAGATCAAAGACCAAAACCGGTCAGCAGTAGAGTCGAAAATATTCCAAACAACCATATAGCAATACAATTTACACAAAACAAGTTTTGAAATGCTAAAACGTGATTTTCCAAGAAAAACGAATGCCATATGTTAAAACAAACATATAATTTATAAAATGTTGGAAACTCTTATCTTTATCCTTTAAAATCCGAATAAATGTGAACATGGATCTACCAGAATGGCACTATGTTGTAACGACACTGTCCAAGGAAGCAGAAGCCAATGAGTCTCATTTGTATTCCATCGTGAACACGAAGCCGGGGCACATTCAACGTACGATAACCATCGTTGAAGGATTTATGGAGTTTTCGAGCTTAATCCCATACCACTTTCCTGCAATACGTTCAGTAGCGAATGGATGCTCCTTTTGTACAAACCGGTAACACATACGCACACACTCTGCGCGGTGGTAGGTGAGTTTTTTTAATGTTTATAATTATGTTATCTCTTGAGGTTGTGGGGGAGGTGCAAAAAATGCATCCCTTCCCGCAGGAGTAACCAAGCTTCCAACCAGTTGACATTTATATTAATTTATGGTCGCACTGGTGGAGTTCCTACCCCACCCTTTCTAGCGTTCATCCTTCGCCACCATTCGCCGTATTATGTTACTGCATCCTGATTTATACGTGCAGGCCACTGGCACATTAGGTAAAATAGATTAATTTGAATCATCTCTTGACGGCAACGTTACGATGGGTGTGTGGGGTAATAAGGTCTATCTAAAGTCTAGTCGAGCGATACCGGGGGACCGGGTTCTCTTTTTTTCCTGCACTCAAACAGGTTTTAGTGATAGTAAGCATCATTATATGTGGCTTTGGACACAAAAACTAGAGCATGAACAGGTTTAGCATACAAATATAAGAACTTTCGATAAAAAAGAATATGACTTTTTGATAATTTGTCATAGCATTATAATGCATTATGGAACGATATCGTTATCGTTGACTGGTTTTTGATTAATTAAACTGTACCAGGGATCATTTTTCCAATCAAGCACGTCACATTTTCGTAAAATAACATCATATTAATTGAT
The DNA here is from genome assembly GCA_034621735.1 of Anopheles plumbeus. NCBI lineage: Eukaryota > Metazoa > Arthropoda > Insecta > Diptera > Culicidae > Anopheles > Anopheles plumbeus. The sequence goes on from JAOEFI010000006.1 coordinate 9,577,539, forward strand.
CCAGTCCTTCGGCTTCGACTAGCATATTCATCAATGACGAAAAAGCATACCAGATTACCTATGAAAATTTATAGAGATGAATTATAATGATTTTCACAATGGATGATTCACCTGTCAATCAATAACCTCGCGGGATAATTTTATTTAAACTGTCTGCAATATATGGAAGCATTTGCACTGCATTTTAACTATCCATCGATTCAAAGACGACAAATTTTATAACCAACCACACGGGAGTCTGATGGTGGTGGGTAAACCTCGAATACTTTTCAAACTCCAGGCCAACATGTTTGGAGTCGATATCGATTTTCCGGGTTAGAATGGAATTCCCAGCCAGGACCACATCGATGCAGTAATACCGCAGCACCGGGCATAGCTGGAGACTGAACCTTCGGGGAAAACTAGCGCACGGAACGCGTTCGTCTGCATAGTTATGTTCTTTTAGCCTCAAAAACTACAGGCGGTAAGAAACAGGGCTTGTGCTCGCTGCTAAAACACTCGCAGCAAGGTTCAGATGTATGTTAGTGAGCGAGAGAACGGGGGGTGTTGAAGAAATATTTCATGGGCAATTTGAAATTCCCACCTCCCAGATGGAAAGAGCCGAGAAGGAGGGTTTCATAGGATAAAGCGAGCCCTTCTGGAAACTACCGCACGTTCGAAGTTAGTTGGTCGGTGGTTGGAGTAACTAACTGTTTCTGATAGCAGCAGCCCGACCATTCAGCGGGCCCTTCGGCAGTGGTGATAGTAATTAATTCCAAATATGCGCTCCCGTGTCGGTTAATAATGGCGCTCGGTAAAGGGGGTAGCTGAGAGTTGAAACGAATCTGTGTCTGACGAATTTGATTCCCCGTTGGGCGAGGGAGTTGGATCTTGAAATCGCAAGATTCCTGCGGATAATATGATACATTTTTCAATTAAATGAAGTTAGCGGTAAGGTAGCAAAACGGGCCAGCAAGGATACTGGAGCATTGGTTCATGTTCAGTATAGTCGGAGTTTGCCTCTAAATCATTAGCTTTAATCTTGTGGCGTTCGTCAATGCACTACTTGTAGTTCTTCAAACGAACCACCACCAATACTTTTGATATAAAATCATGTTATTCATGGAATTTAATTATTATTGTTTGACAATTTCACGAAGTTAATAAGCACGACATGTAGTTGCATGTCGCGTCTAATAAGCACGACATGTAGTTGCAAACTTTCTACTATGCTACTAAAGCGTTCCACATACATACCCACCACGCACACGCTTTAAGCCATAACTACAACGATTGTTATCCCCTGAAGGAACGGATCACGGCGACTGGAACTTCGAAAACTGTGAGCCATAAATCAAGCACGTAAGCTTTAGCCCGTGCTTTTCTTCATCAGCTACCAGCATCAACATCATCGTCATCACCCCATCATCATCAGCATCGACACCAATACCATCGAAAGCAATAAGATGGCCATATCCTCGATGGAGACGCTTGGTACTGCCGCGCTGAGCTTGTGGACCCGTGTTATGACGGCGAACTACCAACGCAAGAGCATAGTGTTGGCAAGAAATAGAGCATCAAAGTGTGTAGGGAAAAGGACAGGAACAATAATGGGAACAAAGATTAGGGACATAGGGAGAGATAGTGAGATAAGGAGGAAAAGCGAGAACGAACAAGTACATGGAAAGCCCAGAATATTCTAACGTAAATTTCATTATCGCTCGAGCAATGGAGCGTTGATCACGAGTCGTAGCGGCACCAGCGACATCATCAACATCGGAAGCAACAACAAACACACGCCCTTCTGCTACCTCCTTCTGCACCGAGATGGTTCCTCTCCAATTTTTTGCACTGTGCTTCCACAGCCGGAAGATACGAAAACTAGTTTAACTAGAACTGTTCTGGCCGGGTCGTGGAACGATACAGGATCCTGCTCATATGTCCTTCTCACATCCTCTACTCGGCTAGTCACACGCAGGCACACACACAAGCACACACTTGTGTGCTATCATGTCAATGATAACAAGATCACGGATATTCCATTCCTACCTTCGGATGTTTCACTACAGTTCACTGTAGCACTTCTCCGCTCTGTTCCCTGTGTTGTGTCGCTGTGCTGTTCCTGTTCGGTCCCCTGTACTGCATCATCAGTGTACAAGTAATCTAGCTGTAGCAATAGCTCTCGTCTTCTTGACTGGGGAAGAATCTTCACATATTCGTTAGGGCATAGCTTCTTAACTTTTTTTAAAACTTCTATTACCCTTCTATTATTATTCTCGAACCCACTGCTCGGATATCCAGTTCGGTTGGGTGATGACAAAAATCGCTCATCGTGCCTCGTTGCGCGATCCCAAAAGTTCGTTTCATGATCCTATTTCAGTTCCTATTTTAACCAGTGTTGGGGTTACGATCTGCACTTTCAGTAGCTATGCTTTGGGGGACGCAGAGAGATGAATAGGCATCGACGAAAAGCGGGAGCGCATCATATTATCGGTTTGGAATGTGTGTTGGCTTTCCGGTCGTCGTCTTGGACGTCCTCGCTGTCGCCGGATCGAACGGATCGATGATCGAAACCAGGCCAACAACCACCATTATTATGACCCTTACTTCACTTACACCCCCTGCACCCCCTCCTCATTACTAGAATGGTGTAGGAGGAAGCAGACCCAAGCTGCCTGAGAGCCACCGGGCGCCTCCATTTGCGTACGATACATAACCACAAGTTACTGCCCTGAAACTAACGGAGCATCTTTGTGTTCGGTCAGCGCTTCACTTCGCGAAAGTCGCATCTCGCATCTCGTGTGCCCAATTTCCGTTCGTTGGTGGTAGCCTCGAGCGAGTAGAGAATGTAAATTGTACTTGAAACTTGCTGCCGGCGACAACCTATCTACCGCTCGTTCTCTCTCGCGCTTTCCTTCCATATGCCGCGCACCTGCTATTTTTCGTTCGGTAAGGCTTTCGACTAATGAGGCAAATCTTTGTTTTACGTAGAACTGTCTTCACTGAAATTACCAAGTGGGATTTCTTTCTTTTTCGGAAAAGTTAAGAATACAACTCAACTTTAGGAGTTCGTAGTGCTCACGTACGCGGAATAGTCCCAACTCAGCACTTGCAAAGGTGAATCATCAGCGAACCCCGAACTACTACTCTACTCTGTCTACGAATAGTAAGAAAAGATGTTCATGAGGAGCTGAGCGAAGAAATTATTGCCAACAACCAGAACGATCCTGAATATGGTTGCATATTTAATATGCGCCTTTTCTGCACGTTGAAGCTCCGGTTCGTTGAAGCATCGGTTGTAGGCTCCGGCACGATCGTACACGTACGGTGGTAGACTTCTTCTATCGGGCAATGTGCATACGTGACTGTAGAATGATTCGTTTTTATTGTTTTTTCCCCGGCATGTCGGAGAATGTCAGAAAATAATCTGTTTGAAGCAGCGACTGGGAGTTTGTGCACGTTTGTTAGAACTGTTGGATGAATAGGGAACGGCCCAACGATAGTTTTCGATTATGTTGTTTAATTTTATTGGTAGACAAACATTCTGACACAGATTCTTCAGAACCATGCCTTTTTCTCTCGTTTTTCCAGTATTTCCCCAAAAAGGAAACTCCATGCTCATAAGCGGAGAATTCCGGCAAACAACTAGACCGTTCATTGGAATTCTCGTTTTAGCAGCTGCGAATGCTTGCCAATCGAATGTAAAGTAACTGGTAAAATGTTTGATTGCCATGTGAAAACAGTTTAATTATAGAGTAGCCATAAATATGTAGCGATTTGACGACTTTCTTCTCCACCATCTTCTGCGTAGTTGCTTCCGACGGTATTTTTATGTAATGTGGCATTACGATGCCAGAACGAAATGCGTTTTCTCGATTTCGACAAGCCGATTATTACACCGTAACAGATAATAATAATTCGGCCGGCCATCGATAGATGACAATTTGTTTAACCTGCAAAAATCGGTAATGTGCTGAATATTTTTGGGGTTTATTTTTTTTATTGTTCCTTAAAAAGCTGACTGAAAAATCAACTCTGGCGCAAAACTCTCGGTCGGCATTCGCTGACGCAATGGCAAGACGTCGACGGTACGACAGTGTCCAAACAGATGACGCGCTTCTTGCACGGGTCGCCGCTCGCCTATCTCGCGTAATCGTCCTTAACCTCAGTCGAGCGATGCGCGTTGATAAGTAGCCAAAAAATGTGTCCGCCGACCGTTCCGTTTCGTTCCAATCCCACGTTTATGATGTGGATTAGTCCAGCGTCAGTCCGCGACCGCGCACTGCGGTGTGCCGTAATTTTGATAACTATTTTATTTTGTTGTTGTGCACTTGTTTAACTTGAAGCGTATTGGTATTAGGTTAGGGTACAGGTGTGACCGTGATTATAACCCAACACGTAGGACAGTTATCAGTTGGCTTGCTAGAAGAATTGAAATATATACGGTACCATAACGTATACACTATAGAACGGACGTTCTTAATGTGGCATTTTATATTTGATATATGAATTCAATGTGGAGAAATGTTCAGAAGAAATGTTGTGGATATCCAAAGATCATGTTGTATAGATGACCTCTGCTAAATTAATCGTTCTCTTTGGTACCAAATAACTGCCAATGTTTTGCGGGTGCATGAAGAAAGGATTAAAAAAATTGCCGTAAGTTGAGTGTATGAATTCATGCGCGCGTATGAATTCATGCGCGTGTATGAATTCCTGTAAAAGTCTCGAAATAGTGCATATATCAGTAGCACTGATAGTGTTGCTTAATAGCAGAAATAGCTTGTAGGAAAGGAAGGACACGCTGTGGAGAAGGCTTCGCATACGATAAACGATGGAAAAACAGAGTACACGCTCCGTGTCCGTCTGTCGTGTCGGTGATGAATGTAGTCGGTGCGCAAGGATGCGGTCAGCCTTATTCCCTTCCTGCTACGGGACAATCCATTTGTCGTCCAGCACCAGCCGGGATGTATGAGGGCACGCGTCGTTGGTGGAGTTTCTTGGAATTCCTTCGAAGCTCTTGGAAAAACACTGGGCACTGGGCTGTAGCGCTGCCGTACACTCCTCAATGTCCAGCAGCATCCTTCTTCCGTAGATAATAAGGATGTAGGGTGCGGTGTGGGCATGGGCGCTTTAGGTACGTCGGGAGTGTCTAAAGCTCGTATCTCGTATCCCGCACGATACGATTCCGACGTACGTGGTCGTGATGGTGGCTACCGTGAAGCGCGACCGGTTCACTTAGGACGTGCCCTTCATCCCCCTGGGGTCGCATAAAGCATACATCGGACGTAAAAAAAATTTATTGATTTATCTTATCGGATCTGTGAAACCGTGCTTTCTTGGCCATTCTTTTCACCGCTCGCCGTTCGTCGAAACCTTCTTCCAGCCCGTTCCCCTCCCGGATGTTCCTTACCCACTCCCTATTTATGCCGTTAACCGTTTCTTCCCGTGGTGCCTATTCATCTGGCTCTTTGCTCAACAAAATGGAACGCTGCTTGTCTTGTGCTGGGGTCTTTAAGCATCATTCGCCGTGCGCGACTCTTGGCCTCTTCTGGGCATGCTTTCTCGAGGTTAGACGGAGCACCTAAGATACAGCTGCTGTGTAAAAGGGTCGGGCTGCGGCGAGCGTGCAGAAACGTCGCTTATAACCTATAATAGAATTATTTATGTACACAACCACGAACCGACTCTGTATTCAGCCGGAGCCGACCACCGATGGGAGCTCGTTTGGTTTTGCGTCGACGTACCGTGGGTGGGTATTTAATGGTGGATCGGGGTGGGGGCGGAAGCAGAGGCAGGAAGTGCACGAAAACCGACAATCATACACTCTTCACTTCACCTATTGTGAAGATGGCATTGTTCACGGATCGAGATGCCCGTTTATGGTATGTACTGATGAGAGATGTACTGACGTTCAGAAGTCGCTTCAGCCGTCACAATATGCTGACGGCTAGGGATGGGGACAAGTACATACTTTGCTTCTATGTGTTCTACCAGTGGAAATGGATAGCCTGCTATTGAGACGGCCAAAATTGCCCTACGGTATATGTATATTTTCAATATTTTGCTTCCAATAATAACTTAGTTCACATTGTTGCTCTCGCTTTGTTCACATTGCCCTGCTGCTAAGAAGCCCCTTTATTATTTTCTACAATACATTTGTTAAAAGCTTCCATCCAGGAGGCCTGTACAACTATTCATAACCAATTTCATTATTAAATTCTTACGGTTTTCTTTGCAACTGTAAGCTGCTTAACAGACTCCAAACATTGGTTTGGGAATTTAATCATTGTGGTTTTCTAGCTTTCAATGTTGGGTTATAGTCTCCTTTTTCGTTGGGTAGCAATCATTCCATTAAATTATTTAAGATCGAAGGGATCCATGTCCTTTATAATCTGTTCGAAAAGTCTCACAGGGAATTGTTCTAATTGTAACTCAATAGCTTTATCTAATATCAAGAATTTCAACTGCTTTTTCATTGATAATGTGAAAAATTAGTTTTTTCATTACCTTTGCAAAGTTTTGTACAGTTTGAGGTTTATGCTGACTATTTATTTGATTTTTAGAATGGTTTATGATGTGTTTGTGCTATGGCCTTCTTTAGGACAGGCAAACTTTAAATCACATTATCGAAAGTATTCTAAGCATCAACAAATTATCTCCATTCTGCTACCAGTTTCTTCCAGATTCAATTGTTATCCCTTTGTTATGAGGTAGAATGAAATCGAAATGGAAAAAAAATTCTTCCAATTCAAGTATCTACGCTGAAACTTCAATCAATTCAATTCTCACAACAATTTCCATATGTCCCACTCCAGTTCCATTCCATTCGCTAATCAGAGACCAACCCTCACCCCATGCTGGCTCTTCCAAGGGAATTACAGCGTACGGCAGTTGACGTTCTCGGAGGCCTGTGTCATAACGGGCAAAACTTTTCGCCCAAACTCGCAGAAAAATCTTCGCTCTGCTGATTGCTGCTGCTGTAGGTTGGCCACCGGGTTGACTGATGTCATGCGGTACCCAGCAACCCGGTCTGAAAGCACCCCCTTCCACAAAACAAGTCAAACTTATTCCCACGGCCGGAAAAGTTTGACAAAAATTTGTATCGAGACGTGCGAGGGACGGAAAAGTTCCAATGGGGGCAGCAGCTTCCCTGTGTATACCTTTCCAATTAGAGCCTTTTACTTCACTGTCACTGGAGCTGATTAGTTCCAGGTGGGGATCGTTCGCGTTCCGCCGGAGGTTCGGAGGGGTTCGTCGCACCGCGTCGAGATTGATACTTGCAGGAGTTGTGAATTTTCCACCTTTCCTTCCTGCTCCTATCACCAGTAGTTCTTGCTGGCACCCAAGCCCCCGAAAGTGACGCCCCTTTAGGGAGGGGTGGGCAGGTGGTTGGGTCAACAAACGATTGATGTTTACTCCGGTTGTGGTTTCTCTCTCTCACACTTCGCACCGTGTAAGTAACCAACTTTCGTCCGCCTTGGGTGTTCACCGTTTTCCATTCTGCCCGAGAAAATGTATCAAAACCTCGAAAATTGGGTTCCGCCCTTCCCCACCCTCGTGGGAAGCCGTCTTTCATCAGGTTTGTTTTCTTACTTCCATACAAAAATCATCACATTTTTATTTGTGAAATATTTTGTTCACTATCTCCTCCTTTTCCACTGCACCATAAAAGTTTTCCGTGAGATTTTCTGTTTTTTTCCTACATAGAAAGAGGAAGCTGGTCTACGGGAACTTTTTGTTTTCCCCGGGCCCCTTTATGATTCGCTGCGCCGGTTGGCGTTCTGTTGAAGTGTGTGGTTTCGCGGAAAAATCAATGCAATCACGCTGATTAACTTCGACTTCGGCGCCCGGAAGCACTTACTGAAACGGGTGGGGGAGTTGTGTAGTGAAACCCATTTTTCCTCCGAAACACCGGCACCTTTGTGACACCTGGTGTTGAAATATGAAAATGAACTTCGCTGTACATCGACAGAGAGGGGAGAAGGGCGTTAGGAAGCCTGCCGTTTCGATAATGTGATAATTTTGTTTCCGTTTTGATTTTCCACCGATGAGTTTTACAAGGGGCGGATGCCGTATTCAATACTCGCTCCAATCAGTAGTGAAAAATTGTGTTATAAAGTTTGATTAATTTTCTCCGACTGATGCTGAAGTGATTTTCATAAAGGAAACAACAACTTTGAAAAACAATCATATTATTTTATCTTTAATTTGTTGATTTTACTATTAACTTTATTTTAAGAACACCCAAGTTGTACTATAGGCCTGGGTATAAATGTCGTGAACACAGATCACGCAATCGTAAGGAAATGCAGCCCGACTAAAAATATACATGTTATGATTCATTAATTTCATCTCCGCCAATACCAGATAAACTTATTTTAAAAATAGAAATAAGTTTATATAACGCTGATTGTCGCGTTGAAAAAATAGTAGCAGTGATCGGGTCGTCCCGTTTTTCATTTGTTTTTCATTCAATATACTTTTATGAATTTTTCGATCGAAAATAATCTGACGCGTATGTCTCGTGCACGAAAATCGAGTCCAATGGCCCCATTTGCTTGTTTTTCTTTTTCGCCGCCACTTCCCGCAGGTGTCCTGGAAGCGTAACAGGGAGGTACACATTGACAATCGGGAAGCGACAGCTTCTAATCCATGCTCGTGAAAAAGGCTGATTCCACTTTGCCCGTCTGTCCTGACGTAACTGCCGCAATTGAACAACTCTCGAGCCATTGATCCCTTTTGGCGAATGCCGTTTGTGAAAGGGTTTTTTTTTTTGTGAATCCCGGAACCGCAGGACGTCGGGGAAAGGATTGGGATGGGAAAACGTGGCAGCGTGCCAGCCGGATAGTTGAATTGGAGTTCGCCATTTGTACCAACTCCCATGCCAGCCGATGGCGAAAAATAAATCTTCCCCAACAGCAATGAATCACTCGAATTTGCCCAATTCGTTGGGCAAGGGAGGAGAAGGAGGAGGGGAAGAGGGTGGGGGGAAGCATAGGGCTGTATGCGTGACAGTATTCTTTACGTCCGTGTGTAGCTGTGACAATCCGAAAGTAACACAGAAATAATAAAAAGCGACAATTCACCGTTTGAGTGTCTTTTTTTGGGCCCTCCTGCACCTACTGGCCAGACGCCTCCCGTGGTGCCGTTCACTTCGAAAATAGCGAGCGTACGAACGGAGGGAACAAGCGTGTCCTGCCGTCTGCAGTCGTCGACCTAAAAAGCTTTCCTTTTTGGCACCCGTTTTGGTCAGCGATGCAACATGATGTATAACCTCGTTTGGGCCATGTAGGTAAGGGGGAAGCATAGAAAGGGGAGGATAGTGAAGTTTGCTCGATTTCCAACGAGAGCATGTGCGCCATGCACAGTAGCATAATGGATTCGCTTCCTCTTCGGGATTCGATAGATACGGGGATGATAAAAATACGAACGATTGCCAAAGGTTTTTCGAAGCAAATGGCTCCGGTGTCGGGATTGATAGCTTTCTTTCTTCTCCGCATTCGATGTTATTCTTCTCTTATTTGATCATGAAAATCCTGTTCTGTTGTTCTTCCAGTTTTCTCAAAGTTATTTGTTTTCTCTCCGGAAGCAGTTACATAAGTATTTGAACCGTTGTAAATAAAAATGTAAGGTCATCCTGGCAAAAGTTGTATATACAATTACGCCACCATCATAACTGATTTGAGAAACAAACGGATAGAGTAGTTAGGCTGCAGATATTTGACACCTATACCACGATAAGAAAGTATTAAAACGTTGTTGTTTTCGTTTTATTTTCTTCAAATCCTCCACTTAACTTGGAAACAATGATTATCTCGTTCAGTAGTTGATCGTTTCGTCCCTATCAGCATTCTTATTTCGGTTTTGCTTAAAATCCTCATTCAAACAAAACTTAAGTTGGAAAGCAGAGGGAAGGGGAGCATCAGCAGGGAGCCTTGAGCCATACCGCAGAAAGCGGAAACAAAATAAATGTGACAACGAAGCTAAAAAGATGGATGCATAGTACTGAACCGGGAGTAGAAAGGGTCCGCTAGGGCGACCCAAGATCTACCGCCGATGTGCATCCAAGAACCAGGTCAGTCCTGGTGGTGTGGCTATGTGCTGGTGTCGATGTCTGAAGCACCGAAAGACTGCAACCAAAAACCACGGCTATCCTTTGCGATCCTGCTACATACTGGCGGTGCTCGGGAGAAATAGGCTAATGACCCGTTTGGAGCTACAAACCACAGCCCGAAGCTGGCGCGGGAATGAATGGCCCCCTCATTGGTCGGATTGGATGGTTGCCCGCTGGTGACTAGTATCGATTGCTTTGCCAGACTTCCGGTCTGCTCCACGCTTAAAGGAAGAAAGGAGATATGAAGTGGACGAAACCATTGGCTGCGCTGGGCGGGAGAGAGGGGGACTAGAGTAGCAAAGGGGAAACCCGGGATTGAGACTGCTTGTAGTCGTTAGTTGGTGGTTTTCGTCCGCTTCGCCTATCCCGTATGGCTGTGCGCCTGCATGCCGCCGCCCCCGTGATGCGGCAAGTCCTCCATGCTCGTTTTCGTCTTCGGCGGGTTTTTTTTTTGTATTATGTACGAGAAACTTTGGTGCACTTTGGAGTTGCGTTTTTTTGTTTTTCTTCCTTGCTGCCGTGGAACATTTTATTCACCGAAAGAGGTCAGAAGAACGTAAGGAACGAAAGTACATTGCTCGTTTTCTCGCTGATGGAGAAAGGCTATCAAATTTGGTTCGATCGCAAAGGGGAGAAAGGAAATGGTGGCCATTCATACCCTTTCGCTGATGCGTTTAGTTTGTGCGCTGTGACGCAACTGCATTGGTCGACCGGAGGAAAGAAAACATGACATGCCGAAAAGTATTATTAAGGCACACGTTTGAAACTTGGACTTCATTTCGTTCATACTAGTATATGCTTATCTTTAAACACATTTGTTAACCTCAGTAAGCATTTTTATCTTACGTGTCAATCAATCATATTGTTTTGAACTTTTTTTCAGTGGTTCTCATTACCAAAACGTTGGGCAAATGAAGTATAATTCGATGATTTGTGGGTTTCATACAAAAAACCACAAACAATACTGTTGGAAAAGTTTTGATAAAGATAGCAATTATTTAAATAAAGCTTTCACTGTAAATGCAATTAAACAATGTGCATTTCACATCGCTTGCCACTATGTTTAGTTGGTATCATTTGGAACCAGTACGGACCATTGCCTTTTTGAGCCCTTTAACGAGCTGTAACATTCTGGCAATTCATTGCGGAGTTCATTCAGTGAAACATGTCTTCACGTCTTGAAACGGCACAATTTCTTGCCAAACATTACGAGGCTAAACTAAAGCCATTTGAAAAAGGGCAGTGGGTCACGAGCAAACGTTTTCTCCAGCACCGCTCTGAAAAGTTCTACTCTCACCCACACTCACACAAACACAGTTTTTCGCGTCCCAACTGTGTTTCTTCACAATGCGCAACACAGACTGTGTAATGAAGGGAAATTTACTCAAAGTTCCCAATAATTTCGCCGAATTCTTCCTTAACGCACTCGATGGCGGGTCGTCGCAGTCGACCTCTCCACGAATGTCTGCCTGCGAAAATTCGCTACGTCCAGTATAGCGACTCCCTGTTCGTCAAATGGCACAGGCGCGATCGCGGTAAATTGCTCGAACAAACAAATAAACTAAAGAAGAAAACGCAGACTGCCGGGAAAATTAGTTGCACAGAAAAGGGTTGAACAACATCTGGGGAATGGCGGGTGGAAGGAAACGCAAATACTGGCCCGGTTTTCCGTCCCTTGCCAGACCGTCCGACGGGTAGAAAGGCTCCCAAAAGGCGCGCGAAGCCAGCTTTTACATACGGCTGAATTTTGTTTTCAAAGTTCGAACTACGGCACCCGAGCGGCGGAAGCGTAACACGAAGATGATGACGGTGGGAAATATAGGGGTGTGTCTATGTTGAAAATTCTTCGGAAACAAAATAGGAATGGGACCGAATTCTACCACTCACGAAATGCGCTCATTTGCATACCATCGCGCTTTGAGATGGAATAGTTTAAACTCTACCAACTGTTCTTACTTTCGCCTCCTTGGAAGAATGTTGTTGCTGGTGGGAAGGTGATGTTGAACAAATGCTGCCATGCCCGATAATTCCATTTTCTGTCCGATGGAGCAAGCCTCTTCTATACATGGTAATACAATTTTACTAAATTTGTTTCTAGCTTGCCCTAAAATATACAAAGAATTTATAGAAAGTACAGCAGTGCTGTGAAGAGCAAAACAATTGCAAACAAATAATCGAAAACATGTTCACTCAAACACATGCATACAATTGTTTGATGTAACCTTGCCCTTTCGAGTCAGCGGATAGCCAGCAAATATTTTAAATATCAAGCATATCGTCTAACAACGATCGACCACAAATGCCAAGCTATGTTTCTTCGTACGTCTTAAAGGATTGCTTTGAGTTTGCGGGTCGCAAAACCTGGCGTAGACG
>JAOEFI010000006.1:9590107-9631457 GCA_034621735.1 Anopheles plumbeus
AACTCGTCTATGTTCTTTATCGCGCCAATGCAATGAATGCTGGAAACAACAATCGTTCATCGATGGAGGCGCATGGTTGTCTACGGCCAGCCGCGGAAAAAATGTACCGCGTGATCAATGACGTCATTAATGTGAATAACACTGGCAACGAACGCACTTTCAAATGGATTTTGTCACCTTCAAAACAGGGGTGTCACCATATATCATAGGCAAAACAGGGCATCGCGGGAAAATAAACTTTATTACATAAGCTCACAACTGGTTTCCATAGCGGAGTCATCGAGTGCCATTTGGAAGGGAGAAGGATTGGAGAAGGATTTTTTTTGCTGTGAATCTGGTCTAGAATGAGACAGCATCGAACGGAAGGTCTGTACTCGATTCAAACCAGTTCACGCGAGATCGATCCAGTTTTGCACTCAAAAAAAAATCCAAAGAAAGGCGGAAGAAAAACTGGAAGCATCACCCACCGCGCCGCAAAACGAACCTGCTGTGGAGATTTTGTTTTCGTGTATGTGTTGGTGTGGCCCTTTTTCTTCTGTTCTCCGTTTTCTCCGGGACTGTGGGGGGAAATGTCTTGCCCTGCGCTATCTCGAGTGTGTGTAGCGCTGGGAAAGGCATCAGCAGCAGCAGGAGCAGCAGCAGCCGGTGCTATTTTTAACGTCCTCCGGTGCCACTTGACATGTGACCGAAAATAGCACCCGACGACGAGTTCATAAGTGAACGAACACTTGCTCCTGCTGTCGCCTTGGCCACTCGGGGCACGCGATACGGTCCGTACGGGGATGAGTGTCCATGTCGCCTTTTCTCTCCGTGGAGAAAAGTGACAAAAGATAAAATTGTACCATGTTGGAGGCGTAAATGAATCGCCGGTTTGGGGGCGATTGTTGTGTGGAATTGGTCCCGATGTGCTTAAGCCTTGCACGTTCCTGTTAGGCGATACTTGGTTGCTGCACTTGTGCTGGTTCCGTTCAATTCGATTGATTGTCCTTTTCAACGTTTTACCGCTTTACATCGAAATGCAATAAATTGTATCCTTCCGGGTATATATTTTGGAAAAATCATTTCAACAGAAATCATTTCACATAAAAACATTTATTTTACACATACGCCTTTTTTGGCATCCTATTCTCCCATTTGTTTACATGGAATATTATGCCCCGAAGCGTTTTGATGGACAACGCAACAGATGCATCGCACATTTACATCGATCGATCCCTTTTTCCAAAGAACTGAACTGTTTGGAAATCATTTTGACATAAATGAAAAGTTGCTTCGAATGCATATGGAATGCATTTATTGGCTTTTAGCTACTATTTTATGGTAATTTCACTTTGTGAAGGCTGTCATTTGATGTCGAATGTGAATCACTTTCACTAGCATTCGTCATAGAACTGCTGAAGGGCGTAACAGTTAGAAACCAGATAGTTTCGGTCCGATGTGTTTTGGTAATAATCAAAATGTTCCTAGTGAATACACCCTGACACAAAAGATGCGAACATATGTGGCCGAGATTGTTCAGTAAAACATTTATGAATTGTTGTATTCTAATTCGCATTAGTCGCGAGAGAAGTTGGAACAAGTGTTGTTGCCGAAACTGTGTTGCTATTTTCGGAACTCTTCAGGTTACGTAGCGACAATAATGCTGTATCGGAATCGGTGCTTTCCAGTTCGATGCATAGCAACAATTTCACGGTTCATATTTTTTTCCATTTTTATGCAATTTCGCAAACTGATGATAACCCAGCACATCCTTTCTTCCACATGGGTAAACAAACAACTTCATCTGAACATAAAACCCAACTATATTTTGGAACACAGTTGTTCGCAAGAATAGGAAAACAGACATGGCAAAATCACATCCATACACAATTCACAAGCATACGACATAAACACGATTCGCTGCTTTTGTATGCTACACATGCGTGGAATTTTTCTCCGAAAACCAATGAAAAACATGTTTGGACACGTTCTTTTGGGGTTTCCGTTAAGCTAAATTTCAATAATGCTAACAATGAAGGACAACAAACGATGTTAGCATAACAACGAATATCCATCAAACAGATATAATATAAAAAGGTTCATACTATTTGGGAGAATAAACAAGGAGAAGGGTTGCTTGGCGGAGACCGAAACTTTTTGCTTTCAAGATTATTTACATTATTTAGCAAGCTCATTTGCGACGATCCCAAATTGTTGGAGAAAACATTGAATATCCTCATTAGTCGGCCGAATTAGTCTAGCGAAAAGACTTTCGAAGTCTAGCGAGCACAATGTTCCCACTAATTATGACTATGCGCACGGAACCGCATAGAAAATGAACTTCCCGTTTGCTGACTCTTTGGGTACATTCATGTGAAAATAAGGAGGAAAAATGAAGCGTACAATCAACAGCAACAACAAAAAAAAAGATGGTCTTGCTGTCGCCGGCTGGTGACGGTCTTTTCTTCGCACTTTGCACGAACTGGAGGCATTGAAATAACAAATGTCACTAATTTATATTCTCGTTCCCATTGGCACAGTTAATTATCTGCGTTCTACGACATTCATAAAATCTCGCCGTGGGGATCTCTTCCCCAGCGCACATACCCCAAAGAATTTATTAACATTTGGTAGCGTAAATCTGTGATCCATAGCTTCTCCACAAACTCCACATGTGAACAAAACAAAGCAAGCGTAATTATAGACAAAAACATCAGTCCCATATTTTGTGAAATTTTTGTCACCGATTTTGTTTACTATTGAAGAAATGTTTTCTCCAATTTCCTTTTCCCCACTCAGAGTATACCTTCCCAAATTCATTCCTCATGCAAATTGCATCATCAATTACGTTGTCGAGTGTTCCGTTACGAAAAAGTTTTTTTTTTTTTGCTGTTCCCACCACTAATCCTTCTACTTCCCATCCGCTTTTGACCGCTCGGAGTCAATCGCCGACTATCAGTGAGCTACCACTAAATCATCGAACGACATGCATCCATGCATCATTACTCGTTGTAATTACATTTCCGGACCATTTCATTGCATTTCCACTGCTGAACGGCGTTAACTGCCACTAGGTAAAAAATGCCACTGGATAGCTTTCCCCATGGTATCATTTGGCGAGTGGAAATATGTTGAAGAAAGATAGAGAAAGATTTTCGAAGGTAGCGTGAGCTGAAGAGAAAGAAACCGATGCTCGTCCTATCTGTCAACAATCCGATGCTGACGTGTTTTCATCCACCGTAGAACCGTAATTAAACGAGCGCATTCATCAAGGGACAATTTACATACCACTAAATTTTCCATCACAAGCTCACTGCCTAACGGTTGCGTTTGATTGAAGCTTCCTGTTATTGCAGTCTTCGAGACTGGCACGCTTCCACATAGTCGCACACGGCGCACTTTCTTCGCCTCGTGTGCGCATAGAAAATACTGCATCCATTTTTCTTCACTATCTTACATCATATTTTTCTTCTTTTTTTACAGGTAAGTGTTCAACACCAAAATGCCGTTGGACTGCGTTTAAAGGTTTAGATCAGTAGGCCATTACACGAAGGCTGGTCTGCTCGGTAACATAAAATGGGTCACATGGAAAATAATAAGAAATATGTAAAAAATATGTCTCATGGTCGCATTTAATACCGTCTTCGAATTACACGAGTTGGGAACCGTCTTTGATAACTCGTATCGATCTTGTACACGGATTCCTACTTCCTTTATTATCTGTCGCATCAAGAACATCCAACCAGGTGCTGCTCGAGTATCGTGCACAGAAGTCAATAAATTAGTTTACACCAGTACCGACCGGCGGGGGGTCGCAATCTACAGATAGCGCACATATAGTCGCCCCCACTGCCTAAAACAAAACAAAAAAGGATGATAAATCATATCGCCCGTCGCGCGCATATCGCGCATTGCGCCGCATTCTTGCTCACATCGCTATCAATGCGATGTCGATGCGTTGCCGTGAAGCGGAGGAGGAAGTGAAGTTGGTTCACACCCCAAAAAAAGGCACCCCGCGATCGAGTGGGTGGAACAAGTGCCAAAGTGTGCGGTGTGATAGTGATGATTGAACTTTCTAAAAATATAACGACGCGTAGTCATTATATCCAGACTACCATGATAAATGGCATCGGATTTACACGCGCCGGGACGACGTTTTCTTCTTTCCACACGGACGGGCGTCCAGTGGCGGGTGGGAAATAAAAAGAAATTCATGCTCCCCGCCTTTAGACCGAGCGGGTTTTTACGTGGCCGTTACGTTGCAAAGAAGGAACCAGGATAGCAGCTTCTGTAGTACGTCAGTACACGGATTCACAAACTGCAATGTTTCAACCTAGTGACGTCGTCGGCACTGACGTCGAATAGCGTTCGGAGATTGGAATGTGTTGCAAAAGAAAGCAACCGCCAAGAGGTCGATGGTCTGACACCGGAAATATTTTTCTGCACGAACTTCCCATCGAGGAGCGAAGAGTCTCCGAATGTCACCAAGTGCAGAAGAAGAGATGGCGGAGAGGTGGTCAGTTAGTTAGTTGTAGAGTTGTTCGTCATACACTGACGTATGTTTACGATGTTGGTATGTACGAACTTTCGGGGTTTACGTCGACCGGAATATGAGACGATCGGCGATCGATTGGCTTGCATGGCACGTTTTCGGTGTCGAATCGCAAAACCAATTCCAAAACTATGTCACTTGGGTCTCATGACCCGGAAACACAAACTGTACATATTTTTTGGCTACTGCATGGCGTGCGTGCTTTATTATAACGGATGGAAGCATCCGGCTTGTCAGGCCGTTTGTTGAATAAGTTTGATTTATCGTTTCGAGGAAGTTTTTACTCTACTCCTAGTAGATTGTTTTTAACTTTGAATGTATTGCCTACATCTCTTTGAGTTAATGCATTTCCGTTACTTTCATTTGACGCTACTGTTGTTAACTAAGCCAAAATAAACACAAACACGAAAAAGTGACATAAACTTGCTGCAATACATCGTCCTTTCCGGAATATTTCTATCCGTTGTAATGTTTATTCATTTTTCCATTTGCTGGTTTGTTTTGTAAAGCGAATATACTGAAATAGAAACAAAGAACGCCACTCTGGTTTCACGTGCCTCCTTCATTTCCCTCCCAGCTCGTTCCCTCCGTCGAAGCGATCGATTTGCTTATCAGGCGCATAGTAATGAGTAATACGCGTAACGTAATCCCAAAACTCACTAAACGTGCTATCTCATCATCAGACCATACCAGACACGGCATTTGGCATCGGTGGTTCTTTTTCTTTTTTCTTTTACATATTTCTCCTTCACGTATGTGTACACACCGTTTAAATCGGCTTCTCCCTCCTCCGGCCGACCTTATCGATGGCTTCGTTTTGCGTCGCGCGAAGCAGTGACGAAAATTCGGGCCACACCTTCTGCATTCCCAGATGGCCGGTCCACTGTTTGGGGTCCCATTTTCCGGCCCCGTAGCACGATGCGTAACATTAAATGACGCATACTGGCCTGGCCGCCCGTGTTTTCCGGCCACTGTAACATACACACATAAAAACTATTGTTTTGTTCGCACCGGAGGGCTTTACTTTACAGGTTTTATGAACTTAATCAACAAATGCTGCATCGAATTGGCTGCGCATCGTTACGGTGTTTGTGAACTTTTTGCAATCTAATACCGGGCGAAATGGTTGTAAAACGCACACCCGCGACTCCTAACGTGTGCTGTTCCCCCGGGGGTCAGAGAGCGTGCTGTGTATGCAAAAAAGTTTACATGAAAAGTAAAACACGCCACAAGGTATCAGAAACATGCGTTGAATGTTGAAAATCGGACGGAGTTGAAATGGAGAGTTGAAATTTGAATTAATCAGGCATGTTGAAACAAAACGAAGTAAAAATCGTTAGAAACATTTCATCATCAGTTTACTCACGTCTCTGAATCGGCTGAATGCTTAATTTAACGAAGATTAGCTTTGTTTTAGATACGAAAACGACACTGAAGATGATGAGAACAAATTTTACCCTATTAAGTTTCCACATCAACTTGTTCCTGGACAAATTCATCGTTGCCGGGCAGAAATCAGTGTCAGTGAAACACTGACTAAAAATGGTACCTTAATTCTCTTTAAATGATCTACTTTCGACATTTTGTCCTTCGATTCGCCTCGATTGTCGGCACGGCCCAGACGCCAATCTCTCCGGAAACAATGCGCTCCAGCGCGTACCATCATATCGTGGAAAGTCCTTGCACCTACCTACCGCATTTCTTAATCATGTTCTGTGCCATGTTGTCGGTTTCAAATGTCGCTTCAGCCGACAAAACTGTCAAAGGAAAACTCAATTATTAACGCCATATTCAATTTCCGACGTATTTTGCAGGTAAAATGAAACGTGAATCAGGGTTTCCCATGTAGTAGATGAGAAAAACTGGCAATGTCGCGGAAACACATAAATACACATAAATTTTAATTTAAACATTTTCGGCGTCACGCAATGAAACGTTATCGCTTTGCCGCAACTTACGTACAATTATCAGTAAATTTGCAGTCATGATCTGGAAAATTTGGCCGATGATTGCAAGTAATTGGTAAATTTTAGTTCATATTGAAAACGTTTTATAAATGCATGAATTATTTATACTGCAACTCTTATATAGAGTAGTGTTGGGCATTAGACAGCAAACCTAAAGGTAGTTCCTTTTCCTTTCCGTTTATGTATTGAACTCACTTCATGCGTGTAAGCTGAGTACTCAAGGATATATGACATTGCGTATGGCATTGGCATATAAAAGTGAGCGGGATGTAAAGTCGGTCGAACTTTTTGTTTGGAATCACTCAAATGCGGGGTTTTATCTCCCCGCGACGTTTGTCATTCTGCTTGGCTGGCCACCTATTCTGCTCTTTTGAAGAAACCAAAAAATAGATCGTTTCATTGAACCGCCTCAAAACTCATGCCACGATGGAGCATAGTAAAAAAGACAGAAACAAAATGATATAAATTTATTGCTGATTTTTTAAATTGAATATTGATAATACAATTCTATAACAAACAATATTTCCTACAATATTAGTTCGCAAAAAATGTACACACTTCACAAATTATGTGTAATGGTTGAGTTCTTTTTTTGGAAAATTGGAGGAAAAAAACCCGTGCACTGTTGCCGTATCCATTATTCCTCATTCGTTATACGTTTTATTGTTACGAAAGGATACGTCGTGTCCTGCCCCGGAGAGGCTCGTTTGCTACTTCTGCATCGCCTATGGAAAATCCTTCCAAGTTTCCAATCACCCGTTGATTGGCATCTTCGTCACAAGAACACTCTCTCAGCGGCAGCTCATTAGGCGGCGTCGCATCATGTCCAGGTGTCCGTCGCTGACGGGTGTATTTTTTGTCACGATCGTCCTGCCGTCGTCCTCGCCGCCGTTCTCTCGCATCAGACCGGCTGATCATAAACGTGCACGCCGTAGAGGGTGGTGTGAAAAAGATTTCATCACCTTCACGTGACCGAGCAGCCCCGGGGGCTTGCTGGTGTTGATGGTCGAATTTAATTTACTCGACCTCCTTTAGCTCCCGAGGAGAGCCAAAGCCGTGGAGTCTGCACCTGAACGGGTGTAGCACATATCCTGCCGAACTTTAGGGTTCCTGATCTTAACCTATCCCATTGCTCTCGGCCTCCGGGAAAGGGATGGTCAAAGGGAAAAAGTTTCACCGTTTGGGTCAGTTTGACATCACTTCTGTGCACCTCTTTTTCGGAGACAGTTTTTCTCCAAGGGGCTGGATAAGAATTCGTTCACGATCGGCAGACTAACAGGAAGGCTAGAGGTCAGTAGTACTCAGTGGCAAAGTTTTCGGAGCTACAAGGGTTCGTAAATCATGTAATTGATTTAGAATCAATTTTGAACAGCCTATGTTTTGGAATGTATCCCTGGGAAACAAAATTGATTATGAATTTTATTATTTTGTTCCATTCTATGTTACCCTTCCATTACCGCATTTATCATGTTCAATGAGAATTTATGTAGACACGTTAAGGGTTCATTTTTAGCTTGATCTAATGCTTTTGTGTTTACGTAAACGTTTTCATTTGATTTACCTAAGCACGTTTTAAATAGACCCGATAGAAAGTAGTGTAGCTTTCTAATGATCGAATAAATAAAACCATTTTCTAGTTAATTTTAATCGGATTATCCTAATAGACTTTACAAGTAGTACGCAACTAAGAGTACACATAAGGCAGTAAATTAAAAGTAAAAACAAAAACCAAAAATTAAACTCCAAACGATAACTTTGCAACATTGTTTGCAAACCGGTGCAGTTGTTAACGACAATGTCGTTTGAAACCACCACCCGTGTATCACCACTGACTCGGTAAGGATTTTTTAATGACCTACATTTGCGGAAGGGGCGCTATTTCTGTGTACCGTAAATCATTCATCCATGCTTTTGCCACGAACTTGCGGTGGGGCTACGTTTTCTTGCGGTGGCTCTTTTTTGTATTTATTTACCTTTCCTTTTTTTTTGTCAAACAACCAATTGCTCAACAAATTCCAATCGGCCTCCAGCGCGTGTCCCAGCCCACCGTGCGGTTTCGATCATTCGCGTGAAAACAACTACAAAATGGCAACTAATACTGCACGGAACGGCCCATGAGGTTCCCTAGCTTGGGAACGTTTAGGCCGACTCGAAACGGTTCGAACCGCATAAACCGATGGGAAAGTAATAAAAGCTGCTTGGCTGCAATATTTCAAACACTTTACGAGCGGGGCATGGTTGTTGTTTGGCGCGAAACGCGAAACGTCACCTGCAGAAAAAAAAAGCGATACAAAAAACCTGCCAGTTGAAGGTACGTGAAGGACTTCGGGGTAATACCTTTTATTTGCTGGTTTCCCTCCTGGCGTCCTACTACTCGGCTTAACAAAGTTGTCTTGATGGGTTTTTCTCCCCCCGTTCCTTCGTGGCAGCGTGGTTGATCGGTGGGCGGACGGATGGTCATTTTTATTACCCCTGGGCAGTTTCCTTCCACCTGCCGAACATTGTTGGGGAGTGAAGAAGACATTTCGCACGCACGCGGGTCCGTGTGAATTCCGTGTCGTTTGGTTTGGCACGGATCAGTTGCAACCGTGGTTGTAACGTCCTGTGGTCCGCGCGAAAGACGTGGCCGTTGCGGAGAAGGCGAGCGGGTGGGCAAGATTTACGAAGTGGAAACAGTTTTCCGCCTGCCCATACCCACAACCAGAAAAGTACCAATTAAACGGTGGTTGTTATTTGAAGTGTGCAGCTGAGTTGATTCTTTTCTCGGCTTGTTCGTGCCCCAGCTTGGGCTTGCCCTGCAATAATGTTCCAATAAAATCAATTGCTCCAAAAATAGACGGTTGAAGGAGAATAAAAAAATGGAGTAGACGGCATAATGAATTGAAGATTTTACTTTCAAATATTTTTTTAACATCAACTTAAAATGCAATTTATGATATGCTCAACTGTTTTGCAACATGCAACAGGTTACTTTATTTATTCTATTCTCAATTCAACACAGTTAGTCAAAGTATCTGTTAACTGTATCATCAAATAGGAAACACTTCACATTGTTGGTGTTTCAATATAAAATTGGCAACATAGTGGAATGGCAACGTTTTCTTTGTTGTTTGCCCTTTGGAACACACTATCCGTACATCGGGTCATTCTGCTATAGTGCTATTGTTTCTAGAGCATGTTTTTTATCTTTCCCATTGTATCATCGCCCACTGCCATCGTTCGCCAGCTGACAACGTCGTCGTCCATGTCACTATTCCTCTTCCGGAAGGTTTGTGATCTCATTCCAAATGGCGCTCGGTTTTATTGACAACTATTTTACTGCCACCATTTCGAAGACGAACGAAAACGGTTCTCCTGTTCATTCCGTCATTCCTTGGAAGCTTACTGACAGTGAGCAATCAAACCACGCACATTAAAGAAGCTTAATTTTCAGATCATGATTGCCCGTTTGACATTTTACAACGCGAATAACAATGTTGTGTCAAATTTATTCTTGATCGGTTTGTAATTCTGCTATCATGGTGAAGTGTTGAGCGGTGTAGAAGGACGTCATTCATGTTCTACGCGTGTGGAAGGATCATTATAAAGGGATAAGATGTGTTGTTTTGAGCTAATACGCAACAATGTAAACACGTGTCCCGTGTATTTGGACATACAAAGTAAGACTTCAGACTTGGGATTTTTGAAAGACGTTAGTTAATGACAACATTAAACGCGCGATTTCGTGTCCGCTTCAAAACCCTTCCGAAAATCAACCATAATGAAACTTTAAACTTGGCTGCAACATTACCCCGTCCATCCTAGCAACAGTTGTAGTCGATTTGGCGCCATAAAAAAAACACTGCCCGGTCTCACTTTTCCTATTACATTAAGGACGTAAAATCAAACCTTTTCCTAGAGAAACCTTTCTCAACGAAGCGTCTAACTCAATAACCTTTTGCCATTAGCGAACACGACGCTCGGCCCCGGTCGTACACGACGCTCTAGAGGTCGTATTGTTTTGTTTTTTTTTTTTCATATCTTCGTCCCGGACCCTCGCAAGTATGTTTTCTGCGGTTGCGACGTGTTGCTTTTCTTTTCTCATCACTGTAAAAAGGGTCTAACTTTAAGAGAGATTGATCGAAGTAGGAATGAAGGTGAGGGGGATCACAGGACTCAAAACTCTAGAGCCCTGAACAGTGGCGATGGACCCTGTCGAGAGTTTGTTTTTTCCAGTTTTCAATGTTCGGAGGAAGATTTCGATTGTCGGCCGCGAGTCCCACCAGGCCACACCTTGCGCGAGTGCGGGTGTGATGAAATATTCAGTAATCGTAATCGTAAATGAGTGGATAATTCAAACGGAAACCCCAACGGTTCACCCCGTCCATCTTTTGCGAGTGGTAATTTTCTGGAGGACACCCTGTGCTACCCGAAGGGACACACAAAGTTCAGCTCGATTGCCTTATTCGAATGAATGAAAGGGGCGCGAACTTTTCCGTTCCGCTAAATGCTTTTCACTTTTTTCGCGTCATCTGGAGCAAACAACCAAAAAACACCAAACAAATGGATTAGTAAAGCGATTGAATAGTACAAAGAAAGCTGTTGAAAAGAGAGAGAGTTTCTTTAATAGTGTTTTTAACACGAACAAGAATAATGACTTCCGATAGTCATTTGGTCCAACGAATAAAAGGCATCTTAAAAACAGTGAAATCTGTGATGGATCCTAAGGAAAGAATATATTAACATCGCGTTTGTGTAAAGGCTTTTTTTTTCTTTACTGTTGTGCTTCAAAACAACTACTGTAGGATTTCCTAAAACTGTGCATGGTTTCCTTAAAATCTATAAACGTTAACTTTAAAAATCTTTAAACGAAATCGTCAACAAAAATAAAAATATTGAGCTAAAATCTGTATCCGAATATCTGTATACCAATGGAGAGAAGATTAAAATGTCTTTAAAACTTTCACCCACTGGAGAGAACTTAAATTTCGTTATTATTACCTTAGATACGCCTTTATGACATTTCTGTCAACCGCTGGTGCGGTGTGTGTTAACATACGGATTTTTATTATATTCTCCGAATGGTTCTGGTTGAACATGCAACGACGTTCCACATATTAGCTTTTAAACCCGTTTGTTTCGTTATACGTCTGTAAAAAAATGAAACCGGGTTTTGCGCGGAAGTAATCATACAGCAGGCGTTAAATGGCCATGTATCGCACAACAGCATTTAATGAATCCAAAACTTTGCGATGTTATCTCCCGAGAACGCTTATATTCCAGACACATTAACGTCGGTCGCGCTTCATGTCTTTTAATTCTTCTTAGCCCTTTGGATACAATGAATCAGGATGTTTTACGTATTTACGTCCACGTAAATCCACATTACACGTGTTCGATAGTGCATTAACATCAGCAAAAGGATACACTTCATCCTGTAATGACGGGTTGATAAAATAATCGGATCAACTGCACGCGCAGTAACAACAGTTTCGATCCCCTGAAGAAGACAACACTTGGCGGTGGGTTTTGTGACAGCGTTTCCAAGAAGCTTCCGCCGGCAGCCAGAATCCAAACCCATTTCTTCTCCAACTAGCTCTGATGAATACTGCCCAATACCCAACCGCCAAACATCGGTGCGTGCGTATAGAAGCCATAACTCGCCCCCTCCGTCACCTTTCGCCGTGGGGAAGGAAGGAGAACTTGTGTAGGCCGGATTTACTCCGGCATCGTATTACTCAGGAGAAAGAGAGTTACTTCTTTTGCTTGCGGGTTTCCGAATCCCGGAAAATGCGAAAACCAAAGTAGCCGCTTCTACTTTCCTGAGCTCGTGTGGCCCAAACGCGGGGAATTTAGCAGCGCCACCCGTGCTCTCGGATTCGCCGGGTGGCCAATATTTTAGCAGATCAGTTCCAATTAGGTCCAGCTCCATGCCCGGGCGCGCGCCTGCATCGTACGCCACGCATCATCGCATCACGCTTAGCCATAAAGCATACCCGTCATAAAGTTTGAGTGGTGCTGCTTTGGGTAATTAGGGCATTAGCCACATCATAAACTTTGACAGCGGCGGTACCCCTTGCAGTGGGGGTGGGCCTGCTTGTTTTCCGGCGGTGGTGCGTGTGCGCACGTCTAGCACATACACGTGTGCTGTGCTGTCCAAATTCTTTACAGCGGCGATAAGAGGGCAAAAGAAAAGAGAAACCCAAAATGGGAGAAAATCGCCAAGGAAACTAAAGCCAACGAAAGACAGCTTTCGCGCCACTGTTAAACCGGAGAGAACCCCGCGAATATCCGATTACCGTAACAGACAAGCACGACAGATAGAATGAGAGAGATAAAGAGAGAAAGAGATAGGTGTCTCAGTTTCACTGACAGTGTTGTTCCGGTAACACTGTGGCTGTAAACAGCGGACTCTAGTAGTTGAGTAATAATCCCGAAAAATATGAGAACATTTTATTGCCCACCCTTCTGTTTCGTTCCGACGCGCGGATGGAACACGATCGCCGACGCTTTTTGACGATTCGTGCCGGATTGGATCGCTTGAAATAAAAACCCCACTCCAGCCCAAGAAAGGGCACGGTTGTGTGCGGCGATGATAAAACCGTGATTCCCGTAGGCGTCCGGAATGGATGTTGAGGGCCTGTAATTAGGTAGGATAAAATTGACGACTCCCGGTCTATGCGGAAAGGCGCCAGCCCTGTCGCAACCGAGGACATCCTATCGGTCCCGGCTGGGATGTCCTATAAGCTGTGTGACGTACCTCGTAAAAAGATGACGATGATAGTTAGTTATTAATTATCTCCCACAAATTTCGGCCAAAATAATCAAGAGGTTAAGCTGTCTAGTTGATTTGTGGAGTCATTTGCATTTGCAGACGGTGGAAAAGTGCTGCGAGTATATCAGAATGTTTCCAAACGCTTTTCCGCGAGTGGAACGGTACGGGCAAGATTCGCAACCACACATTAACCCTGGATGACAGTTGTTCTTTGACCAGCTACATCGATGATTGCTTCTGTGTGAACAAGCGATTTCGCTCACAATTCCAACGGTCGCGGACGTGATCAGACCCTAATATCAGCAACACCGTCGTTAGGGTCCGATGATTTCGGATAGCTAATAATGTTATGGTTGCAAAGTGGTGGATACGATTCAGATCAAATCGATTGATCGTGTCCACAACGTATGATGTGGTGAGGAGGCAATAAATACAACCCTTAGGAACCTTGACCAGATTTTGGATTGTAGAATCGCTTGAAGCAGTGAATGTGGCTACCATGTGTGTATATTTAAAAACATCTTCAATTATATCTCGTTTTGCATTTTTTTTTTGCATACTGAAAATGCTCCATTATTTAAAACTCTATTTATATTGCGGCGATGATAGGAGTAAACTCCAAAGCACGTCGCACATTATATGATTTTTTTTTTTCATTTTACCAAACCACGATTTTGCGGAATGTGAATTGAGCCAAATTCTTTTGAAAAAAAATGACGCATTTTCCATGCTGATGACGTTGTTTAAGTTCACATGGGTTGGGCAAAAACGAGATAATGTACGTCATTTGCACGAAAAAGAGATTGATTCCGATAATAGCAAACGAACGGGTTTTTTATCACGTTATCTACACTCTAAAATCAACGATGTTTCGGTGGGGATGCGATAAAAAGCATCGATTCACAGATAAAGTGGATCAGGCTTTTGATCGACGCTCCAATTAAAGGATTAACAATTTGGACCGATGCTATAAATCTAAAAACAAAAGCCCGTATGATAAAAAGAAATAGTGCACATCATCGCAGAAATCATGAGCCGGCGTGTCGGAGTTTATCATTGAAATAGTCGTAAAACTTTCTTGGTGCATCGTATTTGCGTATTTTTTTCAGGCACGTGGATAACAACGACCTACCAAACAACACCATCATCGTTTGCGCGACTCGAGAAAATTATTAATCCAACACAGCAACAAATATTGTTAGCCCCGAATTTCAACTTCGGATGCTCACGGTGGTTCTTAAAATACATCTTCACCCAGGTCGTTTATCATTCACGACAAGGGATTCACTGTCGAGGCTATGATAAATCATTTATGTTACGAAGAAATGTATTGTACATGTCTTGTCCGATTTAAAACTGTACACATCCCTTCTTCTTTTGAGACCTCCTCTTTGACGCCCTACAATTTGTTTGCATCGTTGAACAAATGAGGTCGTGTTAAACAATAGAATGTTTGTAGCGTGTGCCATAATCTGCAAACGTGTTCCACATTTACATAAGACGATCGATGGTCTAATTTCCGAATTTCCACGAGTCTGTTGGGTTTCCTGTGCCGATTACTTGCACCCCACTTTTGCAACAGCCACCTCGGGGGAAAAGGTTTCACTTTCTTCACTGTGCCACCAAGTGCTTTACGTGCGAGTAGGGTTCCATTTTTGTGGCGATCAAAGATGAGTGTGAAATCTGTTATGTAAATTTTCCGTTCCACCTGTGTGAACTTTTTTCCTCTTGGGCAACGTGCTACAAAAGTGCACAGTTGCATAACGATGCACTCGCCAGCTGTACGGGCTGTTAAACCGGCACGACCAATCATAAACCATCAGCACATTATGTGTTCCGTTAGCGTCTGCGTAAGCCTTGGCAAGAAGCAGAGAGAAGCCATTTGATTGACACCAAAAGTAAAGTGTAAGGTGCATTTGTTGAGGATATCTGTGAGGTTGCGCTGACGGGTCGAGAGTGGACTGACTATTTCCTGAGCCGTCTCCATTGGTTCTTTCTATCTGTAGTTTAGAATACTTTCTATCTATGATGTTTTTCCTTGCATGGAGATCCGAGTTTGCTCAATTTGCAAAAAAAAAAAAATACAATTCATTCATATCGCCTGGAAACGTGACTAGCACTCGTGAAAGAAAGCACATACTTCGAGTCGTTTTTCGACATTGCTAACATGGGACGAACACAATACAAAGCAACAAAACAATTTCGACAAGCCATCGAGGTGGATGATCTACGGGGTTACTTCTTCCGTTACCTGTCGTCGAGAAAATCGTATGCACAACTTTACCGATGTCTTTATTCAGTAGACAGCAGAAGCAGTCAGGGCCTTGTTTCACTGCCTGCCGCAATAGATGTCTTCATCCTGCCCACAGAGAAAACTCGTACCACTGGGACTTTTCGTGTAAAGGCTTTTTTCTTTCTTCCTCAACTGTATATGAGTTAGATAAAAAAGAAACAGAGTAAGGAGTATTGATTTGCTATGCGGCAGAAGAACACTTCCACATCCTGCCTGCAGGGAATGGAAAAGCTGCCGATCAAATATGTGCCTCCCCTCGACGTCAACTTCTACTAACACACTTTCCTATTTTCTTTTCCCGTTCCGCGGAGAAAAACCGCACGCCACAGCCACACTGTACACACTGTGTCGAAGTTTGACTAATAGTTTTCTATTTCCAGCTTTGCTCACGAGACGAAGTGGTACGTGAGGCTTAAACAAACACCTGCCACCCGCCAGATAGAAAAATGGCAAAATGATGGTACCGCAAACAAACTGTGATATTGAAAATATCGATTAACATTTGTAGCAATCCTGCTGCAACATCATTGCACTGGCAGGCACGAGGCAATCAAACCGAGTACGCTCCGTTTTGTTCGGTGTATGTTTTTAATTTATGTTTGCTGAATTAAATCGATGTGAATGTATGGTACTGTTGCTCGCACAAGAAAATCATAATTATGCCTAGAATATATTGTTTTCTCTCTATGTGAATAACATTCCATTGTAACAATCTATGAGAAGTTTTGTTTCTGCATTCCACCTTATTTACAAAGCAACTGTTACACATTACGGAACGATGCCATTTTTCATTCCGGTTGTTTTTCTGTCTGCAATATTTATTTATTAATTTTTCTAGTTTGACTTTATTTTCACACCCTTTCGTCTTTTTGCCTTTTTTTAAATTCTGCCAAGAAATTCCTCCTCGGCAGCGACGACCGTGACCGAGATCGTCAGGTTGACCGATGACCGTGCTCGGGGGAATGCAGTGTAACAGAGAAAAACATGCCAAGACTTTACTAAACAAACCGAATGAGAGGGACAGCCGAGAGAAGATGGCACGGTCATTTTCACATCGGTAAAAATGGAATGTAGAAAAATAACACGAAATGAATCATTTTCTCGCGTGACAGGGTGCACTTTTAAAGCAATTTATCACTCGAGAAAAATGCATTTCCCCACATCTCTCTCCACCGTTCGGAGAGACTTCGGGACGCGCGCGATGGATGATGGAGTGGAAAACACACCTACTGCATCAGCTCGGCTGTCCGGTACCATGCCGAGCCTGACAAATGATCTAATTTTCGGGAAAACGGACAGCTGCATTCGGCCGCAGATTCCTTCGTGCGAAAGTGGGTTTTTTTTATGACGGAGCATTGGGCATTGGGAATCGTTGGGACGTGGATGGAATGGAAAATCTACAAATGCATGCATCAATCAAACAAACAAACGTGCGAACTCTTGAGAAGGAGCTTTGGGCTGGCGGTTGTTTAATAGAAATTTGGCTCACCTTTTCTCACAGATTAACGCTGCTTGAGCAGACAAAAATTTAGATTTAGAATTTTTAACAGAGAGATTTAAAACATTCATCGTGTATCGGAAGGGATTCCAGGACGAATGATTGTATTTGTACTTCTTATTTTGCCCCGTGTCTTGCTTCGTTCACCAAGGGGATCCGATCGAGGTTGAGGCAATCAGTAAACAATCGACCACAACAAGCGATGTAGGAGATGGTGTGTTCCGTATTATATGCTTGCGCCGAAAGGAAGGATCGTTTGAATGATGAATACACACACGCCCACCACATCCATTATGCTGGGCTCAGAGAAGACGAAGCCAGCATAATAATGTTTCAAAATCAATTTGGTATACTGAACTCACCCCCATTCCGTGTGGGCTTTACAAATGGTTTTATGTGTGATAGCAGGGATTGGTGGTGGATTGGATTTTTTTCTTCTGATTTTCCACGATGTATTTGCCTTTTGTTGAGCAATTCTATAAAGGACGGCGAAGTCAGAGAAAGGGAAAAAAC
Source organism: Anopheles plumbeus (assembly GCA_034621735.1). Lineage (NCBI taxonomy): Eukaryota > Metazoa > Arthropoda > Insecta > Diptera > Culicidae > Anopheles > Anopheles plumbeus. The sequence continues at coordinate 9,607,664 of JAOEFI010000006.1, forward strand.
AAAATCTGGAACACATTCCAAGTGTTAAACCACTCCTAGAAGGCATCCACTGTGGGTGCCTAGATTCAACTGGAAAAAGAGTGCATTATTAATGTAACGGAATGTGTTTTCACTTTTATTTACATATTAGATTGACCTTTTACTCAAGCGCAGTAAATTTAATTTAGCGAGAATGCGGAAAAGATAGAAAGAGGGGAAAATAAAACCCGAAAATCCGGAGTGAAGTAACGAATGCGGTTATGGGAACTACGTGGCAACCTATGAAGGAAAGCCTCTTATTTTTAATTACTCGCCAGCATCGTCAAGCTCTGAAGTGTTTTCGAAAATATGTAACGCAACCCACACTTCCTCGCATGAAAATTGAAATACTGCGTTTAAAAACAAACCTTGTTTGTGCCGTTTTGTTTTGGTTATTTTTCGTTTCCAAAGTCGCGCTACGAAGTGACCCTCCTTCCCAAAAATGCCAAATATCAAATTTGGAAAACCATGTTTCATCGCCCAAAATCTGGATAATCATCTTGCCTCTTCATTTCTGTTCTCGGAACCGCATGTCGTATGGTGCGTATCGGGTTTTCTTGTTTTTCACCGTTGCCCGAGCTTTCCCGTACGATAAATCGCGAAAGGAATAAACTTGCCCTGGCAGCACCTTAAAGGCTTCGGTTTGGTTGAAAGTGACAATTTTCTCGTTGGTAAATGTGCATTTGTAAATACATGTTAATGCATTTTTCTCAATTCTCGTGAACTTTTGATCGTTTGTCGAAATACTTTACAAGTCTTTGGTGATGGATGGAACATAATCTCATCTGAACTTAAAAAAATAAGCATCTCATTTATACGAGCTCGACTGATTGTTATTTATCTTTTGTACTTACAGGTACGTCAATGCGAAAAATACAATGAATCTGCTACCGTGAGTATTTTCTATCGTCCTGTTTACACTCAGTGATCAATTATGCACGTAACGTATTTGCTAGCGGAAATCTCTTTTCGGCAGGTCTACGGAAAAAGTGGACAGAACTTACCTTAATTGGGAGTCTACCAGAAATGCATTTCCAAGGCCCTCTTAACGGAAGATGTTTGATTGATTCTATTTTTTTGTTAAATTAAAAGTGATACTTCACTATTGTTGTGTTGAGAATAGATTCATCAAAACTTGTCCACGTGTGTTATCCAATACTAGTAACTTGAATATAGCCTCTCCGAGTCATCACTTTCGACCGCGCACATAAAATTCGAATAGATTGACGTCACTCAAACTGAAAGATGCAAACCTTGATAAATTCATTGTCTTCGCTTTCAATATTCTTGAATTTTTTTTTGAAATGTATAAAGCAACCACAGTCTCGGAACACCCAATCCCTGAAAACATTACCGCCAAATGTCACTACTCTTGCTTTGCCGAGTGCGGTATTGTCCTAAATGAAAAACTGTCGATATTCATTTGCTGTACTATACACCAGATGTTCTTCAATGGAAAATCTGTCTAAAAATAGTCACGTTAGAGAAGGGTGGAGGTGGGGTGAAAGTGAAAGCGAAACGAGCCGTCCGCATTATTGTGCCCCTTGTCAGTAATCGAACGGGAAACCATGAAACCAAAGAGGAAGCAGAAAAAGGGAGTCTGCAAATGAAGAGAGCTTCTGAAGAGCCACGAGTCCTCTGAGTAGCACTCGAAGTACATTTCCTTGTCCTCGTCCGATGTTGTGCTGATGATGATTCCGTAGTTACTGCCGCTGATGCCGGCTTGGCTTCTGACACTTGTCCATCACATTAACGTTTGACCTTTTCCGGAGATGATTGAAGAAATTGGAAAGCATCGAACGATTGAACGTTTCGCCAGGGTGAGTGAACGAGAAGGACCCTAGACCATAACGTCACAACGGTAGGATGAGGAGCGCAGCGTGAGCGTTGAAAGTGGAACGAAACTGGTTTTCGCTTGGTTCTGGTTTATGTCCTTCGCGACCAGAGACAAATGAATGGCGCACCGATGGGAATGATTTGTTTCCTTCTGCGGGTCCGCATTTGATGGCCCATTTTTCCTGATTTTCTTTTTCCCCGGGATGATGTAGATGAAAATTTCTTCCAAACTTACTCCTTGTTGACTTTAAAAGCTTTCGCACAAAGGACAGCAAGGCTAGGACCGAACGATCGCCGTTTCTTTTCTTTTCTTCGTTTTAGGATCTTTTCATATTACTCCCATCTTCTGTGATGATCAACACAAACGTTTGAAGCCGTGCTCAGGATACAACCCGATCCATAAAAGAAATTAAAAAAAAAACAGTACGAAAAAAAACAGACGAACTGCCATCGCTGGTCGGTAGGATTTTCGTTCCTCGAAGTGGCGTCAGGCAACAGATACATCTTCATCTGTGTTACGTTTATGTGGCAAAACAGATTTTGCAACTCGCGCTGCTCGGCGGCCGGAGATTAGAAGTGGCTCTCTAGTGCAGGAAGTGAAGTTTTCCAACCATTCACTCAGATATCCCACGTACTTTGGCGGATGTCAAACGGAATCAGAAATGAGACTCGCTCCCTCCACTCCCCCCACTGTACATCCTCTAAACCAGCACGCACACACACACACATCTTAGATAACGTTAATAGGATGGGAAGAAACAAAAATGGGGAATCCTGTCGCTAGCACTACTGTGCTGGCGTCCACGGTTTCCGTTCGGCGGATGAGGGCTGTTTTGCCATCGTACGTCACGACCGGTGCGAACCCTGAGAAGTGAGAGTGAGAGCAACGAGCGGAATACAACAATTTGGGGCCTCCGACATTCAAATTTCATTAAACGAAACGAACGGAGGAACCCGTGGTCCACTCCCATGTTGCTCCTGCCGGATGCTGCTGCTGCTGCTGAGCATCCTTCGTTCGATCAAATGTCAGTTCCGGGTCCTCCCCGCTTTTTTCTTTTAACCATTTTTCCTGGCCAAAGTTCTTCGTTCCCTCCACGGGCGATGGCCGTGTGGTGTAAATTAGATTAATGTGCCGACGAACCTTTCGATCAGGCAGACGCGCGAACGTGGTGCGAAAAGCAATAAGATTAGCGCGCCCGCGTATCGAAGAGGCGATTTACCGTAACGGCCGCAATGAGAAAGTTGAAATTTGCTAGGCCCTGCTGCTAGTTAAAGGTGTTTGTTAGTAGGAAAATTTGCAAGACGGAACCAAATAGGATGACGACATTGGATCTTAGGCAAACATCTGGTTGATGTGACGTTGATTAATGTGCATCAAGGGTATGCAAATTATTTGTTCCACAACAGAAAAGACTCATGGTAGCTTTATGATTCCACTTCTATTCTATTCCACTTACTCAAGCTCAACTAGAATTCTGTCTGGTTCGAGATGCTTTCCATCTTGGCTTATAACTACTGATTGAGAGAATGATGTATGATATTAAATTTGTTCAAAAGTTTACGTTGCATTCGATCATGCTTATATGAGGCGAACAAAAAAAAATTTATCTACATTTTGTTAGTTCAGAGGAACCAAACAATCACTCACATTGATAAGAAAATCTTGATTCGAGTTCAACATCCATACACACACTTCCGGCCATCTTGTTTGCCACCAACGTATTTCTTTTTCAATTAAGATTGAGATTTCCATTCAGCAAGCAAAAAGTATAACACTACCAGCGGGGGTTTGCTTGCCTGTGGCTTACGGTCGGTCCACAAATGAGTCCGTTTGCACCGATCGTACGCTCCGATGGTGGCGCAAAGTTGCATGCCGCATTTGCCAGTAACGTTCATTCAGCTTATGACTCTACCGTATGCTGAATGGAAGCTACACTACCTAGATGCTCCGCCCGGCTGCCTTCACAACCGGAAGGGTGTTTTAATTAAACATGCATAAATTTATAATACCAATCGGCGGACGCAGCGCACCGTTGGCACCACCACCCCCGGTTCGTCGGTTCCCGTCTAGGAAAAAGAATCACGTCTATGTGCACTCCATTTGTTCCCGGTTGGTTGGCGAAGGAAGGATTGGATTTTTATGCTCCAACACTCAACCCTTTACAGCTTAAAACAAAAATAACATGCGCCACGCCACAGTTCCCAACCCCACTAGACGTGTGCAGAACTTTAATTAGTTTTGGACACAATAATAATCGGCTTCGGTCCCGGAACACACACACACACACATCCCACGGGCGCAAATATCACACCACTCACGATAGTTAAATTTAGAAAACCGAGAATACCACCGAGTTCCATTAAAATCCCGGCGGGGGCGGGGGGGAGTTAAAAATCCAACCCAAACGGACGCGTGAGTGGTGCCGCGTTAATTCTTCGCTAGATGTGGTTAGTTATAAGCCAGCCGTACACGGTGGGGGGAAGGCGAAAACGCCCCCGACGTGGAGGCGGACAAATGGGTTTGAATTCGCGGTTAGCAAGGGTAATTAAATCGTATATGATTTATAGAAATAGGAGAGTAAAAACTGCAGTAAGCTGGTTGTGGTAGATGCAACGAAAGTAGCACAAAGCTGTGCCACCGGTGCAACATTGGTCGGTGGGCTACCTCAACAATGATTGTTGAACGTGTGTGTTCACATACACATATGCACATATATATATTCCATTAGAAACGTAATAAAAACTCCCAACCACCCACGAGCTTTTTACGAAACGTGGCACAATTTTTATTGTTTGCCTCTCTAATTCCTTCGCAGGGTAGTGGTTTACGGAAAATGAATTATAATGGGTTTGTTTCTTTTTATTTTGTTTCACATCAAACAGCATAAACGGGAGAGCCGCGGCACGTTCGCAACGGGTGTGTGTGTTTGTGTGAAAGAGGGAGACGCGAGAGGAAATATTACGTGGGTTGTTGTTAAGTAAACCTTGGCTGAAGCCAAATTAAACGGCTGATAAAAAATACATTCTGCAAAGTCAGTAGGAAATGCTTCGCACTCGGGATATTACACATCCTTGCAAAGGCATTAATTATGCGGATTACATGAGAAAAACACCTCTTTATGGATTAAACTGCAACGATACAGATAGAGTCTACTCAAGAATGTTCTAATTAGCTACACAACGAGTGGCAGTTGGCAAAAAGAAGAGAAAAAAAGGGTTCATTCAAACGGGGGTAGTTAGTTACCCAAGCTACACGCTTAAAGGATTTCCATCATAGCAGAAAGAGGGTTAAATGATAACAAACTCCCAGATTTGCTTTTGTTATTTCAAACTTAGAAAGAGTTTTCTATTCTTTCGACGGAACTTTCCCCAGTATTCTTTGTGGTGGCTACGAACTTCTGCCCCGGCTTCAAGGCACGAACCCAACCACACGGCTTTTACAGTGCAAGGTTAGTTTTCCATATACTTGTTAGTGTTCCTTCTTTTCCCTTCACTGGCGAAATAGATTTATAACCTGCCAAGTACGGGAAGTGGAATGCAAGGTGCACCCGGTGAAGCCAACAAGAACTCCCAGCCTAAACACAATCTTCTGTAGGAGTGTATGAACGGAAGTTGGCACTCGTTTCCTTTTGCTGAAGTTACACTGTGAAGAATTCCGTAGAATGTTCTTCTGTTCTTCGAAGCAGCTGTGTGTTTCGAGTCAAATGGAGAACAATGTGAAGGAAAAGTTGCATGCGATTACAAATTCTCCTGCCAACCGTATGTAAGTTCATTTGTAACGGCCCACTTCATGAAGTCCTGCTACATCATTTCAATGCGATGGGTAGGATTAGTTTGGCGACTCCGACGTTGCGTTTTTCAAACTTTCAGCGTCCGCTGTGACCATCACCTACCCAACGGTGCAATACTTCACCGTGAGTCACCGGGCGCCTCCATTGCCTTTCGAATGCACCACGCGGCGGATCTGTCTATCGTGACTAGCACACCCGATGGTTGGCAGAAATTCTTTTCCAATGCTCCTGAGTTTGGCCCCACGGCTCATCTATCTCCTGACGTCACACATACTGCGTCACTGCAATGGTCGTCGCGCACGCCATCAACCGCCGATGTGATTGCAGGATCACGTGCGAATCCCCATACTTTCAGTCCAATCAAACCTTTCGCACTCCCGGGAAACCCCCGGGTTACGTGAAAATATGGTCGTGGGAAGTATTATCGTGCCTCGGTCTATCGGTGGTTTGAGCACGGAACACATTAGATACCGTGCGGCCATGTTACGCGCACTCACACGTACCGGTAGATTGCAATGGGAAAACAATTCTACAGCAAGCCGATCGCTCCGTGCCATAGAGGCACAGTGGAACGGTTGGACACTGGTTTTAGAGGCAGCTTATGGACAACAAACTTATAGCTGCTCAATTAAAATCCATACAATACACATACTTTAATTAAGCGCCATATATATATAACGTGCCATGTATATATGCGTCGTGTGCCTTGGTATTTTTCACAAAAACTGTTCCGTGAACAAGGCCGCACCATTGTTCGGCCGTTGTTGTATGGAAGCAGCAGCAACGAAGGAAAAAAGACGCCTCGTAGAATGAAAACAAAAAAAAAAGCTGCATTGAAGCAAAACGGAAACAATGACAGAACGGAAACGCATGGAAAACACCAGCCAGTGGCAAAACCGGCTGACAAGAAGTCTGGGGCCAAATGGCGTCAGTCAGTGTGCGGGTGATTTACGTTTACGGTGGCATAACGGATCACTTCGCTATTCGCCGAAGTGTTTCACGGCATGACTCTCTCACACCCGCTCCCCTCGATCGCTCTACGGTCCCACCATCTAGTTCCTCCTCGACGCATATTCCTGATGTCTTTAGCAGGCGGCGACGTTAGCGGGATGATTGCAAGACAAATAGACGTCTTCGCTTCTGCCCCCGCCCGTCCGGTACAGGGTGGCCACTGCTCGGTGCGAACACACTAAAACAGGGTGCGGAAAGGCGGTCGAGAAACATGTAGTAAAACCTCTGTCCGCTGCAGTGGCTGAGAACGTTGTTTATCGTGGGGATTAAGAGCAAATTCATCAATATCGACTTCCGGCACGAAGCGGCGATTTGTCTTAACCGCTTACGTACCACAGCGTCGACGGCTCGATGGACGCAGCCAGCAACAAGTGATTGCAAATTTGCATGTTATCTCACGAAGCAGAGAGCCGACCGTATTGCATAGTTGAAGCTCGTTAACGTGTAATCCATCCATTTATGTGTCATTTATCGAATTTTAATCTCAAAGCTTTCCATTGCTTAGTTAGCCAGCACAGGCAAAATGCAATCAATATCGTGGTCGTTGGTTTTAATTCATATTAAGTCATCAGTTTGTTAAGTTTCTCAGATTTATAACTTTATAACTCTCATTTTGAAAGATTATTCATGGTCCCTGTTTCAATGGTAGAATGGAAAGGTTGGTTGGTTGGTTGGTTGGAAAGGGAAAGGCTGTTTTACGATCGATGCGATGCGGTGGATCACCCTGTAGAAAAAGTGAAGAGTTTTTCACACTTTCTATACATCACAAAGGGGCCGGGTACAAGAAAACGATAACATAAAACAAAGAAAAATGAAAACAAAACAAACGACAAGTCGTCCACAGAAATCGGCCCTCGTTGGCGCGTCATATGTCGGTCGCTACTCGTCGTGTGTGCTTCTGCTGCTGCTGCTGCTGCTGCCTAAGTGGAAACGCAAATATCCAAACACATCAAACCACACACATGGTACCGCTTGCACACAAACACGCCTACACACACACACACACACAGATAGGCGTACAAATATTACAACATCGCTTCCATCCGGCCCGGCGTCGTCGGCTGGCTTCGTTTCCGCCGCCTACGAGTTCAAACGTGGCAATGGTCAGTGACACACGAATATGGGGTGTCGAACTGCCCCGGAACATCATCACCCCGCGGTGCCCACAGGTTTCATCAAAGACACGCGGCACGGATATTTATCGCGGCGCGTCACCTACACTGGTGTGCATATTCCCTGCCCTCCCTCCGTTCGTTGTTGTGCGTGAGGAAAACGGTTGTGTACAAAAATCACGTTTCTCCCACCGGAGCAGCCAACGGTTTCAGCGTTCGGGAATGCGACGTTTCGGTGGTATCGAGACAGAGCAGACGACCCCAAACGGACGACCTTCATCTTCCCCATCTCGTCGTGTCGGTCTTCCATTGTTCTTCGCCTGCTTCCTTCTTCGATCGTTTCCCCCGATGACGTCAATGGCGATTACGTGTCCCGAAGCGGCCCTAGCAATCATCATGGCAGAATTGTTCTTCCCCATTCATTGTTTGGTTTTCCCATTTCCTTCTGTCTGCCCGTTCCTATGTGCGTGCGTGTGTGTCAGGTTCTTTTTTATGGCCCGCGTTAAACTTTTTGTTTTCCTTCATGCAATCTCTCGCTCTCCATCTATTTCGCGGATGCGATAGAACGGATTTTTTTTTGTCTAGCTCAAGACTGCTTGATAGGTACTGTATAACTTCTCATTATATTTTATCTGCGTTATGTGCTTCCCATTTGTTCCACTTTATCTGTTTTTAATTGATGTTTTTTTTTCTAACGGTGGGGGTTTCTTCCGCCTGTTAATTCTTTCGCTATAAAAAGTATATTGTAGCAAGTTAATGAACATTTTGCAAAATTATTAACCCACCGTATCGTAAACTTTTAAAGCAAGATTTATTTACATCGCATTCACACAGTGTCACAATTCTTAAACGAAACCGGACCGAAGAAAAACTTACTGGAATAAAAATCATCTACCCGTGGGTAGAGGTTGATTGTTTTTCTTTCAACGCGGGGCCATCGATCGGATGCGATACAGAGAAAATAAAATGAAGCAGGCAAAGCTTAATGCCATACGGTCGTATATTTGTTTCCTACGGCAACAAGGTACACCAGATGATTGCGATGTGACATTGAGGGAAAATCTTGACCCATGATTCACTGCACGCTACCGACCGGAGAAGAAAACAATAGCCGCGCGTCCTGGTGTGTACTTTCCAAATGCTACGTCGGAGGGCGGCGATACGATGATGGTATTTGTCTGCCATCATTGAGCCTTCCTCCGCCCCGTCCGCTGTCACCAGCTTCGTGTTCACGTTTCATTCAATTTTTAATAAACTTTATAATCGTCTCCTTGGCGAAGTTCATCGCCCATTCGCCATTGCTGTTCGGCCCGGGGGGTGTGAAAATGTTGTACAAACTATCCACCGTGTTCTGTACGAGCTTCAAATGAATATATAGCTGAGCTGGCGGGGAGAACCCCATAATGCATTGTGCCGGCAGTTTGTCGCAGACAAATTATACGCAATGCGTTGAAAGTTTGCACTTATTGGCTCTGGGCAACTATGGGTGTTGTTTCGATTATTCTGTTTATTCAGGTTCGTCATGCCAAATTTTGGAATCAAACTCCACATTGAATCATCTATTAGCGATTTTCTTCTAGAAACTTTTTTTCCTACTCATTTTATATTTTTAATAGTGTATTGAAATAGTATAACCTGGTGTTTCTCATATTAAGATATGAGCTACAGGTTAAGACAAATGTTGTTGGAAAAAGATCCACCACATGTTTTGCGTATCACTTGTAGGAATATTCAAATTCAAAGAAAGATGTTTCCGCCAAACATTTCCAAAGTGATTGACAGAAGCTGACGATAATCTGTAGAAAGGCAATATGTGGCAATCATTCCCTTTGCCGTGACCGCTGTGACTGACAGTTCCATGATAGCCGCGACGACGTCAAACGCTGTGTGGCAAGCAACTGTTTGATCAATCATCTCTCTGACATATCGAAACCGTTCTCATCAACAATAACGAAATGAGTTCGTCAGAAGAATCATTTTTATTTTCTCGAAATATGGTCTATCTGTTTCTAGAACCGTGTGTGGCTTTAAGGTTTCGTGCCAAAAGGAATATATTCTCCGTACTGTGCTCGTTTGCCGTAATGGAAAGTAGAATTCAGTGCTATCTGCTCCTGCCACGGTTTGACATCGCTACTTGACTTATCACCGATAACGCATTGCAATGTTAGAACCGGGCCTGCATTCGAGTGGAAAATGTTTCCGATAGATTTCTACTACATGTCTGCCCTCAAATTGCTCCTATTTTTCTGTGCGCAAAAAGCATTTCCCATCCTTACTATTGCTGCGTTGGAGGGACGGACGAAGACGACGATTACGGAAAACCAAGATGACGATTACGATGTCGTTTCTGTAATAGACAATTTCCCTGCTTCCCCTTCCGATCCCATCCGGGCTGGGCAAGCACGTTCTACTAGAATGCAGGACTACTGCAAGATTGTCTTAGCCTTCCCTGACACCTGCAGCCGGATCCTATCAATCCCGCAAAAAGATCTTTTTCTCGAGCTGGTGGAACAACGGATGAGTGTAGAGGAATGGCGTTGAATATGTCAAGTTATATTTCTTGCCATGAATTTAAAAGCGTCAACACCTCGCCACACGGAACCGAAGGAAGGACACCCAGGAAGGGTGCAATCCAGTTGGTGGCTGTTGGGCTGGACGTTGGAATGGGTACTGGCCTGAAGAGGTTATACGAATGCACCCACATGGTGTCTGCCCATCGGCTAGATGTTCTTTGTGCGTCTTCCGTCGTCCTTTTTTCCCGTTCCCCTAACCTATTCCATCGCCAGCCATCTGGCGAGAGGACAGCCTCTGAAAGGATGAATTATTGGTACTAACGAGAAGTGGTAGGGTTTTTCTTAGAATTCCCCGATATCATGACACCACAAGCCCCACACGTTCGCCCGGAAAAAGACGATGAGTAATGTTATGCATTCCGGAGGTAAAAGGTGCATTCCGGAATAGGATCCAGCCACCCCGGTGAGTGGGGTTGAAAAAATGGGACCGTTCAGTGTGGGGCACAAACAAAACAAGTCAAACACACCCTCGAGACAGTTCCGCTTGGTAGAGCTCCGAAGCAGCAAACGATTCGTCAAACGAGCACGAGGCGTACGGGGGGTAGCGCTGAAATATCAATTACTTTGTCTACTTCCGGTCTGCCGAGGTCCCCTTTGGTAGCTTCCATTTCCTCCTCCCGAAAGATGATGCTCTCGGTAGGGCACAGTCCGGAGCAACTAGCCCTCCAGTGCTCCAATCTGCCACCGGTGCTGATCGGATGACAAACTACCCCTGATGGATTGTGCGAACAATGGGGACCATCGTCATCGTGCGAGGTGCTTCCCCCAGGAGAGGAAAAGCTTCGCCGCTGGAGGGTGAAGCCAGGCCCATGGAATGGTAGCACACCATGTTTTCATGGTCTTGGTTTCAAACGGCACGGTTCGGCAATCGAGCTGGACCGGAACCAATGTATCATGCAGGATCGTGCTACCCGGCATGCGAATGTAAAATGAGTTTCTTGTGGGTGCGAGAAGAGTGGAGCGCCGGAGCGACGCGCACCTTGGGCTGCGGAAGAGGGACCACGATGGGCATTACTATTTCAGTATCCCCGATTATGATCGTGGGTGGACATCCGGCCGCCTTCCGACCCGGCGCCCGCCACTTCCGTCCGATGAAAAGGACTCGATTATGATTATCGATCAAAAGCATGCTCCTCATGCTTGCCATGCCATTCTAAGTCGAGTAGGACTAGGCGATGGTTCGATCTTCTTAGATGGAGGAATTCTCTGGCCTGCCCTCCGAAGGATTCCAGGAGATAATAACAGTCCAATCCGTCAAAGACTGCTGGAATGTAGGAACTTACCGGCGAGCTCGGCACACAATAGAAGCGATGAATTGAGTGGAAATTTATGTAGGAAGTGTCGCTGGGAAATATTGATAGTTATGTATGCCTTTGTTGGTCTATTTTCACAGTTAATTGATTGAACACAGCGCTTTCGCTTTGTCTTTGAACTGAGCGTTATCTGTGTTTGTTGGGTGACATAATTTGTAATGCGCTTGACTTTTGGTATTTGGATACTCCTCTACCACAACGAGTTGGTTGAAAATGAACAGCGATGTGAAATGACCTGAACGAACTATGCTTGGTAACTATTTTCTTCTCCCATCAGTTCAATCGCAGTTTCAACAACCTCTGCATCTTCTCACGCCAGAGTGTAATTCGATTCCATTTCACCTTTTCACCTCGCGGGAAGAAAATTGTCTTTTCAATGAAAAAAAAAACAGTTCACTTTTAAGTAGGAAACTTTCTGTCCGTATTCAGCATCAGTGAGTTGGTGCAGTTGGCTAATTGATACACCTCCGACTTTTAAGAAAGTAGCAGAAGTAGTATTCAGTGCTGTGGTAAGTCCCCAGTTTTCATTTACCCGTCAAATAGCACTCCACCGGAAGGAGGAGATGCGCTTCGGATGCGGTTGCTTGGACAACACCGCGCTCCACTCTGTAATAAGTTTTTTGGCCCATCCGTTTTATGTTTTCCGCAGGGAAAAGAGAAATACTTTCATTGCCAATTTGTGCTGCGGAAAGTCACAAGACCTGGGAAAGTGCAAACTTGCCTAGCCAAGCGCTCGTTATGGGTGTACTGTTTGCGCTTACCGGGCTACTGCTGCCGTGGAGCTGCAGATCGAATGGAACTGCCTGCTTCCGTGTAGCTTCCCGGTTTTGCGGTGAACCGAACGGCAGTGCAGCGAAGCCTACATTCGAAAACTTGGCTCCGTGAAGTGGCGTTCGGCATGGTTTTAATTAGTGAAATTGAAGCAGTACATTGGTGTGGATTTTTTTACTTTATTTGCACTTTACGACGCACCAGGAAGATCATACTTCGGCAAAAAACGGTTAGTGATGAATAGCGATGTAAAAGTAGATCGTGAAATGTTGGGAAAAAAAATAAACAACTGACATATTTCAAGTTCAGTTATGCAAGTTTCCGCAGCTTGGTATTTTTGTCAAGTCGTTTTTCTTCTATTTATTGTATAAATATGTTGAACAATTCTGTTTCATCAATGATTTCCTTCTACGAAATTTGATTTGATTTGACCTTTCACTTTTGTTACGAGTGGTTATGTTCATCTCTCTCTCTCTCTGTGTTACGTATCATAACATTTTTAACTTTCATCAGTTTTGAACACTTTAATTGCACTGGGAAAATGAATTATTTTTCATCTCTACATAGAGCCTTCATTAACTCAACACCTTATCGGTGGTCGAACGGCAAATTGCAAACCTTAAACGTTGCTGTATTGTGAAACAAAAAAATCCACCAAAAGGGTGATATGCAACCCGCCACTGCAAAAAAGGATGCAAAACCACAGCACACAGACCATTTAGTCGGACTGTAATGAAGAAAATAAATTACCTGCCACGGTTGTTTATACCGAGTTTTTTCTCGCTTGTTCTCTCTCATCTTTCGCTTGTCCGTAATTCGACGGGAGAAGTCGTCTTTCCATCAACGAAGAAATTAATTTCTGCAAGCCAGGAAAATAATGTGCATAAGTGGCCACGGTTGAAAATGCAATCTGAAGGATTATATCAGATTGCAAACGCCCCCGTCGCTCGAAAGTGAAGCGGATGTGCCGCGTTCACTGGAAAACGCATCGAGCTTACTTTGCGTTTTAGTTTTTCTCGCTTCTGCATACAACAACATCACGCGGCTTCTTCACGCATCCGGGTTAGCTGGGCTGGGAGTTTAAAATAGATGTTTTCAGTTGAATATGTCCGATTCGTTTTTATTTCCCTCCTGTTTCCCCCTCCATTTCATACATTTCCCAAGCAACCAGGCAGCGAGGGTTTCTGTTCTCCGAATATCCGAAGAATGTGTACACACGGAGCGAACGCGAACGCAACGCCAGCATCCTGGAAATGCAGCGATGCAGAAAAAATGATTGGAATGCTGTTTTTCGAGCGCCACTAAGGTACCAGCGAGCACAAACAAAAAAAAAAGGGGAAAAAAATTTTTTCATTGTATAAAAAAATCCCAATGTGGATCCAAGTCCCTCCCCCTCCATCTACCCCAGGAAAAGGAACTCTTGCAAATGTGAACGATGGACCAACCGACAACGACAAGGTGTGAAGGGTTAAGGGTGGGGCAATTGGGAAACGCTTGTAACGCTTTCAAGAAGCGGGAGTTTATATTCAAATCACTGGGCGAGCTGAGAGCGCACCACAAAGTTCACATAACGAGATTATCCTGCCTTGACCGGAAAACGATGTCAGATGAGCAGAGCGCACGGGATTCGCTTTTTTTTTGTCACGCTCTCTGTCTTCCATGCGCAGTTCAAATTGAGCCGGGATTTTTCATTCGCTGTTGCCTGTCCGAAGCGGGGCCGGCGTTAGCGCCGATGGAGACGCCTGGTCGCCGATGGCGGAAAAATCGACAAAACGGACCTATGCATGTTGATTCTTGGATGCTGCTGCTCGTTGTCGCTGGTTGTCTGTTCTTATCTCTTTTTTATTTTTGACATTCACCACCACCACCACCTCCTGCCGCCGATGGCATCTACGACAATGATCGGGGAACTCGCCTAGGAAGGAGTGTGAAAAATAGCTGATGTCGACAGAGATGGATACCAGAATTTATGATAATTTAATCAATCATTGAACTTGGACGCGGCGAACGCTCGGAATCAGAGCGCACGCTTGCCAGTGGAACGGAGTTACAGCTGGTGGGAAAAGTCTGGACGTGGCACCCCTACTCATGCTTTTCCCTTTTCTGGAGCGCGCCAGCAGGACACGTTCGGGGCGCGTGGAAATTGTTACTACCGCTTGGAGAAGAGTAGAATGCTCGGTGCCGTTGAGAGCAAGAGCGAAAAGGATGCAGAGCGATAGACCGGGAGTTTGCCCGGTTGATGGATGGGTTCTTGAAAGTACATTAGAAAGTCAAGAGGCACCGTTTGAGATCGTTTGACAATCTGTGGCTGGCGTGTTTGGTCCACTTACCCCGGCAGAATGGATAGCATTCCGGGGTCAGCAGCGGTCTGTGATTCCGCTGGATTGGATGTTTGAATGTGTAGTGTATGTTTGGATTCTTCCTCACGAAGAGGAATTTGTCTCCGAGTCACGGGTTCGATTTCAACCGCATCTATACAATCACTGCTGTTTCCGCTTGTGGATAACATAAGGAAAAGCGCTGTGTTTGAGCAAACTTGTGAATTCCGAACAATAATTCAATCGGAAATTAAACCAAAACTGCAATGCAATTTTGTTCATATGTCTCCATTTGTAACTCAATTTGCATGGATTTGTAATGTGATTCATGGGGCAGTTGATTATTTGCATAGATGTGATCGATTAAAACGAATGAAGAATGCCTTTCAATAGAAAAGGTAAAAGGTTCCTAATTTGTTTTACATTGCACAAAATACACGATAATTACTTCCATTTTTTCTGCAGCTATTTATCCTTTTCTCATGGTAGAGAGTATAGTTCTTCGATGAAGTATGGCTGGAACGATACATTGATATGATGATATTTGAATGCGTTAGTTTTAATGCCACCTTCCCTTTCTTGCGGTGCAAAAATGTTCCAGAAAAAACTTCAACCAGCTTTCAACATCGCGCTTCCCCATGTCACTCTGGTTGACTGGACAAAAGGAAAAAAAAACTCCTGCCTTATTCCCCTGTGCCACAATCGCGGTACCGCTACATCCGATGGGTTGGGTTTTGCGTGGCCGGTGGTCATAAAAGTCTGCAGCACAGCGTCCGACACCATGTCGATGGCGATAACACGCTGCCCGGAACAGCCATTGACTGATGATGGGGTCGTTTACATCGGCCAACTGGCAACAGGAGCAGGTAGGAACGGAAACCGGGCACGAAAGTGAAACCCAGTGTAGCTGCCCGTGGATCCATGGGAAATTGTTGACGCCGACGTGCTTTTGATCACTGACACAGCGATCGGCCACCTGCGACACGTCCATTACTCACATCGGAACAGGACGTGCATGATGTACCGATAGCATGCATTTACGTTTGGGAAATGTTTCCGAAATTTTCCAAACAACGCTGATAGTCGGTGGAAGGATTGTTGTAGTGTCCTGTAATTAAATTTGTTCAAAATTGGGCCACACAGCTTGATGGTTGTGTGCAGGCAACCGTGTCAATATGCTAATATAATATGTTAGGAAAACGTTCATTTATGTAATGTTTTCTTCATTCTTTAATTTGTTCTCTTGATGGATAAATTTTGCACAAAAGGGACGCCCCGGGCTTGTATTTCTGTTTGTGAATGCAAAGAAACGCCAAAACCGGTTAATTAATTGTTGCGCCAGCCCAATCGACCGTCTTCACATAGCCATCTGTCCCGTAGGCGGTCGCTGAGGCAAGCACATCGGTAAGATTGCTCAAAACACACCGAGTAAACGATACATCAAAAGTTGATTACCGTTCGATTACCAGTATCCATCTGTGTATGGCATGCAAGCTAGTTTTCTATGATGAGAAGATCATTCCCGGAGGCGTGCTGCTAATATTTCCTGCCATTCGGCAACCCGGCCTGAATGTGTGGCGCAGAAACGCCTCGGAGCGAACTCGAAACACCGCTATGCTTCTCCGGGTGCCGCCCGAGCCTGCGAAAGTCATGAGTGGGTAGCACCCCACCTTTCGTCAATCACGGGCGGAAATTATACAGGGATTGATCCCTTAGATGCTCCGACGTACGACTGCTGATGTAATGCCGTGGCGTCAACTCACTTATTGCCGCCCAAAGCTACTGTCATTGTGTAATGTCTGCTTCAATTAGTTTTCTAGATCATTCGAACCTCCAGGCGGAGGACAGACTGGATGATTCATATTGCCCGCTTCAAAGCACAATCGATAATTTTCCAGTCAATCGTCATTCTGTAATTAATTTTCGAAATCTCGAATGAGATGTTCTGTTTCTGTTGTATGTTAAACCACTAAAACTGACCTTCCTTCGCTTGAAATGAAACCAAAACCAATAAAACGGTAAACTGATCGCTGCAGTACTGCTGTTCTATAACTTCGTGCAAACTTACTATAGCTACGCTGTCACGTTATACGTTAAATGCTGCAAATAATTTTCAACGCAGAATGTACATTTTGCACTGTTCTTCGCCCAAGAAAACGATGCCGGATCAATCTTGAGATCGTGCTCATCTCAAGAAGTCTGCCCAACTATCGACTAACGAAAAGTGAACACACGCACTATACTCCTCCCACGCTTGCTGTTGACATTCCCTGCCAAAGAAAATGCACTCTTGCAACCTACTGTGTCAACCAGAGTGTCAACTGGTTTTGTTCCCCAATCGGTGCAAGTAAATGTATGGGAGAATGTATATGAAATTTTTAAATACAGCGAACCAATATCCTCACTCCGTCGACCTGCTCCAACGGCACCCGCTAGTTCCGACACACTAACTCAATCCATAACACGCAGAGACACTCAACATACACACCCGACCACCCACCCGGTCCTGACTCAGTTGCATTCTACAGCTTACGTCTCATCAACATCGTCATCGCATTTTCCCTGAACCTCCTGTAGTTGAATATATACATCGTCTTTTTTTTTTTAATGTCGCGAGGCCACCCTCCGTCGTTGGCACCCCGCCGCAGCACCTTCATTCCATTCGCACCTACAACCGCCACCCGTTGGGCGGTGCAATGGCGCACTGCAGCAGCGGAGCGGCGTATATGTGTAAAATGCACCAGTGCGCACTGATTCAGTAGTACGGTATCGTTGTCTCGTTGCAGATCGCGGACGGCACCACGATGGAAACGACGGACAGCTCGAGCTACAAACGACTGATATGTAAGTACTTTTCTTCCTACCTTCCTACCAGACACCCAATTTTCCCCCCGTCGTTAGTTTTCCCTCGTTCGTTTGCTTCGTGCCTTCGATTTGTGTAGGTTTTTGTGTGTCTAGTTTTGATACAATTCGCAAGCCAATGCTTGAAAGGCACTGATTACAATTTTAGCATTATCGGTGAAAAAACAATTAACCGTAAGGTACTTACGAACGGCAAAGTGGAAAGTGTAAGTTGTACAACGGAAAGTTACAACGCATTCTGTGTTACTTGCAAGTCGTATGCAAAACTGAAGTGATCGTGTTAAATTACAATGATGGTGAAATTAATAGCCGTTCACATTGATCGTAATTAAATGGTTGAAATAAATGCCCCGAACGTTACCCATGAACACAACCCATTACGGACCTAATGCACGGCCACATATGGCCATGTATGTGAGTGAGTGCATTTATGCAACGATCTGTTGACCGTCAATGGTTTAATGCATGCTATGTCACCTATTTTGACACGTCGCTGTAGGCGTTCTGTATTGTTTATTTTTCATCTGTGTTTTGTTTCACTACAAGTCTCTGTGTGTGTGTGTGTGTGTATGTGTGTGTGTTTGGGTATGTGTGCGTGCCAAGGCTAGTTGTGCACTATTTTATGCTTGATTTTTTTTTTTCGTCGTGGTATTATCGCTTACGCTCGGCTTTGTTACAACTCAGTGCACTTGGCGTAAGCGAATGAAAACGTCATGGCAATGGACACATATCGACCACGGTAGAGGTGGTTGTCGTTCAATGTTGTGCTCATTTCATGACGTACAACAGTGCCAAACTAAATAGGAAATGTCATCGAAAGTAAGTCAAATTCACAACGATGCTGCACAATTTTGATAGCCTATTGGAATGTTAGTAAGATAGGTATTAAAAAACGTAAACCTCAGTTGCGAAGGAAATGGATAAAAGTCAGCTATAAACCACCTACACACATGTTTGAAGTGGCTTAAAAGTTTGTTACTTTAATTTTTCATAATCAGAAAGTTGACAACAATTTAGAAACATCATTGCCTTACTGTAAATAAGGGAAATAACTGTAAAAAAAATAAAAAATTTAAAACTGAATGTTGAGGTGTGATTTAAAAGCATTCAGTAACCTTTTTTAAATTTAATCATAGAAACTGAGCGTTCCTACAGACCTGCTCGCCGGGAATGGATGCCCAACCATAAATCCTGTTGGCATGGCATAATTGTTTTGGTTTGCAGGACATCCTCCAATCACGGTTTACTCGTGCTCTCTAAACCAGATTGGCCCTTCCTCTGCTCCCACTCGATGGTCGTTGACAAGATGCAGATTTCCATGGCGATTCCTGAATTTATGGCCGGCCATTCCTCGACGAGCCGTGTCCAATGATGCCTTCAGGGTGGCGGCGTTTTGTGTGACGATTCGTACGATTTCCTCATTACACTCAACTGTTGTTTCAATGGGCTTCTCGGTTCCCGATCAGCTACCGAGAATTTGCCGATCCCGCCCCGCGGTGTATAAGCTTCGGGTGGGCAGCCGCGAATTTTGTCTCCCGATTGTTTTCTTTTCGTTTAAATTAGCCCCAAACCATTCGGTACCGCGGTTCGTGGACTTTTTTTTTCTTATAACAACGATGAAACGATCGAAACCATCTCCAGCAAATCGAGCAATCGAAATTGATGCCCTGCGCTCATTAGCCCGCTCGTTTCGAAGAGATGGAAGTGGATCGGTACGCTCAGGTTGAACCTAAACAATGGCAAGGTGGGCTTGGCTCCATAGAAGAATGGGTGGGTGCCTTGTTTATCGAAAGCTTCATACTACCCGACAACTCGCTAAAAGATAGCGCTGAAAGGGGAACATTAAATCGTTTCCTAAAGCGGAAACGAAATCCTTTAATTAACGTTAATGAACTCTCAGCCACTGCCGAGGTGCGCGGTTTTGCAGGCGCCATTGTTTATCCTGGCAACAGCGGCGTTCTGGGTGGTAAACGAACCATCATCTTTCCCAACTCCGCCCTGTCACCGTTGTGTGGGGCTCCGAGAGAAACGGTTTCCCGATAGCGAAAGAAAAGGAGGCTTGTTTGGTGTGTTTTTTTTTTCATTCCTATCTCCTTGTTTTATTGTTTTTTTACCCCATGATGTACCGCTTGCACCGTTTTAATTCCGGAGGGCAGGACAATTAATCCTCGCTAATTAGAAATAGATCTTCCTGCAAACGTTCTGCCACCTGGCATTTTTTCTTCCTTTCCTTTGCGTAGCGGAAGTGAATCGGGTAGCTTTTAAATAAATTGGCACCGGCTCATGTTCAACCAACTTACGGCCAGGAAGAGGAATTGGAATCTTGAAGCATGAAATTTTCAGATTCAATTATTTATTTTAATTTTTAACTAATAGAAAAACTCTCAGTGTACTTTTTTCATCGTAAATGTTTATCAACATTAAAAATGATGCCCATTGCAATACTGAACGGTATGGAAAATGTTGTGTCTGTTCCCTCCCATGATAATACTCCCAGTGGGGCATGTGGCAATCTGTCCTTGCCTTTAATGACAGACCTCGGATAGATAAGATGCAAATACCGTCACGCTTTTCCCAATCATTCTTGCCTACCGGCCGATGGTTGGTAGTTTGTTTCCATTGTTGCTATGGATGACTCCACCTGCTACTCCCGCCACCATAGCCAGCTAGATGGTATAATAAGCATTCCCGCTCGAAAGCCGTTGCATTGGTGATTTGTTAATCTGTTGAGTAATTATTTTAATTGCCCGCTCGCACATGAACTGCCGTCAATTTGCTGACGGCCGTGGGTAATTGTGGCGTAAATTAAAACAAAAATAAATACACATCATCGTTTTAGACACTGGAATGCACAGAAGTGGCACAAATGTTTCTTAGCCGTCATCGTTTGGGTTCATCGTTTCCACCCGATTTTGAAACTCCCTTCCAAGTGGGAGGTTCGATAAGACATGATAACCGCACAACACACGCAAAATTTCAATCTATAGTAGAATCATAGAATATTAAGTGAACGAAAATAACACTATTCTGTTAATAGAAAATCGCAAAAAAAATCTCCAAAAACAATAAAACCGAAACAATAAACCCCTCACTTAAAACTAAGTATGTGTTAATGTCAGCCACGCTGTTATCGATTTTCTTCGACCAAAAATGGTCCAGTCTTCACTAAGATACCGACCGAGCAACATGTCTGCACAAATCTGCCAAACGGACGAACGCTTCCATGGAAGCCTTGAAAATGTTACACTTCACTTTGTATTTACGCTCTTTGGCGACGCGCTGGCCATGTTTAAGCTGCCCACAGCCAAGCACACACATACGCACACAACATAAAAGTTGGAAAGACATTGTACTAGTCGAGACGGTCGGACGTAAATGTCTCCAGAAAGCAGTACCAGGTCGTTAAGAGAAGATAATTACGGTCGGGACATTGTGGGTGGGGGGAGGGTAGGGGGGGGGGACCCGTCTGATCTGCTCACCAGCTGCAGCGGTGTTGCGTTTATACTCGCTGTCCTTCCGTAGCGCTGGCTCCACGGCTCCAACTCCCTCGATGGTGTTTCGACAAACTCCCGGGCGGAAATTAACCAATCCAGTGGTGCGTTCGATACTTTGATTGCCACTTTACGAAAGCATTTAATTGAGTTCACTGTTGGATAAAACGCACAGGGGGGTATGGGCGGGAGGAGAGTCCTTTCTGCCTGTTTCCTTTTTCAGCCACAAATCCCTCCCGTTTGTCGGACTTCATGGCCCCGGCATGTTGCGAGCAGAGTGTTGACCCAGCGGGATTGCATTCTGTTGCATTCTCTTCCAAGCCGCCTTGCACAGCTAGCAAGCAAGGAAGTCATCATTCGGGCGGCTGTAGGAATGATGAAACTAGGACGAGACACGCAAAACACACACTGCCAATTCCACCACCGGGTGCAGACGCGACCAGAACAAGTGCACTGGAACGTTCCAGTTTGTGCCTGGTCTTTACGTACGTACACCATTCCATCCGTGCACTGTGATCAGCGGTGGCCATGCCGGACACTGTATCTGCTCTTCGGGTCGCTTCCCGCGGATTTGTTTGCGTAGAGAAATTTATTTCCTCTCGACCCCACGTTTGTCTGAAAAAAATCCGTTTCCAATTCCATCGAGCAGCGAGGTTGGGGGGCGGCCGTTCCGTTTGTGCATTGCAGGACACTGCAATTTGTTGCCACGTGCGATTGCAGTGCATGGTACTCGGAAAATTCAACCACTAACTAAGCTGTAGCCGAAGCCGGGGAAACTCAGTTAGGCTGTACCATTGCTTGTTGATGTTGCTCTGAGCGGGAATGAGGCCGGCGGAAAGTGTTTATCACCAATGGAAGGACTTTTCCTAAATCAACATGTAGTTTGGCGGACGGAAAAATGAAATGGCTCGATAGTGTTTATTGAAACATACAATCTGACACATTTCTGTAGCGTTATTTAAGGTCACTTTGTGCTAATTTGTAGCACAAAAATCAAAAAAAGCAACAACATCCATGGAGGTTCTTTTGATGGTACATTACACAATTCCGAGAATCCGCAATCTTTTTTTAATTTTACCGTGAACCATTATGTCATTTAAAATATCGTCCTTGGACCTTGGACTGCTGCCAGTGCCAGTTTTTGACGAATCGCCCTATTAGACGGGCCTTCATCATCATCTCTCAACGCGCCACTTAGTGACGCACCATTAAAATTCAGCACAAATTCAGCTCTCAACGTCGATTTCGATGCTTGCTGAAGCTAGAATAAGAAAACATTGCAATTAATCACTTCTTTGAACAGATGGAAAAACATTGAAAATTGCTGGCACGGGAAGGTGAACCTGCTTGCCGAAAGCGGATCATACGGACAGAGTATAAGGAGCAAGCGTTCCCCAAGAGTAGATGACATAACTTGTTCTTATGCGAGCAATGTACTGATTTTCAAGTATTGGGTCAACTCGGTTATGCAACGAAATGGCTAAAATTGTGAAAGGTTATGCACGGCATAATGTGAAATTTGCAAACAAAATAATCACTATCGGACGGACCTACACTGCTTGCTTGCGCTTCCGAGGCTAATTACTGCGCAAAGCCTGCGGAAACTAATCAGGTAATCACATTATCGGTCGACCAAATTCGCTGCCCCCGTAGAGCGCATCCTCCTTTATCGGAAATCGATCGATTGACTCAATCGATGCGCTTTTCCACCAATAGGGTGCAACCGTTTTTTCACCAACAACCTAGACCAACTGCTTGAAGTGTGGCGTTTATCAGCAAAAGCGCCCTCCGCAATTCAAACAAACGCTAGTCGAAACGGTAGGATGTATATGTGGCCCTGTTTTATCTGGTGTTAATATAGGTTTTTTTTAACATCCGTTCACCTTCCTGCACGAACACGCTGGCTGAAGTCAAATGTGTTCTGTTCCGGACGTGGCAATGAAACTCTCTCTTCCGGGGCCCGACCAGTCGGTCGACAAGGTAACGTGCATTATACACACACGCCCACGCACACACACACCTTCAAACAAACGTACTCCACCCAATCAAACACCAATTTCCGTTCGACGCGATAAACAAAGCACGTTTGGGGGTTGGTCCTGCACTTGCCAATAGAAGAAGGGCCCGTCGAAAAAAGCTCCTTAAAAAAAAAAAAACTAAACCCACACACAACAAACCGTTCTACTGAAACAGCCAAAACCGGAAAGGAAAGGTATTCACGCCGGAGGTCGAGGTCGTTGGTTTTGGTGGCGATGGTGTACAGTGCTGCCAAATGCGAGCAAGCGTCACATTGCAAAACTGTCCCCACCGGGCTACGCTGCGGAGCGCAGAACGCAGTAGTTGGACGAGTCTCGAGTTTAGGTCTATAGAGTCACGCGATAACGCGACAACTTACCAGACCATCAACGCTCGATGAGTTTCGTCCCTTCCCGATCCCGTCACCACTCCCTTTTACAATTCCCCCGGTTGGTGCTTTCCATTTCCATCTTCTGTGCTTTTCCCATCGCCTCATGTGTTCTCGTTCCCCCGTTCGCTTTCTCCAATCGTTGCACTCCTGCCGGAAAAGGTGGCCACTCGCGCCAGCTACCGGGTGGTCTGTCGCCATTTTCATAACCTTATCTGTGGGCAAATATTTGCGTAGGAGAACGGTAAATAACTGGTGCACAGGAATGAACTTTAGCTTCCGTTAATGTTAGCC
>JAOEFI010000006.1:9641444-9648944 GCA_034621735.1 Anopheles plumbeus
GCTACAGGAAATGCCGGTACGAATTGAGTTCGCTTCCGGTGGAGAATTAATTAAAAATTAAGTACCCTAGACGTGTACGGTGCAAGTACGGTCCGCGGGGGTGTGTGGGTTCGGTTTCCATCGTATCCCCTTCCCTGTCCACCGAACATTTCCCGTGCCTCCCGACCCGGGTCGGAAGCGAACGGGACAAATCATGCCTGCCCGACCGCAACTAGACACAATTCCAATTCCAACGCCAACGGAAACCGGGCGCGCCGTGGTTCACCGCGCAGCCGGAGGGAATTATGGCAATCGTACAATTATTAATCAACATCAAATCATATCAACGTCGCCACGCCATGTGACACGGCTGACTGCACTTCATTACGCCCGCGCAGCACCAACTCGTCCACACAATAACCACAGCCCGAACCGAAGCGAGTCCTCGCCGCATCGAGATGCACTCATGCAAAATTGGGGGGAAAAAGAAAGAACTGGGCTACAAGCAGAACCGCTGTGCTACATGGCGGATTTTATTGGATTCCGTTGTTAACATGCAAATGGCGGTTGTTCTGTCCTTCGGTGGTACCCCATGACAAAGGGGACGAAGAAGGGGGTTTTGTTTTCCCGTGGACCGAATGAACTCCGTTCACTTTAACTTATTTATTTATTACAGTTTTTTTTTTTCTCAACTCCGGAAGGCCAGCCTCACACTAGCCGGGCCCCGTTACCTTTCATCCACTTTACTTCGATAATGTGCTTTACATAATTTGCTATCGTTGCACACCTTCCGGAGGAAAGTTAGGTTAGCTGGGTGGTAAAATTGGAAAAGTTAACGAGAGTGAGTGTGCGGGTGTGTGTGTGTGAGAACCCGGCAATAATATCCGTGCATTAAAGATGAAGAACGGGAACAGCATCAACTTTACTACAGATAAAACATGCATGTGTAATGCATGACTTTCATCTGTTGAACTGCTGATGGTCATACGCATTTTTTGTATTGCTACTATTATGACACTTCCGTACGCCACCACCGGCCCGAGCCGATCTATACCGTAATTGGCCACACGTTCATTTGATTAAATATTCATATTTTCAAAGTGTTTGTTCATAATGTTTCAAAACAAATATAATAAAACGGACACTAACCTCCAATGAAATTAATAATATTTCGGCCCCGTCCAGTCTATTCCCGGCAACCATGCGTACGTCGCCGGCATTGCGTTCGGTTTGGAAATATTAATAACAATCAACCACTAAAGCCGAACACATCCGCCGATCATTATCCGAGGGATCCGAGGGATGGGAGACGTGGCGTACGTTACGGCCATTTGTACCTCAGCAGCCCTCGGAAAAGCGCAGCAGACCAACGTTCGCTAAGCAAGACAAATGCCTCCGTTCGGACGGCGCTCCGTCCGTGTGCGTGCGGGTGCCGTGTGACATAAAAACCACATTCAGCAACGCAATTTCGGTGGTAGTCAATAGGGACAATTGGATTAGTGGTTACAAATGTGTTCTGCACATGGTTTGCACAAATACCTTCGGTGAAGAAAAAAAACCTGCCCTGCGGTTGTTTGAGGATATTCGGTGACCTTTTTCCGGTTTAACACTTCACTGCATTATGCTTTTTTTCTTCAACAAAAAAAAATTTGAACAAACATAGTGTATTCGCACGAAAAGCTTCTTACCGCCTTCGAACACACCATGCACTAGTGTTTTCAAAACTGTTCCAACAGTTTTCCATTCACGGGAACCATGTTCTTTGATACGCTTAGTGAGAGTGTCCGTTCGTATTGTGAAAATTTATTTTTGCTGATCTCCGCAATGCAATTCTCACACAAACAGATCCTGAAAAATGTGCAGCACTAATTGAAGCTTGTCAGTTCATACACTTTTCTCGAAGAAAGGTTTCGTTGCCAAATTTTCCGTTTCCCACAATCAGATCAACGCTCTCAGTCGACAACGCTTTTTCTTGAACTTTTTGCGAGCGGAAGCAGTTAGAAAATGCTTTGCTCGTTAAGTGAAATTTTGTGGGGAAGGATGGAAATTTTGTGGAAATTAATGCACTTTTGACAGGAGTCACTTTTTTCACAAATCATTAAATAAAAGCAGACGAAGCCAATGACATTTTTTAACCACTTTGTCATCGTTGGTATTAAATATTCACCCGCACAATCGACTTAATGACATCATATAGCCTGTTAATCAATTTAGCATCCTTCATGGGAAACTCCTAGAATAATATTGGCAACGGAATGGAACTTCTATTCAGCTCATAAATATGAAAGTTATATTGATGTTGTCGATAGCTCGCTGCGTACAACATCGGTGGCTCGTTGACTGTAAGTTATTTTCCTCGAAAGCGAATCCTATTATTAAACCTGAATCCTATTATAAAACTAATTAATCTTTATGGCTGTTTTGATTGGGTTCGGTGGTTGTACTCGAACAGCGTCGGACAGAACTCGCTACAGCAGCGGGCGGACAATCCGTGGCCGGACCTCGCGATCCGGTGGCGGCACCATATTGACGCGATACCAGTGGGTGTCGAAATAAAAGTAAATCCTCTGCCATTTCACCGGAAGTTTCTGGGTCGGGGGTCGGGTTTTGCTCTCGTCAACGGTTTGTCATCGATGACCGCGGAGATCTATTGGATTGGCGCGGAACACTCGAGGGAAAATCCCTCCCAGTGCGTCTTGGAAAAATCCTTTTCTCTTTTTGGTCTGCCGGGCAATAAATTCACCTTCAATTTAGTCGCTTAGATTCCAGCTTCTCTAGCAACATTGTGAAATGACGGGTGGAAAAAAAATCCTCCCGAAGAAAGAGAATCCGTGCTCGCAAGGCGAATGAGAAGAGAAGGACACTTTTTCTTGCTGCTGCCACCGACGGGTCGGTATCGAGGGAAGGTCGAAAAGGGGGAATTTATTTCCGGTGATAACGAAGCAATTTGATGGGTTCTTCAATCGCGATACTAAGCTTCGCTTGGAGCTTTCCCAGTTTTCATCGCCAAGCGATGAAAAATCCCCAAGAAATATTACCCCTAGCCAACAAAAAAAAAATTAAAAATAGAGAGAGAGCGAGAGAGAGAAAGAGTGAGAAACGCCAGCAAAAGGACCGGCCATTCTCCAAGCGCCCGTTAGGATCACCTTTTACCGAATCCAATTTCTCGGGATTAGATTTACGCCTGTTGGACGAACGCATTCTTCCTTCTTCCTACCGTATCAGTCTTCCTTTTTCTGTGTTAACGAAAGCTTAAACCACCGGCCAACAGGATGGGCAGTGTGGGGCGATTATTCGTCATGTTATGAATACGAGAACACGGAAAAGGCGGAACTTAACAGGATTATGGTGACCTTTAATTTTCGCCCCGACGAGATTGATTCCTGCCGCTAAACCATCGACTAATACGGTTTGACGCAGTTTTGTACTATTTTCGTGCTTTGCTGCCAAACAAGACGTATCACATCGGTGACAACACTGAAGAAAATGGAGAGGAAAATGTTTGAACCGGTTAAAACTTTTTTTTTTTTGGAATACAACTAAAAAATCAAGCAGGAAAGCAAACGAAGGTAAAATATATCTCGACAGGTTCAGATGTCACACGTCAGGGCCCGACAGAAAAGTTATCTGTGGAGAAAAGTTCAATGCGAATAAATTTTACTGCCTGGATGAATCCTTTTCTAGAAACTGGCTACCACCCACGCTCTGCGTAAAGCACATATTCGTCACTGACAAAAGTCTTATTTCCTCTGAAAAGATCCAGTTCAATGGAAATTCAGATTTTCCGAGCACGGATGACATGAAAGGATTTTCATTCTAATTCCCTGCCAGCGGAGGAGCTATCGAACAGGTGCGAAAATTCTACCGATATCGTGTTTTTTTTTTGTGTTTAGGAAAATGTATTCCTTCGTTACACATGGATGAAATTGCCTAATTCTCAGCGAAGGGTTTTGAATAATAGAAAACTTGTTCACATTTGAATTGTCCTTTTTTTGTTTGCTATTTGCGCATTAAAGTGGAAAAAGGTGGTTTATTTATACATCACCGTCTTCGAATGTTCGTTCGATGGCTTGTTATTCTCTATCCCGCTGATAAATCTAAAAGCATTACCGGGTGCGCCGATTTTCGCAGACATACTCTCCCGAAAATCAGCCACCCACCGAGAGGCCATTTGCGGGCTAAATCAGGGCACAATTCCGCAACGACATTATAGCGGAAAAATCGAACTAGAAAAATCGCTTAGTCGCCCATTCGGGGGAAGTGCACGGGAAACTAGGCCAGTTATTGCCCTGGCGGGGTCGGGAAAGGCGGAGGACCATTTCTTCCCCCCTCCGTTGCGCCACTGTTGATTGCGCAAGTGTCCGACCGGTTGCTAAATGATCTGAATGTTGTCACCGAACATCCCGGAGGGGTCGCTTGGCAACGCTTAAGCTCGCCCCTCTCGGTCGTTTGCCGGTGGTCCGTTGCTGGCCTGTGGATTTTTAACACCCGCACGCAGCTGGACCTCGAGAGCCGGTGCTGGACGGTCGCTTTTGTTGTGTTTCTGTCATTTCCCCCCGCCTCCGAGAGCCTCCAAACCTCCCATGGTGGGCACAACAGAAGGAACTTTTTCACCTCCTGGATGGCTCCTTGCCCCTGGTTCGTGGGGATTTCTTTTTATTGTGATAAAGTACACTGGATTTGGTTCCGCTAAACCTTCAAATGCTCAACAAAAACTAGAATGACTTATTTGGTTTACTGTATCTTGATAAAATGTTTCAAACATTCTTGCAGAGACATGTTGTACACCACTTTACAGAATACTTTACATTAGAGCAAAATGGTTGTAACATGTTTTCCTATTCAAAAAACGTACATTAAACCGGCATCATCAAATATATACCTGTTCATATTTAATGAGGAGGATATATTCATATGGATACACTGCTACACGAAGACACATAAAAAAATGTTGTTTAATGTTTCTCTGACGGTCCATTCGGGTAAACACATTAAAAGGTTATCTGAGTTCGCCTTCCCAGTTCCAATCTCACCATCCAACAAAGGGCATTCATAACTTTTCCCTCTCGCGGCGAAAATGCAGACATCATCAGGAAAACTGCAGAGAAAGTCATCGAGCTGTGCCAAGAGTGCTTCTCCTAATCTTCCGTCAGCATCCTGCTAGTGCTGTCCCGGGCGATTTTTCCTCGGAATAAAAAAAAACACGGAACAAACGCCAACTTCAACGTACACTCTCCAGGGCGTCTTGTGCCATTTTCTGCTGACCGTCAGCTTGTCCCCACGCAACGGAAAACCACGCGTGGGACCATTGTGTCGACGCCTGCTGCGGCCATTTTCGGTCGCCATAGTGTGACGATTGTTTTATGAACACGATATTTCTCACGACCTTATGTGCATATAAACGCGCCGCTTGTTCCGCCCGATCAACCAGCAATGGACGCAAGCGCAAGTGCTGCCGCTCCTCCCGCATGGGCCAGGGGTGGAAAAAAACACACTCGCCATAAATGGCCACACTTTGGAGTGCAACATATCGGCCCCAAAAACACCTGCGGCGTTTGCATTAGCTTTTCCCACCTGCGAAGTGAACCGGGGTCCGAAAGGCCAAAACGGAATGTTTTCCCTCGAAAGCGTTCCACCAGCAGAACCTCACTCGTACCAAATGTCATCTGCAGGCAAAACACAATGTTTCAGGCGTACGTTTGTGTTTTCCTTCTTTTCTTCTTTTCGTGCCTCTTGCGAATGTTTCTTTTTTGCTTGCTCTTCTGCATTTGCCAAGATAAACACGCTGCTCCAAATCGGATCCACTTACCTGGCACAC
The DNA here is from genome assembly GCA_034621735.1 of Anopheles plumbeus. NCBI lineage: Eukaryota > Metazoa > Arthropoda > Insecta > Diptera > Culicidae > Anopheles > Anopheles plumbeus. Next base: position 9,647,242 of record JAOEFI010000006.1, read on the forward strand.
GCAAACAAAAAACCAACAAGCTCAGCCCTCAAGCACTCATTTTGCTTTTCACCCGGCACGCGTGCCGATTTTGGATTTGGATGTTTTTTTTTGGATTCGGAGAAGTGTGCGAAGTTTTCCACGAAAAAAATGTCAAAAACTTTCATGTTATTTTTGCCCAGCGAAACGACAACCGGGCGTTTGTGGACGGTTGCAAGGAATGGTGAAAGTGGAGAGGAAAAATACTCCAGCAGAACATGGAACATGCTGCCATTCGCCGTCGTGCACCGGAATGTTAGTTCTTGATTTCTTTCTTCCCTGTTAATCTTGCCCTCTATGTTGCTGAAAGATGTGCTTTGTTGGATGTGTTGAGCAGAAAAGAATCCGTTCATCTTTCAATCGTCTAGTAGAAGCTTAACTAACTCCCCCGGTGGGTGATGGTCTTTTGTTAATTTTGCATCACAAACTGACGGGCCATACTTTTCCGCTAGCGCGTCCGCATTTTCCACGCGAAGTTCATATGTCGGAGTCGGTGGAAAAAAAATAGCGAACGAGAAGAGAACTCGTATGAAAACACCATTAAAAATTAAAACCAACAAACGTCGCTGGCGTATGAAGAAAGAAAGCTTTGGCGACATCTTTGCGTATTTTTCTGTGTGTGTGGTTTTGTCGTCTTCTTCTCGACGAGTGCGCGGTGGCTCCTTATACCTTGGCCAATGTGAGAAAGGGGCGCTGGCGGTAAAGTTTCCGGAGGCATCTGCTGCTTGGACGTGGACGAACACTGATGAAGATTATAAAGTTATTAAATCTATAAAATAAACTTTTCCGCTTTTCCAACGTGCAGGTTCTTCCTTTCAAGCATGCTAAAGTGGAGAAGCGACTAGTAACAGCAGCGTCGTCATGACGGAATGCTGCGCTTTGCATGATTCGACGATGCGTCTCGGTAACAGCAAAAAAACCATGGCTTACCCTGCGATCTTTGCTCGTAAAAAGAGCACAACGGTTAATTCGAATCTATTCCAACATGCCAAAATGATCCCGACCATTCGCACGAACATTATGCCACGAACTATTCCAATCCATCCGTATACACCGCCCAGTTAAAAGTGTGCGTGCGGTTTGTCAAATGCTAATATGAATGTGTGGAAACAGGGTTGAAATTGGCTGATGCAATAGTAGTCGTCGTAGTTGCCAATGTCTGCTGTATTTCGTTTTCATCTTTACCCGGTGATAAAAGCCCGTATTTCCGTGAACTTATTGTCACAATTCGTGCCGTGCGGATTGATTGTACTGTGAAGGGTGCTAAGATTACAGCAATGTCTTCTACATTGGAGGATCGTGAAGCCTCCTCGAATGACGAATGGGGGGATTCGCTTGGAGAGAAGATTCTGCAAATGGCGACCGACAAGCTGGTCGGCCAGTCCCAGCTGTTGGACAACGAAATAAAAATTATGAAAAGTGAGGTTGCACGTATCACTCATGAGCTGCAAGCTCAGAAAGAGAAAATTACAGATAATACGAGAAAAATAAAGCTTAACAAAACGTTGCCCTACCTAGTGTCGAACGTCATCGAGCTGCTGGATGTGGATTCGCTGGAGGAGGAAACCCATGGAGGCGGGGTTATGCTGGATTCGCAGCGGAAGGGGAAATGCGCTGTCATCAAGACGACCAACCGGGATACATACTTCCTTCCCATGGTTGGACTAGTGGATCCGGAGACACTG
>JAOEFI010000006.1:9653944-9707925 GCA_034621735.1 Anopheles plumbeus
GCAGCGTTGTGCTAGCCATAATTTATCGTATCCTTAAGGAGGTCGTTTTCCGTCCGCCCAAACTCGCTCCCGGAAGCGGCTCGTAAAAATAATGTACCGCAACTGGCGTGAGCTGGTAACGATGGTAGCGGACAAAAAACCCTCCCGATCCCTCCACCAGCCCTACCAGGTCATCCATCGTGGCCTTCCGATGGTCCCAGATTACCAATAATAAATATCAGCACCTGATTTCGCTGGCGGCTCGGGTGTGTCCCTCCGGCACTCGCCTGCTCGAGGTGATAAAGTTGTCGATTCACGAGTTTGATCATATCTTTTTATGGCCAGCCGGGGGCGTTTTCCTCATCGCATGGCCATCTTCTTCGGGTTTCCTACTCTAGCGCGTGCCCCCGTCGAAGGAAATCAGTATTCGCACCCACTGGCAAATAATCCAATATCAGAACCAGCCCACCTCAACGTGTGTTCGCTTTCCGTAGGCGAAGGTCCAAAGCAGCTGGTTTATTTATTTTTATTTTCCCTTTTTCTCTTTGCGTAAAAGGATATTCGTTGCCCTACCATTGCGGCGAAATCTGCTCTACCATGGATCGGTACGATTGCCGGTACTGAGATTTTCCTCCCCCTGATGGGGGTGTGTGTACGTAAGCGCACTTTCGACACCCGCTTTTTACGGCACCTGTTTACATGCCCATTGTGCGAATATGAATTGGGTGGTTGAATTTATGCTTTTCCGGCTGGTTTGACGGCCGCCGTCGGGTTCGCGAAGTTTGCTGGCAGGGGACAGACTCCCCCAAAAGTCTAGAAGAGTTTGCACCGTTAAGCTATTTTCTTTCGGAGGTTTCGCGGTCTTGATTGAATGTTGTTGAGCCGCTGAAGCGGACTAGCAAGTCGTAGCAAGAGGAACGCAAGAATTCCTATCGACGTTCGATGGGTTTCGTCGGTAGGCAAAAAGAGGAAAAACCACCGTAGAAATATACGACCACGGATACCGTATGGCTTAACAGCGATATGAGAAGCTATCCGTGGTGCGAGAGAGAGGTAAAGTTGAACTAGGTGCTACGCTGCGTCAGGATCGGATGAAGCTATCTGCTTCCCATGCGGCCACAGACGGTCCGCCGTGAGCCGCTCGAAATAGAGTCATCATTCTTGTTTATGGGTCCCGGCGATGGGAGCCCACCCACCTGCAGCCCGGTCAGGGCCGATCCGTTGGTAGCGTGACATTTAGCATAAGCGTTTAGTTATGCTGCAATCCGAACCAGCCTGCCGCAAACGGCACCTGTGGTAGTCGTTCGAGTTGTATGTTTCAATCTGCACTTTCCGTCCAGAGTATCCTTCGGCTTGTTCAAAATTCGATCTACTTTGTGTTGGGCCAAATAAAACCCCCTATAATTTACCAAATAAAAGATAAACATCATTTGCCACTCGCTGGAGGATACATGTAAATTCACTCCATTGAAGGGGAACAGCACACACCCATTTCCTTGTTTTTCTAAGCTCATCTTGTTCCCTAAAGCTCTGCTTCTACGAATGTAGACCAACACGAAGATGAACAAACTCACCATCGGGTGCTTCTCACGCTACAAGCGGATTAAACTTTACTGCCAACGAAACTGAAAAGTAAACCCATCATAAACAGACGAGGAGCACACTTAACACCGGTTCAAAATTTCCTCTGTTCGTTTTTCTTTTTGCTCTGCACATTTCCCAAATCCTCATACCGATAGAGGGATTCGCAGGGATTTGAGCAACCGCAACCGAACGCTTCGTTCCGATGTCATTTGCAAACTGCCGTGCTCCACCAGCTCACACGCCATATCACGTACCTGGGAGGCAACGCCTGGGTTACGCCATCCATCCCCCGTTTGGGGCCGCACCAATCTTTTCCAGCCCCCCGACAAAGAAGAGTGGAAAATGTGCTTTTTCGTTGTCTCCGCCAGCTGAAGCCGTTCCTGCTGAACCCTGTGTACACACACCGTAGCAGACGCTCGCTGCACATTCCGCCTTCCATTCGCTACACGCTAAACCGATTGACCCCCGATTAGTGTTTGCCCCGTTCGGGCCAACCCGCCGCCACCCACCCCAGGGCCACTGAGTAGGGTCCCATTAGTTTCCCATAAGCCCACGAGATCACCGGAGCCAATCGGTGGCCAATCTCTCAGCGGTAACCACTCTATTTCTTCTCCCGGTTCCGGTGCTGCTGGCCTGGCCCGGCCCGGCCCGCCGGTGGTTCGCCTGACGTTCGTTTGATTTATCGCTCTCGAGTGTGTGGTGCGGTCGCAACGAAGGCCCCGGTCGAAATATGGTTTTCCAGTTGCACCTGCATTTTCCACTTTATAACGATGCGCTCCGATGCGTCTGAGGTGGAATGCTTTTCCGTAGCGCAAAACTACTGGCCGGACCAACTCGTACGGACCATTCTTCATTTCGTTCCGTACTCTTGCGGTGCCGGGCGCCTCCGCTTGGGAAACTCGCACGAAGCATGTCCATATTTTCCCGCTCGTACCGGAGTAATTCCGCACCCCGGTTCCTTCGCCAACCCCAGCAGGAATATTGGTGCGGTTTAATTTCTGCAACATCTGCCCTTCACTTCCCGGCCAACATCGCTGCGATGCTGCAGGGCGTCTGCTGCAGATTCAACATGTCTAAGGGGAGTCCGCCTGGCTACGCTTGTTAGGAACAAAAAATCCGGCACAGAAACAGTTTGCTTTTCGGAAAAATGTTTAAATTACCCAAGCACAAGACATACTATTTTATTGTTTTTAATTTTTCAACGATACGTCACGCTTGCATTCGGCAACGTATCCAGATTACAGTTATCGCATTCCATTCCCTGTGGGACATCTTTTGTATGTCCTTCCATTCTTCATCGATGATCTAAAAAGTGTGCACAAATGCCATATGGTAGATCCGTTGAGGTCGCCGTTTTGAATGAACCGTTGCCATTGCGTTCTTGTTTAGCAGTCGGCTGCAAAACATTGCATCAATTTATTATTCCAAAAGCTGTAGGGATGGTATTAGCTGCCACATGTTTCCGAATGCTATCGTACAATGTACCCGTCAAACGTTTTATGGCTTTTCCCATCTTTCTAATGGCTTCCAATGGAATCGGTGTTTTTTTTTCGAACCGTTGTACGCTCGTCCGATAGTAGCAGAGCGAAATCAAACCATATCCATAGTTATGCAAAGAATTCATACACCAGAGGGGATGATTTACATATGGGGGCAAAATACAGAAACAATTGTAAATCTGTTCTTGCAATAATTTCATCTAACACTTTTTGCCGAAGCAAAGGCAACAACTATACTATACGTTATCTATGATACTTGAAACATTACTTTCATGAACAGCAGTATTCAGCTTACCGATTAAAGTATAGCAACGACAATCATGACACACTTCCACAGGACAAATGAATCGCTCTACAAAACATTTACAAAACTTTGAAGTATGCTAGAAAACATCATTTATAATTTTTATTTTTATATCATTCGAAGTTTGATTCGCCTTATTCACCGCATTTAGAATCCAGGTCTCTGCTGAATGAATGATATGCAGGCCAACTTTTACGAATACTTTTGCATCGAATGTCGTTTTTTACCTATACAAAAGCTCACCTCCAACGCCCTCTAAACAGAGCATCCATTATGTGTTCTCTGCTAACCAGGGCAAAGCCAATTAAAATGTGTTCTGCTCCAAATGTTTCAAATGGATTATCTAGCATCAAACTGAAAGCAAAAACTAGCTGAGCGATAAAATGAGAGGATTGCGCAGGGGGGCTAGAATAATCCCCACTAATGAGAGAAGATTGTTCTTCTTCAATGTGCAACGAAAATCATCATACTTCTTCGTGTCCAGCTGTAAAAGCTGTCGGAAGGATTTAGAAGAGTTTTAGGAGAGGAAAAACGAGCGATGGGCTCAGTTTCGTAATTTTGTGACGGAGTTTAGATCAGATCACATCAGACCAGTGTTTACATAAACGAACCGGAATTCGGAATGCCATGCTAAATGATGCCTCTTTTGGTTCCTCTCCTTACAGGCACTCTGCGCCATTAGAGCGAAACGGAACCGTTGTTGTTCGCATTCATTCCACCACCAGCCTACAGCAGCAACCCAAGACCAACTGAACGGCAGCAGAAACAGGCTGTCGGAAACCGCAGAGGGAAAATCGCCGGAAAAGCACCGTACCGTATACAGCTTGGTGGAAATGTTGTCCTGAGTAATGGAAAGAAGAGAATAGATAAAAACCTAAAACCCTTTTGCTCATTCCTACCACCGATGCTTCCCGCCTATGTTTGAGTATAATCAACGGAACTGAACAATTAATTTAAAAGAAAAGAACCGTACACACAAAAAAGCGCGCGCGCACGGTACGGGGAAAAAGAAGAAACAAAATCGCGAGTAGAAAATAAAATTAACGAGCGTTAGTGTGTTGTAACCATTGCAGACGTTCGGATACGTCCCTCCTTAGCGAGACACGGAGACATGAATCGGAAAATCAAAAGTATCGTCAAAAATAGGAAACCCAACCGTTGGTAAGTGTGCATAGGTGTTGTAGAATTTAGCGTTAAGGAGAGAATAAGCAAATCTAAACAATGACACACATACAGACAGACAGCAACACACCCATTAGTTAGTAACGGTGCTTGAATGAAGTTGATTTGGAGAAGCTAGCACTATGTGAGAAGGACGAAAAAACTTGTAGGTGGCTATAGGCCAAATGGTCGAAGGGCAAACGCAACCCGGTCCCACATGGAAAACCGAATGAATGACGAACGCAAGAAACAAGCGGAAAACCAAGTGCAACAGAAATTACGGGCAGGACGACGGCAGGAAATTTGCACTATTTTTAGACGCTAGCGGAGGAACAAAACATTTGGAGAGCTTATACATCATACACGGTCAAGTGAAAAAAAAACCAAAGGCGTATATAGCACATCAACCTCATCCGACTACTGTCCACCACTTTCACCCACTATAATACTTAGGATCTATATGGAGAAGATATATAAACGGAAACAACCTTTAACACCGGTTTTCCCGGGCTTAGGAACAATATTACACCACAATAAACCTAGTGCTTTTTAGCCTACCTTCCCTACCTATACCGGGTACCGTGGCGGGTGAAGGAAAATCATGGTCACTCCTACGGAGAGATCCTGCCGTTTGGAATGTAGGCGTCCTCCCGTCCTGTGCGCATCCTCGTAGAAGAAAATAAGGAACTGGTATTCCTTTTCCACTTTGTTATTATTATTGTTATAATTTTGTTTTGCAAAAAGGATCCACTAATTGCCTTCGCACTCTATACATACCGCGGGCAGTAAGTGTGCGTCGAACGAGGGATGATATGAAGGGGAAACAAAATAAACACAGCTTAACATTTATTTATAAAACAATGTCTGGCAAGGGCAGACATCTCACAACGCACGCCGGAAGTACCAAGTGTGGCAAGATGTGTAGTAATTGAAATCTGGCTGGTTCCAGTCGAAGGAGTTTTGGAAGGACGGAGAAGTATTAGTAAGCAAGAACAGAGCCCAGCGGTAGTGGAGACACTTGCTCAGTCGGCAAGTACAGAGGAAATACAATTGAACCTACAACACCCACAAACACACACAAACTAACAAACAACTAGTAAACCTACACAGACACGTAATGCATATGAACAACATAACTTCAGCAGAGTATAACAAATAGTTGAATAGTAGACGTACGAATCTTAGCAAAAAGAAACAAATTCGATAAAATGTGTTGTTTGCTGTGAAAATCGAAAATAAATCATTTAAAAAACCCAGTGAAATAGAAATGTAATTGTTTTTTTTTTTCGAAAGCACACATAGAACAAACGAATAGAGGAAGAAGTTAAATGATCGAACAAATCTAGAACGAAAAAAAAACACCTAAGGACAAACGTTTCGGAAAAAAGTCAAAACAATTTCAAGTGATAAAGCTATACAAAACACGAAAATGTGTTTTTATACGACGCATTACTATATATATCGTGACGTTATTTATTGTTTTAGTTGGGTAAGGTAAATTTTATCAAAATCTTTCGTAGATTGAATATCTATTTTTCTTCGTAACACCACTTAAAAAAAGATCGAAACAAAACGCTAGTTTACGAAACCCTTTGGAGCGGCGGGGTGGCGGGTCACTGGTTTGCCACCGCATTGGAAAGTTAACAAACGAAAAAAAAAACAATATCAAGTAATTTCCAGCCAGAATGATCCTCTTTGTTGGATTCAGTAAGTTCAACATTCGTCTCCATCGATTGCACTTTTTTGGGAGAAAGTAATCAATGGAAATATCTGCATTCTACATTCGGACAACTTTGTTTCGGTCTACGCTTTGTTTGAGGACGAACTACCAGTACTATAAGTGTCAATATTGCATAGATGTCAATACTGCGCATGCGAACTCGAGCGGCAGCATGTTTTATGATGTTAGCAAGAGAAACAAGTAAACTGTTAAATTAGGAGCCCAGGTCCCTATTCATTATGCAAAACAAAACTACAATAGAACAAGTGTAAAACATAACCATAGAATGGAAAACATACGTGAAAAGGATACAAAATAGTCTAAAAGCAAAAAAAATATAATTAACCACGAACCAAAAACAAAGAGGTAACACACTTAAACTATATCCAGTGGAAGCTGCTCTTGTATGTAGTTTTTCTATCCTTTCCAATACCAATGGGGGCGGGGAGTATCGATCTGGTATCGAGCCGCAGCACACACTTCTGATTTTTCTTACTGAGAAGGGCACGATTTTTTCACCCACTTTTAAAAACCTCTAACGAACCTCGGTCCAATTCTAGTACGCTGTATCCTTGCTGAGCGGGATCACAACAGTGCCCCTCGAAATCTGCAAATGTTGCGCCTGGAAAAGGCGTCAAACTCTCTTTAGCAAATTAACGGATATAATGAATGCATTTACAATGCACGAGAAGAGAAACGGTTTTCTAGCAACCAATTTAGCAGTGTATCAAACCAGAATAGAAATTGTTCCATTTATGTGATGTTTCACAATCGGACACATTTAAGTTGAGTAGAATCGGTTGATATAACGATACGGAAATCCACGGAAATTGGGCTAGAATTGAACCGTTAAACGTTAACATAGGAGTGGGTAGCAGAGACGAAAACACAAGCTGTCCATCGGCGAATTGATTGTCGATGGCAGAAGTACTGAATCAGTGTGTGTATCATCGTTCGGTGTTAGATTTGGGTAGAAATCCCCCTTGTTGGAACCATTGCCGTCTACATTGCTCTCGAATATAACAAATCACGAACCAAAAACAGCCAAAACTAACATATGAATCGAAAAATCTCTACTTCTGCTAGAAGTCCTGTGCCGCTCGAACCCTAATGGCAGGACGCAATAGACGCTACGTGATGATAAAACCCGACAGTAAGGCGGAAAGGCGTCCGCGTGCGGTAACAAAACTCACTTACTTCAAACCGGGAGTTTTATTCATAATTAAAATAAACACAACATGCGTTTAACGCAATAACAAAACAAGGATGAAACGACACACAAATAGAACAACATACATCAGCAGGTAAACGAAGCAGCACACAAAAGAACTAAAATCAAAATTAAATCCCGAGTAAGAAAATATACTTACTCGTATCGTTCCCAGGAGAAACAAATATGGCAGGACTTTTTCTAGTACCACTCTACACACGATTGCTATAATTATTTGAAATTATTAGTAAAATATTTGAAGGAACTTTTACTACTCCTACTTCTACTACGACTATTGTTACAGGAAAAAAAAAACACGCAGCGTATGTGTATTGTTTAAACGAACACTTGAAGCTAAACCAATTATGGAACCAGCCCGAACAGCCGAACAAGGTGGGAGCAGTGCAGACGAAGTCATTGAAGCTGACAATGTGATGTGGGACGAGAAAACACAGTTCATATGAATGTAACATAATCTACACAACTGCTGGAAACGAAGCAGGGATTAGGAGACAGTTTAAGAAGAAAATGTATGCGAATCGCCGCAACAAAGGGGAAATAATGCAGAAAACCATTTCATTCTCTTTTACATACCACAATATGTTTTCGCTTTAAAAATTATTGTAATCAACCTAGAAATTACTATGTTTTGAACGTTTCCACTTCTTATATGCTGTATATAGGAAGCATTTCAATTCCGTCTCTCTTTCTCTCCCTCTTTCTCTCTCTCTCTCTCTCTCTCTCTCTCTTCTTCTATCTTTGTCATCCTCCTGCTGTCTGAACCACCTTCACTTCCACTATAAGTACTATCCCTGGTCAGGATCCGCTCAGGGTGGTTTGATTCGTTGGTATGTGAATTTCCCTTGTCCACTTTCCGAAACGTTATGGAGCATTCTGGAAAAATCCCTGCGGTTTTCTTCTTTTTTTAAACTTAAAATCACAAGTTGAACATGGCGTTTTTCTTTTTGGTTTGATGCTGGTAAATCTAATGCGGAAACAGTATCTACTCTCCTTCTATTATGTTGCTCCATTACGTTAGCATCGTTTTTATTTTCCAGTATTCTCGTCGACCATAAAATAAAGGAGACAAAACTATGGACCAAATCTTCACTACTCTATACTAAACCTACCCACTGTACATAAAAGTAGCTCAACTTATTCTAAACTTGGAATACGGAAACACTCCCCTCATGATGGTGGACTTTACTCGAACTAACTACGGCTATTATTTGAGGATTGTCTTCGATCCTTTGATGTGGTTCCACCGTATGGAAACAAATCCTCCCATCCTTTTCAAATATATCACGTTTCGAAACATTGGAATGTTCATTTGATGCGAGTTTGTAGGGCGCGCGTAAAAGTTGTTTTATAATGCGTTGAAAATAACGATAATTATTTTAGAACATTTGTTGAAATGGCAATTGTTGCCGGTTGGACAGGCAGTTCAACACATACAAATCCAGAAAGACACTCCCAGGCAATAGTTGTTAAACCAAGCTGAAGAACAAACCAACATGGCACAAAGATACATGACAGATGATTATGAACGGAATCGGTTCTGCAGAAAAACATTAAAATAGTCAAACGTGTTGGGTGCTCGAGAGAAAATGTCTTTGACACATTTGAACAAACTGGTCGGATGTCTTTCCAAAACTCACATAAACGAAATATATACATATATATAATCCTAGAATCAAGGCATCTGCGGAACATGATTTAACATATTTGTCTAAAAATGGGACGATTTTCCGAGACAGCATACTGCTAATCAGACGGATGTGAGAGGTGCGATAATGTGAAAGTAAAACCGATCGATACCAAGAGCGAAGGGTAAAACAAATAGGACTGAGATATTGACTAAATAAAAAAAACTAGGGATGATACATGAAAAACAATCATATCTCTAAAATAATCTTCGTCTTCGCTGAAACTTAATTAACTTACATGTTGATGTCTTTTCTACACGTCTGTATATTTTCTTCTCGTTTGAATATAAAGTCACGTGGCAACCGTCTTGCACAGCTACTAACTGCAGCATTGTTGTTACTTTTTCTCTCGTTCTCTCTGGTACCTTCGCATGTAAAAGTAACAAGCTCAAGTTTGACAAATTAATTTCAAGAATTGCCAGCAGGTCTGGCAAAACTGATGGGCACAGCCTTTCCCTTTTTGGCTAACACCCAACAAGAGAGATGCATTTCGCTTTTATAATTTACGAGAAGGACCTTTCACCGATTTATCATTTATAATAAGCGAGTCAATAGCGGGGAACTAGCAAGAAATCAAAGCACTAGCAAAGGAGTAAAACGTAAGAACAACAAATACCAGGAAATGAAGAGATCACAAGCGGATGACCCTGACCTTCCAAAAGGTTACGAAACATGTTTGCATCCCTATAGGAGAATGTTTCTCAACTAAGTGTTGCAGCGTAAGAATTAACACCCTTCTACGAGAATGAACCTAACAAAGTGGTGGATGATTCCGTGTCGATTCCGCTATTCTAAACGCCCCATTGAATGTACTAGCACGTAAGGGTATAGGACGAAAAGACGTAACGGCGAAAAAAATATTACAAGAGATTACATTGAAAACTTATCGGACAGAAAACATCGCCCGACGATCGTACTCAATTAGAGATGAATCAAAGGACAAACAGCGAGTGAGAGAGTGAAGGGGGTAACAGCCAGTAAGGGATGAAACAAAAGCAAAGTGACAAAAAATACGAAAGAACCAGTGAACAAATCTGGAGAATTTTTATTGCATTCCAAAATAAATGAAGAACGCAATCAAAACCGAAACTGCAGCAAAACCAAACCCTCAAATAGAGAACAGACAAGTAAACAATATGAGCTGTATTGAAAACTAAGTGTAAACTATATTCTGCTGTTCAAGTAACTGTCACTAAGATATCCCATGTTAAATATGGGAAAACAACATTTGTCGACATCAAAACTCGCGGACTGGGAAGGCAGATAGAAATAGTAAAAATAATCGGCGAGAAAAAAACGGTTAAGCGTTAATTTGTGTGCGAACGGAAGCATGAATATCAACAAAATTCAAAATAATAAAAGTAAGTGAAATGGAATAGTAATAATAGATAATAATAAAAAAATAAGAACAAAAAACGAATCCGGATGAGTGTAAAACAAAACAATATCAAAAAACCAATGTCCGAACAATTGGAAATCGGATACAATAAATTATGATTTTTTTTTTCAAAAACGGTAGATCAAATTGAAAGAAATCCGTAAGTGTTCCGTAAGTATGATAACAGCATAGAAAACTTCATTACAATTTAGACTTCAGTGCAAATAATTAAAACTATTACACATATATCATTATTCCATGAAAGACTTTGCATACATTTGGTTGAATAATTTCTATATTTTTCCTCCTCACAATAATGTCTACATATCTTTCGTTTGTACACTTAACAGTTTCCCATTGTTGTACAGCGCGACTTTTTCACAGTGTTGGATATGAAAAGACTAAAACGATGAACGATTCCCTGATAAAACTTTTTTTTTCGACGACTGATTACATTATTCTGCTATTTGGTTTCTTTCTATGTAGAAAGGTAAAAGGAGTGGTAAAAAATAAATGTATCTTATAACCAAAAAATATGTATAAAAACCTTACTAGCCTTTTAATTTTGCATCTTCTCATCCCGCTAAGTAGATACAAAGTCTGTTGCTTAATTTCAATTCAATAAAATAATAACAACATCACGTGGATTTCTTAAGTATACAGTAAAATACTTCCAAATTATTATGTAAATTGCAAACCATCATCAGTCGTTCAATGCAATATGGTGCTGCCTTCTGCCAGACCAAAGTATGCTTCCACAATGCTAGCGCCTCTGTGTACGAACAATTAAACCGTTCTTAGCGAATTCAAAGTTTTCCTAAAACAATTACATTATACACCCAGCACAGAATGTCACAATGACCCGCAAACGTTGATTACTAGTATTTAAAATTATACGTACATAATTTGCATGTATATGGCATATATAAAACGGAAATGCGAGCGCGGTTATTTAAAAAATTAAGTAAATCACCGGACAAATTCAAATGCACCTTTTTCTTCAAGCTAACAAAATTCGTTGTATGGAAAGGAACGGCAGCGTTTCTCTATACTGAACGTTTGACTAATGTTGTATTCTGGACCGTATCGGACCAGCGAAACGCCGTTTCTTAACAAAAATAAGTAAATTATTACAATAACCGTTTCGGAATATTTGAGCAAACGAAAAACTAACAATGGGGTTGGTACGGAGTCTCTAGAAAAGCATGGTTAGTAAATCATCTGTGGAATGTTTATCGTTCCCGACGTTTTAGAATATCGAACAGCACGTCCTGCGTATCGTTATCGGCCTGATCACTATCGTCCGACAGATAGTTCCGGTTTTCCACCACCAAATGATCGGAATCATCCGCATCAGGTGTCTCGTTGACCAGCAGCGGGCGATACTGGCCACTTTTAAAGCGTGCTCCAGCGCTGCCGCCATTACCAAACTTAAGGGAACCGTTTTTAACGCTACCTACCATTGCTGCTGTTCGCGGTTCATCATCCTCGTCGTCGTGGTCCTCCTGGTAGCTAGCCGATCTGCCAATCGTTGCCAACGATAGGTGGGAAGTCTCTTCACGATAAGTTAGGAATTTGTGAAGCACGTGGCAGCAGATACCTCCAAGACACATCGCCAAACCAAGCACGTTCACGGTGCTCAGATGCTCGTCATTCAGCTGAACAGCCAGCACCAGTTGACAAATTTCCTAAGTGAAAAGAGAAACATACAAATTACTATATAGACTTCAATTTTTTTCACTATTATTGTCATCCTTGCGACCATGCAGAACATGGTCCTTTTTACCACCTCCATTTTCTATCTCGTTCCCTCTTCTGTAGATGTCAAAATGAGTTGTCAAACGACTCGAGACTTCTGCGAAAGTTTATCGTTAGCGCCTCTTTCTGTTTGTTATATGCTTGCCGAAGTGTGTTATACTTGCATCATCCTACAAAACTAGTTCAAGAAGATGCAGCACAACGTGAAGAACATTTTCGACAGTTTCAACGAGTATCTTACTAAGGAACAAGAACTGCGCACGGTAAGCACGCATTGATATACAGTTTGTTTTGTAACGCCGGCTTAAAACATCCTAACCACTCTATAGCCGGCGTCGTTTGATTTCGTCTGCTAACTGTTGTACTGTATCGTTGTCGCTTTTTTTTTCTCTTTATACTAGGAAATACGCGATATCGTCCGAGATATCGATCAAGCAGTCAAGGAAGCAGCGATTGCGTTGCAAATAATACACAGCAGTATTGCGGACGTGGCGGTCGGTTGTGCCACTGCCCGGAAGCACTTCGATACATGTCGCACCGGCTATGGAAAGCTTGCAGAACTTATACCAAAAGGCCAATACTACCGGTATCATGACCATTGGCATTTTATGACGCAGCGGATCGTCTTTCTGATCGCTCTCACCATTTACCTAGAGAAGGGGTTTCTCGTCAGCCGGGAAACGGCCGCGGAAGTTCTGGGATGTAAGTTTTGGTTTTTTTTACTTGATCGATGTTTCGAATAAAAATCGGTCGGTTTCCCTCCTAGTGTGTGTTGACCAAAAAGATGGATTTCATTTGGACATTGAGGACTACTTAGTCGGCATTTTACAACTCGCATCAGAATTGGTAAGTTTATACACAATACCTAAGCTATCCTAGTTAGATATCTATTGTTCTCTGTCCTTTTAGAGCCGCTACGCTGTGAATTCCGTCATCTTGGGGGATTACGAGAAACCACTGATAATTTCGAAATTCGTAGCCGATCTGAACTCCGGCTTCCGGCTGTTAAATCTTAAGAACGATTCCCTCCGTAAGCGCTTCGACGCCCTGAAGTACGACGTGAAAAAGATCGAGGAAATTGTGTACGACATAAGCATTCGGGGACTGCGGGCCGATACTGCCGCTGCTTCAGCGGAAACCGTCGCTGCTTCAGCAAATGCCGGGGCTGTTCCAGCAGAACCCACTACTGCTTCAGCGGATGCCGTTTAGACACCGGAATAAAAAATGCTCATTCATTCCTAAATCTATGCTGGTTCGATATTCCTTATTCAATTTTTTACACTTTGCAATGAAAATGATATCGGTCAATTTTTCTACCGTGGCTAGATGTGCAACGAAACACGGACCAGGAAAAAGTTTTCTTACCTTGAAGATTCCCGCGACCGACAAGGTTAGACTAGAGGTGTTCGTGAGCACCATAAATTCGCTCACTTCCATCGCGAAAGCTATCAACGCCCCGATGGATATTTTTAACCAGACATCCACCACAACGCTCCACGGCACATTCTGCAACAAATAGAATCCTTCGACAAGCTTTTGTCCTGCGAAAGAGAGAAAAAATTCGCCACACATTGCCCGAAGGTTCCAACAAATTTTGCTCGCAATATACGTACCCTCGAAACCAATGGTAAATGGCAACACCGAGAGAATCATCCAAGGTTGCATGTGAAAGATCATGTCAATCGGATTGTGGAGGCCGAGCTTCGACTTTTGCATAATGAGCTGCGCAAACGTCCAGCGAATGCCGCTCGATAGAGATGCAAACAGAAGGAAGGAAAACCCGAGCGCATCGAACTGGGTCGATTTGTAAGTGAACATAAAGAGACCGCCGGATATCATGATCACAATTACAGCCAAGGACCAACTCTGCGGGAAAGAAAGTGTTTTAAAATTTATTTATTTCATGAACGAATATGAGAATCTCGCGTAAAAAATCTCACCTTCTTTTCCAGCTTAAGCAAAATTGCAAATATCAATATAAATACTATAGTAGTGGATTTGGTCATTGTGTATCTGCAATACGTAAATACATTTTTTTTACATGAAACACGATGCACGATTTTCGGTTGAAACGAGATATGCCTACTTACAGTGATATTTTTACCAACTCGAGACCCCAGTTGGAAAAACTTATATCGATCCCGCTGGCCAACCCCGTCGGTAGAATCTTCCGCACCGACGTTCGCCAGTCAAGCAGAATCCGTGGCTTTTTCGTTATGCATCGCAATACAACGCGCACAACCGTCGACAGGATCAGCTTGATTACCAGATGGTACAATACCACAAACAGTGGTAACTTGAATTGCTGCAGCAAATGCCGCTGGTAAAACGTCAGCCCTATCGACAGGGAGAAATAGCAAATAATCAGCAGCAGCGTTACGAGGATCCGGTTTGTGAACCCGTTTTTACGTAGTCCATCGCCATAGGACTTGCTGCCAGCGGTTGTCGCCACAATGTACTGGCTATGGTGCCCATAGCCGTGCAAACTTGCACTACTTTGGTGATACTGGCTGTGGGTGTGATTGTGCAAAGCGTCATGCTGCAGGTGATCCACTGCCCTTCTATTCGTTTCGAGTTCGATTTCTTCTCCCTGCCCAACTTCGTGGTCAGTCGTTTGCTTGACTCGTTCATACTTGATATTGACCATTCTTCGGTGGCCTCTGGCAAGTGATGGAATATGTCTCCTACTGCACACTTTTCCCGTCGAAATGGTAGTGCCCACGAAGGTTTCTACGTTAGCGAAATGGCACGATGAAGGTATTAGATTGCGGTTAGTTCCGAAACGACAGCTTAAAACAGCTTTAGAAACAGGAATCGATTGCCAGGTTAACAGCAGCAAGTTTTCAACGCAGTCAATTCGTAAGCGTACACAATTCTATTGTGTTAGACTGCTGCTGAAACGTTCCTATGGAAACGGACAAAAATCAAGTATTAGCAATAGATAACATTCAGTTCTGGTTGCCACGTTTCTTTATGTCAAACATATTACCCCTCGGGATCGCATAAAAATGCAACATATGGAAGCGATAATAGGACTGGTTTTAATGTGCATACCCGAATATAATATACGATACAGCCGTAAAGGTAGTCTTACTTCTGCTTAGATTAAGCCTACTAAACTACCTTATCACAACCCTTAGACCTGTTATCGCTAGCAGGAATGCATAAACATGAATTACTCCGCTACGACCCACGGATGCACCTTTTAATACATTTTTTTTTTCAAAAAACACGCAGTTAACATCTCAACAAAAAGAGCACACTGACCTTGGTTGTAAAAGCACTGCCGTTCGATTCTCTGGACCACCGGTTTTCCAGAGGTGTTGTCGGGCCTACTTGTTTATTTTTCCTACCGATGGAAACTGTGCGCCCAAATTTTGTTTTTCGACACCAAATTTTCCCACAGCAGCTGGAGTGCGCGTTACATGGCAGAAGTAGCATTTGTTTGTGCGCTGTTGTTGTACAGTACGACGAGGAAAAGAGAAACACCTTCCGACCTATCACCTGAAACAAAACCACCAGCGGAGCAAAACTTCTGCACTGACGTTTGACACAGCAACAAGCGCCGTTTCGCTGTCAGGAACGGTAGAAAAAAATGTGTCCGTCCGAAAAAATTGCTGACTTCGGACTTCGTTTCCATAGTAAATTATGAATAATAAATCCTGTCCTTCTGTGTGGAATATGATTAAACGATCGGGCCATGAAAGTAATCCGTAACATTTTTATTCACCATACCCTATCCTATTTGGCAATCTACAACAGTTTGCATAGGAAATGGCAAAACATCAAGTTAGATTAACACAGTTCGTATATTTAAAACAATAATGCACATAAATTTTGTTTACTTTTCTGAAGTTCCAGTATCACAGTCTTCATAGAAAGGTGCTCCCTTTTTACTAAGCTTGATCATCTCCTCTGGCCCATTGGGGCGAAAATATTGCTCGGTTTTAAACACCGGCACTGGCTCATATACACCACTGGTGTTTCGATTCGTCAGTCTTTCTGTCTGCTTTGGTTTGCCAAAAATATTCAGCGACTTTAGTAGTACATTTATTGTTTTATCTGGAATGTCCAGTTCCTCTTCAGCGATCTGAACTTGCTTCTCCACTGCATCCAGGTTTCGGTCTACCATCGCGACGAATTGCTCTAGTTTGTCAATGCGATCGCACAGGTTGTTCAGTTCCGGCTGGAGGGCTAACATTTTCGGAACATTCTGAGTCAGTGCGATTGTGGATTCCGCCTTCACAAGCTCGAGTAAATTTTCAAACTCTTCCAATCGCAACATCATCCTGTCTATGCCTACTGAGATGGGTTTTAGCTGAAGAGGATTGGGAAAAAGGAATAGTAAAACCGTACGCACATGCTCTGGAAAATCGAATTTACCTCGTGATCCAGATTCGACGCCTTGAAGTACCCGGAATAATCATTTGCTAGTTCCTCGGCCATCTCTACTATATTCAATGGTTTACACAAAGCTGCCCCAAATTAAAAGCAAAATATTGACAAACTGACAGAAATGACAGGATACAGTGCAGTCACCAGAATGGCCGGACGCGCATTGATTGCGACAATGCCAACGTTTTCATCAAAAATCACACAATAACTTTAGTTCTTTTAATACAAGGATGCAACCCTTGTAAAATGTTTATTACGAAAATGAAATGCATGAAACAAAAAGATTCATCTTATGATTGCTTTGACTTCGCTGACTCACGTTCCACGGCGCGCTGTTTGGCCTTCTCATACAAAGGCATCAACTGTCCGTTCTGAGCAAGCACCTTCAGCAACTCCACGATGAACGGAAGGTAATTGTGTTTGCGGCGAATGTTTTCAACTTTGTAACGCTTACGCTTGGCTGCTTCCTCTTCGACCAGCAGTCTTAGCCGATTAATTTCCTCCTGCTTCAGATCCGTTTGCATCTCGCTATCTTCTGATTTTAACAGCTCATCGATGTGCCGCTGATAAATCATTCTTCGATCCGAAACTATTGCCATCAAGTTAAAATGGATTTCTCCTTCGTTATACTTCTGTATGCGCTTTTCTATAATTGGTCTCACTACTTTCAACCAATCTTGTCCTGGCCCAACGGAACCCAGGTCAATCGGACCCTCCTTCAGTCCGTCCAGTTCGTACAGCCGTCCGTCGACGGGTACATAACCGACAAAGTGGAACACATCGTCATCTTTCTTGGCATTCTTGTTATCCAGCTCGAATAGGGTCTGCCGAGAAAACGAATTGTGAACGGTACGAATCTGACTAGCGTTACTGAGAGCTAATCCTTTGTTGTACCCATCAAACGAAATGACGAAGTCTTTAAATTCCATCAAAGTGGGTCCGAGATTGATATCCTCATGTGAAGCATTGAGTAAAATGCTTAGTATTGCTTGTGTAGCGCAGGCATTATTGATCACCTGTTTTGCAAAAAATATTTTCTCCAGGCGACTGTCCTGCACGACGGATCCGGTTGGTTCGTCGTCTTTTACCCACTTAAACAGAAATATCAGTCCATGGATTGGTCTGAAATAGAAGGGAAGTAATAACTCAAGAGATGCCGATAAAGGAACCACCGAATCGAAACCTACTCCAGATCTTTGAAGTTTTCTTCATCCAAACTCCACAGTTCCTCCACCTGCACGCCGTCAACACCTAGAGACGGTAGAAATATGATAAACTGAATCATGTTTGCAGCTTGAAAACATAATTTTTATAACTACTCACCAAACTCTTTTATAAGTTCTGTAAAAACACCGGGATCACTTTCGATCAAACACCATTCGCCAGCACTGTCTGCCATTGCGTGTCGATTTCAAAAATATTCTCGCGTCTTGTGGCACAATTATAATGGGCTTGGAGCGGAATTTAATTGTTTAGAGCGATCAAATCAGAATAAATCTCATCTGCAATCCACGAACAAGCAGCAGAACCAAAACTTCGCCGCTTTTGCAACGCAAGCTGATTTGCCGATTTTTGACAAGCCTTCAAACGCTTCCAGTTTCACCCAAGGTGTATAGCGTGCCCGAGATCGTCACAATATTTGGCGTCTTTTGGAGGGTGGTGTAATGAAAAACAAGACGTTTCCACTGTAAATGCCCCTTATATGCTACCGACGTTGCAGGTATTACTATACCATCTCAAAAGAACGCTATTTCGATATTATTTTTCAACATTTTACAGATCGTTGATGAAAAAATGAATGCAGCGTATGCAACCCTGGCCAACTAGGCGTCACTGACAGCTCAACTGGAAGTCAGACTTCTTCGATCGTTGCCAATCGTTTTTGTGATGCTTCCCTCTTGATAATCGGGACTTGTACTATTATTACCCGTGATCGCGAAACACACTTCGTTTGGGCATAATTAAAGGTGCGATTGTCAATTGGAACCCCGAGGGTTCGCGAACAAAGTGCGTAGTAAGTGTGGCGAAAAAAAACTATGAAAAAACCACTCGCTTGTGCCAGTGCAGCAGCAGCGTTCAGGCAGTAGCGCGCGGGGACTGGCGTTGGTAGTTTTTTACGAGCTTCTGGAAGAGTCAAATCAATGGTGCAAAAAAGAGCAAACGTAGATAGAATCCGGAGGTCCGCAAATAGCAAATAGTGTGTGCCTCCGTAAAGCCACAATCTGTGACGACGCATGCAGCAAAACGGCTCGGTTCCTGCAGCTACGCGCCTCTGTCCGTGTGTAAGCAAAGCAAACAACACCGGCTGGTGAAACAGAGAGGTTCAGGGAGGTGTGATCGTGTGAACGGGCAATCAAGTAGGCGACGATGGTTGTTTCCAAGGAAGGAAAACGTCGTCGCAAAGTGACGGCAATCTCGCAAACCGGAGGCACCAATCCTACTGGTGGTGACCCAAACGGCCCTACCTCTAATGCGACGGCGGAACGGGATCTTTCTCCGCCGGATATACCGAAGCGGTACGTGAACGAACAATTTTGTTTATATTTGTTGCTTCTCGCTTTGGCGAATCGAAAAATAACCAATCAAGCTATTGTTTTTCCTATTATTTATGACGTAGTTTATTAAGCTTCATCTACTACAATCATCGCTACATAATACGTATGATTTAATTTTTCAGACCGAAAGTTCACGCACAACGTAAATTCGCTCAAGGTCAAGGAGCTCCGTCTTCGTCGTATCTAAATTATTCCTCCACGCCACCAACGCCGGCTAAGGACGCACAGAACAATCGAAACAGTACGAGCGCCGCTAACAATAATGGCACAGCGACGACCGTCTCCGCTGGAGGAACGGGCACCGAGCCCACTCCCCAAGTGACCGAACTGTTGCCAAATATGCGCCCAAACACAGAGGACTTTCTGACGTTTCTATGCTTTCGCGGAACACCTGTTCTACCACCGGCGTTGGATTTTTTCAACAAATCCACGAATGCTTCCGCCCCCAACAACAGCGGAAATAATCACCCTCCCGCTGGCACGAGTGGCACTGCAGCAACCGTCGGGCGATCGAAGCTGAACGAAACAACAGTGCAATCATCATCCTCCAAAACGAATAGTCATAAACAGCCAGCATTATTGGCGTCGGATAAAAAGGAAGCACTTCCAGAGCCGAAAGGAAATGTGGAGGCACAGCAGGAAAAATCTTCCATTGTTGCGACAGGGTCATCTACACCAGGGACCTACATTCCATTTGCCGTCCGGAAACGGGCCGACCAGCATCCCGCCGAGGCACGCCCCGATCGACAGCGGACACAGGATAAAATGCAAGCGCTGAGAAAAAAATATCACGATCAACGGATGGCCAAGTTGCGGGCAACAAACCAGGGTAAACAGGTATCGCGCGGTGCTACGACAGCAGTGAACACCCGTTCGTCGAAAACAGGTGCCCAGGAGCATGCCGAGAGCTCAGAAAACGAAGAAATGGAGGAGGTGGAGAAAACGAAAGGTGCAATGAAAAAGAACAGTGGGGATGAAGAAGCGGGCGTGGATGGAGATGACGCGAATGATGCGAAGGAAAAGATACAGAACGAACTTCACCAGGAGTGCAAGCGGAAAAGTGGTCTACGTAGTGGTTCCGTGGTACCACAGCCTTCAAGTCCTGTGATGGAAAGTGAAAAAGCTACATCTACAAAGAACACGCGGGGGAAGCGCGAAGTTACAAAAAGGGCAACGAAAGAAGAACAACGAAAAGAACCCTTGACCAGATCGGCAGACGTAAAAACTCCACACAAGAGTAAAAAGTCTCCGACACCGGAACAATCCGCAGAAGAATCGCCCAAAACGGCACCGGGTCGTGCCGGTAGTAGTTCGAAAAAGCCAATGAAAACCTCGCC
This sequence comes from Anopheles plumbeus, assembly GCA_034621735.1. NCBI lineage: Eukaryota > Metazoa > Arthropoda > Insecta > Diptera > Culicidae > Anopheles > Anopheles plumbeus. The sequence continues at coordinate 9,674,531 of JAOEFI010000006.1, forward strand.
CTCAGATCCGCAGAAAAACTCTCCACCACAGGTAAGCCCGCCGTCGGAAACGGAGGGTAGGGAAAAGCGTACAACTCGACTGTCTGCCCTGCGCAGTCCACCGGCGCAACCGTATGTTGCTGCGAAAGCGGAGGAAAAAGCTTCTCCTAACACAGCGACAAAAGAGAGGGAAAGGAAACAATCATCGCCGGTTCAGGAAGGAGTGAACTACTCGTCCGATGACGACGAACCACTTTCGCGATCCGCCCGAACCGAGAAACGATCGGCGGCGAAGGAGGCCGCTGCTGCTGTTGTTACCGGAAAAACTACACGCTCTGGAAGAAGCCGCAAATCCGAACCGGCATCGGTGGAAAAGGAAAAAGATGAGACGCCTGAAAAGAAGTTGCGCAGGTCGGAATCCGTCGTAAGTCGGCGTTCGGACATAAGCTCGAGAAAGTCGGCAGAACCGCATGAGACCACTTCCATAGGATTGACAGCAGGCAGAAGGGCCGCACAACAACAGCGTAAGCAGCAGCAGCAGCAACGTGGCAGACAAAGGAAAGAAACCATCACCCAGTCGGAGCTGAACAACGAAAATGATTGTTCTTCTCCGGTAGAAGCGGCAGAACCGAATCCCGTCACGGGTGGTCGTAAGCAATCAGCAGCGGCGACAGCCGCGAACAAAAAGAAGAGACAAACACCTGCTCCGCAGTCTACCAAATCGCCGGACTTGCCCATCATAAAGTCAGGCGAAATTGAAGAGAAAAAACCGAAAACGGCACCCTCCACTCCGGTGGAATCATTGGGTACGGGGAGACCGTCACGAAAAACAAAGGAAGCCGCCACATTGTACATGGAGCTGATCGGGAGGAGGCTCAACCAGAACGATAAATCGGACGACGATGCATCGTCACTTGACAGTCTAGAGCTACCGAACGTTCGCAAGTTGGAGCAGATGGAAATCGAACTCAAGGCAAACGCTGGCAAAAAAGACCCAAAGCAGCAGCGACAAGGGCAGGGTGCTTCTACTGGAGGGGGTAGAAATGCTGCTGCCGGAACGAAGAGTTGTAAGACAGCAACGCAGGCTGAGGCGAAGACGAAGAAATCCAACGTTGAGCTATCAGCTTTGCCGGTCAACGATAACAGTAAAAAGCTGGTCGAGCGAAGCTTCAGCGATTCCGACGAGGAACCACTGGCGAGCAAGTTTCAGCGTAAAAAACAGCAAATGCGCCAAAAGGCGGCTTTCAGCAAAGCGAAGCAACAGGGTGGCGGTACAAAGGCGACCAAAGGTGGTCCGAACAAAAAAGCAAACGTCGGAACCGCTGCCAAGGGCAAGGATGAAGAAAGTCAATCTAGTGAGCAAGATCATTCTTTTGAGAAGCGGGATACGAAACAGATAAAGGCAGAGGATACTATGAAGCAAATTTCGTCTGCATCACCACCGATGACATCTACTCCTAGAGGTACACCCAAAAGGGTGGCAGCTTCGCCGGTGCGGAGGCAGAATGGAACGGCGGTAGAATCGGCCACAGTTTCAACCTCAATCGTCAATGCAGGTTTGAAGACTCCTACCAGAATTGGTGCTAAAATCTCCCATAACAACACGCTGGAATCTACCGTCACGAACGATCGTCCAAAGGAACACGATGGAAGTCCAAGTTCTTCGAGGATGAACAAATCATTGGACAATACACACCATTCGACGATGGCTGAGGCCAGTGAGAGCCCCATGAAGATACCACAGGTGTTGAACATACCGACTGTTTTAACATCTCCAGTCCAGACAACACCGCCCACCGCCCCGGCTCAGGCTCCATTCACCCGTGCCATAAAGCCAGCGGTTCCGACAGTAAACAACACCGCGGTGGATACTGCGGCAGCGTCGCATTGTGTGTCGGACAAGTCACCTACCGTCGGGGTGAACCAAGGGGTCGCAGTTGCGGTTGTGGACAACATTCCTTTCAATCGGCCTGCACCGGTGGCTGTGCCGGCGAAGGGTGGCGATTGTGCTCCTGTAGATGAAGCCGACTTCGTGAAGGGTTTCGAGCAGAGCCATTCTCCTTCCGATCCGGCCGCGCCGGTCAAGTCAGTGTCAAACTCTCTGCTAGGCAACCTGCTACCGAGCAAGGAAGAGTCGGAGAAAATTTTCGGCATAGCCAGCGTCAGTCTAGCACAAAGCTCCGGCCCTCTCGACACGAAGTGTACGCTTGGGAAATGTGGCTCCGTGCACAAACCACCGCTCGGGCCGCCTGTGCTCACGGAGTCCCTGCTCGGGGGGAACCTTTCGCCTCGCGACCGTCGGAAGGCGAAGGTGAACATGACGCATGAGCAGATACAGAAGTGGATCGACGAATCGTCCTGGTCACCGATCGAGGACGATCTGAAGGATGACGATGTGGAGGTGGTCGAGACGGGTAGTAAAGGGGCAACAGCTGCCAGTGCGTGTCCACGAACTCCTCCACCACCCCCTTCTGCAGGGGCAACGGCAACGCCATCGGGGGGTGTCTCTTGGGAGAAATTGAATATCACCGAAACCAGTGGAGTGCAAAGCGATCCTGTCGGTTCTGCAATCGCAGTGCCACTGCCGGCGTCGTCCGCTCCGTTGCATACTCCCCCCGTGGGAAATGTCCGCGGGAAAGAGGATGTTGATCGTTCGCTAGGAACGCTGCAAGCATCCAGCGGCGTCCAGCTTAGCAGCGTCACTTCCATTGCAGAAAAAAAAGCGACGCAAACGGAACATCACCAGGACCTAACTACCACTGGTACGAAGACTGTTGATTCAATCGGGAATAAAGCCGGTGGTGCGAATGAAAGCTCCACGCCTAGTGGCAGACAAAAAAAGGAACCATCAACTCCGTCGACGACTGGGAAGCGCGAGACGAAGGAATCACGTAAATCAAAAGCAGAAACATCGGGTGGCACTTCATCGTTGACGAGCAATGCCCCGAAGTCGCGCTCTCCGGCGACCATTCACACAACCGGCGATCGTAAGCCGATCTACCGCACGGCAACTGGTCGGACGCCGGTATACAAGCAGGACGTTCCTGCTGTCGGATCTCCCACTCCCAAGGGGTCTTCCAGTCAATCCCAAGTGACCCTGGTACCTAGTTCAACTTCGAGACCAGCACCGGCCCTGACATCACAAGGGTCATCTTCCTCATTACAGCAACCACAGCAGTCGAGCAGTAACAAATTTGGGGCCTTTTCTCCCGTCAACGAGCCGAGTGTGTATTCGTTTGACAAAGAAGAGGACTTTATGCCGGTCGCGACCCCCTTCCGGAGGCAGCATTCCGGCGCCACGGGTCGCAGGGAATCGTGCAACTCGTCCGCTCGCGATGAACCCATCGTTGCGGGATCCAAACGGGAGGCGACTCCAGTGGTCACGGACGAAAAAGTTCCGAAATCACCCGCCGCACTTGCCGGTGGAAGTGGTGTATCTAAAAGTCAATTGTCTGCAACGCATTTGGCCCAAACTAACAGCACGGTCGCAGGTTCAACGCTTAGTGTAACTGAGAACTTCAAGCCGTCTGGAATCATCGCTAGCCAAGGGGGCCTAGGCCGTAGACGGGGAGACGACATGGAAAAGAAAAAGACACCAGAGGACGAGGTTACGAAAGCAACCGGCATCAAACCGGAAGCGGCGAGTACCAGTGATACGGAGGCCGAAGGGGGTGGACAAACGTTCTACATTCCGCTGCAGGGACCATCGGCACCCGGTGCGGGTGGAGCGTCCGGGGGGAAATCAACGGATCAACTCATCCAGGGTGTGGCCGTGAAGCTCGGTACCGAAGGACCAGATGGACCTAATCAGCGCGTCATTATGCACGCGAAGCTGGTAACAAAGGCGGAGATGGGCTCGAATCCGACAACACTGCCAGACTCGATGAACGTGCAGGAGCTTGTGAAGAGTCTAACGCAGGCGCAAGCGGGTGGCTCGTCGGCGTGTACGCTGAGCAAGGAAGGCCTCTCGAAGCTCGTCCCTGTTGGGACGGTGCAGCCGCGATTCAAGTCGGCCGATGGGGCCAGCGGAGGAACGCCCGCAGCGGGTGAAGATCGTAACAGCGCGGAACCACCTATGTCGCGTGGAGGTCTGTCGCGCATCAACTCCAACTCGTCTCTTTCCTCCCAGCGCTCGAAACCGACCAAGGCAGGAGGGGCAGCGAATGCGAAGACGAAGGGTGAACCGGTGCTTGCTCCACAGCCTGACAACAACACCGTCTTTCCGCGCCGGGACGACCCGGCACAGATGGTGGAGGCACCAGTCTTCAAGCCGACCGAGAAGGAGTTCCAGGACCCAATGGAGTACATCGAACGTATCGCGCCGGTGGCATCCCGGTTCGGCATCTGCCGCATCATCCCGCCGGCAAGCTTCAAGCCCGAGTGCCGCATAGCGGATGACATGCGCTTCATGGCGTACAACCAGTACGTGCACAAGATGCTGCACCGGTGGGGTCCGAGCGCTAAGGAGTACGCCGCTATCAAGAAGTACCTAGCGACGCAGAGCATCAACCTGCAGGCACCGCCGGTGATCGGTGGCATGGAGGTGGACTTGCCCCGTCTGTACCACACCGTGCAGGAGCTCGGTGGACTGAAGGAGGTAATTGAAAAGAAGCGATGGGCGCGCGTGTCGGAGGACATGTGCATTCCGAAAGCGGCCCACGATCGCGTCTCGAAGCTGGACGACATCTACTGCAAGTATCTGCTGCCGTACGATACGCTCTCACCGGCGGAGAGGCAGAAGCTGTTCGACGAGGTCGAGGCGGACTGGGCCAAGCGCGAGGCGAAAGCACGACGCAACGCGGACAAGGGTGTCGGATCGGAGATACGGAACAGTGGCGACTCCGACGAGGACGAGGACGAAGATGAGGATGAGGAGGAGGACGACGAAGAGGATTTTTCGATGGAATGCATCGTGAAGGGGCGCAATATGCCGCTCAACCAGTTCTTCCGCATCGCCCGCAACACCATGTCGCTGTGGTTCAAGAATAGCGAGCCGACGGTGGCAGAGATTGAGGCGGAATACTGGCGGCACGTGGCGGTGCGCGACAGTCACTTGTGTGTGCACTCGGGCTCGATCGATTCGAGCGCGTTCGGGTTCGGCTTTCCCAGCCCGAAAGTGAAAGGATCGTCCTGTGCGAAGCACCCGTGGAACCTGAAGGTTCTTACGAACAACAGTGGCTCGATCCTGCGCTCGTTGGGACCGGTGATGGGTATCACCATTCCGACACTGCACGTAGGCATGCTGTTTAGCGCGTGCTGTTGGTACCGGGACCCGCACGGCCTGCCCTGGATCGAGTATCTGCACACCGGTGCGAACAAGATCTGGTACGGCGTGCCGGACGACCAGAATGCTAACTTCCGTGCCGCGCTGACCGTGCTCGTCCCGACGCACTGCCAGAACAAGACGATCTGGCTACCGTGTGATACGGCCATGGTGCCGCCGCACATGCTCACCGATCGGAACGTTTCGCTCTGCCGCACCGAGCAGCAACCGGGCCAGTTTGTGGTAGTGTTTCCACGGGCGTACACCTCAAGCCTCTGCACCGGGTACGCGGTGTCGGAGAGCGTCTACTTTGCCACGAACAGTTGGCTCGACACGGCGAAGGACGATTTTAGGGTAAGACTGTCGATCCACCGATCCACCTGCGATCCAGCGAAGAACAGATTGGCTAACTTTTGTAATTTTGCAGGACATACAGGAAAGCTGTGAGCCGACGATGTTTTCGGTAGAGCAGCTTCTCTTCGCTATCGCGAACGATCAGCGCAGTAACCACGACACCCTTGTTCAAGCCTATCCGATGATCGTCGGTATCTATGAGAAGGAGAAGCAACACCGACAAACACTGAAGGTAAGCTGGAGGCTAGTTTTTGCTTTTGATCGAGCGCAGCTTTCGATACCATCTTTACACAATATGTTTCTTCTCACCCTCTTCCCTCTGCAGGAACATGGTGTAACGAAGTCGGAAAAAATCGAATCAAAGAAGAAAACCGTCTCGCTGGAGGAGTTCGAATGCGAGCGGTGCCGGGCCAACCTTTACCTTTCGTTGGTAAAGGTGAAAGGTGCTTCGCCGGCGGACGGCGACGACGACAGTACAACGGTGGACGAGGAGGAGGAGCGCATCTACTGCCTGAAGCACGCGGTCAAACATCTAGCCGACGGTGGGCTGCAAACGAAGCACTGTCGCCTGGCGTGCACCTACTCGCTCGAGGACATCGAGGAGCTGTTGAAGAAACTGCAAGATCGTATCGCCAACAAAAAGTGCTCCAAGTCCAGCGCTGCTGGCAGTAGTGCTGGTGGAGGAGGCGGAGGCGGCGGCGGAGGTGGTGGTGGTGGTGGTGGTGGTGGAGGGAAGGGAAAATCATCCCTCCACTTGGCGTCCACCTCGTCGCAGTCGTCTTCGTCATATCAGGCACCTAGTCATAGTAAGTTCGCCGGTATGGCCACGATGTTGAAGTGAGCGGGATTGTGGTAGAGCATAGAGCCGTGAACCACTTTTGCAGACGACCTTCTTAGAATCGTTCCGCGTAATCTCACTGGTGTTTGGTTACTATTGTTTCGAACATTGGAGTAGTTGCAATGCTGGGCGAGTCTTGATTTCATCGATACGATGTCGAAAAACGAACGAAAGTTGTGAAAGTTGGGGGTATTTGGGGTTAACCAGCCACAGAGTCGTTGGCTGACAAACTATTTTCTATCCATCTTTTTTCCGACCATCAGTTTCTGAACCGTCGTGCAGGATCGGTATTTTCTTTTGTGTACACTACACAAACGAAAGATATTCTGTGCCATTTGGCGAAAAGGTTTCTCGTGACGAAAGAGGGTGTAGGATGTAAGATTGAATATCGTCGAGCATGATTCTGTGTTGTTACAAGTATCGACCTACTTAATCGAAATGGTCGCCCTCGTCGGATCATATCAACTACGGCAACTCATAAGGCACGGTCACAGGGTGCCGGATACAAGGATGTATTAGGTATAGTTTTTGAGTTTGAAATTCCATCGCTTCACAGTATTGGGTGAACGAGATTTGTTTTAGTCGGCCAGCTCGTCCTAGGGGAGAGCAGTCTCGGTACGTTGTATGTTGGTAGCATCGCACCGGGAACAGTATTAAAACAATACTTATCTATCTATTCAACAGTTGTTTTCATTGTTCGTGCAATTTTACCGGTGAGGAGAAAATGCGCTGGAATCTACAGTAAACGGCAAATGTGTAGAGAGGAAATAGTGGTTTGTTTCGGTGCGTAGACTCTTCAATCAGGCAAAACGGGAACGCAAGTAATGGGCGCAATCTCGTAGTATGGGCAAAAGTCCCAGACTCCTGGCAATAATCCTGGCTCGGATTATAATTGTCCTGCTATAGTGTGTTTAGCTTAAGTACATATACCTACGGTCCAGTCTGGTAGGCTTTCCTAGTGAGGTTCGATCAGCAATTGTTTCAAGTTTAACGGCCAAAAGTGGACGCCCTATCGCGTTCATGTGTTCCGATATAATCGGAGGAAAGCGTTCCGAGCAATTATACATTTTAAATCCGTTTGCTTGTACTACCTGGCAGGCAGTTACTAGCGGGAACTGGAACAGGAACCCCTGTAAAATGATTCTTACTCGACCAGCTGAGAAAGTAGTAGTAAAAGGACATGTATCGATGTTGGGAACTACATTTTAAGGTGGTCAAGCTTGCAGGTGTTAGCAGAAGTATAACAATATCGCTACACATATTCTTTTATGTAAAGCTCGGCTCAGTTTTTACCATGTGTGTAGTAACATATATCCGTTGGAACAATTGCATTTTCTTCGGAAACGAATCAACAGCGCTTAGCACTCCAACCTAATTCAACGATAGGAAACTCGTTTTGCTCCATCAGTGTACCGTTTTCGCGGGTAGGGATACTTCTCCCCACTTCTTTGTAAATGTGTGTGCATGTGTACATGTAACCGCATGTATTTGTGTGTGTATGTGTGTGCGTGTGTACGTGTGTAAAAGAGAGGGCTTTCGAAATCGCTGCCTTTCACAATGATTATGATGTTTAGGTGTTGGAAAAGTGAAGGCAGAAACGTGCAAGAGGAACGACGCAATATGAGGCTAGTCGTTTAAATTTAGGGCATGGATGAAGAGAATCAAATATCTAATCGTATGGCACCATATATAAGAGGACAGTGGGCAATGTCGTTGAAGCTTTTTAGAGTATAGCTGCGCAGAGAAAACACATCAGTGCAGAATGATAATTCCTAGTGCTTGCACATGAATGTGCAGCCAAATGAGAGAACTAAAAACGAAAGGTGATACGATTACACACAATACCACCACGGAACAGTGGAGTGAACAGTAAAAATATTGAATAAAATAGAAAAAGGAGCCAAGGAAGGAAATTTGGAGGTTAGTAAAAAAATGAGAAAACAAAAAATATTTACCACTTGCCCGTCGCCTTTTCGGGACTCAGAGCGGGGTACAGGAGTTCAAAATGTAAAAACCCAGCTGGAACACGCAAAAAACATACTGATAAAAGAATTCAATATATGTTAGAGATAGATATTCCCTAACTTGTGTTTGTGTATTTTTCTCGAAATCAGAAATTTCAAAGCATTAATGCGAGATGACGATTTCAGTTGTTTTTTGTTGTATAGACGTTTGATTAAAAAAATGCCTGTCATGTTTTGTAGAAGGAAGTAAATTTGTATTTTTTGCGAGGTGCCTAAGCAAGAAGCCCAGTTTAACCTTGCATGTGCCACCATATTAAATACCCCAGGAGCCCACGATTCTACGCCCTTTGTTTTTTGTTCTGTTTATCTTCTTTGGCAGGATGCACTGAGTCCTGTTGAACAGCCGGGGGATGTTGTTTTTTGGCGTCCTTCGGTTCGTAGGATGGTAGAGACTTTTGAAGAGAAAGATGTTCTAGTAGGTCCGGCAGCGTATCGTTGCCAACGTGATGGCGTATCGTTTTGAAAAATTCCATGTAGTGATGTATATTGTGGCTAGAAATAAAGGAATCCTTGAAGGATAAATATTCTTTTGGGCTTCATCACTTACATCATGAGCAAAATAGGGCCCAGCATTTCCCGCGTATTATACAGATGATGAAGGTACGCTCTACTAGCTTTTCGACAAGTATAACAAATACATCCTGATAGGAGCGGTTCGAAATCCTCCTCATATCGTGCATCGGTGGTGTCAAGTTCGGTTGTACGCTCCCTAGCTGAAGCAGTGACGTCGTACGAAAACAATAATGCACGATATTCTTGGGCTGCCTTCAGGAAGACATAGCTCGAGTCGAAAACATCCACACCGGCCATGATCATCTCCAGGACGAGACGCGGGTCATAAGCACCGAAGCAGAAACGAACTTTACCCTCCGGTAACTGTTTGCAGACGGTCGTAACGATGCGCACTGGCCCTGTATTTTCCAATCGCGCCACCGATGGTCCGTGCATGTGTAATCCATCGATTAGGTAACCGGCAAATTGACTATCCCAGGCTTTTAAAAACTCCAGCGATTTTTCACGTAGCTTCAGATTGTATCCACCCACTACCGGTGCGATGATACTGGCCGATTGTAGCACATCTGACTTTCGGTGCCACTGGAGGCACTGCTCGACGAACTTCTCCGTGCGATCGACGGATTTTTGATCACGTTTCTTCGAACTTGCGGCATCCGTGTCGGCATCGTACAGCGGAACGTAAACATCCGGTCGAAACGATTCCACAATCGTCATGTACTCCTTCACCTCAATGTTTCGGCGACCACAGCGCGTAAAGATGGGCATTGATTCCTTCTCCGGTACACCGGCGATCGGCGCTTCGCTTGGATCGCGTAGCACCAGCATGGTGACGGAATCTTTCTGTGCAATAAATTCGGCTAACGTCGACCGACTAGCCCTGACCGCATCGTGCATGTGCATGGTGTTGGAAATACTGAGCTGCAGGAACGACGAGGGATCATGAGATAGACACTGTATGGCTTCCTTGCTGAGGTGTGGAATGCTGCCACCCTTGAAGAAAAATAAACTGTACAGACTCCCGTAATGCTGAAAGGAAAACTGAAAGTAAAATCTTACCTTTGTGTGACAAATTATTGCTGGTGTCTGGAGTGCCACATTGGGGAGGCGTTCTACGCTACCAAGAGTCCCTAGTCGACCAGAATATTTAGTAACGGTGTTCAGTGTAAACTTCATTGTAACCAGCGTGTTTGCGTCTTTAAAGACGGCTTCGTTTTGTTTTCATGCACCAGGCTGACTTTGACAGTCGATTAACCCTTGACGTGGTGCTGTATTCTAAGCTCCATTGTTGTAGATCCATAGGGACCGAATTAACCAAAACAAAAAAAAAGTTTTAAACAAAGTTCATTTATGCATTTTTACGAAATATTATAGGGCATGTATATCACGATTATGATGAAGCATTGTTTAATAGTATTGATTTATTGATATTTACCCATCATTTGCTAAGCTAGCCAGTGCAGTTTGAAAGAACATGTACCATTTATTGTTTAAGTTCACGATTGCTTTCTACATTCGTTCCCCGGCTGTCGAGCCTATAACTAAACTGAATCTACTAATGAACTTATTGCATAGTTTCCGCCAAATTTGATTCTTGTTAAAACTCTGCGATCGTGGTTTGCACATTCTATATCACAGTCAAAATGTACGCCACTTTCATCCTGTGTGTATTCCGCCTTTTTTCTTGTTTCATTCCTCTCTTATGATCATTAACGTTTTAACCGGGAACTATTTGATTAACAACAGGTGACGCTAAGGTAGCGGAATTTCATTTCCCGTCTACAATACTTCTAGTCCTATGAGGGCGGGCTTTTTGTATCATGTTCGAATTGCAGCGACCGGACGGGGGTTGCGTGAAAAATTGTGACAAAACAGAGTATACGATCACTCGATAAACCAATTAAACGGAGTACCTATTATAAATTTGTGAAAAAATAGTGTAGAATTGTCTGCGTAGTTCACATTTGTGGACAGATAGCCGAAAAAGACGACCTCTTATTGGTATGCTCGGGCTTCGCCTGCAAAAGTGTGGGATATATTTTAATATAAGCATCCAACACAGTTGATGTAGTAACAGAGAATAATAATTATCATTTTTGCATCACACATATCGACGACGACGGTGACGGTTGGTTCTAGAGCGGTAGCCCGAATGCGCCGTTTGATTTCCACAAACCCATCTAACATTGGAATGAATGATCGCGTATTTTTCTTTACTCGCGTCTCAGACCGACCTACACGACCGATCGTGTAGTCTCTGCGGCATAAAAAGGATAACGCGATGGCGTGTTTGATAGGGTACGGTACTGAATACGATTGTTTTAATTTGCTCGCCATGAAAGTTAAAATAAATAATTTAACACAACAATCTAGTACATGATCTAGCTTTGGATTGTGTGGTGTCGCGCGCTCGTTCACGTTGTATTGCAGTGTCTATTCCTTTTCAGTGTTTTAGAACGATGATGAGAATTATGATCGCTAATATTGCTGCCGCTATGAGCGCAAGGATAAGCTTCTTCTTACGTGCTTTATTCTATAAAAAAAGAGATGTTTATTTATTCTTCAAATAAAATTTAAAGTTTCGGAGTTCTTAAAGGACGCTTACCTGATAATGACTGGCATGTTTCAGTTGCTGTACACCCTCCGAAACGAATACACTCGACTGCTCGACTGATGCTTCGATAGAATCTACTTGATGGCTCTGTTCATACACTAGTGCACCGAGCTTCTTGTAGATTTCATTAACGCTAACGATATTTTCCTGCGAATTGAAGCACGTGATAATAACTGCTGATGGGTTCGCAGACTTTTAAGCTGGTCAATTCTCACCTCCAGTTCGCGAATAGTTCGCTCCTGGTCCTCCAGCGCTTGAAGATCGATTTCTTCTTGCAACTGTTCCTGCGTTTGTCCTCGGGAGCCGGTGATAAAGTTGTCCTCAAACATCGACCCACTGTTCGATGTGTTGTTGTAGTTAGATCCCATGCTCGAGTGATGCGACCCACTACCACCTCCTCCCGGCGGTTTGCTAAGGGCCGTGCCAGCTCCGCTGGCTTGCCGTGCCTGGCGCACTGCATTCTTCTCCAAATCCACCGTCTTACGTTGGACGGCTTGGAACGCGGTGAGTGCCGAAGTAAACTCATCCACTAGTCGGTCGCGTTGAATTTTTAGATGCCGTTCTTTGCAGTTAACTAGATCGTTTAGCTGGTTTGTCGTGTCCGTAATCAATTGCTGCGTGTAGGATCGTATCTGATGACTGGAGTGATGAGTAACAATGAGAATTCACAGCAGGAAATTTTAAAACGAATTCAATCGGAAAAGCATGTTAAGCTATTATTAAGTGTCGTATAGGACAAATACACTTCCACAAATAATGTTTTGTAAAGTATATCTGAAGTAAACATAACATTTACAAATAATAGTATTCATCATAAGGGACTGTAGAATACATTTTTTTCCTTGAAGTTTAGCAACGTTTTTATCAAAATCCCTAGAAGGCATTTTCAAAATGATGTTAAACTTCTTCCTTTGTTTGCATATTGCGATAAGATATGAACGGAGCAGGTATTGGATTGGCATTACATTTACTGCGCCACTTACAGTTGTTGTTTCAGTTCCGGAGAGTCCTGTGCCGTACCGAACTGGTTAACCATACGCTGCATCGACGATACTGAATAAAGAAACGAATTTATTCCATAGATCATTTGGGTACCTGGCCTTCCTTTTCCTACGATGCTTACCATTTTGAAGGATTTTTTGAATACTGGCCACAACAATTTGGGCAGTTTTTTGAAAGTCTGCCTCGTTGGTGATATTCGAATTGCCGGTGGCACTGTCGAACGATGCGTAGCTCATCTGGGTGAAAAAAGGAGATTTTAAGGCAGAAGGAAATGGTATATGTTATGAAAGCTTGCCATGCGAACCATTGACTGACTTGGGTAGAAAATCACTCAACTGATCGTCAATATTATATTGCGTTCACTGCATACACGAAGGCTGCGATAATTTGATTATAACAAACCAAAGCCACACCATAAAACAATACGATAAGCCTATGGTGTTTGCTTCTTACCGTGGCACTGTAGGTACTGCTATTTTTGGAGGCACTTCCTCAATTCTCCAACACAACGAAATCCTTCGCGGTTTGTGTCTCTCTTCTGCTTGTTGAATGTTGCCTTCGTCACGACAGTGTTTCACAAGATGCTTTTGAGAAATGCTTTGTTCCGATTCAAAAAAGACTACTGTTGGCGAAACTCTACGTTTGCACCATACCACTAGCTTGGAATTATGCACCAAACCGACACTGAGTCACCATTGTTGGTTCTGTTCCGAATGAAGGTGATCTTTTTAAGACCAAGGGGGCGCACAGTCCAGGTGCTTCAATTTGAACCGTTGATATTGTTCGTTAGCCTCGACAAGTTGTTGAGATTTCACGATTGCTTGGAAAAATCTTGTTCGCAATCTACGGTGGTAAGGGATGGCCTTTAAAATTTTACGACACAGAAGCAGATTGCGACGAAATAACAATACACTGATCCCTTCCGCATACTTTTGTCGATAGGACTGGATACTTTCTGCAAATGCATCCAACATGACAAAGGCAAATGTCAATGTTGCACGTTTAAATGGCCATGCTGAGAAGTTTACTAAGCAGTGTATTTCTGTCGTGTGTCCTTTACTCTTTTGCTTCAAATTAAATACATCCTATTTGAACACGGAAAAGGTAAACCATTTCTTTCTTTCTCGAAGATAGAATATAAACAAAAGTTTTCGATTCCGATTTTATACAAACATGTCCATGTTCTACAAGAAAATTGTTTATTTTCACAGATCTAAAATGAAACATTGAGTTTGCTAACCTCTACTGCCACTCAGCGTGCAATACGGTGATTAAATTATGTATCTACCAATAGTTTATAATTTATATGTCTCCGTTTGCGACGTTGATCCGTCGTAGATGAACGTATTATCAAACGGTCGGTACTGCTTCGTGACCAGCTTTATCAATTCATGCGCAATGCAGCCTCCCAAATAGGCAGAAATGCTATGAATCTCCGCTCCACCATAGCGGCAAATTTCATGCGCCAAATCGTCGCTGATCGGCGTGCTGATGCCTAGTTCGCTAAGCATTTTTCCCGCGAGACTCTTGATACGTGTCGAGTCCGATTCCGCTTCACTTTCGCCCGGTACACAACCGTAATCTGCCTGAAACCGATCCAACGCACGAAGCACGATGTAATGTCCCATTAATGAATTTGGCGTCTCCAGTCCGCTGGCGATGAGCGACGCACGATAATATCCCTTATCGAACTCGTCAGCAATTTTACTGCCTCGAACGACTGCAATGTTGGCGGCTTCACGGCAAAACAGTCGCACATCCTTCTCGGTGATTAAATCGTTCGGTTTGTTCAGTTCTTTCAGCAACTGGCGAGCTCGACGAAATACAATATCGGCATCGTGAGCCGCCTGGTTGCGGTAAACAGTTTGCAAACTTATGTATGAGTTAGAATCCGCCGTCATATCGGGTAGTACACCTGGGACGGGCAACAAACCATTACCTTCGTTGTCCACAAAGTCTTTCAATGCACGAGTCAAAATCCAAAAAGCATTACTCTGAAGAGAAAAAAGGCAATGAATTTAAACCAGCAACAGGATCGATAGTTTCAACTTACTTCATTATTCACGTTAACACACCGATCATCTTCGAGTATTGCCCGGACCGACCCAGAGGGCTTGCCTCCGCCAAAACTAGAATTAACTGCTTTAATTGCCTGTTCAAAGTTTTCCTTATCACCATCCATCTTCGATTGAATCAGGTCACGTAGCTCCGATTTTTCTCGATAGTTCGAAGGAAATCGCCCATCATTGGATGCCACCCACTCGTACAGCCCTTTGTACAGAACCACCAGCCATGGTACTTTGTTAGTAACTTCCGTCTGATCCATATGCTTCTTCAATCCCTCAAAAGGGTGCTCCAAGCGCAGATCGTTCTGTTTGTTATCCGGGTGAGTTTCGACGACGCAGTGTTCCCGCACCTGCATTCTTGCCACCCCGTAGAATCCGACTGAGCGTGCAATGATGAGCGGAACATTCTGCTCCCACAGCACATTCGACAAGCGCACGATTGTTCGTTCGCTTATGGAAGTGGCGACCACCACATCGAAGTTACGAAAGAAATCCGGCTGGCTGTCGATCAGCTGTTCCACGTGCTCATCGACGTAATCTCCGTTGACGTCCGGGTTCAGCTCCTGAAGCAACTGCATGCACCGCTTTGCTCTCGGTTGTCCGACCGTGCCGATGTCGAGGAAAAAGTTACATCCAACGTCTTCCTCCCCTACGGGCAGATGATCAACTATGGTGAAACCACCTACACCAGGCAACACTATACCCTTTAGTATTTCTGTCCCCAGGGCTGTCGCATTGATCAGGCAAATTTGTGCATTTTCCAACACCGTTTGGCCGTGTTCTCCCCATAGGCTGTGAAGAAATTTATCGTGAATTAGTAACTAATTAGGACGCACTGGGCTGGAGAGCCGGACACCACCGGCAGCATACCGAATTTGTCGATCATATTTGCGGCTCTTGTCTGACATCTCAGGAGATTTCGGCGCGGGTGACGACATCCTTTTGGTATAATGATCCACCAAACAAACAATTACAATAAAGACCAACCAGATTCACTTCCAGGCAAAAGAAATATTGCAAGAGCCGAACAAACACAACCGACCGGTTATTGGTTTTGCACACAACTGCAACTTGTCAAAGTAGCTCTACATTTGTTGACGTATTTGCGCAAATAAACAAACCCATCAAAAAAACTATTTGAAGTATGGGTAGTAGTGAATGCAGCCCTGTAATTTATAAATATCAACTGCGACAATCTCAAATGAGAAATTTATTTTTCATGCCAAGCTAGTTGTAAAAGGTCTGTTTTGATTCTGTATTCTGTGAATAATTCTATAGCGAAAAACACTCATACTCTACCCTGCTAAAGTAAAATTCAATTTGGAAGAACGTTTATTTTGACAAAGAAGCCTCAATGTCAGCTGACTGTCACCTAGATGATGCAAGAATAATTTCCACGGGGACTAGTAGGCAACAGACTGCGCAGTCAAATTGTAGGGTTTTGTATCAATTGGCCAAAAAGAACAAACGAAACCTTTTTCGCTACTGCGTATCTTGTGCCGCGACATAGGAAAGGCCGTCTTCAGCTGTTTTCACTGCTCGATATAAACATTTATCGCTCTTTCTATTGGTGTTCACTCATTTGTCCGCTGCTCGTAGTTCTCACGTTCGATATTCTCGAACGAATTTGCAAGTGTTTTGATTGTCTTGCAGTGCGAATATTAGTTGAAAAACAATACGCTAGTTTGGATTTACTGTTTCGGTGGACGGAGCGGAACGTTTGACATAGGTGCAATAAAATACCATAGCCGAGTGTACCAACATTGTGCAACACACGTATAAGATTGGCCACGTTTTGCGTGCTTTTCCAGATACAGAGCTTCAAATCATTCAAAACATAGCAATATTCAGAATCAAGAGAGAGTGGCAAACCATTCGCGAAAGCAAAGGACTTTTTTGGCGGTGGAAAACCAGCAAGTCTTCCACTACCTACCAACCCACGAGCATATCAACCCAAAAAAGTGCAGCGTGTCATCTGCGTGTGCATAAGTGTTTCCATCCCCCATACCTCGTGTGTGTTTGTGTGCGTAGCGTATCTGCCTGCTGTTTTGTGTTGTGTGTCCGCGCGTGTTGCTTGTTGACGGAAAAATGTCCTACAGGATTCTACGCAAGCTTCAGGGCAATGAGCTGGAGATAAAGGAACCGATCGATGAAGTGTCCGACGGTGGCGATGCCGATTACGACACCAACAGCACAAGCAGTCAAAACCGCACCAACAACAAAAAGCAGCTGAACATCAATCGATATGATCTGGTACGCCCTGGTTCGGGAAGACGACGATGAGGAAGGTCGTCTTCACATAGCGGGGGGAATGTTTTAATTTCGTTTTTTAATTGGTTGTTTTCCTTTCATGAATTCCCGGAATGTATCTTGAAATCCCCACGAAAAACTATCTAAAATTCCGCATGGGTTCAATGGCTCCTTGCTCATTCGCCTGCGCTCTCAGCTGAACCAGCAACA
Source organism: Anopheles plumbeus (assembly GCA_034621735.1). NCBI lineage: Eukaryota > Metazoa > Arthropoda > Insecta > Diptera > Culicidae > Anopheles > Anopheles plumbeus. The sequence goes on from JAOEFI010000006.1 coordinate 9,691,644, forward strand.
GTCGCTCTCGGAGAGCGAAGTGAAGGAGGATGACAACGATGAAACGGAAAAGGATGCGGCGGATGGTACCGTGAGCGTGCATCTGGCGGAGGCAAAGAAACGCAAGAAAAAGAAGAAGAAGAAGACGGACAAGTACATCTCGAACTCGGCGAGGCGCAGCAGCGAGGACAATGCCGACATCGAGGACGATTTTACGCGAACAGTCAAAGAGGTGGACAAGCTGTTTGGTAACTTTCCGCAGAACACCGAACAGCATCATCATCACCATCATCACCGTGCGGGCGACAGCGCCATCGGCTTGGCCCGGGTCGGTGGGAAGTTGGGCTCCGCTGGGCTAGCGGCCAAATCGTTGTTGAATGTGCAGCATAAAAATCTCAACCCGCAGTACGAGATGAAGCGCATGTTTGGCAGCAAGGTCGTTGGTGATCAACAGTGAGTAATTTGGTGTCCCTGGCAGCGCAACAGGCGGTTGTTTGTTTTTATTTAAACCCTTCAGTGCATAATCTACTAGATAGGAGGGCAACGTTGTTTAACAACGCAGTGCGATGTGAACGGGAACATGTTGCCTACAAATGAATAACTGAAACACGTGAAGCCTTTGCAATGCCTTTTTCCATTATTTATGCGCTCGATTTTGAATCAATAATTTATTTATTTTAAATCGCTCAAACCGATCCTTTTCATCTTCAGAAATAAACGACGCAACGTGCGCGGCGGTTCAAGGATGCTGAAGTCCACCTACCTGGTCAATCCGAAGGATAGCTGGCCGCCAGTAGGAAAGTCTGGAATCTACATGAACCTTGTACAGGCGCCAGAATCGAGCTCTTCATCGGCTGCTAGCGGACCGAAGGCAATCTTCGATAAGAACGCGATTTATTTCGCGTTCGAACACAGCCCCTCCTATCGGCAGATACAGCAAAAGTTTCTCGACGCCGTGGAGAGCATGGATTCGGAGAATATCATACGTATAATCAAGCAGCACCCTTATCACGTCGACTCGCTGATACAGCTGAGCGAGCTGTGTATGATGTCCGAGGACCACGCGATGGCTTCAGAGCTGATCGAGCACGGCCTTCTCGCACTGGAGTCATCGTTCCATACGATGTTCAGCCTAACGCAGGGCAACTGCCGGCTGGACTACCGGCGGCAAGAGAATCGGGCGCTCTTCATTACACTGTTCAAACACTCGCAGCACCTGGAATCGCGAGCCTGTTCGCGAACTGCCCTCGAGGTCGCCAAACTGATCCTTTCGTTCGACCCAGTCAGCGATCCACTGGCGATCATTCTGATCATCGACTACTACGCCACCCGGGCCAAGCAGTACGAGTGGCTCGTCACGCTGTACGAGGAATGGGAAGCGACAAACAATCTTTCCCAGCTACCGAATATGGCGTACTCGTATGCGATGGCACTGTTTCATCTAAAACGTACGGAGGCGGCTGATAAGGCGCTACAGTACGCGTTACTAATGTTCCCCGGTGTGCTGCGCCCGCTGATGGACGAACTTTCGATTCAGGCCGACAGCCGGGTCGCGGGACACAACTACTTCGGGCCGAATGCTTACAACAAGGCGCTTGTGGCGCTACAGCAGCTCATGTCGCTATACGTCTGCCGCTCGAAGCTAGTTTGGCGCGATACAGAGTTGCTACCGTGGCTGGAACGGAATGTGCACTTGGTGCTGAACCGGGTGGATGCTAAAGAGGATACCGTCGCTGAGTATGCCACCAAAAGGAGCCAGAGGTACTGTGTTGGAAAAGGTCGAATTGGTAGCGCTTTTTAGTGGTACTTTTTAGCCTTTTATTTAATAAGTTGCATTGTCACGACACCCCTTTTGAAATGAAGTGGTTGGATGGATTCTAACATAGTTTGTGGACCTTTAATTCTTGATCTAAATCATACATTCTTCAACATATTTTCTAGATATGCGAATCCACCGCGACAAATCTTACGACACATCGTGCTTTCGGATTTCAAGGAAAAGGTACCACTGGCACAGTTTATCAAAAAAGAAACGGACCCAATTCTGATGTACGACCCACTGCCTCCACTTGATTCCATCAACATCTACTCCAGGTGCGAACGTTTTTTTAACACTAGGGTATAGATTTAAATAATTTCGTTTTTTCTCCCCATCAACCTCATTCCAGACCAACAATGACGTCAACTGGACAGCGGCACTCGAACGATCCGCTGCACCTTTTTTTTCAATCTTTACTTCCGAGCTTCAGTGCTCAACCACAACCCCCGCAAGCTCCTCACGCACTCCAGCAACAGCAGGCAAACGCCGCCCTTAATCCGGTGCAGGAAGGACAGCCGGCAGAAGCGGCAGCGGCTGCTGGTGGTGGAGCTGATCGGAATGCAAGGAGTCTGCAGGCGTACAGGAGTACCCTGAACACGATCGTCGACGAGATGCGTGAGTTCCTGTCTGGCATTCGTGCGCTCGAGCGACCAGACGATGCGGACGTGGACGAAGCCGAAAGCACGGGAGAGGATGAACCGAATGACTATCTAACGTAAGCAAGCAAAGAGTTGCCCCTTCCGCCCGACTGCTTGCAACTTTTGGTGACAATGCATCGATGGGAACACTGGTGCTTCTTGCAGCCAATAATGAAAGACTTTGAACAAAACAAAAAAAAATACTTCCCTAGAAGTGTGTTGGTGCGATGAATGAAAAAATGTGGAATAATGGAGATATAAAACGCTACTTTAAATTTGCCCAACCCAAACCTAATTCATAAATAGTTATGCGCTGTGGAATGGCAACGGCCGAGAATGTTAGTCATTACTGGATAGTTTGGCGCTGCATGTTTCAGTTCGATGTTATCGATGGCGTTTTTGTTCGTGTTTGGAGTTTGAAATCGAAATGAGGCGTTTAATCAGAGGAATAAGTCAGGTAAGACTGACATTGTGTTTTCGCTATGAATAATGTCGCTAATTTGCTTAGTTTACAGTGCTCTCAAGTGTAAATGCTTCCTATTCTCTAAAATCTGGATACTACTATTGCTACTAAATCGACAAAACAAATATGTACTAGTATTCGTCGTATCGTAATTTTAATGTTCGATTATTCAAGATTATGAATTACACTGCACCCTACTATCGGTGTTTAAATAATGAATTTCTCTGACAGAGCAGAATGTTTGGCGTCTTGTCGCATACACATTATTACGAGTGATGCATATCGTTTCGCATTTCGCAAAAGAAAACATTTCTATATCCGTATTTGTATCGTACATTACTGGTCATGTTTGCGAGGATGGGTAAAAATTGTTAACTGTTTTCGGAAATAATAATGCAAACAAGATGAGAAAACAAATGATCATGCATAGCCGACCTTCCTCAGCAATCAATGTAACAAAGTTGTTTACTTTTTCCTTGATGTTCTTAAACATTTAAATATTCATATACAGTTAAACCCCGAGCAACAGTAAGTGGAATAGTGAAATATCTTCTTGCTCACTATACTTCCCTCGGTAAGCTATGCGTGCGCGGATTGCGGTATTGGTTAAACTGTTTTTGTGTGAGCATTAATTCGCCTGCTATTAATATATTCAAGTATAACTGTTCGTAAAACGAAGATTTTAGGTCAGCATGATTGAAATTGCTTACAAGCATATCCATAAACGCGAGCTCACTCTGACGCGTGTTAATTGTATTTTTGCACCGTATATACAATCAGAGACGAAACCACGCACTTATAAATACAAGCACAGTTTCATAAAAAAGAGTATAGATATAATGTTTGTGAGTGGTATGGTACACTCTACTTCGAGTGGCACCGCAAAATGAAAGAGATGACAAACGCAAATGGAACATAAAACAATTGAACAGAAGTAATAAAATATCCATTATCAAACAAGTATGAGATTAAGTAAATAAGTAAATATTGAAACATTTTTGATGCGCCCACTTTGATCGTATCAACATCATAATGGAGTGTAAATGAACTGACCACAGAAATAAGAGAGATGAGATGGGGAAAAGAGATAGAGAGAGAGAGAGTGAGAGAGAAAGAGAGAGAGAGAGAGAGAGAGAGAGAGAGAGAGAGAGAGAGAGAGCAAAAGAAGAAGGGAAATTGATGAAAAATAAAAAGGGATCCTTAAGCAGCGAGAATAGTTATCTTCAGAACAGTATGAGAAATATGCTGGAAACTTTTCTTGTAATCAAGATTCATGATGGAAATATGTCAAGAAAATACACAATGAAATATATATTTTAATAAACTTTAACAATAGCTTAAAATTCAATTATCTGGTTTGGTCAATATTTATAAAACTATATAAATAACAATAACTAACTAAAGTTACCTACGCTGAAGAAACACAATTGTAACTCTTACCACGCAAGTGAGAACTAGCTAACAAGTGGTTTCCGAAAGGACAGATAGTTCTTGGTGGAAAAAGGGTTCTCACAACACAAACGTCCGTAATATTTGGGATTATCTTTAGCCAAGCATGATCCTTCAAATTGGGAATGTTTTGGATAATATGTCTGGTTATGCAACTACCTCTAGCCGTAACATCTAGCCGCTACCTACATGTGTATTAAGGGGAGTCCATTAAAAACATCATTGAACATAATTGGATTTTTTAATATTTAGAGAATAAGCCGTTATTGTTAATTCCAGCTCGCACAAGGCAGATTGAAATACCTGCCCGCAGTGCATCGAGAATTGAAACATTCAATTATGCAGAAAAACGGTGCTAGTAATTCTCTCACCAGCGGAAAACGAGAAACGATGAAAAAAAAGGATTAATCCGGATGAGATAATCTGTGGACATAATTACATATTCATCGCAGCGAAAGGTTCAAATTGCCAAAGGGCAACATTATTATTCCGTAAATGTCGTACGTGCCACAGCTACCACCCCACGGTGATTGAATATCTCGACGGTTGGTTGGTGTTGTCATCCACGGTGGCATCATAATTAAACAAACATCCCATTAATTCCCTCAGCCCGGGATAATCTCGTACCTCATTTAACTGCTCCGGCCATCGTCGAATGCACATGGGCGAGTTCACAACATTTGAGCGTGTATGCACAGACCGGCAAATCGGGGAGGACTTTTTTAATGTGAAGCAAATATAAATAAATGCTAATGACGAAACAGGAGCAAAAAGCAGCCGACGGTTACGCCAATCGTCAATGAAAACGACTCATAGCTTGGAGGGTCGTGGAAGTGATGCACTATTTGTGAACGCGTAAGTTTGTTTGATAGGAATGATGATAGCACTTCATTTTCACCACCGTAGCGAAAAGGTGGTGATGATGAGAGGAAAATCCCGGAAGTTCAATCTGGTAAACGGTCACTAGTGTAATTTTCCGATAATAACTTGCGACTTTTGGAAAGCAGGCGAATAATCGGAAACGAAACATCTAGAGAAACAAAGGGTGGAGGAAACAGTGCAATAAAGGTAATTTGTGTAAGAAGAGATAGGAGGCAGTAAAACATTATTCATACTTAATTATTTATAGTGCAAACACAACAAGTTGGACTAGTTAATTAAATGTATCCATATATGGAGCAAATCGCTTGTTTTGCATTGTAACAAATGTTTTTCCCATTTTACTTTAGGATAGTTTTGAAAGATTAAATGCACTTAGCTAATCTCCTTATTGTTATTTGTTAGGAAAAGGGTGGAACATACGTTCGCCCCGTTTGAAGTTCAGTATGTTTGCATCTCAAACACAGCCTGAGACCAAAAAGGTTGAAACGAGTCGGAACTAGCGGTTTGGGGGCTTAGTTCACACGATACAGCTACGGGAGAAACTTCCCCGCTTGACTGCTTCGCATGGGTGTGGAAAATTTAAATTGGAAAATTATTCCATCTAGCAGGACATGTTCATAGGCGTCGGGCGCCCGCTGTTGAGGACTGCCAGTCGAGAGCTGGGAGACGATCGCGTGCGGTAGAATAATATCATCGACGTCCTTGACATTATATTAACGAGCGCCATCAAGCGTCACTCCGGTTCGGCTGGGCTCGGAATGCATTCGCAATCCAACTTCCGGCTGAGGTCTCCGTAATGGTGGTCCGGGTGCTCGATTGTTGACGCTGAGGCAAGATGATGGACTGGTTGCCTTTTCATGTTCCAGCCCGATCGGTCACGGGCACGGTGGAGCGGCGGCGGCGGCGGCGGCGGCGGAAACGGGTTGTCTGGTGCCGTTGGGCATTTTATTTATGTTCCGCCTCTTTCGTGCAGCCTGACGGAGCATAATGGTCTATCTAACGACGCCTCGTTAGCGGCAGACTGGAGCAATTAGGATGGGCTGTGCTTCGGCTGTGCTTTTGGGTTGCAGTTGCAAGGCATTCAAAACGGACGTGATTGCAGAACGAGACAATTTGGAAGGTTTCGTTACTTGCAGAATTGTGACAAACAATACACATTTGCAAGGTTCCGAAACAACTTTGATGATTCCTTGATTCAATTATGCTAGTATTCTATAGCCCTATAGTTCTTTGCCCTCGCGCTTTGAGTGCATAAAACGTGTTGTTAATCGCGTACCGCAATATCCTCTCCGAGTAATACTTCCTTTATCAGAGAATATTTCAGAAGAGCACACAATAGAAGCAGGATTCATCTGACATCTAGTTGGTTCCTATCATTCTAATGTTTTTCTAAGCATGAACTGCAGAAGAGTCAATGTTATTGTTTGTGACCCATAGCTGGGAACGAATGATGGACGAATATTTAATAAACTGGAAGCAATTCCAGAACGTACTCGCCGCGGGCCTTGGGATCTCTTACTGTTTGCTAATATTGAGCAAATTAAACATTCAACGGCTTTGCACGCGGAACCGAAAGCGTTAATCGGGGTTGAGCAACTGGTCAATCAAAAGCCGTCCTAAAAATCGACGGAAACTTTCGGCAACGCCACGGGGCATAGGCTCGAAACTCATCAGATGTTAATGCGATGTGCTGCACGGGCCGTCGAAAATGATATTGCTGAAATATTGCCCCAGGGGACACGGTCGCTCGTTGCGTGTCTCTCCGTCCGCGAAAGTCCGGCCGGCGGAAAAGTCGCGCGATTGAAAGCCCATTTCCCATTTCAACGGATTCGTAGCCCCACGAAAAGGCGGCTCCCGTGGGTGAGTCGAAATTGGTTTTATTTGATCAATTTAAATTTAAAATTAATTTCAACTTACTTCCCCACGCATCCGGCCGCAGTGCCCAGGTTGGGACAGTGTTCTTCACTATTCGGACCGTCGGCCCGCCCGGTCCTGCTACCGGAGATTAGTTATTTTTTGTTGTTGCCATTTTCGTTAATTTGCGCACTCCTTGGGTGCGATTTTTACGATTTTCTTTTATCGTACACCCGAGGGACACACCCATACGGGAGGAAAGGTCTGGTTGTGCTTCCGCGATGAGCCTCCTTGGCGTTGTGATATGCAGTGAAAATAGTATCAAAGTGGAAAACCAAATCCTAGCAACTGCCAAATTCACATTACACTGAGTTCGGGGAGGCAAATGAAAACGTGAGATTTTTTCCATGAACCGTTTCGGGAGGGGAGGCCGATCGCGCCGCCGGACGAGGCTTGAATTCAATTAATTTTCTATTTTAAGCGCACCCCGGGAAGGGGGAACTTTGCGTCGCCTTCGCTCATCGTGATGAGGCACGCATCATTCACACCGGCAGCTCGTCTTGCGAGTCGCGAGCATCAACATCATTATCATCGGCGTATTTTTTTTTTTCGTCCCCAACTCTGCTGCCCCATGGGATATCATGTCACCGCACCAACGGACGGACGGAATGCAGAGTGCAGTCTCGGAGGGGACGAAGAGGTTTTCATAAAGTCGTTAGCTCAGGTTCAATAGAGCAAGCTGGCGTCGATGAAACCACTCCGCTGGTTTCCACTCCGCTACGACGACGACGCGGGTGCTCTTGTCGCCTTCCGTAGCAGCACGGGGACGCACCATTATGTTGCCTTATTTATGGCGCTGTAAAGACACGAGCAGGAATTTTAATTGATTTTTACGAGTTCGAGCATTTAATTGATCACGCACAGAGAAGGTGGAGCACGATGGAATGCGGAAACTGCACGAACTGATTGATCGCAATTTAATTGATTGAATAATGCACATCAAATAGCATGAATCATGTTATGTAGAATAAAAATAATGGGCATGAATCATAGAATATGAAAAACCGTTTTCGTTAACAGAAAACAATGCATTTGAGCATTCATGTTTCATGTTTCTTTCCCAGCGAGTTCGACCCAAAAGTCAACATGTTTTACAAACATACGCCACATCTCTATATGGACAAAGTCATAAGGAAATCTTTGCAAACTACATCCACTAATAACAAATAATCTCGTTAGTGAATAAAAAAAAGAAGCTAAACCAAAGCTAACCAGCGTTGAAAGGACTGGGCATGCCACCTGTTCGCGGCACACGCTCTGCTCCGGCCCAGCCGGAAAGTCGACGAAGTGACAGAGCTGCACTCTTCTTCATCGACAGGCACACACGGCTAACTTAGAATTTCCCCAACCGGGCGCCGCCTACACAACCGCAGGGCGACGACTGTTGATGAGACATTTTTGACAGACACCCAACCACCATACCGAAAGGAAAACATACCAAACAAACAACGTCGCCCGCCTGCCTGCCTGATGTTCTACCAGGTTTTCCACTACACTCATGCACGGCCTTTTCTCTCGCCACTTTTGGGGGGGGGGAAGTTCATTCGCATCGACTGAGTGAGTCGGGCATTTTTCGGCGATCTGCCCCATCTCTTTCTCTGGCATCTGGCTCGCGACTTCTCATCAGCTGCGACGAGAGCGACGGTACTGATGTAGCTGCACTCTACGTACGGGGCGAGAGAGAACGAACGACAGTGGAAAACTCCCGAGACTCTTCGGGTGTCGGGTTCATGCGGTCGGCCGCACAGTCGTCAGTGCCAGACAGCGAGTAACCTTCGGTCGTCCCGGTGTATTCGGTCGCTGCGCGGAGGCCGCCCTTTGCTCGAGTATTTCAAAGCCTCCTTGGTTTTTCTCTTCTTTTTTTTTGTCGGTGTGCTTTAGTGTGATCCAGACCTGCTACCATCGGAAAAGTTTGTCAGGACTTTTTCCCAAAACAACTTGCAAACCTACTGGTGTAGGTCCTCGCCCCGTGCCCAGGCGGCAGGACGACACACTGCAGATAGGGAAGCGCTGCTGGTAGTGATTCCGAGCGGGTCCCAATTGGGATGGGATTGTGAGTGTTTTTCTTCCTCGCTGAGCCGAACAGACAGTGAACGCCTTTTTCCACCGGATTGTGAAGGCCAGCAGAACGTGTCGCCGAGCAGAGTGGAACAGCGGAACATTGGAGGCTACCCGATGGTTTCTGGGTGGTTCGGCGTTCGACCCGGAGTGGTTTGATGGTTGACGATAAAACGATAAAATTTACTAATCCCCATTTGCTCCCGCGGGCAGCGAGGCTGGCGAGGCCCTTTCGTGTCCCGCGGAGCAAACCTGTACCTGTGCGAATGCGAGCGTGTTTGTTCGAAAGGTAGAAAAAGTGGCAAAAAAAGGGTGAGGCCCCTAGCGCCACGGCGACGAGCAGCACGAGACCGTTCGACGATGGGCTATCCCAACGCCTGCCGTAGGTAGTGTGAATGTGTGCCAGTCAGTGTGCCCGGAAAGAAAAAAAACCTTGCGTCTCGTCGGGCTCAAGGTGTGCCTTGGCCAGTCCAACAGAGCGCATGGGGAGGGACCTGCCCTGCAGCAACGTGCCAGCCGCGGCTTAAAGTAACCGGTGCGAGTGTCCTTACCATTGCTGCAGATTTTCAAAATGAAATTCTTCGCCAGCCTCTTTCGCAGAAGTTTTTGGAGTGTGAACATTTTCGTATTATCGACAAATTCCACAATCCGTGAAGAATTTGAGTCAAGAAACAAAAAAAAAAACCCTTACCACTTCTGTGCAGGGAAAAAGGAAGAAAAATCACTTCCAAACGTGCCTGCTAGTGGGAAAAACAGATTCCATGAAATGATTCGTTCGCCACGCACTCATCGTGTTGGTTTTGCTTGAGCTTGGGAGCCCTCGGTTACTCGGCATCATTTTTTCAGCTGCTGCTGCTGCAGGATCCCCGAGCGGAAACCCGAACGGTGTGTAAATGCCAAAGGTGAACGCCACAGCCGTCAAGGCCTCAGCCCGCCCGCGAGTGAGTGAGCCGAAATGGCATAATAAATTATGCTTCCCGTTTCCCCAGTTCGGAGCATACCCCGTGGGGCCGTTCTGACGAGAATGGAGTCGGATGGAGGCGCCTGGTGTTTCACGTTTGTTCGTTCCTTCCGCCTGCTGAGAACGGGAACAGGTGTACAGAAATCAATGCACATCGGCGCTTGGTGTGGCAAACACTGTTGAAGCTTCCCCGTATTACAGGCCTGGTGGTGTTTATTGGCGTGTTGAAAGAATAATCGTTCGCCAAACAATTGCTTGTTTTGTTCTGCGACGGATGTGCAAATTACACTCGAAGGATAATGGATAAGAAATTGTATAAGACGCCTTCGCCTGCCGTACCATTCCCTCACGTGGAACACTTATTCGCCTGCCAGCGCTTTTGTGTTGGCGTGACGGGCCGCGCTTTTGCCCGCAGGCAGAGGAGCCCCGTCGTCGGCTGCCTTCCCTACACCCGTTGCCCGACCTTCCTGTGTCGTGTAGGGAAAATCCATCAAAAAGCAGTTGATTTACCGCTGATTTATCATTTCGTACTCCTCCTGCACGAGAGAGCGGCTTCCTAGGAGCTGCGATGGTTCTCTCTTGCTTTTCTCTTCGTTTTCTCCCTCTCTGCCGTTTTGCTACAGCCGAGCCGGTCGGAGCGTTGAGTGATGAGTTGAGAATTTGTCAGAGCCCTTCAGTGTCTCGCAAGGACTTCCGAAGATAAACACCGACAGACGAACGAACCCGAAGCGCTGTAGTGAGTATAAACTCGGTGCGAGTAAGTCACTCTTGTTTCATTGTCTTTCTCATTCACTCCGCACGCTCACCGCGGTGTTGGCGCTGTGGACGCGCAGCGGCACGTTTCCAAGCGCAACGCTGTACATAAGTGTATGTGCGTGGGTGCGCCAGACTGGCAGCTGTGGGTGAAAATAAATATTTGCTAGTCTGTGTACGGTGTACACCCGGATGGCTGTGAGAGCGCGCTCGCAAGACAGCTGATGGCTGTGAGGCAGCAGTCCTAGCGCCAAAAACACATGAAAAGAAAAGAATGAAGCGACGGAAGACTTCGTTGAAACTAACGTTGATTATTTACTGCCGTTGGCTTTGCTTGTTGGCTCCATGGTTATCCTTGCTGTCGTCAATCGCGCGGAATTGTATGGTTTGTGCTTGGCTCTGAAGTTGAGAGTTGAATGAATTGGCCATGCCCTGCGCTTCCGCCTCTCGTAACGGACGACAAAGGGAACTCTTACTGATGGCCGCTGGTACCGAAAGAGCAAAAGGTTAACTGCAGTTTGTGGCTGCAGCAGAAAATGTGTGGGAGACCGATTCCGGGGAAAATTTGATTTGATTTATGAATACAATACAAAACTGCATGTCGCATGCAAACTTGCGTCAGCGTAGTATCATGGCTGTATATTGCAGGGAATTCGTTAGCATTTCAATTGGAGTTAAATCCAATTCGAATTGTGTTCTTAAATAATGTGCTGAGTTTTTCCTTTTTCCAGAACCATAATACAGCAACCAGGCGTAATTAAACCATATTCCAAGCAATGGATAAGTCTGGCGTATTGTACTTGTTCCATAGATTTTGTAATGGAGGCGCCCGGAAAATGACCAAATCTCGAATGAATCATACATTCGTTAATTGACAACAAAAATATGTCATTTCTTGTTTACACGCTATGACATGTAGAGCGATTACTCAACGAATGCCGGCATAAAAAGCGCAGCAATTCGTTGCCCCTATAATTGTTCTGCCGCTGGACAATATTGGATCAGCAAAAAGAAGAAAAAAGAAAAGCGAATACAGCCATGGCTCATCTACCGTGTGGCCTATTGGTTGTACACTATTTTTTTTCCATCCGCTACCAAACGTACACAACAACGCACAGCCGTTGGCATGCGGTGTTTGGGAGTAGCTCGAAACCATCGAAATGTACAGATCCGCCACACACTGGGGAGCTGTGCAAAGTGCAAAAAATAGACCGTATTTTAGAACGTAACTACCAGAGAGAAAAAAAAAATCGAGATCCCCTACGTGCGCCGAACCAGTGCTCGCATGCAGTGCGACGTCTGTTAGTTTTCCTCCACTTGCTCGTGCGAACTTTTCGCTATCGAGTTGATTGGCTTTCATCTACGGGACGGTTCGATTGGGAGCAATTTGTTGGATTGGAATGTTGGTTTGTTTATTTGTTTGTTTGCTTGGTTGTTTGTTCCCGTCATGCCGGCATGCTACGCCGTTCTCTTTCGGTGGCCACTTTTCTCCACACCCGTACCGGCATACGGATTTTTCTTATCGCTATCACCCTCTGCTCGCTGTGGCATAATTCAAAGTAGTGCAATTTTGTGCCAACATGCCTTTCCCTTCTTTTTCCCGTGTGTGAATGTTTTTTTCACTGCGTCAGGCATTTTTTCACATGTCGATTTAATTCCTTTTCGCAAGCGGAACACTCCCATCCGCACTGCCATTGGAGGTCTATTGTGCCATGATGAAAAATTCGTACTGATGCCCTAGCCCACCCCCACCCAACCCGGTAGGTGAATCGCAGAAATGGGAGGAAACGGGGCAAAACATTCATTTTTTGTGACCCAACAAAAAAAAAAAGTGGCTATCCGTTCGGAAAGCAACGCGCGTAAACCATACGATCAGCCATGCGCGGTGCTATATTTAGAAACGCGTACACACTCCACTTGTTTGCCTATTAATACAAATCGCAAGCGGTGAAACAATGCGCTATCGCTTGAATCGGGGAGTTCTGTGGCGAAAAAAGTACAAAAAACACAAACAAACTATTTCAGAAACAATATCTGCGGCAACATCCGTTCAGTGGAGCAATTGAGCCAAACCAAACATGACGGAAGGAGGAAGATGTTGAGTGAGAAAAGGTTTGAGAACAGCAGCGTCAGGACAGAAACAGATAAATGTTTATGATTTAACCTGACTTTATAGCACACAGCTTTATGATTACTTTACTTTAATCATCCATAGTTCTGTCATCACGGCGATAGTATAAAATATAACCACCGAAAAGGTCTTCATAAAAGTTTCGAGACAAAAAATAGACTTGTCAGTCGACGGAATAAGACTTCTTCTGTCTTTTAAGACAGAATTTGCTTTCGCAATGCATAAATTCAATGAAATTATGCATACAATTCAGTTTCCCTCCTCAGATCACCTATTCCTTTGCATATAACGCACCCTTTCGGCACAAGCTTTACTAGTTCCGTTTTGCGGGCTTGAAAGCGGTAAAATATATCCGGCACCGAAACAAGCCGGACGCGCTCTGCAGCACTCAGGATGCATTGGGTGGCAAAGTTACCTGCAGCGGGAAATTGGTGCCCATTATTGAAGGGAGAAAAGTTCTTCCTCGACGCGGAAGCCAGCAAGGTAGCAAAAGCGCATTATAATGCACGTCCCAGAGATGTCAGAGAATCGTGGGATCATGAATATGTATTACCCTGCCTGTTAACGATAATTGAATTCATTCTATCGTCCGTAGTTTTTCTTTTATTGCAATTCCCTACCGATTGCCGGAAAGCATGGAGACGCCCAGTACTTTATCGTTTACCGTAACGAATTTTATGAATCATACGGCACGGTTTAAACTCAAATGGGCAAAAAAAAGTAAAGAAAACTCAGCCCAGGAGTTGACACAGCTTTGGTTCAACGCTAGAAAGCTAGATACCGTAAAAATTCGGAAGTATTGCGAAGTACCTCCATTGGTCTCGCGTCATATTTCATATATTCATTACTCATATTGCCGTTTGGCAAACACCGCATTTGTTGTATATTGCCTTCCGATTATCTTCAGCGTGATAACGCATCGGCTGGCCTCTGCGCTTCACTTACCCGTGGCAAATTAATGGATGCCCTTCCGTACCGCGTCGAAGTGGGCGGAATCGAAAGGTCACACGGGGTTCATTTCGACGCACCATTTATGAACCTGGGAAAGTCGCGACGGAGTAAAAGGTCGCACGAGTGGGACCGGAAGCCGATGGGAAACGATGGAAGAAATGGGCCGGCGAACGAGCGTAGGTGTGTGCAGAGCGGAGTGTATTTACGTACCAGATATATTGCCATTTTTTGCACCCTTTTCGGGGCAACGGAACCGACCAGACAAGGCAATCGGAATCAAATCGTTGGGATGAAATTTGCGGATTTATCGGAAACCGGCTACGCTTTCCGTTATAGTAAATCTTATTTTTTTTATACCTACTGCCTTCTTCTGCCTTTGGGTGAAACGCCTTGAATGAGAAGGTTTGAGTAAGATGCCGCTGAGCCATTCACCGGAACAACATAAACGTTTTGGGATTTATTTTAACCACCAATTGACGTATTGATATGAAGAAACTGACCCACATGTTGTAATACATTCCCCAGGCCCAGTGTGAATATGAAATGTGGTTTGTGAAAATAGCGGATGATTGCAAAATGCGAACGCTTTTTCTGTAAGTACATAGCATGTACATAGACGAACATAAGTTCAAGTTCCGTACACTCCAGCCCTACGCAACTCCTACTGTACGATAAAGTTCGGTAAGCAATTACTGTCAACACCTGCCGGGTGAAAACTAGGAGCAGAAGACTTCCCAGCTTTCGAGTTTCCCTGCCAATAAACGTCTCAATCACTTCCCACCGTCCGTCGACCAAAATGGAGACCCGAGGGCTGTCGACTTTTATTTCCTTCTTCTGCGAACAAACTTTTGACAGAAAGATGATAATTCCTTCGGTTTCGAAGTGCCATTGCCATATGTGCCCCTGGCAGAGGATGGCCCGGTGCCGTGGCGAGGCGCTGGCAACGATGCGGGGGCGGGAAACGAGAAATAAATAAAAATGCCAAACCAGAAAAGCAGTAACACAAATAATGGAAGAACGCTCTGGAATTCAATTCCCGGAAATCCAGCCGCACACCAACCATCCCATGGTCGGTGTGTTTGGGGGTTCGTAAAGAGGAAAACGATTCGACCGAATAGATAAGATATTAGAAAAAGCAAATAATAATACCCTCGCCGGAGGCATGGGAAACCCATCGGAAGTAAAGATGAAAAACGATGTGCAATCTCAAGTGATTCTCACCGCAGCCAAAGCGAGACAAGGGGGAGGCAAAAGTACGAAAGAAACGATGCCAAACCCCGCTCACCACTAAGCCATTGCTTGCCATACATATATATTTCTTTTTTTTCTTTTTGCTTCCCTTTCCGGATTTTACTACATCCGGCGTTTTCCTGCGCTCGTTCAAACGAAGGGGAGTGCTTTCTTTCCCCGTCCTTTCGCCATCCGGTTCGAAACGGTCCGGAGAAGGGAAACATCGATGCTCCGGAAGAAAGTCCATCCGCACTCCGGTTGCCTCTCCTCCAGCTCCCAAGCGGAAGCGGAACAGCATAACCTCTTGTGGCCGTACCGGACACAGCGGCGATAATTGAAGCAGGAAGTAACCGCCGACTGAGACGGGAACGGGAAGTCATTCTCCCTTTCTCTCTCTATCGCTTTCGCTATCCCCTCTACCACTCCTCCCGTACCCCACTGTCATCACCGGAATGCGCGGTTTCCGGCTATCCCAGATGTTCGGATGCCCGAACCCGATGGCGGAGGGAAATTGTTATGGCATCCTCTTCGACGGAGGTACTCAACGCTAAAGGATGCGAAATAAAAAAAGAAAGTTACGGCTAGATGCTGCAGCTGCTGCAGTGGTTCACTTTTCGACGAGAACGTCGAACGTCCGGCGGGATCCTCCGTTTGTCTTCTAGTGGAAAGTGGAAAACGGTCGAAAGATTGGCTACTTTATGGCCGTTGCTTTGGCGGCTAGTTTGGTGCGGAACTTTATGCTTCAATTGCTTCAATCATGCTGCTTCAATTTCTGACACGAGTGTGTGTGTGTGTGTATGACTGGGATAGTGTAACAAAACAGACGGCAATGACAGCTATCGGTTGCGGTTAGTATTCAACCGTACCGATGCAGAACGTATGAATGCGGTGTTGAAGTGAAAATTACTGAAGATGATTTTTCGGAATTGAGTTTAGTGAAAGTGTCAGTGGTTTTCTCTTTCAAGCAGCCGATGAATGGCGTTATTAAACTGTTTCATTATAGTAATGGTACCTCGGTATTTCGTAGATCAAATCCAACAACCGTCAGCCGTAC
>JAOEFI010000006.1:9724340-9754352 GCA_034621735.1 Anopheles plumbeus
CACGCGGACGTCGGTATCCTGCATGTGGAGTGTTGCTTGTAAGTGTTTGTGTGACGCCTGTTCACCTTCCGACGCGAGTTCCTCGTCGGCCATAAGAATCTTGTTTTTCCGGCCGGTAGTTTTCCCGGCCAGCAGAGCTTTGATTTTATCGATTGTTGCAAATGTTATCGAACAGTACAATAAGGATTATCATCAGGATGTGGAGCAAAACCCACAGAATTGAAATAGAAGCAGAACATTTCCAATCAAATAGGAGTACATTTCTTCTTGAAAAAAAAAACAACATCTCCAATCGTTGGTGTGAAAGCTTTTTCTAAAAAGTCTTCATATGTAACAGTCATCTGGTCGGAATGGTAAACAAACCTTCGCCTACTGTTCTGTCACGGCACGCAATAATGAAATTATAATTTCCTGCCCGCCCAACGCCCGAGGAAGATTAGTTTAATGTGGCACAATAAAATATTCCTCATGAGCTCGTTACACATCCGGGAGGCAGTTTGAGAAAATTCATGTTCCTCTAATTGACCCGTTAGACTGCCTGTGATTACGGGGAGGAAAATTATGATGTCTAGGAAAAATCGTCTCGATCGCCCGAAAAGGTCCCTTAACGATGGTGGGAACCCTTCCGCTCACCCGTTCGACGTCCTGTCGACAACCACCCGTCGGCGTTTCGTTCTACGAGCGAACGGCGAGCGGCGAGCGGGTGAAGGTATAATTCAGTTTAAAATCTCATAAGAGTTTTCTCGCATGCCGTTGCGGTATGATGCTGCTCGCACATACGCGCACGCTCGACGGAAGCAGCCGCAAGGACAAGTCCCGGCGAGTGTCCGCTCCCAGACGGACGGTTCGTCGCCAGTTATGTAAACTAGCTAAATTCATCCCCTAACTTACTACATCCGCCCATCGCCGCGCCCTTTGCCACCAGCTTCGACTGGCCTATTTCGGATCCCGGAAGTGGGAACCTTCGGCATTCTTCCTTTGCTAGCGTCTTATGCTAATGTAATTGCTGTTGTGCTTAATTCACCGTAAAAATGTCAACGAATAAATCTCCGACGCCTTCGCAGGGTTCGAGGAGGTGCGTTTTGGGGCTCTGGAAACCTCGCGAGCCGTTGAGGTGGAACCGAACCTGAACCTGCCGGCTTCGATGGGACCTCTGGTGGAAACGAAAACTCAACAATGGCCTCAATTCGATTCCGAAAGACCGAAACGAAGCGACATTCATTGATCAGACTGATTGCGGTACAACCACCGGATACCCGGAATGTGTGGGTTTTCGCCGGGTTTCCGTTTCGATGCCAGTGCAATTGTTCGAGGTAACTTTGTGCGCTGGCAGTCCCGTCGGCGCCCCGAGCGAGTTTGATAGAAAATGCGCCAGCTGTTGGTACGGAGCTTTCCCCGAACCTGCCAGCGTCGGCGCACGGACAAAGTTGGGCAAAACTCAATCACACGCTCCTGCTCGCAGCAATATCGGTTGGCTTCGTGGGTCGGGATTAATATCCGGTCGCTGGTCGCCCTGTCATCCGAGCTGGATCGGCCATTCGAAACGGGTCCGTTGTTCTGGGCCGCGAATATGCATGCGCACACAAAGCGGCGGGCGCTACGGTTCAGACCCGTGAGAGCCGCCCCAATCTGTCGTCTTTCCCGGATGTGCTGTGGAAGTTTCGGGAATTAAATTGGAGAAGATCGTTCCCACACTGCTGAGGGCGTGGGGCCGAAATTGGGCGGAAAATGAAAGTAACACCGTAACTTTCCGAACGCTCCGTCCGCTCGCTCGCTGCTCGTTGCTTGAGGGCCCCGGGGCTGAATGCGTATTCATTATTATGTAAACTTCTAAAAACTTTCCAGCAAACGCACCTCACACACCCCCACAGTAACGTCGCCCCCTCTTGCTTCGTCTACTTCACAGTCGACAGCCGCCACCTGAAGGAGTCGATCGAGCGGGCCGAGTTTTCGCTCAACCTGGAGCTTTGGTTCGGCGAGCAGACGAACGGGAACGTCCTGACGCTCGCCTCCACGCGCACCCTGCAGCTGAACTTTCACCCCGGCCGGGGGCTGCACTACCACCTGCCGGTGCTGTTCGACTACTTCCATCTGGCGGCCATCAGCGTGGGGATCCACGCGAGCCTCGTCGCCCTGCACCAGCCGTACATCAAGTGAGTATTTCCGTCTCGTATTAACGATGTGTTCTAAGGACGAGGGCGCTGTGCCGTAACGGCAAGTCGCGCAAGTCTGGTAGAAATCTGCCGTGAAAAGGTCAGAGCCGTCGTAGCGCTTCGGAACACGGCAGCTGCGTCCTGACGCTCGGCGTTATATGTCGAATATAACCTTTTGAAAAGCTTCAATGAATGGATTCTTCAATCGCAGCAGTTGAACGAAGCAGCCATTGAAAAGATCAAAAAAATCAGGTTTGAAAAGTTCTTTGAGATTTACTTTTAGCAGTACTTTTTCAATATGCTACTGTTTTTTTTTTGTAATGGTATTTCTTTCCCATATGACGTCTGAATCTACTGATATAGCATAGCGCAATTTGAAAGGCTGCTCAGTTAATCTCACCAAAAAGAACTGTTACAAAGCCATTGGACGAATGGCGAGGTTAACATAAAGAAAACCAACTCGTGTTTTCCTGAGTTAGACTGAACATGACAGGACTTTCAATAGGTACATAACTCTTTTTTTTGTTGAATATAATGTTATATCAGCCCCTTCAATTACCTATGTTTTGCGTACTGTCGGAGTAGTGGACACATTTTAACCTAAACTTAAGTTAAGGAGATAAAAAAAAGCAATAGGATTGCTAACAGTGTTAATCAACCTTTATATTCATCAATATAAGCCTGGTACTCTTATGTACATTTGCTCAATTCTAGAACTCTAGCGTAGAAGTATATAAAGTAAACGAAACACAAACATATTGTCTTGAGAAGACATAACATTAAACAGCAATATCAGTTTGTTGCAATCTTTGCTCATCGTCAACCAGTTACATTGACACAACCAACGCGCGACGCATTATGTTGAACACCAGTGACGATGATCACTCCATAAACTATGAATCATAGTTTTTATTCGTTCATTTCCATCCGCAACCACGGCATTAGCAACAGCTTCGGAAATTAATTCGTGTCTCGATCTCAGTTTTATGAGCTGCTAAGCCGGGCAAGAATGGCAATTTTATCGCAGTATAAACATTTGATATCTGGAGCCAATCTGGCCCATCAGCACCGGGGTCGGCGGAGTGAATGCAAGGATGTCAGCCGAGGCCGTAGCTGCGGCCCTTAATCATGCGGTGCCGGTGGAAATGCACAGCAGTTAGCATTTTACCATGGCAGCCACTCTCTGCACACGAAGCGAACGTTCTGCCGGCGCGGGGAGGACAAATATTTGCCCGGGAAAAACGGAAACTAGTTCACGTTCGGCATCGCGCAGTCATGTTGAACTTTCGGTTGGGCGGTGCCGCCCTCGGTCGGCGACGCAGGACAATGCGGGACTGGGATGGTGGAAATCAATCAACGTGTCACTAAAAGCGATAGGCGACGTGTGCGGGCGAAGGAGCAGCGACAGGAGGGATCAAATTTTTGGGCAAAAACTAACGTAACATACACACGTCGTCCCACCGTCGTTTGCTCAAGAGCGTGTGTGTTCTGGCGTGCAATAGGAGCCCGTTCTACGTATGTGCGCTCGGCTAAAATGGCGATGATCGCGTTCCATTTCGTTATCGTTTACCGAACGGTTATCCGGTATTTGTCATGCAAGCCCATTATAGTGCCAATATGATTGCGTTCCCGTGTTCGACGTTGTTCCGTGAGCTCCGATGTCCCGATGACGATGAAGAAACGTTGACGATGTTTGCCTGAATCGTTTTGCCTTTTTTTCTTCCACACACTAAAACGAAATTCTCCCGCCTAGTTTTCCTTCACCTAGCATGAATCTAAAAAAAAAAAATAAAAGAACGCGCGAAAAAAGAAAACATCCCCATGTTTCAGGGTGAAGTGCGGATAATGAGGGAATTGATTGCCGCCTGAGGGTAAAGTACACAATTTGCTCGCCCATAGGTTAACCATCTAATGGCGACAGGAAGTCCGGCCAACGAAGGTCCAGCCGTTCGGTCGTGTTGGTGTTTCATGTGTGTGTGTTTTTTTTTCTTTATGTTTTTTTCATGCATGGCCGATAAGCTTCATATCGTTCGCCCATTTCTTCCGCATGCTGACCGGAGCTGGTCCGTCCTTCGCAACCGCGCGTATTCCGTATAAAGGGGAAGCAAACAGCATGCAAACGAGCACCCGGCGTGGCCCGTAATTGCGTGCCGTCCACGTGCCCGAAGTGGGGCCAACTTTTTCCGTCATCCACCGAAAACCACAGCCCACGCCCTAGAATGGGGGGGGGAAACGAGATTTTGGTTCATGAATCCATTTTCATCCTTCCGAGCTAATCAAATCTAATCACACTCAATCAGTGTTTAGGGCCCCGGACACCGGGCGGCTTCACTGCAATATGTGTGCGTGCCCTTTCGGCAGCAGCACCATCGCAAATGGCGAGAGGCTTGCCGACGGGGAAGCTGTTGGCAGTGCGGGGAAGGTGAAATTGGTTTATTAGAATCTCTTGTTTTTTTTTGCCTTTCACGCTGCCCATTAACGTAAGCGTTAATATGTTGATTTTGCTGGTTCTCTTGAGCAACGGTTTCGCGCACACTGGGGTAATAAACAGAAACTCCCCTAACGGAAAGGGTCGCATCACACCTCCATTCACTTGGTTCTTTTTGGTTTAATCCTCCACCGCGTTAATAAAGTTGTACCAAGTGGAAAGGGATTGGATCCGTCGCTGGTCATCTCATGTCACTGCAAGTAACTAAACTCATCTTCTCATAAGTCGCTGTCGAGAGTTCTCAGAAGCATTTCGCTCCACCCGCCTTCAAGGATGAAATCGGAGGAACTGGTTTTGCCAACGTGAAGGGAGAGATTATGTTTCATTATCGGTGGATTGATGCGCTCACTGTAGTGTGACTTTAGTCGAATAGGACCCGGTGGCTTATCGTAGTGATCTTTATCACTTCCAGCTAGCCGTGAAGTTCCTTTGCAGAGGGAACGATGCTTGGCCTGGCGTGCTTCCTGGACTACACAATTCTAGTAAAACGCATGTGAATGGAACGCTAAGAAACAGCCGAACAATTTATTCCTTGGGATAGCTAAACATTCATGTTTTCAGTTGAGGTTAAGGGTTAACCTTCTGATAAACTAATAGCCAATCTTTAACATAAATCCACCGACACAATATAAACCGCCACACATTCTAATCCACTACATCACCATGACACCAGAAAAGTGTGTCGAAAAAAAACCGTTTAATGATACCTTTACAGCGCTACGCTTTTATCCTTTCGCATGTGTACGAGCACAAACTGCGCTGATGATAATGACAGACTGCACGACATCATCATGCCACGAGGCAGTGTCGCCAGCGTTGTGTGTGCGAGGCGTCCTCTCGTGGTGCTGTTTTTATTGCAGTCTTCGAGTATTTGCGTGTGTTGCTGGCTTTTTTTCAACCTAACCGTGGCGTTTCAATGGCGCGTGTCTTTATTGCATTTTTATTACCATTATGCTCTCGACGAATGCTTCGCGAAAGCATAAAACACAAGCCCCACTGGTGTCCTCCTGTCTGGATTCACCAACACCACCCCCCACGACGAGGCAGGAATGGAGTTGACACGGTTTTTTATGAGCGATTTGCAGCGCTGCCATGATAGTACAGGCAGCCGAAAAAAGGCGCGAATCAACCAACCGGGCTGCTAGGCTACTTCATCATCTCGCTCACGGAATGGCCATGCGTCAGCCTTCAAGTTCGCTGACAAGACACCGGCGAACTTTTCGGACATTAAAGTCCAATAAAGCACCAACTCAACCAGTTCCTAAGGTATGTGAGAAGCTTCATCAGCTTCCGAATGAGAATGATTCCCTCTCACTCTCCCTCTCTGTCGGTCTGTCCGTTGGTTATCGCATCGTAACATGCTCGATGTTTTGGTCAAAATGATTGCCAGCCAGCTAGCCAGGTTAGGCGACAGATGCGGGTTCTGGAACAGACCACGGGAAAGGTTTACGATACATTCGTGGTTCACGATAAGCGTGTGGATATGAATTGGGCAGTAAATGGCAGCGACGACTTCTCCGATTGAAAGACAACATACAACAGACATATGGAGTGGAAAGTACTTATCACTTACGATGATGGCAATTGGTAGCATCAAATAATCTTTGGGAAGCCGTGATAGAAAAGTTTGCCTTTCTACCTTCGTGGTGAAGTGCTAGTTGATGCCGACAGTTTAGGAATGATCTTAACTTCGCTTAAGTAACAATCGGTATATCATACAATCATATACAATTGAATGTCATCCATTTCACATTATGTATTATATAATTAGATTACTCATTCTGAAAGCTGAAAGTTGTTGTAAGTCAACTGATAAACTAATTAATTAATTGAACAACATTGACTACATGCTGCTTCTTCTACAAACGACTGGGCGTCTCCATTCCAATTAATGCTTCCAAAGTAATCCAATAGCTTTTCTACGAAGTGCACATTTCTCGTGCAATAATTGAAATCAAATTACGCTCCATTAAACAACAATCCCCCTTAACGTTAGTTTTCGCATACTGCGAAGCGATTAAAAATACGTACTACGGAGCAGCACGAGCAGAAGAAGAAAGCTGGTTAAGAGATTATTATGCACTTAAGTACCGCTTCCAATTTCTCGCCGGATCTAGCTCGGCTGATCAGGGCGATTTAATGTGCTCGGTTTCACTGTGCCCGGGAGAGTATGTGTTTGTGTGTGCGTACCCATGGGTCACTGGGTATGTATCCGAGGAACGGTAGCCAAGACAAATAGCCTGCTGCTACCCTTTCGAGCAAAGGATTATAGACACAGTTTTCTTGCAATCATAATCCAACCAGGAGGACATTTTAACTGCAAGGCCTTTGGGCCTACGACCACACCCGGTAGGGCAACCCTACGCAGGCACTGTGCACTATCGAGAAATTGTTCGACTTTGGATCGTTGTTCCCTTTTTGTGTTGCGTTATTGTGTCATCGAAACGGCGAAACATTTGCCGGTACACATTCCGTTTAATGATAATGTGCATTTTCTTATGTCGTTCAGCATAGTCTAGTTGATACAGCACGGCTATACTCCCGTATCAGCACTCCACTGTTCTTTGGTGGTGTATCGGCAACGGAAACAACAAGGATGGAAGTTATGGACGGTATTATAATCGCCCAAGTGGTATCATCACAGCGGATGACCTAAATTTCCTCTCTGGTTGTTTTTCGCAATCTGAAAAAAATACGGAATATTCGTAGAGCCCGGGAGAAAAAGGGCCAACTGAACGAATGATAAATGTGTGGCTGAAGTATGAATGCGAGAAGCTGTACGCGTATATTGGGTACGTTACGAAGGGTCGGAGTGGTTGGATTTGTCTTCTTTTTTTTTGCGTTGGCAAAACTTCCCGTTAATACCGCTCATTATCGTCCATTAGATACACATTTTTCTTCTTCGCCGTACGCTTTGCTGGTAGCTCTGGTGGAGAGTGACAATCGTTTCGCCCGATCGGACGGATGGATCACAAAAATCGAATGACAAATGATCCGTCCCGAGCGTATGTGTAACGTTCGCGCATTCGTTTTTCTTTTGGCGTATGGTATGCCCATGTGCCGATAACCCAACGTAGCGTAAACAAATTATGCCGCATATTTAACAGACGGTGCGACGAAGTGTGTGAGGTATCCTAATGATCGTCGAATATTTGTCCAGACTGTTGGGGGAGATGCGCGGCCGGAAGACTGCTTTCCATTTCCAGCATCAATCATTTATCGGAAATCGTTCCGATTTTCCAATAGAACGGAACTATAACGAAGGCGTTTATGGATTGGCAAGGCGGCATCAATAAACGTTCATATCATATTTCCATATCCTACCGAAAGGAACGTGTGCACGTTCAATGTAGACGTTAGAGAATTATGAAATGATATTCACAACTACAGATTGTACATTTCATTTTTTAGAACAAGGTACCTACCAGATGGCTACGAACAGCTCGATTCCATGCACTTTTAAAAATCCTTCAGGTCGCCGGGCGACTGTTAGCCAAAACCATAGTGCTCGATAATTGTGTTAGACATTTTGTGTTTTCTTCCTACTGTTATTTTCTTCTTTTCTTTTCTTCTCTTTCATTCGTCATCATCAAACATCACACGCATACACACTTGTTACATCTCCCTGTCGAAAACGAAAACCTGAAACGACAACCAAAACGTATTCCATATACGTGAAAATGGTAAAACAAAACATGCGACTATTCCAAATCGTCCTGCACCGGGAAATGATTCAACAACAACAAAAACCGCCCCTTCTAATTATGCGCAATCGAATACCAATTCGAACACACCAAAAATCGAATGCGCCCTACGCGCTAAACCATGGCGGGCTGTATTCCGCGGGCAGGAAAAGCATTTTTCATTATGTACAAAGCTGGTAAGGTTTCCTTATTACACACCAATTTGTTGTTCTCACCGGAACACTTTTCCTACCTTACTGTTCGTCCTGCAGTAAAACACCAGCTCGTTCATTCTCTCCTATCTTACTCTTTCTTCCTCGCTCCCGTTCTCTATTTCTCCATTTAAAATGTTTCCCCTGTTTATGACACTGCCACAGAGTTATGATCTGCTCTCTCTACTCGTCTCGGTGTATTTCCGTTCGTATCCACATCTAGTGTTGTGCATCTCAAACTTCCCTTTTCTTGTGTATCCTATTATACCTAACAATGGTCACTTCTCTTCACCATTGTCCAACACACTCCGAGCAAGCATGACATTTTTAAACTCCAGTTTTTGTATAAAACTAATTTCATGAAAATGTTTTTCTTCAGGTCGCTGGTCTCTGTTTTTAAATTACGCACATTACTTACACCTAAAAAAGTTCACTCTCTGTCTGGACACGACCATGTTTCACTTCAAGATAGTCTCCATTTTCAATCAAAATAAGTTGCATGATCAAATTTTGGCCGAAAGCGAATTCTAATCCCTCTCCAACTATTCTATCTTTCGAGTGAAACCAGATATTATAATATCTAAGAAAATTCCTCCCAACTCCCTCGGGCTGGTTCGAGGCCGTAATAATGAACAAAACCGGCCACGTGGCTCCGTCCCGAACACGTGGCGAAGCTCAAGTGCAACTCAGCTAGAATCTAACAATCATCGCCAGCAGTCCGCTGTCAGTCAACAGTCTCGCCGGAACCCCGATCCAAAATGGCGAAACAATGAGTTTCCAAGGAAAAAACCTCCGGCTCAGATTGACGCCACCGGAGGTTCTCCGTTCAATCCGTCATCTTGTCAGTAGCGTGACAAGTGGAACGCACCATTTTATGCAAAACACGCGGAGACGTAGGAATGAGCACAAGAAGAAGGGTTTTCTAATAGCGTATTGTGGCGTTGTAACATCAAAAACTTCGTTCAGATTGCAGTAGGCAAAGTTTGACCATGCTTTCGTTTCAGTAGCTCCGCTCACCTTCTGCCGTTCTCCACTTGTCCTCTCACTATATCCTGCCTCCTCTTTTCTCTTTTTCTCGCAATACGTTCGTCTCTCTTTCTGTGAAAAATATCCGTTACTGTTCAACCCCATTCGAGTGCACTGAGGAGGTCCGCTCTATTTCACCGCAAAACTTAAGCTAGACCCTCTTAACTCACCTTTACGTGTGCCCTTGCCATCAGGAGCTGCGAGCTTTCACGCTGTGCTATCTATTTTCCAGCGCACCCAAGTCGACGAAGCCGTGGATGAGCAGCTCGAAGCTGAACTGCCGGGGCGGCAACTCGCCAGGACCGCTGGAGGCTATCTTCTTCGGGCCTCAGGTCGGCGGGGGGGCCAAGTGTGGCGGTGGATCGGCCGGTCGGCTCCTGCACGCCCGGAACGTTCACAAAGAAATCTGTGCCTTGCTTCTGGGGGCGCTCGAGTCGCTCCGGTTGTCCCTGCAGGAGTTCTGCACCGTGCTGCCCCACCAGTGGTCGGCGCTGACCGGCTCCACGCCCCTGTCCAACCTCGATACGGAGCAAAGACTGAAGAAGCTGTCAGACTTGGCGAAGGTAACATTTACGGGTGCGGTTAGTTCGGCCAGTTTCCTAGCTTCTCTTTCTCTCCGCTTCTTTGCCGTCGCAGCTTCTGGACACTGAGGATGATCTCGCCGCGCGGGCCAACTCGGACATCGCGCAGCTCTGTGCGGAGTGTATTCTCTACTGGCGCCGGGTACTGTCGGCCGCCACGCAACCCGCCGTGCATGGCCTACTGGCTAAAAAGCACCACACACTGCGGGTTCGTCGCTTCGCGGAGGGTTTCTTCGTCATCGACAATCCGCGTCATCTGGCGAGCGGCTGCTATGACTCGAACTACCAAAACTACGCCACGATCTGCGAGATGGCGCGCCGATCGCGCTATCTGTCGTCACTGCCACCGCTCCCGGTGCACTGTACACCGCTCGATGGTGACGCCAACTCTTTGCCGCTCATTTTCGAGGATCGGTACACCGACACGAACGAGTACGGAAAGCGACGGTCGGGCAGTGAACCGCACCTGAATGGCACGCACATCGCCGCTGGTGGGTCCACCGGGGGGACCCTTAGCAAGTCGGCGAAGGCACACCATCATCCGAACAAGATCGCCCCGATCCTCACCGGCAGTAGCAAGGAGTGTTCGTGCGGTATCTCCACCTGCTACATCGAACCGGTGCCGAAGATTTGCGGGAGCTACATGGGCATCATGACGCCCCGTTACGCCCTGGGCGGTGACATACTTCAGGCGAGTCTTACCATTACCCCGGCGGCAGCGGCATCACAGAACGGACTGTGCTCGAGGACACTGTCGAGGCACTCGGTTTCGACCCTTCTCGATCCACCGCTACCGATGGCCGACAGGGGTTGCCCCTGGGATCAGCCGTTTCAGGGTATCTACACGACGGGCCCGTCTGGCCTGACTGGAGGAACGCTACCGACCAGACACAGCAAGTCGCTTGACCAGCTCGAGCTGCAGTCAAGCAACAATTCGGCGTCGTTGCCACGGCAACATCTGCACAACGCTACTGTGACGAGCTACAATGGCTACAGTCAGCAGCAGGCAGCGAATCATCACCAACAGCAACAGCAGCCGCAGCACCAGCAACAACAGCAGGTGTCAAGGCAACCGGTCAGGTATCAACCGCATCCGACGCCTGCAACACAGCAAATCCAGCAGCTGCCTGTTGGGGTAGCCCTCCTCCAGACGCTTCCCAAGTCGAAACCGAAGAATCCAGTCCAAGCGGAAGACTTGTTGAAAAACATTAACGAGTTTCGCGAGAAGTACAAGAACCCGGGCGACCCACGTCGGATGACCCACACGGGCGGCACGGCGACACACAATCCAACCTACGATATGCAGCAGGATGCGTTCGGGATGGGCCTTCTCAACGGATACGCCAAGCTGTCCGGCGACTTCCGGCACGAGCTGAAGCAGACGCACAACAGTTCCCGCAACCCTTCGCAGTATCACACCCAACAGCATGCCGTGGGTCGTGAGCAGGGCCGGATTGTCCCGGCCAGTGGGTCCACGGCATCAGGCGCGTATTACAATTCGCTCCCGAAGGGAGCGGGCATGGGTGCACAGGGGAGCGGCGGTCCAATAGCACCGCGCAGCTCGTTCCCACCGGTGCGCAGTAAAAAGCAGCAACAGTCCAGCTCTACGTCGTTGCCCACAAAAGCAGCCTCGAATACGATCCCGAGGAGTAACTCCTCCCAGCAGCTCCGGCTGGCCCAGAATGGCGGCCAGTCAGCGCTATCGGTGGCCGGCGTGAACAGTGCCACCCTGCCCCATCGTTCGGTGGAGTTCGCCCGCATTCGCGTGTCCGACTTCAAGCAGATGGTGCACGGCCAGCAGCGCCGTAGCACGTCCAATGGCAGTACGCATAAGATCGGGCTCGCTAATGGTAGTGCCGCTACGGGAGGGGAACACCGGAACACCGCTGGGGCAAACTCGAGCAGCTCCGATAGTCCCGAGGTGACGCCCCGGACTCGTAACAAACAGCGGCGGCTGCTGTCGTCTGCCAGCGTTCCGTTTCAGCTGGAGAACCTCGAGCTCGAACCCGTGGGTGGAATTGGACCGACAGGGTCTACTGTTGTGGCGGGCGCGGGCGGGTTCAGTGAGAGCCTGCCGAACCTTGCCCCACCACCGGCCGCGTTTGCCAGTGACTCGCCGCCAACGACGGGCGGCACGTTCCGCCTGAGGCGACGCCACTCAAGCAGCGAGTCCACGTCCTCACTAAGTGAACAGTCCGGCTGGGTGTCGAGTAGACGCAGCACTGGCCCGTCCAGCCCAGATACGCTGCGCAACGACCAGCGCGTGGTGAATGGAGAACAGCTACGGAAGAAGCTGCTAAAGCTGCTCAACGAACAACCGCGACCGGTCCCGGGTCGTAAGAATAGTACGCCTTCATCACAGACAACCGAGTTCTTCGCGCGCAGCAACCAGAGCTCGATGAAGTCGAAACCGGTCTGCGGCACGGGCGATATGATCCGCGGTGCCTCGGTGCAGACGGAGAACTGGAACAACCTTGAGAAAGAGTGGAACGATACTAGGACGCGGGCGGTGGCTGCGGTCCCAGCAGCCCCGGGAAGCGGCCCGTACGGTATGGTCAGTGGCAAGCGGATGACCGAAGAAAGGCCGGCCGAAAAGAAACCCCAAGCGCCCAATCTGAGCGTTATCAGCACGACCGACATAAGACCACCGAAACGGACGAATAAGAAGGAAAAGTCCAAATCCGACTTCGATCTGGCGCACATTTCGGACTACGTGTTCGACGACCTGCGGCTGCTGCCGCCGCAACAGTTCCGGGACGCACCGCCACCGCCGGACGAGTTCCGTGACCCTCCTTCGTTCATTGAGAACGTTGCAAAGGGAACTTCAAAGGCGGAACCAGCTGCTCCTAAAGGTTCTACAATAGCTCCCTTAAATATCCCACCCCCGGAATCGCAACGGCAGTCGCATTCGTTGGCGAGAGAAGATAAACCTGTTCCGCAACAGCAGCAACCGCAGCAACCACAACAGCAACACCAACAGCAGCATCAACAACAACAGCAGCATCAACAGCAGCGCCAGCAGGTGCAATACTACGCTACGCTACCGAAAAGTCACCCGCCGGTAACGCCGGCCCCCCTTTCGGTGGTATTTCAACCTCAGATCATAACGGCTCCCCAGCAACAACATTATGCTACGCCGCAGTCACTGGTGCAGCATCACCACTACAGTAAACCCCACAACGGCCTCTCGAACCTGGTCGGGCCGGGGTCCGCCACAGGACCCGTTGTGAGGAAGTGCGAAGTCCAGGCCATCGACAATCCGCTGTACCACATCTACGAGGTGGTGAAAACGCCGCGTCCCGTCATGAAGTCCCAAAGCTCAAATGAGCTGGCCGCCATTGCCAAGTGTGCGGAAACGCTGAACAACGCGAACGCCACGACGATCTCCTGTGGTGCCGGCGGAAGTCTGATGCAGCATCCAACGATGGTACCGCCCGCCCAGCAGCTCAACGGGAACACTCACTACGCACCACTGCCACAGGTGGCAGCTTCGGCGACTACGACCGCTGCGCCAGCGGTGACTGCGATCGAGCGGAAGACTTCCGTGAGGGAGCAGGCACCCGTGGACGCTGCTCCCCCGCGGCGCACCAGCAGAGCGAACGATGCGGACGAACAGCAGGAGGAGAACCTGGACCGGGAGAAGCGCGTCGATCCGCCGATGCTGCTGCTGGAGTTTGAAAAGTGCCGCGAGGAGTTCCGCAAGCAAATCAACTACTCCGGCTCGATCTACTCCGACTTCCAGAAGATGGCCTCGGAGATGCCGTACTTCACCATAGCGGACGAGTTTCGGGCGTTCTCGCCGGCCGGGCTACACCTGGTGATTTGCGTGCACGGCCTGGACGGGAACTCGGCGGATCTGCGCCTGGTGCGGACGTACCTCGAGCTCGGTCTGCCCGGGGCGCACCTGGAGTTCCTGATGTCCGAGCGCAACCAGGGCGACACGTTCTCCGACTTCGACACGATGACCGACCGGCTCGTGGCCGAGGTGCTGTATCACATCGAAACATATCAGCTCAATCCAAGCCGCATCTCGTTCGTGGCCCACTCGCTCGGGACGATCATCGTCCGCTCGGCGCTGGCTAGACCACAGATGCGGCCACTGCTGTCCCGGTTGCACACTTTCCTTTCGCTGTCCGGGCCGCACCTGGGCACGCTCTACAACTCCAGCGGGCTGGTCAATATGGGTATGAATAAGGATTTCACGATTAAGATAGAGCAAATCTACCATGCAGTTAGCCTTCCATCGCTTTTCTACATCACCTACTTTATTTTGTTTTCATCGGCTAGGAATGTGGTTTATGCAAAAGTGGAAAAAATCGGGCTCCCTGCTGCAACTGTGTTTGCGCGACGCCGGCGATCCGCGCCACAGTTTCCTCTATCGACTCAGTCAACGAAGCACGTTGCATCACTTCAAGAACGTGCTGCTGTGCGGATCGTCCCAGGATCGGTACGTTCCACCGCATTCGGCTCGCCTGGAGCTCTGCAAGTCGGCTGTGAGGGATCAATCGAATCTCGGGATCGTTTACCGGTAGGCAGACGTTTTTCCCTCATCCCATTGCTCCCGGCGCTACAGCCTTCTTATGTGTCCTTTTCCGTCCCGTTTTCCAGCGAAATGGTTCACAACATCATCGCCCCGATGTTGGCCCGGCAGGATCTCACGCTCGCCCGGTTCGATGTCCACCACGCCCTGCCACATACGGCAAACGCGCTGATCGGACGGGCGGCGCACATAGCGGTGCTGGATTCGGAGCTGTTCATCGAGAAGTTCTTGCTGGTTGCTGGCCTGAAATATTTCAGCTAGCCGCCGAACGTAGCGAGCAACCGACGAAGGGCCGCAGCCGTTGCCCGAGGTAGGCGCCCGTCTGCGAGGGGATAACAGCAGCACTTCGCAAGCAGACCTACCGGCAGGAGTAGTGGGCGAACGGCACCAATCGTAGGTAATGCATTTTAAACGATAAAAGTATGGCGAAAACTGTACCCACATTATCGAATCTAGGAAATCAAACCAATCACTTAAAAAACCAGAAGTAACGGTAAACAGATATAGCCTATGAAACGGAACTACTCGCAAAGTGTTGCGGGGAGAATTTTAAATTATTGAGAGCTATACAAAGCGCGCTAGTGCAGAACGAACATAAACGCTCCTCCAGTAAGGTTAATCAACTAACGATGGAAATAAAGGAAACATTGGAATAAATTTAAAACCCCTAAATGAATAACCACACAAAAAACATAAAAACCCATTTTGTATGTATGGTGTAGAACAAAACGATGAATTATAGAAGGATGACAACAACTATTTAGCTCGAGAAACGGTGGAATTTCTGTCAAGATTGTAGTGAACTACAAACGATTGTTTCGGAAGGAAAACAAGGAGGAAAATCAAACGCGAAGCGACGCACAGTTGGGTTGAAAATCAAACAATACTATAATACAACGATAGAGAACAGCTCAGTTCAGAATGCATCCCAAGTCGCTTGGGTACCTTCTGGACGACATCAACCTATCGCGAGCAGGGATTATAGTTCAGTAAGCCGTTAGAGACAATGTTGTTTGGTACAGTCAAAGAAGTAAGTAAACTTTCACTGCCATCGGTTGGAGTGGATATAACTAGTTTATATATTTCAGGCTTTACTTTTCTGTGACGATATGTGTTCTTTTACAATGATATTATACATTCATCTATACTGATCACCATCGGCTCTTCACGATGTGACGGCGATTTTACTACTTGGTGATTTATATCTGTTGCATGTTTCGTAATAATTTCTTTTCGACAATCGTAGAGCGTGCGTATACTTTACTGAAACGTAAAATATTCACATTATATGGACCAGTTAGGTGCGATCAAATCAAATCGAGATCAAAATTACAAAACTTAAACAGCGCTAAAAAGTAAACCCTTTTTAAAAGTAACTGTAGAATGCTATTCCCATAACGTGTTATTTAACGACACAAATTAAATGACAAAATATTAACGAAACTAAACGTAAAACAAACCAGGACAAGAAATCGATGGGGTAAGCCTTTTTTCCCCCGTTGTTTCCCACTGAAGGGACACACTCGTACATGCGAAAATTGAGACTGATTTTAGTTTCGTGACTCATATGATATTATTTTTGTTTACCTGGTCCTCCGCGAAGCCTCCCCCCTCGGAAATGCTGTAACCCGTGAGTGGTGAAACCCCTTTTTTATGTTAGATAGATTATCGTAAGCTAATGACGATATTTAACTTTCTTAGAAATCAAAAGTTATATTCCAATCAATTGAAAAAGTAGCTACCGGTAAACAGAAGTCTACCATGGGAATGTCTGCGGCGTAGCTGACGTGGTTTACAGGAACGTAGTCGATGGTAGAACTTTTCCTACTGAACTGACCATCCGGATGAAGAAACGGACCACGGTCTCGCTTGATAATTTCCCAAAGGGTGTAGTGCATTGCAAAATGCCATCAGCAAGACGTGTACGATTAGTGTTTAAATTTAATGTAAACATTTAGGGATAGTTAAATATCATCGAGTACAGGGACACTCTCATACATGCGCGATTGGCAAAAGGGAAACAAAAAGCTATTGGATACTGGTTCACTTGAGATTCGCCACTGTCGACATTAGCCTTTAATTATATTTTTTTAGTTACTATAGATAAAATCGTAAGAAAAGTATAATACAAAGATTGGTCTTGTTTAAATGTCGGTAGCATTTGAAGGATAATTCGAAATGTTTCTACAAGCATGTAGGCTGTGCAAGGACGAAAAAAATATCGTTTCTTGCCAGTACATCTATGTTTTTTTTAATAACAGTTGTCAAACGGATGAAATAGTCAATTAATCGATATATAGCATGGGATATGAAAACGGATATGAATCGAAAGGGAAGGATGTAGTGAATTGGACGGATTGAATACTCATTGTTGCATACGGAAGCAGTGCCCAGTGGCGAATTGAAATCCAGATTGCCAACCGTTTTCCCACCTTTCCAGCGACTGCAATCGTTTTGTGGCATTTGCTTAGCAGTCGAACGAGTAAACACCAATTTCTTACGAGCAAACCGTGTAGGTGAAACGACGAAACAGCGCAAGGGGCAGCTGAAAAGTAAACTAAGCGTGGGAAATGCAGATATTGAATGAAAGTGAAGAAATGAAAATAGTCCCGAATGATCTTCGTCGCGAATCAATAATGAATGTAGCGAAAACTACCAGCAAACTCATGAACTACAAAAAACATCACAGAACGCAAACTTCTTGAAGCTGTTCGAAAGTATTGAGCTAGTAAGACAAGCTGCAGATGGAAGATGAGCAGAAAACAGTTGCAAACTGCATAGAAATGGCAAGGAGGCACCTCAGAAAAACATATAGTATCTCTTGAAATGTTTTACGGAATGTTAGATATCTGCTAGTGTTTAATTACCAGAATTGCATAAACCAAAGGAATATAGTCAACAAAAATGATAGAAACAGTGTCCTAAAGAAGTTTGCTACGGAGCCGGTCAAGAATGAATGAAGCTACAAACATCACAGTAACGTGAAGAAATCGACTTATCAGAACAGAGTAAGGTTAAAAACAGGGTTTCGAGAATGCTTGATGAAATAATGTTGAATTGAGCACTTTTAAAGAGCGAAAATGTCTATACTTCTATCAGTCTGTTAAAAGAAGTTGATGTTTGAAATCTGGAATTGTTAGATACATTAAACGGAGAGGACCGAAATGGAATGCTTCTTGTGGAACGAAAGTGGGTCTATATTTTCTCTTTGCTGCATGCCATGCTTTCAGGTAATATGTTAACACTTTAACTGTTGAGCGTTCCACTGGTTGAATCATTTAAAGTAAGGAATGTTGAGCATGGCCGTAGATGAGAAGCTAGACCGATGTGTGGATCAATGACAAAGATTTTTCCGATTACGATCGCGTTACCTTAGAACATCCTGATCCATTTTCATTATCCGACAGTAGATGGGAAATATGATGATCGCCAACGTTGTGCACGATCACTCGTTTTACTCTTTCTAGTTAGATTTCTTCTTCGTCCTAATTCTTCACCATGAAGTTATCTCCTGCTTCAAGCACTCTTTGCACGAAATTCAAATACGAGAGTTGATTACTGGTGGTGAAACGTAAAACACGGAGTGTTAACCAAACTCGGCCGCCATGGCGAGGGTGGGATGGCCAAATGGATGAGAAGAAACCAAGGGCAACCCGATGCAGTCGGAGAGTCACTGATACGATTGTGATTGGTAACGGTAGGAAGGGAAATGTTGAATGCACAAAAGAATAATGTTGAGAATAGAGAAAACGGCATGAAAGTTAGGGGACAGAGGACAAATGGTCAACGCAACAAGTAACCAAATAATGAGATATACCGAATAATTCTTCGAAATCGAGTTTTATGCAAATACACCCACAGTCTCCAACCTTATAATCAAACAAATAGAGCATAAACGAACAAAATATTTAACGTGTCGAATAAACCAACTAACCACGGTAGTAAATAGTCCAGTAGAAAAAAGAAAACTCGTACTCGGAACGATGGAATGCAAATCAAACCAGGCAACCCTTTAATGAATGTATTCATTGGAATAGAGAGAAAAAACAAAATAGAGCTGAACCATGTAACTGAATTAAACAAAACCTACGAACAAATACCAAAAAACGAATGATGGGAATGAAAGCAGAAAGTGATTATAATGGTAGAACCTTTTTTTAGCGCAATGCCCAATCATTAACCGAACTGGACTTTAAAGCTTATATAGGAAATGGAACACCAAGGAATAACCAAGCGGTCTACGGTCCAGTAAAGGTTTTACCAGCTAATCTTTTAACCATTTGGACGACCAGATGAAAATATGTAGAGCTTGGCATGAACTACAGCAAACAGGTATAGCAAACGAGCTGTGGGTTAACATATAGGTGCACGTGGCGGTCATTCATCCCTAACTTCACTACGCGGGATTGTTTGTGAATTTAGTGGCATAGTTAAGGTGGTTCGTGGACAAAATTTCATGTGTCGTAACGGTAGATGCAGGACGAGAGTTGATAAATGAAACAGGAATAAAACTTTATTCAGAAAATTATGTTTTTCAATTATTTTACTTCACGCAAGGTGGTTGTTTATTTGCAGTTACAGGACTTTCATCGATACAATAGCGTTGTTCGTGCTGGCTGTCGACAGTATCGATATAAAACCAATCAATGAGTTGGTTAAGAATGAATAGAGAAATACTCAATGAAACCAGTAACCGATTTCACTACAATTCATCGTTTGCTATTTTCTTAATGTCGCTGTCAAGTTTCATGATTCTTTTCTATATTGCTGTTTTGCAAAACGTATTTAAAAAAAAAACTAAAAGTATCCAGGTTTCCACAAAAGATAAGAAAGATGGATACTTATCATAACCAACCACTTCATTTTCGTATGCTTCGCCGCCGTGGTGCTTCTGTTTCCACTTCATATTCGATCTCCAGTGGAGCTTTACGGGGTTTGCGAGTTTTTCTCTTCGGAGTGGTGGCTGCCGTTGCTTTAGTGGTAGATGGGGAAGGCAGTTCGGCGACATCAGTATCGGAAGTCGGTGGACGCAAGGAAACATTCGGCATGTAGTCCTCCATATCTGATTCTTCTGAGGATTCGAAGTCACTCCCTACTTCAACTTCCTCTCTGGCACCAGATTCGCTTTCAGCATCCGAGAAGTCGTCATCATCGTCCTCGTCGCTTGAAACTCCCTCCACGTATTCGTCAGGTAAGTTCAGCTCGCGCTTCATTTCTTCACTGACTTCCAGCTCCTTCTCCATTTCCAGTTCCTCCTCCTCCTCATTCTCTTCATCCATGTCTTCCTCTTCCACCTCCTCTGCATCCAACGCCTTATCGAAAGCTGTCTGTGGAAAATTGTAGATATCCTCGTACATGCCCATCTTCAGGCGTTCCATCAGCTCCTTCTCAATCGCATTATCGATTCGCGCGGCAACCAGAGCTTTATCTTCGCGTCTCCTTTCACGTCGTTCAATTTTTGTTGCCAACGGTACCAGCATCTTTTGACGACGCAGCTTGAGCTTTCGCATACGAATTAGGTACTGTGTTATTTTGGTGAATCGCTGCTTGCACTTCAGTCGCACGAATCGATCCCAGTACAGCAGGTTTTCGTTGATCTGGAAAACGGCTTTTTCGAAGTTGCGGGATAGCTTAACTTTCTCCCAATGCTTTGATGGGAATGCATTGCGTTCGGCTGTCTTCATGTACAGATAGATGATACCATTCTCTTCCCGTATCGTTGCGTACTGGCTGTTGGCGATAGGGCATGCCTTGCGCGAGCATAGACCTGTTAGACTGTATTCATTGCGGCAAAAGTTTTGAGTTGGCGTTTTCACTTGGTAGGAGCAAAACTGTCTACTAATCACACTCCAAACGAGCTCATCCTGCTGCATTTTCGATCAAATATTGCCTATGCTGGCTAAAGTTGGTAAAAACACTTAAATAGCTCCGTACTCGAATATTTCACAGATTTCCTCGAATTTCAGACGGATTGATAATCTGACGAAAAGTACCTTCCCGCATGGTGCGGTTAAATCAAAATAACAGTCCGGCAAATTGATACGTCAAAACGAGCAGTGTTGCCGGTGTCGTTTGCCTAGATTAACGAAGGTACAATGATCTCATTCCACTTTCGAAAACAATAATTATTTTATTCTCAACATTGAACAACTACGGTCGATCATAAACAAATATATAATTCGTGAATAATTATTAATGACTACGGCGTACATGCTTCGAAGGGCATTTTTAGTTTTTAATCAATTCCAAATTATCGCGGGACATAACTTAACGAAAGCATCATTACTAGCACAGGTATGAATTTTCGGTATGTTTCTGCGAACACTGTTTTGTTTCTTCAAAGGCTACTTCGAGGTTATGTGTCATCGAAACGGAACTTCCTCTGCCATTTGGCTTTCCGCTGCGTTCTAAAGAGGTTCTTTTTCGTTCGATGAGAGGTATCTTCCACTTATAGTTGCAATGGAATAGAGTCAATTCCCTATAAGTCGCTAGTAATCTTTCTGAATGGTAATTATAATTGCACCGGCAGAGTGAAAATCGAGCCCAAAAGCCGTAGAGAAAAATGTAGCCTCCATAGCGAGGACGCTTAGAAACAGACGGTGCTGCGTGTACATAACCTCAAAAGTTAAAGTGTCTTTGAACTTGTCGTAGGAGTATTTTCTCCTCTGAGCGCTTTATCAAAAGTTGCAACATTAGTTTCGGTTCGCCTGTTGGTATAAGTAGAATTTACGACCTGAAATGTATCTGTACAACTTCATTCTTCAACGCGCCACCGGCATTACGCATGCGGTTCATGGTAGCTTTGCTGGCACCAAGCTGCAGGAGATACTGCTTGCTAAGGGCAAAGGTCTTGAGCTCGTTCGCCCCGATCCAAACACTGGCAAAGTGCATACCTTGCTACAAACGGAGGTTTTCGGCGTTATACGTTCGTTAATGTCGTTCCGACTCACGGGAGGTTCGAAAGGTAAGTTACCATATCACGTTTATCAAAATTCTATCAGCTTCGGCACGGCGTATCATCTTGCTTCTAGTACACGTCATATAGGTGTACAAGAAAACTATAAACAGCGCCTATAAAAAGGTTGCCTCAAGCAACCGGACGTAAGTCGCTTTCGAGGAAAAGTTTAAATCATACCTTGAATTGAAATTTGCGCTCACATTGTGAAGCGATTGTCCTCGACAACGCATTGAAACTAACTCCATTCGTTTCTTTACCTTCTGCAGATTATGCCGTTATTGGGTCTGATTCGGGGCGCATCGTCATTCTCGAGTACAATCCGACGAAAAATCAGCTGGAAAAGGTGCACCAGGAAACATTCGGCAAGTCGGGATGTCGTCGCATAGTGCCGGGTCAGTATCTGGCAATCGACCCGAAAGGTCGTGCCGTGATGATCGGTGCGGTGGAAAAGCAAAAGCTGGTCTACATTTTAAACCGCGACTCCGAGGCAC
The DNA here is from genome assembly GCA_034621735.1 of Anopheles plumbeus. Taxonomy (NCBI): domain Eukaryota; kingdom Metazoa; phylum Arthropoda; class Insecta; order Diptera; family Culicidae; genus Anopheles; species Anopheles plumbeus. The sequence continues at coordinate 9,746,473 of JAOEFI010000006.1, forward strand.
GATTGACTATTTCGTCTCCCCTGGAAGCGCACAAGTCCAACACGCTCACGTACCACATGGTCGGCGTAGACGTCGGGTTCGAAAATCCCATGTTCGCCTGTCTGGAAATCGACTACGAAGAGGCAGACACGGATCCGACTGGTGAAGCGGCCACGAAGACCCAGCAAACTCTTACGTTCTACGAGCTCGATCTGGGACTTAACCACGTGGTACGAAAGTATTCCGAACCACTGGAGGAGCACGCAAACTTCCTTATTTCGGTGCCGGGAGGCAACGATGGCCCCTCTGGAGTATTGATTTGCTCGGAAAATTACCTAACGTACAAAAATTTGGGCGATCAGCACGATATTCGCTGTCCGATCCCGCGCCGGCGAAACGACTTAGATGATCCCGAACGGGGTATGATTTTCATCTGCTCTGCTACGCACCGAACAAAATCGATGTACTTTTTCCTGGTACAGACAGAGCAGGGCGACATTTTCAAGGTGACGCTCGAAACCGACGACGACGTCGTGTCGGAAATTAAGTTAAAGTACTTCGATACCGTTCCACCCGCGACGGCGATGTGCGTGCTAAAGACAGGTTTCCTGTTTGTGGCCTGCGAGTTCGGCAACCATTATCTGTATCAGATCGCGCACCTTGGCGACGATGACGATGAACCGGAGTTTAGCTCGGCCATGCCGCTGGAAGAAGGAGATACTTTCTTCTTTGCGCCAAGACAGCTGAAGAATCTGGTGATGGTCGATGATATTCCCTCGTACGCACCAATCCTGGGATGTCAGGTGGCGGATCTGGCGAACGAAGACACACCGCAGCTTTATCTCGCCTGCGGCCGGGGATCGCGATCGTCGATCCGGGTGCTGAGGCACGGCTTGGAGGTGTCAGAAATGGCTGTTTCGGAGCTGCCCGGTAACCCGAATGCTGTCTGGACTGTTAAAAAGAGAATTGATGGTAAGTAGAAACTTCTTCATTATTTGTGCATTTGTAGTTTTGTTTTTCAAACGAGAAAGTTGGACATGTTTATGAATTCTTACAACGGCAAAATATTTGATTAATTTTTGCTCACTTGATACTAATTTTGTCTACAAACAAAATGGTATCGGTATTCAAATATTTGATTGAATAAGACGATTAAAATCAAAAGTATAATTTATATAGATGTTTTTATACAACTTGCATCGTTTCCTTCTATAAACAATTCATGTGCGGCATGTCGATCTTTGTCCGGAAATGAGCCAATTAGATTCCAACTAAATAAAATCGAAATGTATCACATAATAATATCAAAAGCTGGTGTTCGTCGATCATTTACATATTAACCTATAGGTTCGTTATATATCTAAACTCAAACATTACTTAAATTTTAATAAAGCACTGAGATAAAGAGAACTTCATATTTTGAAGCTGACTTGCAATGCTTCAAATTTTCTGTCAGTAGTACAGAAAACGTTTACCTAAAACTTCATTCCAAAGCTCTCTGTTATTAATTAACTGCTGCTTGGTCGATCTAGGCTGCTGCCACGAACTTTAGGTTAATTGTATTTCCCTAAAATGAGTTGAAATTCAAATCACAAACACCAGTTTTTCCTCTCATTTACAGGCTATGTGTGAGTGTGTTGGAAGTGAACAAACGTGAATCGGTCAAAGTGTAGTCGCTTGAAAGTGGCTGCTGTCTCGAAAAGAACTCACACACAAATTGAACACTGTTGGCCAGTAGGTAAGGAAAGCGATGAAATTATGATAAGATCTAGTACTACTACATACTACTACTACTATGCGTCCTTGCGGAACCCATCATCCTATGCTGAGTTTCGGACGTGATTGCTGACTGCCCGAAAGGAAATAGGCCATAGCACGATACATGATTCCGATAGTTTTTTGCGATCCCGTTGCATCTACAATCAAATTGTGCACTGATGAATTGGGTCGACTATTTCTCTACTCCTCTACCTTCTTCCAGACGAGTTCGATGCCTACATTATCGTGTCGTTCGTGAATGCAACGCTCGTACTTAGTATCGGCGACACAGTCGAGGAAGTGACGGACAGTGGCTTCCTTGGAACAACACCGACACTCTGCTGCAGTGCCCTCGGCGACGATGCCCTGGTGCAGGTGTATCCGGACGGAATCCGACACATTCGAGCGGACAAGCGCGTCAACGAATGGAAGGCGCCGGGCAAGAAGACCATCCTAAAGTGTGCTGTCAACCAACGCCAGGTAGTGATTGCCCTTTCCGGCGGGGAACTGGTGTACTTCGAGATGGACCCGGTAAGTCGCCATTCGATAGTATTCCGAGTGTGACGTAGTTTGTTGTATTTTTCGTGCATAAGGATATAAGCATAATATGTTTTCTAAATTTGCATTCGTAATTCACGTAAAATATCAATCAACGTTTCCAAGTTGTTGGTCCGTTATGCTGAAATTCTTTTTTTATGTGGATCGCATTCATAGTTCTAATTAGTATAATGTGAACACACTTTAGTTGACTTCAGATACGCGCGACATTTCCATCATTAAGGATTTCAGCCATACATAAATCTTCTTACATACATTCTGTCTTAAAATTAAACGAAAGAGATTGCTTATGCACGCAAAATATAACACATAGCTCCAATGGACACACAATTTCCTTCTTTATCTGATGATAGCATTGAACCTGAATGTTTTGAAGAATCAATATTCGATGTGTACCTGCAGTTCTGATTTTATTTCAAAATATGTTCTTCATTATTCTTCGAAGAAGTTTCTCTAATTTTTATTCTGTTTCCGTATCTTTGTGTCTATATTCTGACTACTTCTAGACCGGTCAACTAAACGAGTACACGGAGAGGAAAAAAATGCCCAGCGAAGTGATGTGCATGGCCCTCGGTTCCGTTCCCAGCGGCGAGCAACGCTCCTGGTTCTTGGCCGTCGGTTTGGCCGACAACACGGTTCGCATCATTTCTCTCGATCCGACCGATTGTCTTTCCCCCCGCTCGATGCAAGCGCTGCCGTCGGCCGCGGAATCGCTCTGCATCGTGGAAATGGGTACAGTCGAATCATCCGAGGACGGAGAAACGACGACATCTGGCTGCATCTATCTCAATATTGGCCTGACGAACGGCGTTTTGCTGCGCACGGTGCTGGACCCGGTTTCCGGGGATTTGGCCGACACTCGCACTCGGTATCTCGGTTCGCGTCCGGTTAAATTGTTCCGCATACAGATGCAGGGATCCGAGGCGGTCCTGGCCATGTCGAGCCGATCCTGGTTGAGTTACTACTACCAAAACCGGTTCCACCTAACGCCCCTCTCGTACGAAACGCTCGAGTACGCGTCCGGCTTCTCCAGCGAGCAGTGCTCGGAAGGCATAGTGGCCATCTCGACGAATACGCTGCGTATTTTGGCCCTCGAAAAACTGGGAGCCGTGTTCAATCAGATCACCTTCCCACTCGAGTACACACCGAACAGGTTCGCAATACACCACGAAACGGGCAAGCTGATTATTAGCGAAACCGACCACAACGCGTACACGGAGGAGACGAAGAACGTGCGTAAGAAGCAGATGGCGGACGAGATGCGCGAGGCGGCCGGGGAGGACGAGCAGGAACTGGCGAACGAGATGGCCGACGTGTTCATCAACGAGGTGCTGCCGGAGGACCTCTTTTCCTCTCCGAAAGCCGGCACGGGCATGTGGGCCTCGCAGATCCGCGTCATGGACCCGATCAACGGTCACACATACTCGAAGGTGCAACTGGCGCAGAACGAGGCCGTTATCTCTCTTGCCCTGGTGCGGTTCGCGGTGGATCAGAAGTGGTACGTGGTGGCAGGGGTGGCGAAAGATCTACAAATGAATCCAAAGATCAGCAGCTGCGGGTTCATCGATGTGTACAAGGTCGACACCCAGACACACCAGCTCGAACACATGCACCGGACGGAGATTGATGACGTTCCGGGTGCCCTCTGTCAGTTCCAGGGTCGTCTACTCGCCGGTATCGGGAAGGTTCTCCGCATTTACGATCTGGGCAAGAAGAAGCTTTTGCGCAAATGCGAAAACAAACACATCCCGAACGCAATCATCAATATTCAGAGCATGGGCCAGCGGGTGTACGTTTCGGACGTGCAGGAGTCAGTCTACTGCATCAAGTACAAGCGAGCGGAAAATCAGCTCATCATCTTCGCTGACGACACGCACCCTCGCTTTATCTCGGCGGCTGCACTGCTCGACTACGATACGATTGCAACCGGTGACAAGTTCGGCAACATTGCCATTCTCCGACTGCCGCACTCGGTGTCTGACGACGTGGACGAAGATCCGACCGGCAATAAGGCACTCTGGGATCGCGGCCTCCTCAACGGTGCGTCACAGAAGGCCGAGAACATCTGCACGTTCCACCTGGGGGAGATCGTGATGTCACTGCAGAGGGCAACCCTCATTCCGGGTGGGTCGGAATCGCTCATCTACGCCACGATGACCGGGACGGTTGGTGCGCTGGTGCCGTTCACGAGTCGGGAGGACTACGATTTCTTCCAGCACCTGGAGATGCACATGCGCAATGAGAACGCTCCCCTTTGTGGGCGCGATCATCTCAGCTATCGGAGCTACTACTACCCGGTGAAGCACGTGATGGACGGCGATCTGTGCGAACAGTTCACTTCGCTCGATCCGGCCAAGCAGAAGAGCATCGCCTCGGATCTGGGTCGCACGCCCAGCGAGGTGGCAAAGAAGCTGGAAGACATCCGGACGCGGTACGCGTTCTAAACGACGACAGAAGACAGCTTTCCTCAACTCGTCGAGATGCCTATTTGGCGAATCCAATTTCACAATTTTCTTTGAGGTACGTGTACCCATCATTTTCTTCATTGTACTGATTCTGATCGTTGAAAAAACGTTTTGCAGAAATATTTGCGCTTTTAACATTACGGACAACGATGAAAACCCATATCTGACCCTAATAGTTTGCAACTATTCTACGTTCCATCCACAGACTGGCGTTATGGTGTTCTTGGCGAATTTTGTACGATGTATATACTATTTTTTTTTCGAGGTGAGTGTTGTTTTTATATTTCCAACAAAATTAAGATCAATAATAATGATGATTTGTATAAAGTCATGACCTTTGGACACCTAAGAAAATCTTTGGTTAGAATGGAATTTATCTGACATTCATATATAGTAGCATATATTTGTTACAAATTTATAGGAAATCAACTAAAATAGGGTTTGCACCACCATTCTTCCATTCGTTACAGATTGCTGATGTATTATTTTCCATAAATGCAGTGTGCTAAATACTACTATTCGTTAAGACGCATTGCAGAAAGGTTCGGCTTCAAGAAACCGATAATATTCTTAGCCAATACCTTCCCCCTTGGTGTGAAGGTAAGATTGATGTATTTCCAAACTAAGTATTCATATTTTATTCTGATGATTAGTTGAAAGTCATGACCTTTGGACACCGAAGAATATCTTTGTTTAGGCACTAATATACTGAGAGCAAATGGACTTAGCTACAATGCTCGTTCACTGCACAAAAAACTAACGCAACACGTACATGCATGTACCCGTTCCATTTTTTCCACACGATACTTTCCGACCGCGACGGCAAAATAATGTTGTGTTAAGATATTAGTGTAGTATGTTTGCTGACTTCACGCGATTGCATAGATGTCAAGGTATGCAAATTAAAGAGGCTTTCCAATTCTAAATCAAGACCTTCTCTTCTCGTTGTAAGCCCCGTTCGTTTGGGCGAAGATCACGAAGACACTGTATACATTCACCTAGCAATACACAACGATGATACGTTTTCTAGACATTACTAATGTAACTAAACAGAAAACAACTACTTCAACCAGACAACATGCTACCGAGTCCTCTTTGCAGGAGGTAGTTACATTGTTTAGCTAATCCTATTCGTTTCTTTTTCCCTGTTTCCAGATTATTTAATTTCTACTGAAGCACCCTTTGCGCGTTTCATAGGTAAGTTTGATACGTATTCTAGCATCCAAACCACAGTTGTAAAATGATGTTTCATCTAATTAATATACGCTAATACAGCCTTAATGCTCAAGGCAATTGGATGATTAGAATATTAGAACTGATTTTATTGTGATTCTGCACACACGTTTGCATAGCACACATGAAATATTTATGATAGTTGATGATTGTCTATCTTTCTTTTCGCAGGAGTTCTCAGCTAGTTTCTCCCATTCCATGGTGAAATGACTAACACCACACGGCACAATATTTTAAAAGGTATGTTTCTAAAGACAATGTATACAACGTAATTTAACGTAGGAATCAACTTTTGTGATGCTTTTATTTAATATACTCTGACACCCATAAATGCTCATGGGTGGAATGATTAAAGTTTTTTGTCTGATAAAGTATGTTTTACCTTAATTTAAACCATTGACAGCGATTTATTGATTAGCCGCTTTAATTGGATGTGTTCACTTTTATTTTTAGATTGTTCTTCAAGATGCTCGGTGCTGAATCGACCAGTCAGCTTCAATAAATGGTAAGTGATAATTCCACAATGTAAAATGAAATATATATTTTACAATGATGATTTTAAAATACCTTTGGACACCTATAAGTAAATTACTTTGGTTATAACATTCATTGTTACTGAGCCCTTTGTGAATCTATTCACACAACACCCATGGAATGAATGGTTACAATAAATCATTTATTTTTTCTTTGTATTTCACAGATCCAGGGACGCCATGTCTTCCTTGAAAGAGTTTGGAATGAAGAAGGTTAGTATCGTGCTCTCGTCGTGATGTTACACAATGTTGATCCTTTCTTGAATGATGATTTGTCAAATACCTTTGGACACCTATAAGTAATTTACTTTGGTTATAACATACCTTGACTGAAGAAACAATTATATGTGGATGCAATTTCCTGTAAAGATTTAGTTGAAATAAATTTTATTTTTTACTGTTTTATAGGGCTTCTGACAAAAAAAACTATTGCCGATGGATGAGAGTCATCTTCTATAAAAAAGGTGAGCTTTACTTACTTGTACTAGCATTGTGTTAGTAGGTAGTGTATAATGAAATTAATAGTGATGATATTATTTATTTAAGCAAGATAGACTTACGAATTGCATTGATTAAAATACTTATGCTGACTCATTTTTCCAAATGTTGGAAATACAATCCGTTGAAATAGGTAGTAACAACATTTGAAATGTCCTTTTCTCTTCTTTTAGATCATCCTTAACTAGCCGCATACTCCTGCACGCATTCAAGAAAAAACAGTAAGTATGTTACTAAAATATTGCTTCAACTCAAGTATTCTATAAAAGAAGTTGTCTTAACCGTGATGTTACACCTAATTAATATACGCTAATACAGCCTTAATGCTCAAGGCAACTGAATGATTAAAATATTAGAGCTGATATCGCCAGTGATTTGAAAACTATTTTATGTCCTCGGGATCCTCACTGAATATGTTGTTGTATTTCTCTCTACAGAGCACTACTTCGTACAATTCTATCCTAAGTGGACACTAAGTTAAGATGTAATTTAGTGTGTTGAGAATTGACTACAACCAATAGTAAATGGAACCCTACCGGAATGGAAGTAATGCTGGGAATCGAATCATCAGACGTCGTCTAACAACTAGTTATTAGGTAAGCATAAGCGCTAATAATTTCCATTCTTAGACGAAAATCATACCTTCCATGATGATATACACAAAAAATAGATAAGTTCGGACGTATGAACATTGTAATGATTCTTAACTTTGCTGAAAACAAAAGAATGGAAATGAACAAATGAACGATGAACAAAGCAAAACATAATAAATAATCTTTTCCCTGTTTAACCTTTGCAGGTACCTTCGGTGGTGTTTTCATTAAATGATTTTAATATTTTGATCTTCATGAAAAAA
>JAOEFI010000006.1:9754452-9765955 GCA_034621735.1 Anopheles plumbeus
AAAACCGGTCAGAAGTTATTCCTTTCTGCCAACAGTTCGATTAGATAGAATTAGGTGTATGTTGTAACATAGACTAATGAAAAGGTTGAATAAAAATGGCATAAAACTGAAACGCAGCATTAATATGAAATTTGTAAGTTGAGTTATTGGAGAGAATCAGTGGGACATATAAGAAGAGGTAAGACAATATACGGGGTTTGAGACTCACTCGAATGCTTCGAATACGTAAGACGTACCAAACCAATTGGACACATTTTGAATAAGTAAACGTGACGTTCAGTATTCCATTTACTCATGTTTTTTTATTGAAAATAAAACTTCAACCATTTTTCCGATTACTTACGATTACTTACTTTCACGGTTTTTCAAACTACATGCTAAATTCCTGCGACGATGGCTGCTGTTGCTATTAGCTAGCCCTGTTTTATTTCATTCCACTGAAAGGGGTTTTCGTTCCGTTTATTTGCGCGATATATGCTGTTCCCTTTTTATTTCATAAAAGCTCAATCAGCACTTAAACAATGTGTTCGCTACTTGTAAGGAGCAAAGTAACTGCACCACTTGTCAGTACTCGCTCAACAACAATTAGTAGCCACTAACTAAAGCGTGACACGTTTTAATACTCGCTACTGTTATACTGTACATAGAAGGGAAAGCAATTATTTGCTTTCAAAAGAAGGTTTCATCCGTCTTTCTCCACTTTCGATTCCTTCCACTCTGTTTCTTTAGTTTTTTTTGTTTTCTAGAGTTTACCAGCCGCTTTCCCTAACGCTATATTTATGTTTGCTTCTTATTCGAACTGCCTATTTTCGTATAGGACCGTCTCGTGAAATCCGAAAGGAAGATCTGATATGCAGAAGAAACTATTTGAATAAAGAAAAATGCAATAAATTACCCCCGCAGGATGTCCCGCTTTCATCCAACTAGGCTCAGTTTTTCTATCATATACTTAGATAATGCCAAGGCAAAATCACAAAGAATAGTTCGCTTCTACTTTACTCCATTGGTTTCGCGTATGTGATTTGACATCTTAACATTTGTTAAATCAGCAACATCACCGGGCTGATAAGCTTACCTAAGGAGAGTCGAAGCTTATCGTATACTTTATACCGAACATACCTCGCCAATCGGGTTGACGGAAAGAAGTAAAAAAAAATCATTGGCAAGACAAACATTTCGAATGATCCGGGAGAATTGTTTGCTCTACCGACGCTGAGGAGTATTCGGTTGTAGGTGATTTTTCGACAACATTGCGTCTTAACAATTGTAAATGCTGCTAGATTGCTTTAACCCATACGCCGTTGCAGCTTTCGTCTTGCCGTAAGTATTCTGGTTTTATTTGCTCATGTCCACATCGCTTTTCGCTCGTCGGAGCAGCGTGGAGCGGTTTCGAAGACGTTCTACTCAGTTCACTCCATTTGTCTTAATATCACGCAACAGAACAGAATATTTCTCCACAACAAACATAATACCCCGGTTTGTTGACTGAGCAAAAGGTAACCGCAATTGAAAAACCTGCTAAATGCTACATCAAACAAGGCAAACAAAAGAACAGAGCAATGCACGCGTGTGGATTAGATAAATGATGACGCTGTGGTTTTTTTTTATACTAATAGGTCCTGCTACTGGCGGAAACACGGTCCTTGAACGATTATTACAGATCCTTTGGCAAACACACACGCGACCGTGTTGTTGAGGGTTTGTAAAACGAACAAAAAAAAATTTACTAAAATAGGCTATCCCAATAATCAAAATGCCTCCTAATCCAGACCTCGGTAGAGGGACAGTAACTGTGTTCAAATGAAATTTTGATTGTTTCTCTTCCCTCTATCATTTTGCCAGATCCGCTGTGAACAAGTCTCACAGCGTTGGACTAGATCCTGGTTGGTATTTTCCTCCCAAATGTAACGCAGATGATTTTGCTTGAGCAGTGTATACATTTAAAACCATCGCAAAACTATATGGTATGGTACAAGGTAGTAGGGTGCTGTTTTCGTTCCGCAAACTCTCCTACTGTTTCTCTTCCTGCAAAGGCAGTGATAGTACGCAGCGACATTGTTGCCTGGGCGAATAAATCTCATTCAACCACTCTTCGAGAATAGGAAAATTTTCCTAGATGCTACAATAGTAGTGTTCCTATTTGAGCGCCCTGTACACAGTCCACACGCAGATGGACGTCGCCAGGGCGGTCACTATTCGGTGACTGATCGTAACGAACCGATTGCCGGTGTGCACCAGCACCACCGGTGAGGACGCTCCTTCTGGGACAGGGATTTTCGCCAGATTCCGCTGCTTTCGCTCAACCTAGTAGGAAGATGTGTAAGGAGAGAGAGTGTGTTAGAAGGCGGAAAAGCAGCAGAAACTGAATACGGACACGAACTACCTGATATTCTACACAAGGGTCGCAAGTCCAGCAGATCGCGTAGAGACTAGTGCAGAACATGGAAACCGCACAGAATGAAGCACTATAGATTGTAAGTTTTTCCCTCCAAACAAGACCTGGAAAAATTGGGGCAGATGTTCGAACAGATGCTTTATACACAAATCCGTCGTACAAAAAGAACCTCCTAACCTATCGCTATTGATGCCGCTCCGCTGATCAGGGCCGTTTTGTGAAGACAGTTCCCCACTGCGATCCATCGTTCCGTCTCCTCGCCCAGCCGCGTCGGTTCGATGATGATGAAGCGCACCTTGTCGAAGAGCGCTTTGTTGAGGTCCGACTGGAACATTTCGTGTGCATTTTCACCTTCATACACTTCCCGGATTACGCGTACCGAGGGAGAAATGAGCTCGCTGTAATGAAAAGTCGGAAAACAGGATTAGTAATGGACCATTTTGCACATCGCAGCATTTGCTTCAATAGTAATACAAACTACGACCGGACACTGACCACACCTACAATGATTATACAAAAATTATGAAGATGATGTATGGTAGATCGTTTTTTTTTGTACAAGAGTGAATGAAGAGAAAACGGTTCTATTGAAAAGAAAAGTGGTTGTAAAAACAAACGTTAATCAACAAGCACTACTCGTTCAGTTGTGTAATCTACATCTACGATACGAAGAGAGAGAATTATTCGACACGAAACTCACTCGATGGGACTTAACCGTTTACTTTGGTTTTCAGGCTCGGACATGCTACTATTCGATAAGCCGTGCGTTATCCTGGCCTGTTATCGCTTCAATATTCCTCGGTATGCGCGCTCGCCGGTGCTGACCAGAAGAAACCTTTTTCCAATTTCAAAACAATCAAATGTGTCGCACGTTGGACCGTTATGCGCAGCCTTTGATACTGATTTCACTTGAAAACAAAACACACGATCGCGTGCTGCTTATGGCCCGACCTAGCTACGCGGTATAATGGACAATTGGAGCGCCAGCTGTGGATATGGTATGCAGAACCTCTAGTTCCCTTGTCCTTTCTCGGTGCGTGGTAGTCTTTTGGCACGAACGGTAGAACTGGGTCATGTTCTAAGCAAGGTTTTCACGGCATTCGCGATATGCGGCGTGCAATGGAAGATGGATAGTTTTGTTAAAAAGAAGTTCGATGGTGTTTGTTTATTAATTCAAGCTGCTACAATTTAAACGGTCAGTATACAAACTAGACACTAAAAATGAAAAGCTAAGAAATTGTTCATCAATTAAATTGCTCAAAACATATTTGATAACTAATAACGGTTTTTGTAATAACATCCACTGGATGACTACAGATGAAAGAGGGTGTATCAACTTTGTTCCTATTGATCATAGGCAACTGATCGCTTTCGATTGCGAACGAAGAGACAGTAACAAATTGATGGTACATCATTGGCCGTGTGTCTTGATCGATGCATGTTGATAAAAAACTTCTTCAAGTTCAAGGTCAACAATCCTATCGCCGGTGGTGTGGGTAACACCTTTCCGACTGCTGTACTACAGAGTCCAATCACTCCAGGAAAGACGAAGCAGCTGAACTTGGGGTTTTCGGAGTATTATCCATTGATCACCAACGTTAGCTATTCTTACGATATGCAACATCGTTGGGATTCGTTGGCAGAATAGAAAAGAAAACGCCAAAAGGCAAAAACTATACTACCGCCACTGACAACGGTCACTGATTATGTAAAGGAACGAATGGCATTCTTTCGCGGAATGTGCGAACGCTGGACCAAGCCTGCTGATGTCCGGAATGTGGGAAACAGACGGCACTTTCACAGGGTGGATGCATTTATTTACCTTCCAGCGGTTTCCGATTCGCTGGACATTTTCACAGTAGTCACACTAAAACTGTTTTGCTACAGCAAATCCCAATTCAACCAGTAGAATGACCAGGATATCGTACCCTGGTGCGGTAATGGTATGAGGTATTGCTTCGGAACTGTCAGAATGAACTAACCGCATGACAGCTGTCTTGAAACCTGCACAGTGCAGTGCCCAATAAGCGCAATTTAGCGTTACGCGTTTCGCTCCAGCTGGTCAAGAGTAGCATGCGGACATTTTTGGTAAAAAAAAATCGTCGATACAAGAAGTTTTCGTGGAAAATAAAAACGATCCTTCACAGTCGCTATTATCCGGACAAATTAAATAACCAGTTATTTTCATGGAGTGCATTTGTCGGCGAGCCGGCGTAGACCTCTAATGTTTGTTATGCTAGGATGATGTTGTGATTCACCCATACGTCAAACGCTTTTTCATCCGCGAGGAGCACAACTTGGGCATACAATCGTTTAGTGGAGCTATTTTGCGATAATAGCCTTTGCGTCCGTTCGTCTTGGCCGTGTCTCGCGTCCAGTGCACCCATCTCTTCCCCAGGGATCATTGTGCAATCTGGTCTGGTGAAAATTTCCATCCAACCCAAACCCAGAGGTGATGTGGAGCTAAGTGAACAAGCGAACGGCCGGAGTGGAATTACCTGTCGAACAAAGGTTGCACGGTACGCTAGATCCACTATTCTCGCGTCATCGGAACACAGGAGGAAACGGAAGCAATGGATACAGTGGAAAAAATTTTCTCTATCAAAACGCCCCGCATCAAGCAGAAGGATTTAAAGTGCCACAATGGTTGCGGATTCTATGGCAACGCTCAGTGGAACGGGCTGTGCTCGAAGTGTTATCGCGAGCGTTCGCTAAAAGAACGACACACGAAACGTAAGTATTGGGCATACCACGTTATCGGAAAGTATGCATACATCGTTACGTACGTGTGTGCAGGATCGAGCTTGTAGAATTCCTAATGATCGTTGCGTCTGTTTCCTACATCTGCCTTCTGCCCTTACTGTAGCTTTTCGGACAGTGAAGAATAATCAGCAGCAACCACAGCAGAAAGCACGGGATTCGCAACCACCATCCGGTTCTGCCCACGCGTCTTCCTCCCATGGCAATCAGCTGTTACATCCGCCTCAGCAGCAGCACCAGCAACAGTCATTACACTCTAAACTAATCCCAAAGCTGTCCGGTGACCGTGATGAAAAGAAGAAGAAGCTAAACTTGATCGACTTCATCAAAAAATCTACACCCGGAAGAGGTAAACGGGTGTTTGTTGTCGTCCCATGAAATGCAGCGTATACTGAGAGTTACATTTCTTTCGTTACAGATTCAGAAAAATCTCGTCATCAGAGCAGGCAACCGATCGAAAAGCTCGAACAAGAATACGTGGACGCCTTGAAGGCATTGAAGGTGGAAGATGCGGCGAAACAGGAGCTGAAATATTTCATCCACATGCTTGACCAGCAGATACGCAAAAAGCATGCGACCGCCAGCATCGACGAAGTGTCCGACCTGGTGCAAAACGGGTACACCAAATTCCGCGACTTCATGCAGATGGAAAACTCCAAGTTTGTCGGCTCGTCGGAGGAAATGCGGGAGCAGGTGCTGGACTTCTACGAGCGGTGCATCATGACGAAGAACCACAAGTATCTATTCTCGCCGCCGTCAACAAACGACGAGGATATCGATTCGTACATTCACAAGCGCATTCGGCAGCTGAACTGGATTACGGCCGAGCACCTGATGTGCAGCATCGACGAGGTGAACTCGGAGGTGCGTGAGCTCGCCTACACCGCGATCACCGAGCTGGCATCGGTGGATTCGTTTCTCTCACCGCAGGAGAAGCTCGACTGCATCGTGCGATGCTGCCGGCACATCTTCAGCTTCCTCAAGAAGTCGGTAGTGGGCCCGGCCAGCGCGGACGATTTTCTGCCGGCATTGATATTTGTGGTGCTGAAGTCGAATCCGGTACGGTTGCACAGCAATATTAACTTTATCACACGGTTCAGCAACGCATCGCGGTTGATGAGTGGCGAGGGAGGCTATTGTTTTACCAATTTGGTGAGTTTTGGTTATGTTTTTTTCCTCCATGGCACGTGTAGCGTAAAATGAAAATCCGCAAACATCTCACACTCTGCTTTCCCATTTCAGTGCTGTGCAATTTCGTTTATCGAAAATATAACGTCTGAATCGCTCTCACTGTCGCAGACGGAGTTTGATAGTTTCATGTCCGGCGAAAACGAGGGCACGTCAGCGTGGGAGAGTGCATTGATCGCGTGCGAAAGCTTGCATCAAATCTCGGAAAACATGAAGGCGATGAAAACATTGTCCACTAAAAATGAAGAACTCTTCACCGGAATCGTGTCGCTGAATGAGGAAATTGACACGTTTGGTGTAAGTATGGCTGTAATGAGCGGTATTTGAATAACTATTGTAAAGAAATTGTCCAATTCTCACGTATTTCAAATTATAGCCGCTATTATAGTCATGTACTGGCTAACTGCTGTTTATTCATGTAGGCTAGAAAATGTATAATAAGAAATAATAGTTCGTCCATTAAATATGATTATAGCAAAGCTTGAAAAGCCTGAACTTAATAGCCATCTCTCTTCTTTGGTTTTTCAGCAAGAAATAAGGCAAACTGTGGCGGAGGTTCTCGAGCGTACGCCATTAGTTCTCAAACCATCCTGCACGCCCCCGCGAGTAGTAGCCATGCGGCGGCAGTATGTGTCCTCTGAGTCAGCCTCCGCGTATGTAGATCCGTGCTCTGTCCAACCCGTGAACGCGGAGGCAACTTTCGCCGGTGGACACTTCAACTCGAACCTGATGGTGGGGAGTAAAAACGTTGCCATCGCCGGCGCCGCCGATGGAAAACCAAAGACGTGTGGAGAGGACGCAGCGACTTCACAACACTCGACGAATCCCTCCACAAGCGGCCACATGGAGGAACTCGTTCAAAATCTCTCCGACACGCTGTCGGTGGTGCCCTTAGTGTCCGTCGATGCTGGTCCATCGAATGGGCAGGCACCTTCGTCACCGTTCTACGGCATGAGTGCCAGCAACTCTGCGGATCTCCTGTCGGCATCGCCCTCGTTCGACTATAACAACATCTTCGACGCACAGTCCCTGGACGGACTGGCCACACCCGACGATTTTATTCGTGGCATCCGCAATATCAACTATGACTTCGACTTTTCTGACCACAGCGGAGACAACAGCACGGCGGACGACTTCGACCCAAGGGCACCGAAGCCGGGAAGTAGCAGTACCCGGTCCGGTGGCACAAAGAGCCCTCAACCATCGTCGCACCCGCAATGCCCACAACCGATGTCTCGCTTCGACTTGGAAGAGTTCGATCCGCTGCTGCGAAATAATGGCCAACCGGTAGAGAAACCACAACCGCTTCCTTTGCTGCCGGCATCGGCCACTTTCGCTGCTACAACTCCGAACACCGGAAGCCTTTTGGACGATTCGCCCGGGTCGCTGATGCTAGAGTCCCCACTGAAACCGACCGTGGCTGACTTCCACGGGTTTTCACTGCATGGATGCAACATTCCGACGATCACATGTGCCACCGGTGATTTGCATCCAAGCGCTGCCGGGCCAGGAGCAACGTCCGGGCTCGAGACTAGCCCAAAAGTGGTCCCGTACGATCCCAATGCAAACAACGACAGAAGTCTAATCTAAACTGGCGCACTGTCAATGAACGAACTTGAAAACGAATTCGGGTGCAAATGTGTTGTTATTGTATAATTTCGAAGCGGAACGGACGGCGAATGCCGTAGACCATGTGGACGGAAATGGAACAAAAATTGTTTGTTATTTGTTTAGTACAAGGTAAAATAAATACATTTATTTGCTTATTCAATTCAATTATTTATTTAAAAGCCTTTTGCTGGGTGGTTTTTGATCCTCTTGATGGTCGTTCTCGAAAGATTTGAGGTTTCGAGAGAATGAAAGAGGTTGTACGATAGTAAATTCGTTTCGTTGTTTGTCAATAAAATTGTTAATAAAATTGAATGAATTTCATCAACGTAAACACTGCGCTTACACAAATGCCCACAAGTTTAGTTGTGAGAAATTGAAATCGATATCACCGCAATCTCAAACGGCATGAAAATGTGGCGTTCATTCAGAATGCAGAGAAACAACAAGCATACACCTCGCGGCGTTCCATTCGATAGTGTTGCAGCATCAAGTTGATTTCTCCGAAGTAATCTTAGTATTGTTGCATCGAAGTGTTACGTTAGTTCTGTTGTAATCTTTTCCGGTCTAGCGTGTCCTGGTGTTTTGTGGTTTTTCCTACTGTTTATTCGCCCTCGACTTCAATCCGCTCGGCACAGGTCAAAATAAAATTGCTCATGCGAATACAAATACGCTTTGGATCGCAGTTGAGAGGGTAATTTTTTTGGCTGAATCATTTTAAAACTGTTCCCTTCATTGTTAACTAACCTGCGTAAAGTTTTTGATTTCGTCAACTTATCTTGATATGCAACTTGCAAATTACCTGTACAATCTTTCCAAATTTCCCGCATTAATATTTAGTTTTGATGCTCGTCCTAAAAATGTCTACATTTTTGTTAAAAGGGAATATTTGTTCGAAAACGCATTGATTGTAGCTGCTGCACTCAGCAATAACTCCACACAACACGTGATAATTCAATCGAACGCGATCAAGCGTGAATCTTGTTCAGGTTCAAGGATTGTATGGCCCACGTTGATTGACTACAATAATTAAACAAATGGTGAAAAAATTTAAGAATTTAACCTTGCAGTTCTGCCCCGTACGCTTCTAGACACTTGCAACGGCGTGACCTATAAGACATTTTAAATGACCCACATTCCTTTGACCATGAATCATGTTTATTGCACTCTACATTGCCAACGCCCTGCGGATACTTTCACGGATCCGGAATGAAGCGCTCTGTACTGCAAACTGGCCTAATCTTTCTTACCATGTTGTATTGTCATACCTGCACGCCGAAGGACCTAGAGCGAACCTGCAAGAACCGACAGGCACGCGCACCCGGGGCTTCCTGTTCTTATCTTATCTTCAAACATCCGTGCCGAGCGCGCGGCTTCCAAGCGTCGCCGCCGCTGGTACAAATGTTTGCTCCGGATGCTGCGAGCTAGTTTGCCCCTCCGAGCACCATCACCCAGGTGCAACTGTGCCGATTGTGTACGGTAATAGTGTTGTGTGGCTGGGTGATGCCATACCTGGCGGCATATATTGTTCGACGGCCCGTGCACGACAGTTTCTGTCGACGTCTCATTCGGTGCACAGCACAACCGCATCGGCAGTGTAACGCACCCAACAGCTCCATAACAGATTTACCGCTTCGCTTATCATCCGTTCCACTTCGAGCGTGTGCCGTGATCGTGTTACGAAAATCCGGAACGAAACCAATCCGAAACTCGGGGCAATCAATAACACGGTGCGCACAAAACAGAAAACAACTGCCAGTGAGCAGCTGTTTTCGCGGGCGTCAGTGAGCAAAAGTGCAAAGCATTACAGAAAGCGCGCCCAACGGAAGAGGGGAAGCACGAGCGGCGAACCAAATCTCGCAGATTGTGAGGTGAAGGAACAGCTGAGTTAAACGGTGATAGAGTTGACCCGTCCTGTGACCCGTTTCATTAGCCACCGAACGCAACGTCCAGACGCACCGGTACCAGTCTGGCTGGCGAATTCTCGTGGCGTTGGAGGGAAGTCTCAGTGTACGACCAGTCGGACCCCACGCGAGCGGTATGTGCAAGGAGCGAATGGCCTACTCCGATGACAACTTTGCAGTGCTGGCGTAAGGAGCCAACTCTGGAACCTCCTTAGCAAGCGGACAAAGAGATATCTCGCGCGAGGTTCCTGCAGGCAAGGGAGAGCGTTGAATTTGGGAGGACGGTGCAGCTGGGCCGCCGGGTTCATTGGGTAGAAAAGTGTGTGCGCGGTAACTAGGGAATCTACCGTGTGGCGGCGCTCCGAAAGGGCCTACCACACAGGAGTTGATCTGCCATAACGTAGCAGGACGTCCGATCACATCCGATCGGTCCAATTTTGATGGGCTAACGATATAGCGCACAGCTTTCGTGGCTGGGGCCTAGCAGCGGGACCTAGCCGTGTCAGTGCAAGTGCTTGAAGTAGCTGCCAGCGACCCAGTGACACTATGTACTACGCTGGTAAGTGTAAACAGTAATCGGAACGATGCTGGGAGAAAGTTTTCAGCGCAGTTACCCAGTCTGAACGGACGAGCGTGAGTATAAATGGTCAATATTGACGCAATGATAAAAGATCATTCCTACCGTGGGTGATCTCAGCTCGGAGAGACAGAACGGACTGTCGCGATAAGATAACTGAAGTAATCGTCTTCCAGCGCTGCACCGAACGCATTGGACGAGGTCGCTGTCCAGCAAGCTTCCTTGTCCACCCGACGGTCAACTAGGCTACAGGGTCCATAAGTTTACGCGTGGTTGCGAGGTGCAGTGCTAGCGGTGACTACGCAGACATTTTCTAGACAGGGTTCGAAAGCAGTTGGACACATAAGGGCGCATTAGAAAGTTCGAGCTACTATCACTATGAGGATATGAGTAAAATTGTTTCCTTCGTTGTTTGCTACGGTACGGTTGTAGAATCCACTCTTTGTTTTCATTGCATTTAGCCAGCGAGATAGTGGAATGGTGGAGTAGCCAACACTATGATGTTTTCTATTTTCATATCACCCGACGTCTTGTGACGTGGGTGGAGTAGCCTGTTCTATAACATTATTAGATTAATGATATTTGAATTCATATCCCAACACTTTGAAGATATGCGAAACATGTAGTCTTTGGAACACACTTCATACACAGTGTTCCTAAAGTGCTGAATAATGCACATAGTGCTGTTCAACTAGGGCTTGTCGGATACAATTTACGGCCCTTTAGACTAAACACGGTATCTTTCAATTGTAGGACGGCTCCCATACTGGCCATATATACTATTTCGGTCAACAGTTTCAGAGATAGGGTTGCAATTCTACATTAAGAAATAGTAAGTAGTAAAAAGGAAATTAGATAGAAGCTCTAGTAATCCTATGGCATCACGAAGAAATGAAGCGATTATTGATGTGAGCATGGTTATGAGATTGGGAATAAGCTATTGATTGGCATTATAGTTGTGCCTGTGGGCTGAAATGATAAGAAACTCGAGGCGATGCAATTAGCTAATGTAATCGAAACGTATTGCATAATGATGGATGCAGTAGCCGCATCGCTTGTCTCATCTAGTAT
>JAOEFI010000006.1:9766055-9781479 GCA_034621735.1 Anopheles plumbeus
ATGCAATTAGCTAATGTAATCGAAACGTATTGCATAATGATGGATGCAGTAGCCGCATCGCTTGTCTCATCTAGTATTTTTGCTCGTGGATTGATTCTGGAGTTCACTTTGAGATTGACTTCCCGGTGATGGGCAACAGAGGATGGAACCGGTTCGTTGACAAGTTCTTCCGAGCGAACGAACTGTAGCTCCACGGGGCTGGAAAACGAAAGCCCGACAACGTTCCCTGTCGATAACTCGCCCATCAGAGGAACACAAAGAAGTAGAGGGCGACCCAGCGGGAACCACTGTGTTGAATCAGAATCTCGACCAGCTGTAGCGACGGAATCAGCGCCACTCCTCGGTGCTTTTATTTTTCGCTTTGCGTATGATTATCGCCAGCATGTTTTTGCAGGACGCACTTGGGAGGGGCTTATCGAGATGCACGATCGATGTTTACAGTAAACCTCGCCCTATAGTGTTGTCCGATCCGTCGATCTCCCGTCGATTGCTCGATTGTACTGATGAGCGCAGTGATCAGCACAGTTGCCCCAGATGCAGCACGCCGCATTCGCAATGTTGATCCTGCTCAACAGTCGGCTGTACGCGGGCATCATCGAGCGTCGGCTGGAGACGCTGGTCCATTTCTTCACGGAGCAGGCGGAGCGCAAGTGCCCGCAGCATACACCAGGGGCCCTCGGGGACGTCGGCGAACTGTTCCTCGAGCGGGCCGGTGCTAACTGTTTCACCCTCATGCTCTCCACAGCGCGCACCGTTGCGGCCAGCAGCTCGAGCCGCCTGCAGTCGCCCGTGGCGTGGAACAGGAAGCAGTCGCAGGAGTCGTACGATGTCGAGACCGGCGGCAGCTCCGGCGAAAACGAGCGCACGCCGCTCCTGCTCGGTTCCGGCGGACGTGGAAGGGTGCGCCACCAGCCGACCAGGCAGCCAGCCGACCCGAACAAGGTGCATCCGGTGGCGCTGCTGCTGATGCTGGGACTCCTGGGGTTGCTGCTGCTCGGGGTGGTGATCGGCGTGTACTTGCTGGTGCTGCAAAGTGAGTTCCGTGGGATAGCGCTCTACACCGCTTATCAGTATCATTATTGACAACCCGCCCTTATTTTTCTGTACCGGCAGTCGAACGTCCTTGGCCCGTTTCGCATCCGTTCTTTCTCGTGGAGCGGCCCGCCTGGTGGCAGTACCCGGAGGCCCTGCGGGCGACCATCCTCGATCGGACGGCCGTGAGGGACGTGATCGTAGTGCACACACGAACGGAACCTTGCGCGAACCGGACGGACTGCGTGCGCCTTCTCCAGCAAACCGAGGCGAGCTACTGGGCCACCGGGAACGATCACATACCGTACAACTTTCTCATCGGCGGGGATGGCGTGACGTACGAGGGGCGCGGCTGGAGGACGCAGCACGGCTTCGAGGATCTTCCGGAGCGGAACCGGAGTCTGGTCGTGGGCATGATTGGTATGGACCTAAAGGAAGATAGCTAAATGGAGGACCAATTTCCGAAATTCGATACTTCATTTTTAGGAACCTTCACCGATCGGCAACCGACCGAGGTACAGTACGCCGAGCTGAAGGCGTTTCTCACGGAATCTATTCGCCGCCTTAACCTTTCCCCCCAGTACCGGCTGCAGGGAGCCGTCAACGAAACCTACTCAGCCAACGATGGTGCCGCCCTGTTCGGTCAACTTCAACGATGGGCCCACTGGACGGGGCTTCTGAGAGTTTAGGCCAAAGGTGTCCCATTGTAACGGGCAACAATCATGGTCATCCACCGATCGTTTTGAAATTGTTCCAATTTTTTTATTTATTATTTTCTGTTCACATTATTATTATTTCTTTACATATTTTGAAACTCATTTTTTCTTTCAAGATTGGTTGCACTTTTTCGAAACCGTTTTCAAGTATTACTCATTTACAACTCGCTGCGTATGTGCTGGTTTCCAAACGACGATGTCGTTCGTCGTGAATCTCCCAAACACACAAAAAAAAACAATAAAACAAAACAGAAATATACAGCGAAAAACAAATCAAAAAAGGAAAACTGAAGATAATAAAGCCGTCGAAGTAAAACAACCATGCACAATGTAACACTAAAACCGGTAGGCTTAATTACTGAATCATCATCATAACCTAAACACCTAAATCTAGAGAGTGGACGATTCCCGGCCGGTGCGGCTGTAGTGCGCTTCTTTGTGTTGTTGCTCGTATCCCTAACCGTCCGTTTTATAGCCCGCAATCACCGGAACCGTTCGGGGGTCCCTCTCCCGCTGGAAGATTACATGTTATCACACTTCTGTATACGGTTCGATTAGTTACTATGAAAGTAGTGGTTTCTCCTTTTTCAAAAACTGTTTGTTCATGTTTTCTAACGATCGCCCTTCAATCGACCTCAAGCTTCCGGAAACTACCGGTAATCGTTTCCATGCCCAGGGCGGCAGCGTTACTGCTGTTGTTGTTCCGGTCGGTACCGTTCCGCGAGACGATACCCCGATCGGTATGGATGCGCATCTTTGCCGACGACAGCACCAGGTTCCGCTTGGCCGCCAGCTCCATCTTCCAGATTTCGATCATTTCGGCCATTGGCATCGTGCCGCCCAACTCCTTGGGCAGGCAGGCCGGGTCCACCTTGCGACAGAGGTCCGGTGCAGTGACGTGAACCTGGGGTGACAATGATGGAGCATTAGTAGATGGTGGACGGTAAAAATGGAGTAGGTTGCTTGCAGCACGAGCAGTTGGCACGAGCCCTACCTGTAGCCGTTCCTTCATCTTCTTGCTGACCATGGACTTGCCGGCCTCGATGATGTACTTCACCGTCGACGGCACGTTCACCAGGTGCACCTCCTTGTTTCGCATCGGGATTGACTGCTCGCCCCACTTCATGATGCGCAGGAAGTCGGTCGGGTTCCAGCAGGCGATGTGTGCCGTCGAGATGCCCTTGAAGTCACCGATGTGCACGAACCCGCAGATCTGGTTCTCCGGGTCCTCCATCAGTGTCTCGTACGTGATGAAGTGCAACCGGGCCATATCGGAGCTGGTGTGTTCGGACGGGTTGAAGTGATCTACGAAAAAGTGAAGAGAAAACAGTCCCCCTTGGTAATCAGCGCCTGGCGAGAGTCCTGGCGAAGGGAGCGTGTTGCGCCACACTTACTAGCAAATCCGATGATCAACCGGCGGCCGTGCTTGTCCCGGATCGGCGACGGGAAGAGGTAGCCACCGTCGAGCAGCTTCAGCACGCTCGGCGCCATGAAGTCGAGCGAGTGGATCAGATGGGTGAACACCTTGCGGAAGTTCAGATACTTCAGTATCATCTGCTGCGTCATCGGGACGCTGAACTTTTTCGTGCGCAGAAAGCGCAACAGGAACAGGTCCTCGGTGCGCACGTTCTCCACGTCGCCGTTCTTCTGCAGCCAGTCGCGCAGCTGCTCCAGCGACTGCTCGCGTATCGTTTTGTCCTCGCGCAGCTCCTTGCGGGCGATCTTCATGACCGCGTCCGTGACGCCGGTGTCCTGGAAGAAGTCGCCCTTCAGCTTCTCGCTGCTGCTCCACGGGAAGTTCAATATCACTCGCGTGGTCGTCATCTTGGCTTTGGTTTTGTGAGCTATAGCGACAAGTGAAATGATACAGTGAAGGCTGTTAAATAAAACTATAGTTCAATTCTATTCAATGAATTTACAAAATCCGAATTACTCAATAGAACGTTTCGGTTTTCTAAAATACGAAACAATACCAAAGTTAAATGTGCAACATAACAGTAAACCGAAGTGCTAGAAACTCTCCCATGTAGTACGATGATGGGACTATGTCCTTTCTTGAAATCTGTTCCAGCTTTTTCTTTTAAACCACAACTAAACCGGTTAGCAACAACATTTTCTTATTAACGTCTTAATCAAGACAATTCCGAGGAAGTTTAATGAATGAACGCAACATCTTCGGCTTCAATATAATGTTGCTTCATGAACTTTACGTCCTTGATATTGGACATCCCCGTTACCTCGGAGGCAACGATCAAAACGGAAAACTGATTAGAATTTCAAATTTGTTTTGGTATCAAAATCCACAGAACCCTCTCGCAATGTAACTACGCACGGTATCGGCCAGGGGTGATTAATAGCTTCATTTAATAGGATTGATCTCTTCCGCGAGAGCTTCATATGCGATTTCGTCTTACAAAAGGCACTTCAGTCGGTGCTATCGGTCATCTTAGTGGCCGGGGAACGCGCTTTGTCGCGTTCGCAATCGGCGTATGCAAACAGAACCACCAATGCATTGAAACAAGCACGGAAAGTAATGAAAAAAGTGTGTCCATTTTCAAACACCCCATCCAAACATGGTGTCCCCAAGCCAGTGTTCTCAAAATCGCGGCACACCTTCATACACCTGTAATTTGTGCTACCCCGTCATTCGGAACTCTACCGAATCTCTCGCAAAGAAAAGAAGGGGTAACTACTCGTTTGCGAAACACTTCTCAATCGCAAGCGAATAATCAGTGGACTCCGTTCGACTGGTTTGTTAGCTTACGCCTGTCGGCCATCCCGGATTTCGGAACTGGCCGCTGGGCGTTTACCTTCCCCTGGATGACGTGGTTCGCGGAGAAAAGAATTCTAGATGCTTGACCGGACCGACCGCAGCATACTGGAAGATGACGACAATGACGATGCTAAAAATTGCTTCGATGGGTTTGTGGTGGAATAATAATTGGCACCAAAGCAAAAGGGGTACATTTTTTTTCATTCAAATTTTTTATATTACAGTGTAATGCTGCATCACATACTACGTACAATTGATTTTGACATTAAAAGTTGAATGAGCCACAAAATAGCAATTTTAACGCTACAACTAACTCGATATCATGATACCGACAGTCCGCAGCACAAGGGACGTATAAAATATTAGTTTTTATGAATGTCATTCACAGTAACTTCCACAGTTTTATTCATTTCCATTCTTCACACGGAAATATTTTTCAAGTCAATCGCAGACATCAAAACATTGCGAAAAAAAAAAACTCGTTTAAGATTTATTCGCCAGTCTGCAAAGGCAGATTTCGAAAAACTTGTTTAATCCTTAAGAACTTTTGCCAGCTGATGATAATCGAGACTGACTGAAAGCGAACTTCAAAACCGTCCAGCTCAAACCAGTTCGGCGTTGTATTTAAATAAACTCGACTGCCAGTCGCTGAGAGACGCGCCAAAAACCAAGGTTGGTTTACGATTAAATTTATCGCTTTCTTTACGGAGAACCATCCACCAGTGCTGGCTGGCTATCGACCGCACACTAAAGACGTCATCCGCCTTGTGCTGCCTTTCGCGCGCGTTTTCCCGTGAGATTAAAGCGACCCCACAAACCCCGGCAACTGCCCCGGACCGGCCAGCTGGCCGGAAGAACTGTATCGATTCGATAAGGCGCACATAATTTCGAACGCGTCCTCGGCGTCCCATTAGTTAGTCAGTGTGGCTATTCGGCAAACCGAACTAACTGGAAACGATCAGAAGCGGGTGCCGGATTGGCGGTGCTCCGGACACGCAAGACGTCCGTTTGCTACGTTAAACGGTTGACGGTAGATGTTCGACAAAAACCATCGTGGTCGCGTCTCGTGTCGGCTTAAAGCGTGGCCCGTTCGATTGGGCAATAGGTCGAAAAAATAAGGCAACAAACTAGCAAAACAATAAACCCACGTTGCGTTCTGATCGAGCCGGTGGTCCAACCGAAGAACGAAAGAATAAAATAGATCGTAAAGTGGGTTCGTCAAAAATGTAACTTCAGTACACTCTCCCCAGACTACAGCCAGCAACGCTTGCTTCCGATTGCGAAAGCGATGCGGTCATGGCAACCTCTCGCCGGTTCTTCGATGCTCACCTTCGACGACACCGATTCGTTCCCGCGCCCTAGTGGGTCGAAAGTCAAGGTTGGCTCCTCTTCGGTCACCGGTTGCACAACAATCGGACCTCGAATCATCCCGCTACACGCAGCATGACGCTCGTTAGCCTGTAACTAAATGCGATCAACGGACAGTCAACGTTTGGCGTGTCGTTCTCGGCCCGAGTGTCGTTAACAATTGGCTCACAGCCGGGCCGCACAATTAGCAACACGGATTTTCCAGGCCGGAGGATACGCTCGAGTGCCACAAGAGAAAGAAAAACGAAAAAAAAAAAAAACATCTGCGGGAGATACAGGCGAGCATAACGTAAAGAAACGTGGAGTAGCTCGCACGTGGAGGTGGTAACTGTCATTTTAAATTTGGGGTTTTTTTTTATTTTTGGTTAACCTTTCGACACAGACCACCGAAAGACCACTCACAGGCATCAGCGGTCGTAAGGCGGAGGATGGATGGAGGTTTGAAACACACAAATTAACCTTATTTTCTGCGCGTTTTTTTTTTTCTCTCTCTCGAATGTAACGAGTACAGCAGCCGTGGATCACTTATAGTGCGTATCGTACCCGTTTCAATCGCACTCAGACGGTTAAGTGGAGTCTCTGTGCCCGCAGTTAATGTTCCAGACATATAGTCAAACCCCACTCAGATGGCACACTTTCGTCACATTCTCTTCTCGCCTTTAACCAACTGAACTTAACATACATACGGCTTGTTGGCGGGCAATGAAAGAAGCCTCTAGCCCTCCGTTCCACCGCCGGTGAGCTGTTATTAAAAAGTGCAAGTGTTCGACAAAAATCTCATTCCGAGGGAAAGAGACAAACACAAGCGTTAGAGGATCAGCTTCAGACGTGTGGCAACGTTTCAATTAACCCAGAGATTACTTTTTCGGAATTTCTTTCATGCGCCCTCCCCGGCACACATTGGGCGCGTTGGCGCTATCTTACATCGGCAGGCGAAAGGCGTGATGATGATGGTACGCAAAAGGCCAACGACGAGGGTGCGTGATCGTGCGACTGTTAGTGGGGTGCGCAAGAGAAGTAAAAAGGGTAGCACAAACAAAAAACAGATTTCGTTGCATAATTTCATCTCCCCGAGCCTGTGGGGCAGTCCGCAAATGTAGGGCCAGGTCAGTGGATTCTACCAGTCGACGCCACAGTGCGCACACGTGAAAGTGTTTCAATGCCACCTCGGCCCATCCTCTTCAATCTGTGGCTCACTTTTATCCTCGTTAGGCGATGGGAGAAGAAACGGGACTGGGACCCTGCGGTGGCGTCTACACATTTTCGGAGCTGGCTTTGTTGAAAAGGAAAAGAGGACAGCACCCATCTAGACAACCATCCGTCATAGACGATGGGTGAGTTTGTTCAGGAATTTAACCCTTCGACCATTCAGCCTTTTTAGATTGTTTGCGCGTTTTTATTCCCATTGTGACAAATCACTCACATCACAGAAGGGAGCATCTGATGCTAAGCCGTGTAAAGGCCGAACGTGTAAAACACCACCGAAAACCGACCGGCGAATTAGACGAGATGTTGCAAAATGCGGCCGCCTGCAAATATGATTAACGATCGCATCATAATAGACGGGCGCATTGTGCAGCTCAACACCGCATAGGAGCATGCATTGTTCGCGCACGTGTTACGGAACGGAACACGCTGCCGTGGCTCCCTGTTGGAAACATCCAACGCGCTGTCCATTAATCACAACTGTCTGCCGCTAGACACCGGGGACTTACTACAAGTGTTCGATAAGTCGACGCACATGTTGGCGGCCCGATGCGATAATGGTGACCACAATGTGGGCCAGCTGAACTCCAACGGCAGACGAAGAAACTGCGAACGACGATGACGGTGCGATTTGGCCCGTTTTCCCCGCTGTGTGGATTCGCCAGCGATTTCCATCGATTAGCCCGTTGATTAGCTGGACTGTCGTCATGCTTGCTCCAGTTAGGGATGTGAGAGGAGTGGCGGAGAGAAAGAGAGAAAGCGCGGGGAGCGCGAAAGGGCTCGATTTCATGGTTTAATCGCGAACGATAGTCATCTATATCTAGTGGATTAGCTACGTCCAACCCCTGGCGATTGGATATACTTACAACTAATGGAGAATTAGTTCTGGTTGGTATTTCAGTTCAGTTCATTTATTTAATTTCAAAAGTAAATTTCAATTCTCGCCGAAGTCAATCAACTCGATCGTCTTCACGGACAGCAGTGAAACCAAAATGGTGTAGTAAATAATGAGCTGAATGATTTCTTCAACTTTGCCGTCCAGCGTCTTTTTTCGCACCTTCAAAACACACGTGGGCGGAAGTTTGCCCCCAAAATAGAGCTTTTTACATATTGCTAATGTCTGTTTCATGTTTCTCAAAGTGCATGGGGTTTCTTCAGAGGTTAGAGAAACCCAGTTAGATATTTCGCAATATAAGCACAAGCCTTCGCTTTAAGTAGTAGTAATATTCTCGTCATTCGTTTGATCATCACACTGCCTTTTCACTAATTAACGTATACGTTTTAATTAGGACTTTTAGTTGAAACGAGTTTGCATATGATGCCCAACAATTCAACATCATTTCAAGCACATGAAATCAGCGGCAAAGAAGATGAGATGACGATCTTTTAATAGAAATCCCTTTAGATTCTTCTGTCAAACGAAGGACGGACAACATATGAACCGTTTGGCAGCTAGTCTGCATGATCGGCCGCACATCAAAAACCTACCCCACCAGACGAAGCCCTTGCCCTATGCTTTAGTTGACGGTGTCCCTTTCTGGTTCCAATACGAGCAACGATCCCAGTCCACCAAGGTGCGAGCTCACATTTCTACTTCCAACGCTTGACGCATCCATTTCACAACCAACTGGTTAAAGATGGGACCCCTAACCCGAACCCTCTCGGTGCCCTTCGAAAACATGTGTGTGTGCGTCTTTTTATGAGTGATAAAATCCAAGGTGTTCCATCGTTGCATAGGAAATGAATCGAAAGTGAATCCACCAGAAACAGACACGAGAGACGTACGTATTAGAAACGACCCACTTTATCGATGTGCACTGTTCGTCCCCTATTGCCCGTTTACATCCGTTCGACCTTCCTATCAGCCAGGGTCTACTGGTTTATTGCTAGGCGTTCAAGACTCAACCGCCAGTCTGTCCGACTTTCTGATTGAAAAACGGCTGGAGGTCTGGTCTAGTTGGTATTCGATCCGGTCACATTTTTCGGATGATGCATTTCGGCGCTGCAACATAAGTTCTGTGTATCTCATACGTTTTTGATTGATTCGAGTGCATACGAGAGTAGCTGTAGCAAGGTGCTGGCGACGGTGAATGTGGCAAAATTGGTCGGTCTTGAGATTTAATAAAGCGGAACCAACCAAGCAGCGGAAGTCATACTCCAACGCGTGCAGAAATGTCGTGCAAAAACAGTCGATGAATAGTGGCGGTTTTCGAATGCACGAAAATGTAGTTCAAATGAAAGGATTTATTAATCTAGTCCGTACATTGGATAACTATTTCGTTTTGCCATTGTCCGGAAACGGGTTTCTCAACATACGAACCAATGTCAGGTATTTTAAACCACCTTTGGACTCGAAATACTCGCACGAAGATGACATTAAAAACGAACTCGCGAAACGCAACGAAACGTTAAAAGCTTTTCACACTCGAGCTGGCCCACGTGCTTAGGATGGATCGTTCCAGGCTTCGAAAACGTCCGGGTCCGGGGATTGATAACATGTATATAGCATTCCATGTCGCGAATCGGCGACCTGAGATGTGAGAAGCAAAAAGATCGCATTCGTCAAGGGTAAAGAAATCAACCACAAAAAGGAAACAAGGAAGGTTTTAGGCGAAACACAATTAAAATTCGACTTGGAAAGCCAATAACGAATGATCTCGGTTTCCATCGACGTCCTGTCCCGTTCGCATGCTAAGGACCCCAAATAAGGTGGAATGACAGATAAGGAGAATAAAATATACAGCACACGCCTCACGAGGAGCTTTCTGGTTCTATGCAAACTTTTCTGTTTCACTCGACGACTTTCTACATTGTTCAACGTTTCCAACAAAAGCTAAATTAAATAAGTTTGACTAAATCGAGACGTGCAACCGAACGTATTTTGCTAATTAATGGCATTTTCATATTGTGGAAGCAACCCCTGCCAATGTTGCACCATGCTGTTGAGTAACAGTTGTTGGGCAATAACCGCGAAAGTAAATTAAGTTGACGATAGAAGCAGTACAGTTTCGCAGCATTATCATTAGCGTGCTGTTGCTTTTGTGAACGTTGATTGGTTGTCCGTTTGCCTACGCGGCTTGCCATTTCAAACATTGCATGCGGATGAGCTCCAGCAAATGCGCCACGATGAAAACCAAGTGCTTATCTAGAGTCAGTGCTGGTGGTTTCAAATTACCAGTAATCTGCGTCATCGTTAGCTACGGCAGCAGTCGATATGGCAATCCACCCTCAACCGTAGTCCCCGATCGGTTTCTAGCAAGCACTGGACCGCGCTGCCCACAAAAATACCAGTTCGAGCATTGTTATGTTTTATGTTGCATTAATATATCAACGGTCCGGAAGGCGTTTCTGATTATCACGAAATGCTACACACTGTTGGGGCTTAACCTAACCATTCAAACATGTTTCGGGCACCACTAACAACACACAATCGTGTGGCGATCGTGGTCGGCTTTTTCACGGTGGAGGTCATTGGGTGGAATTCGAATAAAGCCAATGCGTTATCGAGCCGCCGCACACCGCCGGGAGCGTGTCAAGTGGTACAGGTCGAGTTTAACTTATTTAAAAATGTGCAAATGTAACAGTCGCCCTGTGGGCCGAAAAAGCACACCAAACTAATCCTGCGCGAGTAGTCGAGAAAAATGCCGGACATCCTCGGACCGCTAGGGAGCAACGGCTGGGCCCAGCAACGCGGGTGTTGTGAACCGGCTGGGACCGGTTTTCGTTTCATTTTCAAACCGCTGCCGCCACAGTTACGTCGCTGCTACCCGGGTTCTGTTACTCGGAAGGAACGCTAGCGGTTATTAGTTGCTATTTGGGGCTATCACTGCCGGAGCGTGTCGATTAGGAAGCTCTTTAAATGTTTCTCTTTTTTTTTCCTCCCATTTTATCAAGTTTACTAAACCAGCTACCGTACAGCTAATTTTCAGTAACTAGCTTTTCATTCAATTAAATGTTATGCGCATCACGATGGTAATGATCGACTGTCAAATGTCAACCATAAAGATAGGCTGGTTCAGTGTGATTTATGGAATTGCTATCGATACCACCCCCTCGTGCAGTGTAAACGCTTAGAACAAACTGTACTGATACTGGGCACATGTCAGTGTCGGTTTTTCTCTGGAACGTTCCCTTCCAAGTTCCCTCGTAGATCATCCCCGATTGCATCAATAAAGTTAGCGACACGCGTGTGGTAAACTGGTATCCGTATTCGCATGTCATGCATCTCAGTTCCTGCCGCTGATACGGAGGTTGGAGAAGTCGTTGCCGCTGTCACCCGTTGTACCGTTGCAGGAGGGACGATTTCCGCATCGCACCGTGTCAATTCGAATATTTTATTCCACTGTGAAGGTTACTGCCGGAGACTGGCGAACGGGTTGGAATGAACGCCAAACGTTACGCTAGAACAGGAAGCTTCAGTGCTTCTAAAGGGGGGATGATTGAAATCTAGCATTGGTGCAATTGAACATGGGCCAGAAATAACTGTAATTATTATTACAAATAAACAAACAGCCAACGCGCTTGTATCGCACACGAATCGGGTTGGCAAACTTTGTTATTAAACGCGACGTTTCAAATCTTTTCACGTCTAGGAAAGATGTTAGGCTGAAGGGAAGACGGTGGAAGGGCACCTGTAGTGGAATTCGAAGTTTCCAAATGCAACGCTTCGAAGGAAAACAAGATCATCATCGACGGGCGATGCAAGGCCCTTAAGTCCGGGTGTCGAACGTTAGAGCGGTGGCCCAGACGAGTCGAAGGCACGATCACGACACTCAAACCCGTTCGGAGCGTCGTGGGCTCGTTTTAGGGGCTCAATTAATATACGCACCGACCCCGGTTGCCCAACTGGATGAGATTATTCATGGGCCCTTCACCCTTCTTTGGGCAGCTCTCTGGCGCTACCGACGCCATCGAAACGTTTGCCATAGCTTACGGAATCATTTGGCGTGATCGAATCGGAGCGAACGCGCAACGCGATCGCTAGCACGGCGTGGAAAGTTCGGCCTTCGGAGTGGAAAAGCATGGCGCTCTCGGAGGGAACGGTTTTTCTCTCCCCCTCCAGCCGAAGCGGCGGTCGGCGGAGGGCTGCCAGAGTGAAGCAGCGCTAGGGAAATTCTCACAATTGCAGCATCCTGTCAGCAGCGCATGCTCGGCGTCGTTACGTAACTTTGATGTTAGACGCAACGGCCGCGATTTCGCTGCAGCGAGCGCACCGAGTGGGGTTCGTCGCCTATAAAGACGTTCCTCCCGCTGCGTGTCCAGCCGTTAGCAGGCGTTGAAGTCTTTCGTTTTATCACCTCTCCGTTGAACCACATTATGTTATTTTGGCCTTCCACAGCTGCTGTTTCTTACCTGGAGCGTTGGTTTTCCCAAAACAGGATAGTTCGTTACTCGCGGTCAGGACACTCGTCCCGATCGAACGAGTCGCACGTTTCTGAACACTATCTTTGGTGCGAGTAACAGTCCAGGGTAAACACTTCAACCATCGATCCGAACTCTCCTTTCGAACAGTTGTTTCATACAGGTTAAGGATAATACGGTCGTGCAGTCACACGCGCGCTGCAATCAGATCCTTTGCACGGGACAGGTGCGTAATTCACCTCCAGCGTCTGGGAATGTTCGAATCGAACCAGAAATCACACAACGCAGCGTTCACAGTCCGGACCGATGGCCGTTGCCAAACATTTAGAACTACACTATCCCACGACCGTACCGAAAGTTGCGAGAACTGTCGGCGGGATCGGCGCACGCGTGAACCGGGTGAAGCGTCGACGTGAACTGAGCATCCACTCGGCCGCCACTATCGCCCAGACTGCTGCGGCACCGTTCCAGGCGTCGGGCGCTCCGCTTGGGGCGCTGCGGGGCATGCGGGGTACGCGCTGATACTAACGTAGCAGGGCGGAGGCGGTGTGGCCGCTCGCTCACTCCGAGGCAGCCTACAGTGCGGCGATGATGACAGCAGCATCTGATGACGGCGTGCACGATCGAGACTGCTCGATCGTCCCCCACCTGCCGAGTATCGCCAGCGGTGTAGCGGCGTCTAATGACGGGGGACACGGGGTTTCCCAATCGTATGTGGACTGCCGACCGATCGAGGAAAGTTGACGATCGGCGAGGAATGTGCACGATTTGGAAGTTTGTTCTACCCTTTCGTTCGGAACTAATTCGAGCAGAATTGAAACAGGTGAAAGGAAACGTGATTCATAAAATTCTTAATATAATAGATGCCTCTCTGCGCTATGCAATAAAACATTTTAAAATTAATTTCCTCCACAAACAGGTTTCCTATAGAATTTGTGATTCAAAATAACATTTTCAAGTGTAATCCTTACCGATGAATTATAAATAACGAACATATAGTATCTGCCATGACTCGCATAAAATGAAGGAAGCTGTTCTCACAACACTATTTCAATTAAGCATACCGATAGAGCCAACTGTAGACAAAAATAAACAAATGCCAATCACAAAACAGACAAGACAAATGCAAATAAATAATTGATATTAATTACACTTTAACACAAAACAAATCTCTATTCTCTCGCGTTGAGCTTCTTTCGCCAAATGTGATGTCAGTGGAGACTTGCTCGTCATCCATGCTGCGGTCACTGACCGGCCGTAATTGGAATTTGCATAAAAATCGGCATTCGCCATGTCCGCGTTTATTTTGACATGGCATAATGGCAAACACGCGTGGGGGATTCTTCTCCGTTATCGAGCTAAACATGAATCTGCCTCGTCCGCCCGTGTCGCACCGGGGAAAGTAAACAGTGGGGCAAAGGGAAAACTAAAGTGCGCAATTGTGTGACCCGGAAATGTGCCACTTCATTTTTGTGAACTTCTCGCAGGTTGGTGCTTGCCGAAAGTATTGGTTTGGTAGCGAATCATCACTGGCCTGCACGTGAAAACATCGGTTGGCTTTAATAAGGGAATTTGAATTATTTTAAATGTCGGGTTTTTTTAGTGATTCGCCGATCAATCGCTTGACTTAGACTGGGTCGCACATGCTCGAAAGCACCATCTAACGTCCCTCAATTA
This sequence comes from Anopheles plumbeus, assembly GCA_034621735.1. NCBI lineage: Eukaryota > Metazoa > Arthropoda > Insecta > Diptera > Culicidae > Anopheles > Anopheles plumbeus. Next base: position 9,780,189 of record JAOEFI010000006.1, read on the forward strand.
ACCAGCACGGATAGTCCATCTTATTTATCCCTCAATTTAAACTCCCATTGCGCTTGATGATTCGATCGGCGGAGGGCTAAAACGTGTCAAGTCACGTGACGATCGGAATCGATCATCCGTCTATTGCTGCTGCTTCTCTCCGGGAGGAAATTCCCGCCCGCACTAATCGGCAGGTCCGCTTGAACCGTGTGCAGCGGGTCACAGCCTGACTCCGGCCAACCCGGGATCACCCGATCGGTGGGGCAATTCTAGCTCCTGTGGATAAAATAACCAGTTTCACCCTCGAGTCAAGCGTTCGAATGTTTCTGTTTGCTAGTGCTTTTTCCTCTCGCACGACCGACCTCCCAGAGTTAGTTTTCCATCCCCCGGTCTAGTGTCCCCTTTCCGATCGAGATCGAGGCGGTTTTCACTAGCCGCACTGTGGACATTTTGCACCGACAGTTCTACGAAGCTGGTCGAGCTCCCGGAAAGCAGCCTCAAGGGTCTCCAGCACACCTGTACGGGTGGGAAGGATGCGGGAAAACTTACGTAACGAACGAGTTTTCACCCCGTTCGGCCCAGTGAAACGTAAAAGCGTTTCCAAACCGGCAGCCGCAGATGTTCTACGGTGGTGTAATGCAATTTCGTGCAATTGGAAACACCGGCACTCCGTTCGGCCGCACGCTTGCCGCAATGCCCGGCCCGGGGAACCTTTCGGTCAGGGCGCGCGGTGTGGCCGCAAACGAGGGACAGACTGAAAGGGTTGATCGGTGCGCCGGGGCGGTTCAATTTGTTTGCCTTCGGATCGGCCACGGACGCGTACGTGCGGTTGGAGTTTTGGTCTGTTTTGCAAATTCGCCTTACTGCCTTCTGCATAAAAGGTCTCCAAGACACTTTTCGTGTGTCAGCCGGTCAGCTCAGAGGCCAGGCCGTCCAGAATAGCCTGCGGGAGGAACCAGTCAGGAAAAAAGACAAGTTTCCCTCGGTTGACGGTGTTTGCAAAACTACCAATCTAATTTCATATCAAAATTTGGCCTCATGTAACTCCGAGCCTCGATTAGCGATAATTGTGTGCGTGTATGTTTTGGGGGCGTCGATTTAGCTTGCCTCAAGCTTCCTCGACTCGATGCATCCATTGCATCGCACAAGTCGGTGCAATCTCACCCGTGGGGCCTCGTGGGGTTTCAGCCACCGAACGGCTAGAGGCAAACAAAGGCTGGAAGCAGTCGGCCAAGCTGGTAACCGTAGACGACCAGTGGTGGGATGCGGTTTTATTGCTCCTTCTTGGCGCGCGAGAGTTGCCGCAGCTGGC
>JAOEFI010000006.1:9781579-9799123 GCA_034621735.1 Anopheles plumbeus
TGGCGGACTGCGGTGCAACAACTAGAACATCTTTCTTAACCCAACCTTCCCTTTCCTACCGCAGGCAGCTTCAGTGGTCACTGCGAAGTCCGGTGGCTTTGTTGCCAGCACGACTGCAATCCGCCGCGGTGGGGAAACAATGAAGTTCGAGTTACTTCTTCCATGTTCGGTGGCCCAATCGTAGACACTCGTTGCAACAGTCTGTGTTTAGCGTGCGCGAAGGTGTGTCCATTTCGATAGCATCCTTCAGCCGATTATGTTACGCTGTGAAGCATAGAATGTTCAAGTATACGGGGGGGCACAATCTGTTTTTTTTTGCGGACATACCTGATATAGGTAGTAGTTTGATACTTGTTTCAACGCACTTTTGTTCATGTGTGTCGAGCAAATCGCACTTGGTTGAACCAAAAATGATTACACAGTTTCTCTAAGTGCATTTAAAATCCTAATTAAGGAGAGGAAGAATAAGGAGTTCTATATTGTTTTAAATTCCATGTTCAGTAAATTGAGAAGTGAAAAAGATACATTCTGCGGCATTAGACAAATGATATCGGAATTGTTTTGCGCGGATGCTCTGGCGTCGTTCGCGACTAATCCAACCTTTCGCGCTCGTCTCATGAATAATACAACCAGGTAGAAGGTGCTGCCGGTGCCTTTTTAATGGATCACTCTGCTCTGTCGCCTCTCTTTGCTTCCGCGTTCGGTTTCAACGCCTCGCAGAGCGACAAATGAGGCTCGGCTAGAGATTCTCAGAAACGAATGGAAGATGAAGCAGACATTAAACATTTTATCAAGCCCGCCTATGTCTCTCGTGTGGTCACTACGCAAAAGTTGATGGTACGAGCGATTTTATTAATTCCTCTACTTTACTATTTTTCCAAATCAGCGAAGGAATGCAACGGAACATTAAATCATTCGATAAACATGCTCTACGAATGCATAATCCGGCGTGGAAAGGTTTTACCGGTTTTTTTTTCGGAATGCTAATATCGTTTTAATTGTATGTTGAGTGTCACCAAATGTGCGCCACCAACGTCATCAAAGTGGTCACAAAATGGGGTGGCTTTTTGCCACGCCCTACTGCTCCGTCGGTATGTAACCGGTATTCATCACGGTCTTTCTGGCGGTTCTAAGAGATGTCGAACCAAAAACCCACCTCCATGACGCGAAGGGATCATCAAACTAAACAGTCGCAAGCATTTTTTAGCGTCACTAGGTCAACGAGTTCCCCTATTTAGGCGGAATTCGTCCCTTTCGCTTTCGTTTGGCATAATTGACGCGCACGGGTGGTGCACGCGATCTTCGAGTGGGAAGCGTGTTCCTTAAGCATGGCGATTAGCGTGAGCAGCGACGCACAGTGTACAAGGCGGTGATGATCCAGAATCATGACATCGTACTCATAGGGCGATGATGGTATGGTTTGATGATACTTCGGGACATGCGTATCAACCCTGCCATAATTGTCGAACTCGTGAAAGCCCGCTAGCTACCTCACATGCTGTATATTGAATATTGAAGCGGTTGAGGTAACAGAATTATTACTTTGTGACGAAATAACCGCCGGCAAATAACAATTTGGTGGCAGTTTCAATTCTCTCTTTTATTATTTTGGATTGATCTTTCCATGCGTCCAACAATACGTCCCGCGACAGCCACAGAATCGACTCAGAACTTTGTTAAATCACACATTGACGTCGGCACCCCTGAAGAAGATTTCTGCAAACACTCCGCGGTGTGAAATACGTCGTCCCAAAATGCAAATGCAATCGCCAGCCGATACAATGCTATTCAAATATGTGCCTAAATCTGCCGTACGAAGAACATTCATTTCTCACCCGAATCATATACCTGAGGCGTACATTTGATATTTGTCCTTGCTTTAAAAGATTATTTGTGAAAAATAAAGACGATTTCACAATAGCTACCGGAGAAACGTCGCGGATCACATCACGGACATTTGTATTTTAATGTAGCTGAGGTATCTCTAGCTATGCTATGGTGACATTCGCTATAACATTCGTAGTGTTCAGGTTTTAGGCATTTTAGGTTTTATTTAATATACTAAATAAACAAACCAGCTTTACGCGAATTTCATTTATGTATGTTAAAATAGTTGCATGGCTTGACAATGCTCAGTCATTGGGAATTCTAGTAGTACATGATTCACAAGCTATCGACATATTTCGGTTATTGAAATATTGATATAAATAAAAAAGTATGGTCAAATATTCGAAAGAAGTGAACAAAAATTATGACTGGAGTAATCCAGGTTCGTAGAACGTAATAATCGGTACACCGTGTATGTGAATATCTAATCGCTAATATGATCTTATGAATTCATCTCTTTATTATAAACAAACTTCCTTTTCTATCCTATGATTCGTACTGTTACGAAAGTAGTAGGCAATTGAGAATATTGATTTTGATTGTGGGTTCGAATTGATATTAAAACATCTATCTGCCGATTCCGACAAAGTGCATTCGTCCTTTTAAAGTGCAATTTGCACGTGTGATCATTTATAAATTTGCAGCACAAAGCTCTCGAATGCGAATGGTCGCTAGAAACCCAAATCCATACCTTGAACGAGTGTCATGCACGTTCATCGAGCAAATCGAAATGCCTGAAATATACTTCACTGTCCGTGCTTGTATGCGACACCCATGCAACCAATATCAATGTAACCATCTCAAATATTGAAATCAACTTGTTTTAGAGTTTCATTAAGGGGAATCATTTTGCAATGCTGTATGCAGATTACAACTTTTTTTTTTTGGTATTTGTCGTGAAACGGATAATCGTTTTTCTCATACAAATTATATACGAAAAATTATCCAGGATACTTTTGAGGAAAGCCTGTACTTATATTTGAAATAAAACTATTAAACATCGTGTTTGTAGACGTTTGTAACCCTATCCGGATGATCATTTATTACTATTGCATACAATGTACAGCAAAGAAAATGTAAAAGACCCGGAGGAAAGTAAAACTTAATACTTTTGCGAAAGCGTTAGAGAATTTTTTAAAATTGATACTTCTTGCCGTAACGTGAATTTGGCGTAAACGTAAACATTATATATTCTAGCACTGCTGCCACGTATTACGTTAATCAATGAGTTCCGGAAGTTCGAAAAGAACCGGATGCTATTAACCTCGACTAGAACTAGTAAAGCACAGTGGCTTTCGTAGGCGTTCAGATCTAAGCGAGGGGTTATTATTCCAAATTAATTTTGACATTGCATGTTTCAAAAATACCTTCAACAAGTGGTCAGCGAAAGTTAACTGAAAAACTTTGAAAATATACCCAAATAGCGGGTTAGCTATAGCAAAACCTAGATGCAAATGCAAACAATATCAAATACCTTTTCAAAAAATGTACAATTTTGTTACAACCACATACACTATTCTGGATCTGCAGATGTTTTCGGAGTAATCTACGTTTCGCAGCCCTTAGTTTGGAGACCCCTGTTGTAAGCACTCGATAGACAACTGATGATTTTTCATTTAGCGAGAATCGATATGAGTATGGTAGAACGTAGCAACATAAAGTTCATTGTAGAAGAGTAATAGTTGCCTTTTCATGCATTTCTTCGTCATCATCGTCCTGGTGAAGAGAGAGGAGATTACAAAATGTAAAAAGGGGCTTCTATAATCTCCAAAAAATGTCTCGGCTACTTACAGAAAACCCGAAACAGTTGTCCATATTTTTCTGTATTTCAGCTTGGTTTACGTTGATACTGCTAAGGTTAAAGCGTTCTCGCCTTGAGCTCCTCTGCAGCGATGACATGAGCATTTCGGTGTCTTCTAGGTCTAATGTGATGAAACAAAAAATCGTTAGTGAAAGGTTAAAAAGTAAGTTGGGTGTACGTTTCTGGTATAAAGTATCGATCTAAGTATTAACCTTCTGTCGAGAGAATGAATTCACTAGCCGAACTATCGTCGCCCTGATCGATCTCGATCTCTTCGCCCTCGTCCTCTATCTCTTCATCAGCTACGCCATGGAAATCCTCCTCGCCGTCCAGCGAATTATCATTTTCTCGCACTACTTTTCCCTCCTTATTCAACTTCAATTGCAGCGCTTTTGCCTTCGCTGCCCTCGTAGGTCTCGCCTCCAATGCCGTCGTAGATGCAACAGAACTAGTGCCAGCTGGATCTGTTTTTTTCGCAGCCTTTGAGCCAGCCTTCTCGGAAACAGCCTGATTGCCACTAGCACTACTACCTTCTTGCAGCTGTATCACCTCCAACATTACGAACTGTCCATCGTCATCCTGCACAGTGACAACATCCCCTGCTCCGAATATTTCCTGGGAGTCCTCATCATCCGTCATCCCTTCGACCGTTATTTGCACCTTCTTCTGGCGACCCTCACGCAATGCCGCCTGCTCCTCATGCAGCTGAGACTCGGGGTCGTGCAATGCCATGTGGCGTATTAGGTTCCCCCGGTGCCGGAAAGACCGAGGGCAGTTCGGACAGACGTGCGTCTTCATTTTCGGCGCCGGCGCAACGTAGTCCGGGTTGTGGTAGAAGTTAATATGCCGTTTGAGTAGCTGCTTCTGTCGGAAGCAGTGGCTGCACTCCTTGCATTGGAACGGCTTTTGGTCGGTATGCAAAAGCAAATGGGATTCCAAATGGCGTACCGAAATCGAAGCGTACGGGCAGAACTCACACTTAAAGCAACGTTCGCCTTCGTGTGTTTTGACGTGCATTTTGTAGGAGTACCGGTCGGCGAATGAGCTATCACACCGTTTGCACGTGATCGGTTTTTCTGCCGTGTGCAGCTTCTGCACGTGAATGCGCAAGTCGGTCTTACGACCGCAGGTAGTAGGGCAGAGCTCGCACTGGTACACTGGTTTGTCGCCAACTAGAACAGAATTGAACAATTCAATGAACACTTGGAACAGCTGAACAGCTTTCGTGAAATCCTAGCTTACCTTGATGGATTAGCTTGTGTGCTTTCAGCGAGTTGGACTGCGTGAAGCGGGCAAAACAAATGTCGCAAGAGTACGGCTTTTCACCCGTGTGTATGCGCAGGTGGCGTGTTAGTTTAAACTTATCCGGCGAGGCGTACGTACAGTGCGGACACTGGAACGGTTTCTCCCCGGTGTGCGTTCGGATGTGGCGCTTCAGTTTGCTCAGCTCCACGCTGGAATAGTCACACTCCGTGCACTTGTGTGGACGCTCGTGCGTATGCTTGTAACGGATGTGCCGTACCAACTCCCCGGAAGTCGTGAAACTGTTGTCACAGTTCTTGCAATGGTGCGGCTTAGTACCGGTGTGCGTGTTAACATGGTTCTGTAGCGACGCCATCGTCTTAAAGCCACGCTCGCACACTGAACACTTGTGCGGGCGGTCCTCGGAGTGCGTTTTAAGGTGACGTGAGAGTAAAAACATCTTCTTGGTCGTGTAGTTACAGTAGTTGCACATGTGTACCGCTGCATCGGCCAATGTTTCCTTTTTCCCGCGCGTCCTTTTCTCACTTGTGGGCGGTTCATCGACGAGGAAGTCCGAATCGGCGAATTCGTAAATTTCATCCTCATCAGGCACCAGGTTGCCTGCGTCATTTGTGTCGGCCACAATGGTCGACTTGTTCCCGCCATCATCCATTACAAGGACATAACTTACACCGTTTTGTTCAATTTTCATACCTTCACCATCAACAGCGGAAAAACCTGACGGTTCGTTGGTTACCGCCGTCAGCACCGGTTCGGCGTCCTCGGTAGCCTGAAAGTAGTAGTTCCCTTTCTGATCAACGAAGTAGCATCCTTCCTCTTCTGCATCGTTCACAGTATCGGTTGCAGTCATCATCAAGTCGTCTTCGTCGTCATTGTCGTCAGGTTTTTCTTGCTTAGCAATTTGAATCGGTGCCGGCATGATTTCTTCACCACCCTTCCTAGTGCGTGTAATTGTTGCTTTATTGGCGATCTCTCGTGGCTGACGATTTGATTTATTCAAGTACTTTTTTATGCCCGAACCGGATTCCGATTTGGGCTTCATCCGTCTTGTACTCATTGCTTTATGCGAATTCCTTTCTCCTACCAAGCCTGACTTAGCACAAGCAATATCTGAAAATAGGTAAAAGTGCCATGAGAAGCTGTGGTGTAATCGTATCAAAGTAAACTCTTGCCATTTATGTCGGTAGGATTCTTGCACAAGGGCTGATGCAGACAAATTAACTACCAGAATATTGTGTACTCAGAAAGGAACACAACAAAACCTGTGAAATGAAGACGATTCACAGCTGTCAAAGTTGCAATGCAGTCCACACGCACACGACAAAAGATTCTAGCTCACGCACACACGCTACACTCAGTCAACCAGTAGCATCGCATACACAACCATCGATTTACAGCCAAGAATAGGATGTACGCACGCCAAATGAACGCCATTTTGAGGCGAAAAAAACTATTAACCAAAACTGAGATCACCTTTCTATTTCAATTGGTTCTTTTATCAATATGCGAAAATACACAATTGTCTAACGTTTGCAAAATCCCAATAGTTTGTTTACAAATTTCATTACAAAACATCACGGCTAGATGGAGCTCGAGTTCGGGAAATGGTTTTACAAAGAATTTCTTTTTGCTATCCTCCCCGCAGCGGAGCGAGTAGGATAGCGCTATGGACCAGATCAATGGCGCCCACCAGCGCGGCTAGTGGCACAAATGAAAAGCGCCACAAACTACGATTTCACCTTTATTTCGTATCAAAACGAGCGCTTGCCATTACGAACTATGTCACCATATCATATCAATTTACCTGCGTCTTTGAAATTAAGTAACTATTCACTTTAAAGCGAATCTAAATTACGTTAATGCGCGACACCCCACTAGCTTCAATGTACTTCGATCGAATGATGCAGGAGGGCGCTGGATATGTCGAAATGCTGTCAATCTGACAGCATTTAAAAATCCGTGATTTTGGAAATCTATCTGGAACATATCCTCCACGCACACTCTTGAGCGATTCGTGGGCCGACACTGCAAAAAGCGAATCACGCGCGTAACAGATCGGAATGCGCCGACTTTCTTCTCCACTATCGTATTTAACGTAGTTTCACGTTTCTAACAGCATGTTGCATTCAGTTATTTGGTAATTGCATAAAGGAAATAAAGTGTGTGCCGTTTCTCCTAACCATGGCGGGACCACGATCAGAAAAAAAAGAAAACAAACAAATAAATCAATGGTGCAATGATATGTCAAATAGCAAACATCGCTGGACAGAAAGAACGGCGATATTGAAATTACTAAGCAACGACACACGTTGTATCGTACAAAGAAAAAAACATATGCCATAAACACCAAATGTCGGCACGGTTGACAAAATTTAGCTCTCACCGTCCTGGGCTATTCGACGGAACATGGGTCTTCCTATTTTTCTTGTTAGTTACGTTTCAAATTATTGAATAAAAATTATTGTTTTAAAAAAATTCCTCTGCTTCCAAGTACTTTTTAAATTCTTTATTCTCTCAACACAAGGTGCCCTACCATTCTACCCTTGATGAATGGCTAGCGGAGAAAACAACAAATTTGATATTCTATACACATCACCTAACGAATAATTTACATAAAAAATCCTTCCGGCGCGGGATACGAATTCCCTTATAAAGATGAAATGAAACGAAGAAAATTTCGACGAGAAACATGAATGAAAGACACCCTTCGCTCACGGAGACACGAATAATACAGAACAAAATAAAACGGAGAAATGAAACAGCGCGTACAGCTTGAAAGTGCGACCGATATAACAAAATGCTAAACGCTTATATACCCCTTAGTGGTGTCCCTCGATGCTGCTGCAGTACTGCGAAGCGTTACTTTTGATCTCAACCTTCAGTATATACACGATGGCCACCGACAGCAATACAAATAGAATGCATGTTATCCACTGCAGCTTGTGATTCCGCTTCACCTGCGCCTCCAACCGGTGCGTCGTGTCGTTCAGGTGTGCAATAGTTTGCTGAAGATGAGCCATCTGTTTGTCGCCGCCCATATTGGCCATCCCGCCGGCACTGTACGACCCTGTCACGGAACCGTACTGGTCATGTCCTGACGTGGCATTCCCGGTGCCACTGCCAAACATCGATTCGAGCCCGCTTTCGTCAAAGTTGACAGGCAGAGCACACTTCAGCCGATGCAGCTCGACCGCTTCGCTCTTGGAAGTGATAGTCTGAAAGAAAATATTAGAGATGAGGTACGTCCTGCTACTATGCCGCAAAACTGCATCCCACCTTCCACAGCTCGGCCAGGTCCTGTGGATTATTGGAAAGGTCGCTCACCACGCCAGTGGACATCACAAGGAATTTCTCTCGGTTAATAGTGTTGATCTGTTGGCCCTGCTGGAGCATTACGTTAATAGTAACGCTCGCCGATGGTTGCAGAACGCCAGTACTGGGGCGTACGCGGAACTTTTCAGGTGCTGTTGTCTTTATCTACAATTGAACAGAAGCAATTAAATCGGTGAAAGTATGTTGTATTTAGAAACTAAAAAAATACCTTATATGAAACGGCTTTGTTGTCTACATTGGTGATTTCTACAGTTCCGACAAGATCGCTACCGGATTTGGCGAATGTAATCGTGTACTGTGGCTTTATTCGTAACATCTCAGCTGCAATCGGAATACAATAACAGAGGTTAACGCATATCAGTTATTCGTCGCGTAGATAAAGGCATCAAAAGGAAACATTTCGTATCCGTGATGAGATAAAGGACCCCTGCTGTTGGTGCAGGTGTGAAGAACAGACGAAAACTAGGCCTATGAAACATTTAATTATTACCACAATCACAACATTTTTTTTAACACGCATGGTTTTTACATTGCGCGGTAACCGGCAAAGTCCTGGCGCAGGGCTTGCGAGTGAATTTCAAATCAATCGAATCGATTTTCTGTCAAATGCAGAACTTCCTTTCGCCATATTCCAGACTAGTAAAATTGTATTCTATGGCTCCAAACGATGTCGTGCGTTGATATCAACTGTTTCACTTACCGTCACTAATACGCGATACCAATCCGCTGGGTGCTGATTCGTTCATTGGCGATTCCGGTGGGCTGGGGTTAGCAAAATGTACCTGTTTAAGAATGATACCAAAGCAGGAAACGTGGGTTTAAAAAGCGATTGACTGCATCTAACTTTTTTTTTGTTCGCTACGGGCTTGTAAATCCAAGAGATGGAACTCCGATTCGCGTATACTTCATACACTGGATTACATACATCAGCACACCGACCGTAAAGTGAATGAGTTTAATAGGAGTGCGATTAATTTAGCGGATTCAAGATACACCCTTCCCGGCGTGTGACGCCAGTATGGCTGGGGTTGCGGAGTAAATTTGTTCGTGCCCCTGGGGTGAAGCATTTTGTGTTTCTTGCCAACGGGTACTGTGAATGTAGTGTTAAAAATAACACAAAACTCTAGGCTGCTAATGCGTTTGCCGGGCAGTCGCACTACCAGCAGGAGCGGAGAAGCTGAAGGGGTGGGGTTTCAATAAAAATATGATGTGCAGCTTCACTTTCAAACATGAGGGCAAACATACCGAACGAATTTGATTTCAAAGCAATAGCGGTTCACGATCAGCACGAGCACTTGTTGCAATGCAGTGAATGTTCGACTAATTCATACAATCACAAACTCTAAATACGTTCAATTGCTGTGTACAATGAAGAAAATTTTGGGCAGAGTCGGCTGACTATTGAATGGAAACCATAACACAGTACACTACTTTATCGATTGAACGAAACAACTCCCACGATGCTCCATGCTCGGGAAAAGTACGATGCTAGTATATAATTGACTTTTTCCCTTTTCGTAGGATGGGGCTTCGCTCTTAATTTTGCTTTTTTCGTTTGCCGTCTTCAAACTTACTGTCTAGCTTCTCACGGATTAATCTTCGGTTGTGGCTTGTGTTTGTATGTTTGTTGCATATTACGTTCCAGCTCAGTAGTAGCAGCTGCCGTCTGTCAGTGACAGTTTGCATTGATTTGGTTGGTTTGATTTCATCAAGCTGGTTTCAGTTGTTCTACCGACGTGGGGGGTTGTTGCAACCGGTCAAGTTGGCTGTATAATGTCTAAAAGCAAATCATGGCATTTAAAATCGACTAGGAACTAATTTAATTAGAACCAGTTTTCTGCTACCATTAATTCGTGGGACAGCTGACAAGCATCTGCTTATAGCTTTATCGTACTTCTGGACTAGCAGGTTTAAACGTAACTACCCGGCTTCAGATTAAAAAGCCCCGTTAAAGCTTCATGATTTGAATATATGCAACGGAGAGCTTTACGGTCGAGCTGCCTTGTATTCCCTGCATTCCAGAATTTGTAGTATAATTTTGGAGATTTACCTTGTATCTTTCAACAAGATTCGAATAAAAATTCTTCAAAGGGACCAGCGGTTGAACCTACTAGTCACCGCTACTTTAAACACTTGGGGTCGGAATAAAGAAACTACCCTCCTGTCTGTCCAAAATAGGGTTTCTTTCTTTAAGATAGAGTACAAACTGTACAATTGCCCTTGATCTAATGAGGCATTCATCGTAGCACCTTGACTTTAGGCGATGGTTGGATTGCGTCTGCAATGATGGTGTCCTTCAGTAAAAACAGTACCAACGATACATTCACATCGCGATCTCAAGACGGAGAGCACTTAACACGTTCGACGAATGGAGCATATAATTTTTTACGCATGCGAAAATTAACCGAAGAATTGTGTTCTGGAAGAGGGAACGAATAGTGCAACCAAACGATCGAAAAGTTAAGGTTGTTCACACTTCAGCAGCATCTCGCCAGCGTAACCGGTTTCATTTGCTGGTAACAAAATGTCTGCACAAATGCACACGTCTTCGCTGCCACCATCATCATCCACAAGGGTACCAGCAAACTTCCCCTGTATATTAGGCGTGTACTTGCGGCGCGACGGGTCCGACGTTGTTCGAAACAGCACACTGGAGATGGCTCACCGAAGGTGGGGAGCAAGAAAAAGCTGTCCCCAGAAAGCTGGCCTTTCTGTGTTAGTTGCTTGCGTAACCTCGTGGCACAGTCACGCGTTAGAAGGTAATAATAACGGCGGGATGAAGCCATGGAATTGAAGGCACTTGAGAGAACGATCAACGGCGATCGGTGTGCCAAGAAGCAGAGACCGAGAAATGTCTGTGGCAATTAGTTGCTCCATCGGGCAAAGAAGTTACGTGCGTTTGTGACGTGCAATTATATATAAGAGAAGACAAAAAACCACAACTGGGAAAAAGGAAATAAATTTACCCGAGCCATTTTTGTAACGTGCACGGCTGCTTCGTAGCTTCGCGTTCTCGGTTTCAAGTGGTTTCCGGGTTCAAACAAACGAGGCGTGGAGGTGTCCGGGCGTGGAGGTGTCGAGAATGTTGCAATCAACCAAAGTTTCACTTTCCGTTTTCTGCACGCTTCCGAGAAGGCTCCAGGATCGCTCTTCACATCGGTTACATTCGGTTGTAATTATTATAATTCATTCTTCGCATTACAAGTTTCTTCGTCTACAGATTCCTTCCTTTTACAGTCCTACTATAGAGCTCCTGTAGTAGTCAAGCGTTCAAAACGGGAAAATTTACACTTTACCAGCTGAAAATTGAATGCAGTTTTTAGCCGGTCTGCACTACTCTCAATATCTTTCGTGACTGCTGTCGACCGTATATATATTTGATTTTTGGAGGGGTAATTTATATCTTCACTCGGTGACTGACGCAAGACGCGAACAAGGAAAATAAATATCCCAAAGGGAGCAATCAATATTTATTTTTAGATGAACGAAAAAGTAAAATAAAAGAGAGACACAAAAACCAAGTCGACTTATGAAACACGGAAGCGTGGCCGATTGGGGCGCTTTTTATCATCGAACTCTACCATTCACTACTATCCTATCGCCGGCGTCGTTTGTGAGAAGAGTTCAGGGTCGTATCCTTCCCAATCGAGTTTAATTGAAAAAAAAAAAACAAAACGGCCCCTTACGGTACTAGAAGGAATTCGGCTGTGCCTTTCTTCTTATCGATTCGGAACGCATCCCACGGACACGAGCACCCTCTTGGGAGAAACTGGAAATGAAACGCGACGCGATCAGTGTATCGCCCCAATCGGCAGAATGCACAGGGAGCAAAAAACACAACACGCAATTCCAGGCCGCGCATTCGAATGTAAACGCCGGCGGCGTTGCCCTGGGTGAACTTTGTTTAATACAGTTTTGTATTAAATTCACTCCCGCGCTGCACGTTGGTGGGGCAAGCAAGAAGGATGGCAGCGCGGCGATAGTTTGGATGGGTTTTTAGGTCACAAAAGCAAAACGAAAAGTAGCATGAAAAACCAATCGGACTGCACCAACGACGCCGACCACGGTGAAGTATGTTATAAAGCAAACGTGTAAGAATTTGCGCACCAAACACTCGCGAAACTGGTGTACGCGAGCGCGCTCCGTTGTGTCTGTTGCGATCAACGGCCGCCAAATTACTAAACTGGCTGCAGTATCACGTTTCGCTGGTAGGGGCATACATTGCCTGGCTCGGACATGCTACTCCTTCAATAAAGCGAACAAGACGACAACATGAATGATGAAGGAATTAGCGTGGCCGGGAAGGAGATACGGTTCTCCAGCGACGGTACGGTTAGTGAGTGGCATATAAAGAAATTGTTTTGCCGGCGTCCACGTCGTGTGTCCGCGGTGCGGCAGTGGTTTTTGGAGGGCGACCAGAGGGGAGTTTTGTTTTTATATACCAGCAGCCGGTAGACGTAGTGCGAAACAGATGAGCAATACTGGGGACCAGTTCGTTTCTTCGTAAGCTACTATGTGTAAAACTATCATACATACGATATTCAAATGTTAGCATCAATCCACCAGCAGATTAAAACGTTTGAAATATCCGAAGACATTTCATTGTAAGAACGATTGATGTGGAAATTACGCGAGGAGAATAGTTTTAAAAACATATTCAAATAAACGAAGTTATGGATTAATTACACCACATTGGAATTCATAAACATTCGTTTAGTAAATAGCAGTACGTTTTTGCAAGTCTTTGATCTTTTCATTGTTTCGCTACACGTTACAAGTACAACGGTACTGCAACAATATTTTGAGATAACAAGACATATAACATATAACATGACATATTGTGTAATCTGTATTTTAATAGGCAAACATATAGTTCAAAAACAAATAAAGTTTGCAATGTCTAATTTTAAATTGAACTCTGATCCTTTCTGAGAAGGAGAAAGAACATTTTTCAGCGGTTATGCTTTGGATCAGTCGGACGCGACAACAATTGAACTATTCACCACCAGCGTAAATTAATCTTATATTACTGTCTCATGACATAAAGCTGTTCGTTGCTCCCACCTATACACGTAATTGAATTAAATTTTTTTTAATGAATTCCATGACCAATTCTTTCCCAGAACATATCTAGGTTGAAAAGTGAGGTAGGACTGATTGACGGCTGATTGTAATGGTTAACGGTATTCGTAGATCGTAGATAATAGTTTGCCCAGAAAATTCGCGCTATGCAAATCACGTATGCTAAGCGCTATGTTGCAGCATCATTCTGTTGAAATTGTACGTACAATATTATTTCATATATGTACATACACATTATAAACCGCTCTGTGTGATTTATCGGCCCGCCAGGTTGATTATAAATTGCAGAACAGAGTAAGCATGCCAAAAGTGTTAGATGAGTAGGGTTAAACGTGTTAATAGCATGAGTTGGAATCAATCAAAGATAGTTGCATACAACGTACCTTTTTCGAAAGAGTTCCGTTCTGAAATCCGTTTTGGGTTAGCGGTAGATTCATGGATTTCCGAGCTTCTGGTATGAACTCGAATACGTAGTCGTCCTGACCACCCCAGCACTTTTGCATATTTTCCTCGTCAATGTACTCGCGAATGTTTTTGCTGTTGATGTTCCGTAACCGATCGACAGCTTTGGTGGGCAGCAGCTTTTTGATAATTTGAAAAGTGGCTAAAATTTACAATCACTGTTTGCATCAGTTTCGATCTCCAACCGGAACTGGATGGCCACGAGGCTTACCGTTCAGAATCCATGGAAGGTCGAAGATGAGGATATAGTTCAGAGAGCAAGGATAATAATTTTTAAACGTGTTGATAATGTACTTCGTGTAGTCCATATCGACATTGCTCAGCCCGGCATCTGTAAGGTCGAAGACGATCGTCACAAGGTCGTCGTTGGCTTCACGAATTATCCGCTCGATCCAGTACAGGAAGCATTTCTTAAGATGGTCCAGGTTGCGCGTCCCTCGGACGTACAGTTTTGACTTGAAGATGAAGACTGTTTTACCGTCGACGTCGCGTCCACGGGGAAACATTAGGCCATCGTTGATGTACTCCATACGAATATTATCTTCACGTATTTCTACAAAACAAAAAGAAGTGGTGTATTATTCCGCATTTGTATAACCTGGTGTAAACGCCGCGTTTTTACTCACCATTGATACCAGTTGTGTGTCTCCACTCCAACGTCTCCCATAACTGCTTCAGCGAATCTTTCATGTTGATGTCATTGTTCTCCAGGAACTTTGTCAACCATCCGTCACCTTCGAATACCCACTTCAGATCGTGCTCATGGAAACCTCCAGCTGAAGAAACAAACATGGTTCATAAGGGAAGGGTTATACAGAATGAATCTGATTAATGGAATTTCAATAATTAGTTTAAACATAAACTAATTTCAAAGTTGTATCAGCATGCTTTCAGTTACATGACGCTACTTTACTTTTGTAGAACGTTCAGGTTTAGAAGAAGAATTAAATGTATTCATATGTACTTTAGCAGCATTTCGATCAAAGAGCTTCTCTAAAGTTTATGGGAAAAGTGCAAGTCAAGACAAAACGTCGATTGGCGCCTCTCTCCGTCTTCTTGCAGCAGAAACAATGGAGCATGATATAAGCAGTTTGCAACACTTGGCGACTGGACGAACGGTCAACACAACAAGATGAGGGTTGAATGTCTTTGCTAATGTTTGAGCTTTTAGGCCCACGATGGGAGATCACCCTCCAACTGCAGCGAAACCTTGAAAGTCACACTGCATATTAGTTCGACATCAATAAGATGTCGTGTGCGTGTGGGGTTAGGCCATGCTGCTTTCTCGAGCATCTGGCCACACAGCACGTTCGAGTTTCGATGCGGTACAGTGAAGATGAGCAAATTCGCCCCATCTGGACGTCGTGGAAGTTTGTCCTTGGGCTCGAAAACGACGAGATTGCCGACTGCTAAACCACTGGCAAGGGAGTGTGCAGTGCAGTGAATCAAACTACTTTTCTCGTTTAGTTGTGTTGTAAATGTTTCTACGACTTTTCGAGCAACAATAGGCAAGGCGTAAACTATAAGAAAAGGAAAATAGAAACATGAAGGGCAAGAGAGACATATTAGCTTTAAGCAATCAATTGCACTGAATATAAAAACGCTTCCATTTACTTCAATTACTTTGAAATAAGAAAAAAAAGTGTTGTAATTTTGTTGTGTGAAGGGACAAAGACTAAGAAAATGTGACATTTATGTACACTTTATTGAGCGTACTGTACTCCATTGAACGAGAGAATATATAGAAACCTTTTTCTTTTACAAAAAGTAGCTATGGTATAGCACACTTTCGAGCAAGTGATGCTTGTCGACAGTTTGTTTTAGGATCACTTTGTAAAACAAATTTCTCTTCTTCCCATTATCTTGATTGTTTTCAAATGTAATTGAATAAAAAAGATGCTAAATAACAGTGCCACTCACTAGTAATGCGATGAGTCACAAGACGAATTTCTTCGCCTCAATAATGCCATGTCATGGCGGAAAAAACTGATAAATGAATATCTAAACAAACAAAAATAACACAAAAAACCAATGGATTCTCCTACGGATGAATCTAGCAACAGGTTGTTGCTCTCACCCATTTTGTTTCTTAAATTCGTCAATACGCGCATATGCATGCGATAATTATGCACGGTCCAAACGCCGACAAGGTCTGCCAACAGTGGAATAATATATATGCAAATAAAGCAGCTTAGTTGCAGTAGCAAGTGCTGCGTTATCGTTGGGGAATTATCCATTTACAGTTTTTTTTTGTATTTCGTTACGAATGAAGAAATATGAAACATTATACTTATGCATTATATTTAAATTGTCAAAACTGTTTGAATCGATTTGTCAGAAGTTTACTAATTATGGATTTTTTTCATATATCCTAAAGCCTAAGGACTGTTGTCAGCCTACATTTTACATTTAAAATATCACGAAGCAATAACAATAATACCGTAAAAGTCTGTGGGTAATGTGCTATGTTGAGATAACACGCTGTAATCAACTGACACAATTCCGTCACATGAATTGTACAGCGCGATTCAGATCAATTTATGAATCATAGCGCACGTAGAAATGTAACTGTTCACGAGATTGGTCCGGCGTTCCGTGGTTCGGTGTAGCAAGTTCACCCTTCTAGTTAATCTAGTTAATACTGGTTTTACCTGGCACTTTGGCTGCATCCTTTTCAAGCTTCTCCTTAAACAGGCGCCGCAGCTCGGCCACCTGATCCGCCGTTGGATTGAGAAACTCTGGCAGCGTCATATTGCACACACGGGATGCCGGGTTCTCGTTAACATACACAACACACGTAAATTGAAGGCACAACACGACGGTAGCTGCTCCTGTTACTAATTTTAGCCTACCTAGTAGCCTAGTTGTTTATACGAGGCACTACTGCTTCGCATCAACACTATTCTCACACCAAACCTAAACTATCTGAAATGCACTATCTTCTCTCTGGAAGGGCACCGTTTTGTGGGGACGATTCGTTTCGACTTCGTATTATCACACAAACACACACCGTCAGGGCACGATCAATTGTCACCTTGCCGCCGAAGGACGCTAACCTTCTCCAAAAGCCCGTATAAAACGTGTTTGATCCGTCTGAGTTGTAATACGGAGAATTCACAGTGGTTCAAAACCGTTGCCTTGGCAGCAGCATTTTAACTTCGGCGAGTTCGGTGGATTGCGTAGCAGCCGGTTTTGATGGCGTTATCACAAGTTATATCCGCGTCTACTACTACCAGTGGATTTACTTAGCACCTAAGTAGCACCAGTATCGTCACTGTAACATAAACCGGTGGGGTTTTTATTTTATTTTAGGGACCGGAAAATGTTATGACGCAACCAGAGAATCCGCGATCAACCTCACGCGTTTAAATTCTGCTTTGTGCGAGGATGTGTGCGTAAGATTTGCGCCGACTGCTGGATGATGAACTTGGAGGCAAATAATAGATTTTTTTCCTTAGGGGCGGAACAGGTTTCTTTTTTGATTATTATACACTCTGAAAACACATTCACGGTTCAACGAATTGGTGGGTCGGTCACTTTAGCCGGTCGCGATCTTCGAGACGAGATTTCATCAATGGCTATACTAGTAGATAACCACGAGACAAGACGTTTTGATGACGACAACGCTTAGCATTAACACGCGGTGCCGCTTTTCGCACCAATCCGAACGTACAGCTATAAACGTGTACGCGGGTGTGCAGCACGTGCGAAATTTC
>JAOEFI010000006.1:9807009-9818991 GCA_034621735.1 Anopheles plumbeus
GAAGGACGTTCCGAAGCTGGTGGAGATCCTTGCCGACGTCGTGCAGAACCCGAAGCTCGACGATGCCGCCGTGAAGCGGGCACGCGAAGTTATCCTCGGCGAGGTCGAGCAGCTGGATGCCGGCAACCTGCGCAAGGTGGTTTTGGATCATCTGCACTCCACTGCCTTCCAGGAAACGACCCTTGGTAACAGCGTGTTCGGACCCAGCGCTAACATTCGCGCGATCAAGGCCGACGATCTACGCGGGTACGTCAATACGCACTTCAAGGCGCCCCGGATGGTGCTGGCTGCAGCCGGCGACGTGCGCCAATCGGAGCTGGAAAAGCTGGCCGAGAAGTACCTCGGTAAGGTGGAGTCTACATTCGACGGAAAACCACCACTGTTGTCGGCGGTGCGTTTTACTGGTTCGGAAGTTCGCGTCCGAGATGATTCCATCCCGCTGGCACATGTTGCCGTAGCCGTGGAAGGTTGCAGTGTGACCCATTCGGATGCGATGGCTCTTTCCGTGGCCAGCGCGCTCATCGGCACTTGGGACCGTTCGTTTGGTGGTGGCGTAAACAACGCATCGAAACTGGCCGTTGGTTCGGCGCACGACAAGCTGTGTCACAACTTTGAGTCGTTCAACAAGACGTATCGCGATACTGGTCTGTGGGGCATCTACTTCGAGTGCGACCCGCTCATGTGCGAGGACATGCTGTTCAATGTGCAGAACGAATGGATGCGCCTGTGCACGATGGTAACCGATGGCGAGGTGGAGCGTGCAAAGCGTCAGCTAAAGACTCGCGTCCTGGCTCGGCTCGAGGGACCGCATGCGATCTGCAAAGCTATTGGCCGCCAGGTTCTCCAGCTAGGACACCGCGAGGCCTTGCACGAGTTTGAGCGACGCCTCGAAAACGTGACGGCAGCCAATGTGCGCGACGTTGGAATGAAGTACATCTTTGATCGCTGCCCGGCTGTTGCTTCCGTCGGACCGGTCGAGAACTTGCCTGACTACATGCGCATTCGCTCATCCATGTCCTGGGTCCGACTGTAAGCAGCAGGCTGTAGGGAGGATGTCTTCTTCAGCTAAACAAATGTAGCAGTCAAATAAATTGTATATGTTATCGGTAAACATGTAGTTTGTTTCTCCAATGTTCCAATCTGAATGATACGGCAAAGGCGCAATTTTGCACAAAGTGGGAAGTGGTATGGCACGAGAAGGAAAGAAATCATTCGATATGTTGCACATTTTTCGAAACCATCAAATAATGTTATGAAACCACAAAATAATTCCCCCTTCGGGAACGTTCATGTTGTTACTTCGCTATAGATTCACAGCGCTGTCAATAGTGTTGTACAAACGTCATCCTTCATTGTGCTCGGACATTACGAAGCATTTTGCGTTCAATACACAGTCGGAACATCATCTTTGCAGGCAGAAAAGGTGGAGAACTGATAGTTTTCACGATCAGTTGCATTCGAAATAAAATCCTAACGTTCCGTAATAGAAGGTAAATTAACTGGGAAAATGTCATAGCTAGTTTCTAATCCAGGTTTTATTGGATGCGTACTTCAGGCTAAAACATCCGCAGTAGAGCAGAAACAAAGCAGCTGTAGAACAAACAACGCAGTCAGGACAACAAACACATCGAAAGCAGCAAAATGGTGCTGGAAAGTACGATGGTTTGTTTCGATAACAGTGATTACCAGCGGAATGGTGATTATTTTCCGACTCGACTGAACGCGCAAAAGGACGGCGTCAATCTGGTGTGCCTGTCGAAAGTGCGTTCGAACCCGGAAAACAACGTCGGTCTGATGACGCTCGCGAACACTACGGAAGTGCTGGCCACGTTGACAAGCGATGTCGGTCGTATCCTGTCCAAGCTGCACCTGGTGAATCCGAACGGAAACATCAACCTGTTGACGGGTCTGCGCATCGCTCACCTGGTGCTGAAGCATCGCCAGGGGAAAAACCACAAGATGCGCATCGTCGTGTTCATCGGATCGCCGGTGGTGCACGACGAAGGCGAACTGGTGAAGCTGGCGAAGAAGCTCAAGAAGGAGAAAGTAAACGTAGACATAGTGAGCTTTGGCGATCATCAGAAGAACAACGACACGTTCACGGCGTTCATCAACGTGCTGAATGGCAAGGACGGCACGGGATCGCATCTGGTTTGTGTGCCGCGTGGATCTGTATTTTCAGAGGCCCTCATCTCGTCACCAATCATCCAGGGTGAGGACGGTACCGGTGGGGCCGGTCTTGGTGGAGCAGGCTTCGAGTTCGGCGTCGATCCGAACGAAGATCCCGAGCTGGCGCTGGCCCTGCGCGTTTCGATGGAGGAGCAAAGGTTGCGCCAGGAGGAGGAACAGCGCCGTGCGACGGCCAACAGTGCCGCAGATGGAGCAAGTGTGGCCGAGGTAGCGGCTGGTACGGCAGGGGAATCGTCAACGGCTGGCACAACAGCTGCGCCAGCATCGTCGTTTGTCAGGGCGGCACGTCCCTCCACCACGGAACCACACTCGGAGGAGGCCATGCTCGAGCGTGCCCTGGCCCTCTCGACGTCAGAGATCCTACCGGCGGACGATTCCATGCCGGACTTTGCCAACATGACCGAGGAGGAGCAGATCGCGTTTGCGATGCAAATGTCGATGCAGGACGCCCAGGAGCCCATATCGCAGCCGGCCAAGAGACAGAAACAGGAGGACGACACGCCCATGGAGGTGGACGAGGAGGAAATAGAGGCCGTCCCTATCTCGCCCGCGTACTTGATGAGCGTGCTCGAGAATTTGCCCGGCGTCGATCCGCAGTCGGAGGCGGTACGCAACGCGGTCGGGTCGCTCAACAAGGACAGCAAGGCCGCGAAGAAGCAGCCGCCCTCGGATAAGGATAATAAGGATGGCGAAAGCAAAAAGTAAAGCAGCACTATTTCAGATTTTTTTTTCTCGTGCGCATAGGTTTGAAGCATACATGTGAATCATCCTGAAAAATCGCTATGTAAACCATGTTTGCGGGCGGCGTCGCCGATGAAAATGTCTTATCATACAATTGTACTGAGGTATCAAGAAATAACAACCTATACAGCTTACTATCCGTTTGTTTTTTCTCGAAGTTTATGAAGTGTGCACTTTTATTTTATGTTTTGGCTTACATACGAATGGTTTTGATAGGCCAAGTGTGTTTAGTTTTCATTCATTAGTTTGAATCTAATGTTCATTACAAGTGAGCAGAACATTGCAGAAAATAAAATAGGGATAAAAACCTCATTCAAAGCTGAAAACCCACCATGAGAGGTAACAGTTTCACATTAGCCTTTTGTACGCAATGTTGAAAATTATAGAACATATTTTACAGTTGACCTCGCATTAGCCGAATACTCAAGCAAATTTATTCCATTATCCTGGTTCAGTTGAGGGGAATATTCATCTTGGCAGACTCTTGCCGCACCGCATTGATGAAGTCGTGATTAATGAGGAACACGAATCGCAGGCTGGAAATCTGAAAAGTGAAGAAATTGTTTAAGTTTGAAAGCTCTCCTCCGAAATTCTTATTTGACCTCTTGACTCTCTTCTGCCTACCTCGATAACACAATTGTCATTTAGCCGCGTCTTGTGTCCGCACAGCAGTGGCCGTCCGTCGATGTAGAGTGGCCGCTTGCCCTCGTTTGTAATGAAAAAATCGCCATTGCTGCGTAGCTTAATCGTTCCTTGCTTGCGCGAAACCTTGCACGCCGGTCCTTCGAGCGACAGGTCCACATCCACCGAGCTATCCTTGGTCGTTCGCCCGAGGACAATTTCTCGCGAGCGCATCAGAAACCGCACCATTCGACCGCGTATGACCGCAAGCGTTTGGGCCTCGAAGTCGGGAGAAAAACCGATCCCGGTCAATGAGTCCACCAGGACGCTTAAGCGATTGAGCTCGTTCTCCAGGCTTCGTATTTCCTTTTTGCTTTTCCGATCAGCCAGTGCTAGCTCCGTCTCGAGCGCTTCGTCCCGCGGCTCGGTCAGCTCAGTATCGTTTATGAGATCTTCCGCGTCCGAGAAGGTTAGCATGTTATCGTTCTTCGGCAAAGACTGAACCGACTGATCCGGCAGCAGGGAATACTGTTTCATCAGCTGCCAGTGGTTCAACAACGCCTTAGCGGTGCGTGCGTGATAGAATACGGAAGAGTGTTTGTTAAGCAGCTCCTGAAACGTTTCGGGCGTGGGATTCTCGTTCGATTTGATCGTCCCGAGCAACTCCTCTTCGCCCGACGAAAAGAGCGCCTTATTCTGCACACTCTCCACGAGCTCCGGGTGCATGTTACGCATGGCGGACACCGCAATCCGAGATATTGGTTCTTCGTACAGCAGTGAGCACCAGCGGACCTGCATCTCCTGGATGGTGAACTTGCAGGAAAACTTCGTCCCGCGGTGCACTGTGCGAAGATCGTTCGTCTGCAGAATACCGGTAATCAGGGCCAGATCGTCCATCGGTTTCCACCGGCCGAGATCCTTCGTCGCGATCTGCTGGGTGGCACTTTTCTTTTTGGTTTTCTTGCCACTTTTCAGGACACGCTTCTTTTCGTTCACCGAAGCGTTCGAATTAAGCTGTTGAAGGATGCTCGTGGCTGGGTTAGGTGCTGCGGGCGGTGGCAATGTAACCACTGGTGGTGGTGGTGGAGGAGGAGCAGCAGCAACTACAGGTGGTAGCGGTGGTTGCGGAGATGAAACCGTTTGCATTGGTTCGGCGGTTAATGTTGGAGAAATGGTTACTCCCGGACCGGGTGATGCAACAGGGCCCGGGGTGGTCGGCGTGCCTAGCGTCGCCATCGATTGGGAGAGAGTGCGAGACCGACCGCCAATGTTTTTCATCTGCTGGATCGGTGTGCTCATGCTAAACTCCACTATTTCATCATCGAAACGCTTTCTTTTGATCGACCGCGAAGAGCTGTGAAGAGATGTAAACATTGTAGTAGGCACTACCATCAATGGTTTCGTATTTGTTTTGCCACTCACCTGCGTCTTTTCTGCTCATTAGCTAGATCGGCGTTAGATGGCGTGGAACATTCCATAGCCGTCTCAACTTTAACAACTGAATTTACATCCATTTTAGAGCGAAAGTATGGAAAAAAAATTACCAATAATAGGAAGCGTCCATAGAAGCTTCTACTGAATTGGCGTTATTGTTTTTGTCCTGCAATGACGCTTCAAAGTATATGACACCTGAGTGAATAAAGCCCCCCTCGCCATACGAACGGCAGTGTTGCCAGACATTTTTTTTTCGATAAATTGAGTTTGTTTTCGTAAAAAAAATTGTTTCTACGTGCTGGTAAATAATGCGATGTGCTAAAATATCAATCTAGGTTAAAAAAAAGCCACTTCCATGAGGAGCTGCAGTTTCGAAAGGGAAGATACAGAAAATAATAGAAATCCTCAGTGTCTACGATGTAGTAGAAGAAAATACAAGCTGATTTTGACAGCTGTCGATGGAATGTTTTGGTTTCTCTTCGACATCGGCAGGAGGTCGGACGTTTATCGCTGGTTGGACTTTTTTTCCGAATTACAAAACTAGAACACCATCATGGTCGAACCGACGGAACATTTGCTCGCACTTAAGGGTGAGTAGCTATATGTTATGCTGTGTACCTTTTTCCGCTATGCTTATAAGCCCATTTTCTTGTTAGTGATGCGCCTGACCCGCCCCACTTTGATAAGCCCCCAAATATTGACGGCTGAACCGAAAGATGTACCCCAGCACTCCTTCGAAAAGATTCTCCGGGTTGATGCCACATCGGTTGCAGGTTGTGAGACGATTGCCGCTGGCCAGTTTATGCTACTTCCGCAAAGCTTCGGCAACATCTACCTCGGTGAAACGTTCTCGAGCTACGTGTGTGTACACAACTGCCGTGCGCATCCCGTGTCGAATGTTTTGGTTAAGGCGGACTTACAGTCGAATAATAGTCGCGTCAGTCTGCCAATTCACGCCCAAAAGACGGGCCCGGTCACGCTGAATCCAGAGGAAACGCTCGACGACGTTATACACCATGAGGTGAAGGAAATCGGGACGCATATGTAAGTGCTCTTTGCGTTGTTATATATCGCTGGCAGTGAAAATCATGGATAATCATTCTACCTTCCTTGGTACAGTTTAGTATGTGAAGTATCATACATGACGCCTGCCGGTCTGGAGACATCGTTTCGAAAGTTTTTCAAGTTTCAAGTTGTTAAACCGCTCGACGTGAAGACCAAGTTCTACAACGCCGAAACCGACGACGTCTATCTGGAGGCACAGATACAGAACATTACTGTCGGTCCAATATGTCTCGAGAAGGTGGACCTAGAGAGCTCGGAGCAGTACACTGTAGTGTCGCTGAATCATCTCCCATCGGGGGAATCCGTTTTCTCCGCGAAAACAATGCTGCAGCCGCAGAACAGTTGTCAGTACTTGTACTGCATTCGACCAATTCCGGAAATCGCGCGCGATCCGACCGCGTTGAAGGCGGCTAACAATATCGGCAAGCTGGACATCGTCTGGCGCTCGAATCTGGGCGAACGAGGACGTCTGCAAACCAGTCAACTGCAGCGATGCGTAAGGATATTTAATTTAAATTAAAATTACAATCCAGAACCATACATTTTCGTTACTATCTATCTTCTTTTCTAACAAACAGGCCCTCGAGTACAGTGACCTCCGATTGACCGTGATTGAAGCGAACAGTACCGTCCGCATTGGGGAAGGCTTTAGCTTCCGGTGCCGAGTGACAAACACTAGCGAAAGGTCGATGGACCTGTCGATGAGTCTAAACACCAAGGCCAAACCGGGTTGCGGCTACACCGGCCAGACCGAGTTTGCCCTCGGGCCGGTCGAACCGGGCCAGATGAAAGAGTTTCCGCTGACCGTGTGCCCGGTTCGGTTGGGGCTGATCGTGATCTCGAACCTGCAGCTCACCGATGTGTTCACGAAGCGCAAGTACGAATTTGACAACTTTTTGCAGGTGTTTGTGGTGGACGAAGACTACCGGGAGGACGAGTTCCAGATGGATAAGTATGTCCGGTACAGCAACAGCAGCATTCCACAGACGGCTTAAAACCGAAACATGGTCCAAGTTTCATCGTACACGATTCATTGCATGATATAAAACAGCACACGACTACTGACGACAACAGATAGTGTACGGTAGCGAACATTTATTTATTACAGTCTAATAAAACAACGAGACGAGATTCGAATGTTTTTTTTGTCCGTTATTGCCGAATGTATGCCGACGAGAAGCGACGACGCACCATCACGAGCTGGCGACCGACAGGAACGGTGAATAGCGCTGGAAGTTCTCATGAAACGTTCTCCTTGTCCGAACGCACCACGGGCAGACCGGTGCGGATCATTTGCCCATTCGCTGGATCGACCATTCTTGCTGGCACAACGGGCACCTGTTGTTCTGCTTGATCCACAGTGACATGCAGCAGTGATGGAAGGAATGGTTGCACTCCCCCCAAACGACGACGCAATCCTGCCGGCCGAGGGCATCCTTTTTGCTCTCCGCCTGACATCGAAGGCATGCATCTATCGAATGAAAGTGGGCGAAAGTATGGAAAACGGCGGATTATTGATACGAATGCACAAACATGTCGTCTCGAGAACAATCACTGTAGCCCATGGCAATATTGTGAATAAAATAGGTTTAAAACTGGACATCATGCCACTGAAGGAATAAAACATAGAACGAAGAGAAGGTATACCATCAATTCAATCTTCCTAGCGAAATTTCGAACGCCGTAACATTCTGTTTTCTTCGAAATCAACATTTATCGAGGGTCTGGAAAGGATGACGCAAGCTGGCGCCGAACCTCGTGCCACTATGATCATGAAACTAGCATCAATTTCATCAGTATGTGGCGTTCTACAGATAAACTATGCTTGATTACGAATGCTCCTCCAATCCACCGGGATGAAGTTTTCTGATTCACATGGTTAAAAATAGATTAAGACATGCAATGTTGCACTGGACCAATGTGGAACAAATGTCTGTCAGTGTAGTCGCAGATGGCGCAACCTGCCCTCACACGCCATTCAGACCACTTTGCCAAAGCCAAGTTGACCGCAACATAAGCACCAAGAGGAAGCGAAAGTAGAAACAGAAACGGCGTCACCCATTCATTGAATCATTCATTCAACGAGACGGGGGGGTATTTGTATGACGCAAAAGGTGCCTTTGCTGTCGCAATGGCTGTCTACGTACCGGTATGCATATTTACGTTTTCTGTTCCCTCTCTCCCAGCCGAGCCAGGGAAGAAGGCGCTGCCAGGATAATTTACCCAAACGAAATCAACTCCAAAATAGTGGCCCCAGAACCCAGAACGGGCCAATAATCGTAGCCAGAAGAGATTTCGCTAGCGCACTTCACGAATTCAATCGATTCCGGTCTTCCACCTGGCCTGTCTGATTCGCCGGATGCAGATCATTGGCTTACGAGTAGGCATTGCAGATGCGGGTAATTAGCAAATCTCTTGGAAAAATCCAAGCCGAATCGTGAGATCAAGTCCCACAAGTTTCCTCCTGGAATATCACGATCACGATGATGAAACAGAAAATAACTAAATCGCTACAGTTGTGCGTGATGCGCCGAGAAGTATGAGTCATGGCGTAACGAATTTCGCTCGTAAATGGTTTGACTAATAAAAATTATTGTTTGTGTATAATAATAGACTTTAACGGACGGATGTTGAAAGTCATGCAGGATTCAAAAATAAACCATTTAATATCCATCAATCAACATAAAACCAAATGGCCTGAAATGTGCGTCCATGTTTCGTACGAAGATATATAATTGGTTTGTTTAGAAACGCAGTTACATTTATCTGGACGAGCGGCGTTTCTTTTTGCGAGCCAGCGCGATTCTCCTTCAATGTCATTGACTTCCATCAGCGATGGATGCGACGGCAGTGTGACCCTTTAGTTTCCTCCCCCCAAAAACCCCAACGAAGATGTTTGCCCCTCACTCCCAACCGTGTAAGCGTGTATATATATTCTCGCTTTTCCGGGCGCGACGTGGGACGAAGTGCGAATTGGGCCCAAACAGCGCCAGTCGCATAAATCATAGCTCCGGGCGGCGCAGATACTTTTGCGCTTATTTGCGCCCGATCGACCCACCGGCCAGCGAGTCTCAATTGGCAATTAGATGAAATAGGGGGCTCGACTCAAACCGGACTGGTTCAAAGTAGATTGTGGCGAAGCCAGAAGCGCCAGGCCACGGTTTCATTCCAATGGCATATGCTAACTTGCAAACAGACTGGCCGGATGGGTTTGATACAAGTTTGTGTACCCTTAGATGATGGTCAGGTCTGTCGAACATGTGCCCTTTTGTAGCCAGTCTGTAGAATTCACATGGTAAGAATTGGCCCCAGGACCCATGGGGTGGATTAGTGTTTCATCGAGAATGTTCCGCAAACTCGAACTTTCTATGCATAGCCATGCTAAGGCGACTCATTTCTGCGGTATTAAGATTTATTATTAAGATTTGTTTTTCACCCTCGCCAACTGGCGCCATGGTTCGACGCCCCCGAGGCGGCCGAACAAATAAAAATAACCCACGATCGGCGGACGGCGGACAGTCAGAAAATTGATACGACTCCCGTATCGTTGATCGGATCGATATCGATTGATAAAAGTGCGTCATGGCCACCATAGTGCAACCGCGTGACATTACCGGTACCGCATGTTCACTGGAACGCACCACGCCAACCGAACGAGGGGACACATCGAGGGAGGGACGGGACTGATCGGCGGAAGGAACCGGACGGAAGGCAAACCAATTCTCGTCAATGAAGGGCAACAAGATAGCAGGAAGAACGCGCGTCGATATTTGGGACGGCGTCAGCAACAATTTAGAAAACATCACTTTCAAATCATGACCCGCAAGTCTCGTGGTCGGTGCTGAGGTTGTTTACTTAACGCGCGTCCCGGTTTAACGAGCCTCGCAGGACACAATTGATTGGTTCAGGGGTGGACTCCGCACTTGCCGGGTGTGGACCACTGGACGGCCTGTCAATGCTTATTGATCTGCGGCAGTGTGCTGATTGGGGTCGACAATGAAGTTCGCTCGAAGTATTTCGATCCAAATAAAACCAACAGAAAGGTGCGCCGCTTTTCTCCCTTTGGATTGTTGCTTCCAAAAATGCCTGTTTAAAAGTACCAAATTATTTCGCATATTTCCACCAAAACGAAATCTAAGAATTAATCAGATAATATAACGACACTATCGGATATGAGTAACGGCGCTGGTTTGTTGTCGTTCGAGGAAGCACAGGAACTATTTTCGTTCGAAGCTACACTTCACAACAAACTCATGGCCAAACAGTTCCGGCTGCCTAGACGAGTGGCTATTCTATTTCATTCTAATAACATCCTATTCCTGCCCTGGTCATACGCACTTTAACCAGAACTAAATTGAAGAAAGAAAAAAAAAAACCAAAAATACAGAGAATGTCCTCTCACGCAGCCTGGGGTGAAGGACTTCTTCATATTATATTTTTCTTTCCTTCCACTTCACACATGAGCTATTTTTACGGAGCATGTAAACACAAACTCAGGCACACACACACACACACAGAGATCCGGTTCGTCAAACGGTGAACACTGCGCTGCTTATTATATTCACCGTTTGGTGAACCGGAAAGAATGGTTCTGCGATACGTGTAGTTCCGTTCGATTCGTGCCGGGGGAAGTCCTTTAATTTGGTGGCACTAAAAAAACGAAATGGAAATCCCGACAGAATCCGAGCGAAACGTCCGCAAACAACGCACATACGTACGCGATCGTTCGCGGTCTTCCTCAAGGACACGTCGCGGCGGGGTTCAATATATTAGTTTAAGGAAGGGAAAACAAGCAACCGACAAAAAAACTAAACTAAAGAATTGGTGTGGATGCATAGAAAATGGAATTTGAACGCACGTTTTATGGATGGCAACCGGACGACGCATCAAAAGGTGGCCAAAAAATGGAATTGCGAACCGGTTGAATGATCCTTGACACTCGGGCTAGCCGATGATGGTGTGCGAGGTTCGCACAGGTTGACGATGGGGTGGCGGCGGGCGGGGGTTGAATGTACGAAAACAATTCAATTTCAGTTGTCCAACACTCCCATCCCTCCCTCCCTCGGTTTCGGTCAACCGATGACCCAAGCTGGCGTCCAACGATGGTGGAGCAGGAAGTAAGCCTACCATCACTTCCTTGTAGCAGATTTTTCACTTTTCCACGCTAATGCGCAAATAATTCGCGCAACACCAACACCACGTTCCCTTGCCCGAGCGCGCGTTTTCGATCGGGGGGTGGGAACAGATCAAACACATCGATCGGCGGTCGGCAGGTTAGCGACAGGGGCAGGGGGCGAAGTAAAAGGTAGAAAAACGCACGTGGGAACTCTCGGTGTCAACATTTTCACAAACTCTTATTCACCTCCCGCACTATGGGGGTGGTGGGGTGGCGCCAAAAAATATGTTGTCAAGAAACACCACAGCACACAGCATTCCATTCCAATAGACAGTGATTTTGTTTGTTTGCTTATGTTTGGGTTATTTTCAATTCATCTCGGCTTGGCGCCACCGGCCCGCCGTCCGTCCCGCCCCGCAGCGGTCAGTCGCGTCCACATCCCTGTCCAACATCCGACAAATAGCTACAACCGCCGCCGGGGGAGCACGTGTCACGTGCAGAGCAGGGAAAAAATCCCGCGTGCTTACACACGTCACTAATGGCGCCCCACCAGTCCCTTCTCCTCGCCACCGCGGTGTTGTTTCCCTCACCCCGCCCCCGCCCCCGCCAACGCTTACATGCTACAGAAGAGGCAAGTTTGTGTTGGTGGTGTGTGTGTTTACGGTCGTCACTAATTGCAACCCCAGCGAGAGGGGGTTCGGGGGTGATACTCGGGGGTGATCGAGGGGGGAACTAAATGCCCTCGTTACTGGTGTCGATTCAAAATGGCCATGGTCACGGCCAATGGCCGGTTCGTAGCAAGCCAGCCGCCCTCC
>JAOEFI010000006.1:9839317-9860055 GCA_034621735.1 Anopheles plumbeus
AGTTGGCGAAATTCGACGAAAGTGAAGGGTGGAAAAACAAATAAATGTTGCGAGGACCACCGACGACCGTCCAAGCAGGTTAGCGTTGGCGCTTGACAGTAGTAGTAGTAGCAGTAGCTGAGGCAGCCGAAACATCGGTTGCCTACATGATCTTATCTCGCCGTGATGGCCTTCCCCGAGAGTCTGTTTGAAGTCAGTACCAAAACGCACAATTCCATTCCGCATCCTAGGCTGGCTGGCTGGCCGACGGATTCATCCGCGGATGCTCGATTCTAGAGCGCATTATCATCGGGTGGATTCGATTGACCTGCTGTTGTTGTTTATGAGTCTTTATTCTGGTACCAACAGCTTACGAACGAGATGAATGCGGTTCGCTCAACAGGCACGACTCACCAACCATTGCAGCGTTCCGGTGTTGAATTTTACCCATTCGTTTCGCTGCTGGATTGCAGGTTGCATATGAAGGACGTCGCAAAGGAAAGTTCTAATGGATTAGTTTCTTGTTTCGTACGGGCAGAATTATCTCCCACAATTCCACACTAAATCGAGCGCTCTAGTACTGGCACATGGCGTTCGATTTATGGCCACCCAGAGTGTACTGTCCCAAGGCACGCACACTGCCATTCCCCAATCGAACCGGCGCGTGTCACTTCATCATCTTGTTCAACCGCGCCGTCTGGGGAACAGAGCACTGCATCCATTTTCGCCACCAACATTTCATTCGCTAGAGCAGCAGCGTAAATCGCTGTCGAGTCGGATAATTAATCAATCCAATCCGCTGGAGATGGTCAGAAGTCGGGGAGTGCATACGAAAGCTACCACTACCTCTGTTGGCGATGCACCGGGAATGCACCTGAGGCTGAGCCGATGGATGATGGTTTGTGATGTTTCAGTATCGCTATGTTGTTCTTTTTTCAACTCTAATGAGTTATTGATAAACGAACCGGATCGCGCGGGACGAAACCAAAGGGGAGACGCCACGCAACACTCCCCTTAACGGCGTACACGTGACGGTCGCGGATGCCATTTCGATCGATTTCCATTTCAAGTGCAACCCTGGACGGTGCATGTGGTGCAGCAACCACCGGCTCACCCTTTCGTCTTGGCGTATCCATCTGTTTCACACGCTTCGACAACAGTGCACCGGACGGAACAGAAATGGGTTCCCCGGTAGGCTAATGACTGCCGGTATACTGGGGCAGCAAAGGACATGGCCTGGCGGGTGGGGTTGGACTTTGGTGCAAGGATGCACCCTGGCGATACGAAACACCGGGAAAGATGGGAGCGCCACTGTGACCGTTGCTCATTTGGAAGG
The DNA here is from genome assembly GCA_034621735.1 of Anopheles plumbeus. Lineage (NCBI taxonomy): Eukaryota > Metazoa > Arthropoda > Insecta > Diptera > Culicidae > Anopheles > Anopheles plumbeus. The sequence goes on from JAOEFI010000006.1 coordinate 9,840,633, forward strand.
TGAAGCAATTGCACGAGCTTTCGCACCGATCGCAGTAGTAGCCATCGCAGCTGCTTTATTTATGTCTTTATTTATTGTTATGAGCATTTCGCGAGCCTCGGGTCGAAGGTGCACTCGGAAGCCGAAGAAGGGGCTGAGGTGCGGTGGAACAAAAGAAAGTCATCCGCATCCCTGCAAGTCAACCCGTGTTGAAATCATACCTACACCACGCTCCACCGCCAACACACGGATAGGCGGAACCGGGCGGTCGGACAGTCTGTGTGCCAGGTGCGGCGACCGGTCACTATCATCGGCTCGGTTGGCTCCACGCGAAGGGAGAGCCGTATAAAAAGCTCCAGCCGATCGGTGTCAGGGTTTAGTCGATGGTGAAGCGCGCGATAGTGAAGAAAATTCGAACTTGTTTCGTTCCTTCCCCGAGGTGTGCCTGAGCGTGTGTGCGTGTGCGCACGGAAAAGTCCTCGAAGAAGGGAAGGAATCGCTCGGGCAAAGTTGTCCCCCGGAGTCTTGAGCGCGGGATTGTCCTGTGGTAGGGAAGTAGCCTGCGTGAAGGTATACTGGAGAACGTGAAGTGTTTTACGACGGGTCAGACGATCGTCGGCCGCGACATCAATGGCGAGAGAAGCGGCGATAGAGGCCCTTCCTGAACTGAAGATGGAGAACAATCTGCTCGAATCTAGTGTGCGGTGTTTGCAGCCTACTGCATCTAGGAAACGTTGGTTGTTTACACGAAGCTGATGGTGCACAACGTTGATGATGATAGTGATGATGGTGTCCTCGGTCGGTGGGAGCAGCAACTTGGGTGATCGCCATTCGTTCGCTGGGTGGCGCGCAGCAGGGCCGAAGATCACGTTTCCAGAACGTCTTCGATGAGGCACGAACGGTTGGAGCCCTTTATCAGTCCGGTCCGATCGGGCGCGATCGAGCGCAGTTCGGCCTAACAATTCGACCGCTGGCTCCCCGATTGTTGGCTTTGGAGTAAATATTTACGGAATAATTTAACATCCATACAACCCGGTGCATGATTGCGGGATGAGCAACGGCTTGGCTGATAAAAGCGAAACAAGGAAACTGGTGGAGAAACTAAGCAAACTAGTAGATCACCTAAATGGGTTTCACGCGCCATCGTTTGTTACTAAACTTTGCCACCATTTGCGAGGCGCAATTGTGTGCACACGTTGCCGCCATTTCATGTGAAGCATTCCTGCCTTTGCCTCGACGTAGGAGAGCTTCTGAAAGGGCACGTTCATAATTGAAAGTACCATCGGCCCATCCATCCACAGTTTAACACCAACAGATGAGCTACATCCGCTGGATTAGACGAACGTGCCGCTGCCCAATAATTACCTTCCGTTAACCGGCTCGGTGCACGGTGAGGGCACGGATTTGGGTCGTCTAAATTTAGACCGTGCCAAGATTGACCCCGCCTTTGTTTTTGATAACATACGCCGCGCGCCGTTGATTACTCGATTGTCCCAATCTTGAGGCGTACGATCCTCCTCCAGTCGTAGTTCCGTCGTCTGGCGCAATTGAGAGCACTTGAACTTGGCGTGTAGAGTAGATTTCAAACGTGAAACGAATAAAACGTTTAACGTAAACGGTGTCATGCTACGACCACCCAGTATAACTCTGCTGGCGAATAACGGCACAATTGAATCAATTGACACGTATCTTGTGCTTTAAAATTTCCTCTTCCCATGCTGGTTGAATGGAAAAAAAAAACTCCCGGGAAATGCGCGATATCCTTGCAGCTGAGCTCTCTCCACATTCTGCGCCTGCGGACACGGTCGTTATGTCCTCCTCGCCCGACATTAGCATCCGCTTTCAATGTCAATGACAATACATTTTTGTGATTTTTCAAATCGCCAAACGGCCCAGAAAGCAAACCGTACTCGTGCTCGGTGCGCGAACGGAAGGAAATTGGAGCAAGCGCCACGCGGACGCACAGAGTACACTCTTTGACCGCTCGGACCCGGAATGGCGTGGCCTGGGAGAGAAAGAGCGAATGTGCAGGAAATAGTGAGATTGATCCTTCTCAGTCCTGCATCGGTCTCCACTCTGCAATGGGAGACACGCATTCAGTCTTATCCTTTTGCCACAACAACAGCTGCGATTGTGTTTAGTGCCGTTCCCGAGACTTTCCGCCGATGGTCCTAAGAAATCAAACTTGTTCAGCACGCACCAGTTGCCATACGGTTTTGGGGCACATTTTACAGACATCCAGTATTTTCCCTGCGATCGGAAAGCTCACTTTCAATTAGATTTCGTGACTAGTTTCCGGTTTGTCCCGTGTGTCCTGTTCGCGTGTATATGTGCGTAGGTGTGTGCGCCCGCTACTGCAAGTGTGGTCCACCGGTTCTTCGGCTCAATGTTGGAAACACAACTGCTGTGCGGCAAACTGGTGATGGAAAATTTTACGGCGACAGAGAGAAAAGTGTCGTCGGCCAACGATCGACGGACGACGGTGGCGACGGTGGCAGCGACGGTGGCCATCGTTGCACCGGGGGAACCGGGCGACGCTGGGCCCAACCTGCCATTGGCAACGGTCGGAATGGTGTGTGTCTGTCTTTCGGTTGGTGTTTTGAATAATTATTATTATCGAGCTTGAGTTTGAGTTTGCTTTGTTTCTGTGTCTGTCCAGTTATATCAAACCCGACTTATATCCACGGTAAAGTTGGACGGAACGGATAGTGTCCATCCAACATGCAAGTGTATTCCTACCACGAGGCACTTGACTATTGTAACCAGCGAAATGTGAGTGTTGCTACCGATGCTCGGTTTCAGTTGGTGTATGTTCGAAACGGATTGTACACCGTGTGTACTCTGGAACAGCTGATTGAAATAGAGGTTATCTGCGGGGGGCGACTTCTACAAAAAAAAACAACATTCAATAAACAGAATTGAAACAATCATGGAAAATATAATCACGAACACTTTTGCGCACATCGCGAATGATTAAACAACAATTTAAGATTCCTATCCACATATCAATGGATGTTTGAAAGCCCTATCATAAGACGTCCACTTTCTTCGGTCAGTTGCGACATGAAGGTTTCATTCACCTAAGTAGTCGAAAAACCAATTTTCAGAAACCCTGAAATACAATCGGGTGGGAGAACACAAGATGGGACGATCAGAAGCGAAAGAAGAAACTCGCACGAAGCAGACAGTTCGCAATGGGAACAAGTGGGGGCTCTCTGCCTGTGGCCACAGTGCGTACCATTGCTGGAAGGAAGGGGGCAATGACGTTGATGACGCAGAGATTATTCGCCTACCCTTCATCTGCATGTCGTCTGCCCATCCAAAATACCAGAGCAACCGAACGTATGCGTATGGGATAGTGTCGTGCCCCGTCACAGAAGGGATACTACCACTACCGCGTACGTTCGTCCAAGTCCAATCTTCTCTTCTGTGTGGTGCTTGGTCCACGTTTCCTTCCATCAACCGCCGCTTCTGCGTGCGCCTCTAGTGGTGTATGCAATGGGGCCAAATACTGCTTCCGCCATCTAACACGTGTGTGCTTGAGGGATCTCTTCCCCTTGGCCCAACACCACGACACTTCCACGGGGTGTAATTGGTCACTGGTTGTTGCACGCTTGTTGCTCCCTTGTCTTTCGGCTTTTTTGGAGTTGTGTGCTGCTGGCATTCCACCATCACCATCGTCACAAAAAAAATCACACACAAACACCAGTGGATTCGAGGAGGATTGCTGGAGAAGCAGGACTACGCGGTCCGATTGTCGCAGATTGCACACGAAGATTACGCGACTTAGCACGAGCTCGCGGACTCCTGGGGCAACCTCTCGCGATTGCTCTTGCCATTGTTGACCGCGGCAGACGATTACGGTTCGGCCAATGATGAACACGGCTGTATCGCGCGCGTACGGACGTCAGCAGCAGCCTCAGCTTCATCACCGCCATCCGACGTCAGTCGTGGGGTACTCTCGTCCCGCTCCTAATCGGTTCCGTTTCGCGGTGTTTTCGGGTTCGGTGTTCCAGAAGCAGCAAGTCCTTTCGAGCAGGTGATCCAGGCGGATTGAGTGTGCGCTGGAGGTTTGCAGCGATCAAGCGTTCGCTTTCCCCTGTGATCCGGCGGGAGAACTCAGGCGTCTCAGTGCAAAGTAGAGGTGTTGTTCTGCAGATCCAGCGAAGAGGGCTGCACCCCTCACGTACGGCCGCAGGATGGTGAAGATTTTGATGCGCGCGGACACGCACGTGTCCTTCGCAGTGCCCGCCGAGGAACCGGTCGCCAAGTGCACCTTTTCACAGGTTCTACTACTTTACTACTATCGTTTCACCAAAAGAGATACCCATGGCCGAACGCAACAAACAGGCACCTCGCACCGATCATCTTCAGATCACACAAATCTAATTCGTTGCGGGTTCGACACATTACTAACATCATCCACTATCAAACGCCTTTGAGCGTTCGTTTTCACCAGAAGAGATACTTTCGCAGCGGACATAACTTGACATCCATTCGCAATTAAATCTGTTGCTACCGATTTTTGAAATGTGTTCTAATCTTACAACACCATGTTTTTGCCTATCCATCCTACATAAAGGTACTGGCTGCCCTGTCGGTATCGCTCGGCTCGATGGTGGTCGGATTTTCATCCGCGTACACATCCCCGGCATTGGTTTCTATGCAGGATAGGAATATCACGTCGTTTGAAGTTACGGAGCAGTCGGTAAGTACGAATGTCTGTGTTCTAAACCGAGGATACCCAATCGAATCCTGTCCAATTCAGTGTTTCGAGAACTCGTGTCAGATTTTTAGAAAGAAGAGTTTTCAAAAAAAAACAATAATCCCACCAGAGCTAGTCGTTTGTCCTTTGCCTTTTCCCTCAAGATCATACTCGCATCGCAATGCAACACGTGTCGTACTGCTGATAGGAAACGGGCCTATCAATTCCAGCACATCTCAAACTCTAATCCAATGATGTGGTGCTATGTGGCCCGGCGCCGGCAGGATAACCTTTTGCCAACCGTCAACACCGCAGCGTACATCCCGGTGTGCGGCTTGTGCCGGATTGTTGACAATTCCGCCAGATCGGACCGGGGGTGCCACGGAGTGATTGGTAGCTCATTAAAAAAAGGCCAGCCGAAGGGAAAACAATAAATAAATCCGGTAGATTATTATCGTTCCGGGATGATGAAGGCTGTCGCGTGAAAGAGTGTAGCAAGAGGGCTGTAGTGTGTTCTACGAATTGGGTTGTCATCGGTTGAATCCATTTGTTATGGCTCCCGTTGAACGGGGTTACAATCTATATAGAAGTCGTAAGATGTGAGTAAAGAATCGGTCCCAGTTACACTGTACTACAATCATGTTAGCAACAACCCATGTCCCTCTGGATAATGGTAGGATTTCTAGTTAGCATTGCCATTCAAGACAGCTTTCGTATGGCAGATTTTGTCAGTAAATCTGCGTTGGTAGTGTGAGATGAAGATATTTTTATCCCTTAAACAAGGCATGCTCGTATCCGTCACCCTTTTACGCGCTACTTCTTCTCCGGGTATGTCTATACCCGCGAACGAAAACAAATAGTGAAACGTGAGTGTTCGCAGTCCTCACTGGAGTTGCATTTTTCAAGCAAAACAGAAACCAAGAAAAAACAAAAGGACTACTACCCACGCACCACAACATCCTCCAATTGGTCCTTTTTTTCGTTTTGCTACCGTAAGAGGGAGAGACAGAGTGTGTGCTAAAGACATAGAGAGAGAGAGAGAGAGAGGGGTGTATGTTAATCATGGAGTTGGAGAGAATTCGTCTCATGACAGACGCGACCCGTTTTCCGAAACGCACGCTTTTCGAATTCACGTCATTCGCGTGAATCCGAATCCGAGCAGGATTGATTGATTCCTCCGCCGGTCGCCGGTCCAAGGTTACAGTGTCATTGGTTTTGATTTTCTGTTTTCTCTACTTTCCAGGGCTCCTGGGTCGGTGGTATTATGCCCCTGGCCGGTCTGGCCGGCGGTATCCTCGGTGGACCGATGATAGAGTATCTCGGACGCAAGAACACCATCCTGGCGACGGCTACTCCCTTCATCATCTCCTGGCTGCTGATCGGTTGCGCGACGCACGTGGCAATGGTTCTCGTAGGTACGTTCCGTCTGCAGCACATGCTGTTTCATTCGCTTTTTGTTCAATAAGTCATACGTATGGCAAGGCGCCATTACAACATGTTTTAACGGATTCTTGTCTATCGTCCACCAGGTCGTGCTTTGTCCGGTCTGTGCGTCGGCATTGCTTCGCTCTCGCTACCCGTCTACCTCGGCGAAACGGTCCAACCGGAGGTGCGTGGCACGCTCGGACTGTTGCCGACCGCGTTCGGCAACATCGGCATCCTGCTCTGCTTCGTCGCCGGCAAGTACATGGACTGGTCGGGGCTAGCGTTCCTGGGCGCCACCCTGCCGGTGCCGTTCCTGCTGCTAATGTTCCTCATCCCCGAGACTCCACGCTGGTACGTGTCGCGCAACCGCGAGGAGCGTGCCCGCAAGGCCCTGCAGTGGTTGCGCGGACGCAAGGCTGACGTCGAGCCGGAGCTGAAGGGTATCTCGAAGTCCCACCAGGAAGCGGAACGGCACGCGTCCAAGAGCGCCATGCTCGATCTGCTGAAGAAGAGCAACCTGAAGCCGCTGCTGATCTCGCTCGGGCTGATGTTCTTCCAGCAGATGTCCGGTATCAACGCGGTCATCTTCTACACGGTGCAGATCTTCCAGAGCGCCGGCTCGACGATCGATGAGAAGCTGTGCACGATCATCGTCGGCGTGGTGAACTTCATCGCCACCTTCATCGCCACGATGCTGATCGACCGGCTCGGGCGCAAGATGCTGCTGTACATCTCGGACGTGGCGATGATCATAACGCTTATGACGCTCGGCTGCTTCTTCTACATGAAGAACAACGGCGACGACGTGTCGCAAATCGGGTGGCTGCCGCTGGCCGCGTTCGTCGTGTTCGTGCTCGGCTTCTCGCTCGGGTTCGGCCCCATCCCGTGGTTGATGATGGGTGAAATTTTGCCCGGCAAAATCCGCGGATCCGCCGCGTCCGTCGCCACTGCCTTCAACTGGACGTGCACGTTCGTGGTCACGAAAACGTTCGCCGACATTACAAGTAAGTGCTGCCTCCAAACAGCGGCTCCATATGCTCCAAATCGAACGATTCCACCAATTTGCTGACGACACTTCTTCTTTTCCCTTAAGTTACTCTCGGAAATCACGGTGCGTTCTGGATGTTCGGCTCCGTTTGTATCGTCGGCCTGCTGTTCGTGATCTTGTACGTCCCGGAGACGCAGGGCAAGTCGCTGGAGGACATCGAGCGCAAGATGATGGGCCGCGTGCGAAGGATGAGCTCTGTGGCCAACATCAAGCCACTGTCATTCAACATGTAGAAACTTGCACAACTGTGTCCACAACCTTGGTGGCATAAGAAGACGAACCCTTCGTGCGCATCATCAACATCGAGAGGCCATCGGAAGAGGCCCAGTGGGCGGGAGCGATAGATAGTAGTGCGTGAAGGTCGTTTCGAGGCACCCTCGGCCGGAAGCCATGACTTTTTACTTTTATTTTGGCATGCCATTGCTCGAGAGTATCTGACCCCGACGGGGCTCCCAGGCGAAGGGAGAGAGGCATACAAGTACTAGAATGTGATATCATCCAATAGATTGTTTTTTTTTTGCTGCGAGGCAAGAGTTACTCGGTTTTGTTGTAGATTTTAAAGCGATGTTTTCTTTCCCCTTCGACTCTAACAGTAGGATTTTTCACTCCTTTGAAGGTGAGCATAAATTGTAGTTTCCAGCCAACATTCGATAAGGACACTTCAATCGTAAAGCCTTACAAATCATTGACATTGGCCAGCAAGTGTTCAATTCTTCCATCTCAACCCTTTGCCTTCTTCTTCTGAAGGATGGTGCACATTAGAATTTCGATCGCCATATGGAAAGTTTTGCCAACTCTACTCAATCAATCATTCAGTGATTAGTGCAGAAAAAAACAATTCAAAACATTTAACAGCAAAAAACCCATTGTGGCAATAGGAAATGAATGACTATTTTCGTTCCAATGATGTTAAGTTTTAGAAAATTTGCTTTCCAAAGCAATTTCGCATGCCCATAGTGGAGAGATTTAATGTTAATCGGAGAAAAAACCGCATCCGAAGTTAATCGCATCGTAGCTTAAATTAGGAAACAAAAATAGTCACATATGAAGAATGTTTTAGCTTAGATTATTAGGAAGATTCTTCCGCCTCCGCTCAGCGGCGTTGAGAAGAGGTGCGGTAATCGGTCACCGGGAAAAAGGCAGGGTTTGTTCCCGTAGAGATTTTATCTTCATTAATATTTCTGTATGCAGTAGTTTTAGAGAACTTTATGCGCGGCGCAAGAGCAAGATGATAGAGGAATACCGTATCAACCTTGCGGAATAACTTATCCCAGGAATGTACATAGTATAAGACACACCGTTCCAAGAAACTAAAGGACAAAGACAGAATGCATAAAATGCACAGAAAAACACACACACACATGACAACGAGCAGGTTCGTGAGATTCGTCCAAAATTAATATCTCATAGGTGGGAAACAAGGCGAAGAGCAAAACAAAACTCGTACAAAAGTGTACAATTGCGAAACAGGTATCAACGATTTAACAAAATCCTTTCGATAAGCGCCCGATATCTTCGGAGAGGAGACGGTGGCAGCACACGAATCTCTTTATCCTTTCGCGTACACCGGAAAATAATGCCAGGGTCCTTTTTTTGCTACGAATTGTGCCTTTGAGATGTTCTGCAAGGCTCGGTCCTATTTTAAATAAAAACATTACACTGGCTTTTTTTGCTGGAAGGTGCGTGTGTAAAGATTTTAATAATATTTATTGGAATATAAGCCCATTTTGAATCTTTTCTTTCGAAATAGATTGTAACTTTCCCCCCCTTTTTATGCTTGCTGCATCGTTAAATTATTTTGAACACAAAATGTGAAGACAATCTTCAGTCTTCTTGTGACTCATAGGAACAGCATAAACCGGAACACCATATGCAGGAGGGAACCGATTTCAGAGAGTGTTTTTAGATAATCTTATTTGATTTTTGCAAATATGTATACTAGACGTAGCACAATATTTTTGTAATCGAACTGAGGATAGGGTGGAAATAAATATTAATAGAAAGTATTCAACCGAAAACGTAGACGTGGGGTTTGTTTTACTTGAAGACCTGATAATATGATAGAAGTACACCGGACTGAAGAACTTGGGTGCTTTATAGAGCAGTTCTTGAAGCATACTTTGAAATGTGGTGTGGTATAACGCACTGTTTGTAGCAATCGGTAAACACTTTGCCGATAGCAATAATATTGGAAGTTGATTGGTTGAATACATTATCGGTCACCTGCATTGAACAAGCCATCGTGTCAAACATTGCAACATTCGTCATTAGAATGCATTTGCAGTTGATAGTGGTGGATATTTATTCAGCTTGTGTTTTAGTGGAAACAATAGGTCGTATTTAACGCTAGCTTGTGTACGACGACGGGCAGAATAAATCGATTTGATGACACTCAATGTTTGTACGATGCTACACAAAGGAAATGTTGTATATTTCACTCACCCATGACTTGTACACGGCAAATTGCACAAGTATCACACTCCACGTCCCAGCTCCACATCGCAACGGCGTTCCACTTTTTCAACGTGAACATTTTATCCAGTTTCACATCGTCGAACTTATCACACGAGTTTTCGTTTTCATCCGCCATTTCCTCGATCCGTCGTTGCTTCGAAACGGTTAAAACACAATTATTACCAAGTTTCAACCCGCGTCCGCGACCGTTCTCCGACAAACGTTGTTTGTTTCGCGATGGTTGCACCAAGCTGAGGAAAATGTAAACAAAGGGCTGTCAAAGCGGCTCGATGCCCCTCTGGGAACGTTCCTATGAGCGCTGGAAGGCTGTAGGAGAACAAAAATAAACGAGGGGTCCACAAATAGTCGCAAGTAACAAAAAACATATAATTTGTTTATGCTAATGTATGCTGATAATGTTTAGTATGTATTTGGGACGCATAGTAATCAGCAGGCAGAATGACGCATAAAAGCACAAATGGATATAAAACTAACCAAAAATGAAAACCAATTAATCAATCTTCTAAACTCAAATTATATTTAATCGATTTTTTCTTCGTTGTCAATAAAATATAACAGTACAGTTAAAAAAGAACTTATGCCTATACATATTTTTTTGCGATTTTCATGCATTCATAGAACATGCTTTGTTTTGTTTGAAGCATTTCTTTTGTTCATATTTTCTCCATGCTCTTTCCATGATTCTCAATTTTCCGCTTTAGTTTTTCTTGTGAACATATCATACTTTAAGTAGCTAGATAAAATCAATTATTGCTAGATCATACGGCTAGTTTGTAAAAAAGACAGAAATCACATACGACCACTGAAACATTCTGTGCGCTTTCTAGGGCAGGGTGCATGTGGTGGTGGGTGGGGACCTCGGGATGTGGTGTGAATGTGTTTCTCGATGGCAAAATGGGTTAGGATGGCAAACGTAGGAAGGTTTGGAAGGCTCTTACAAAACTTAACGCTTATCGCTAAGTGTGCACAATGGTAGCAGTAACGCTGTGAAAAATTGAGGGTTTATGTATTACTAAATCTAATATGTAAGAATGAAACAAAAAAAAAAGACAATACTAATTGTAAAAAGAGTGTATAAAAGGGTCTCATATGAATGTTTTCTCTGCTACTGTTGTGTATTGATGTGAAATGCTATGCGTTTACCAACCTTCTCATAACTATCCACCACCAAACGACTCGTCATTACTGGTGATTGATCGTTTGATTGGATTTTATATTCTTCTGTACGCTGCACAACTCATTCATTTGCGCGTACGTAATTATAGCACAAAAGATAGAAAGAGAAGGTGGGAGATAAAATAAAAAATTAAGAAAAAGAATAACCTAATGTTAGAAGAGTTTGTAAAAAAGTCCTCCAACATGTCGCATTTCTTGAAGTATTAGCTCGAATGTGGTATGAATCCAGTGAAGGTTACTACACTTTAACTTAATGAGACACGTAGTAAGTAGAAGGGGAAAATAAAAAAAAGTGTTTGTGCTACATTGTGCAGCTGCTACACTGTCTTTTACATGCTAGACATCGAAACTCTTAGCTGCTGTTTGCTTAACTCAACGAAGAACTATTTTCAGTAAAATTAATATTGCAATTGACGGAAGCCTACACTGTTATGCACCTTCCTTTCCTGTATACTAAATACTATGTAAGGTTCTACATCCTAGCTTCAAATCATTTTATGCTTCCGAATTCGAACTCGTGTTTATGTTTGCTACTTCCTACATTAAATCCTCGCTACCTAGCTGTGTGTGCTATTGCATTCGATGTTTTATTTTCGTAGCGTATTTGCCGTCCATTCGACTATTACATGATTCCTCTTTTTATCTTTCTTCGCGTCCTTCCACGCGCCCTTCCACGTGACGTTAATATCTGTAGGACTCTAGTGTAACTCTTTACGCTGATTGGCAACCGTGTACAATCGACACGAGCTTTTTCGTGTTTCATCCTATTTTGGCCACCATGGGAGAATACCACAGCATTTAGTAATTACGAATAAAAATTGAAATTAATATAAAAAAAAAACAAAAAGGTATAACAAAATGCATCTCCACACCTACGTTATGGCAACTCGATCGATTGGCATCTCGATACTTCATCCGTTGTGATGTTCAATTTCTGTTTTCTCTTCTGTTTTCCAAAAATGGTTCCATTCCGCTGCCCGTTCCGCCCTGGATTGAAGGATCGGGCAAGAGCTACCGGCAGACGTATGCGAGCAGGTCTGGAACGCTATGTTGTTTTTCTTACAAAATATCACATGTTTCACAATTTTTGTTTTGCTTTCCTATATCCTTTCAGGAGTTGCCTTCGATTTGCTCGAACAAGGAATGCTAACCGCCTCGCGCTCTCGCTCGCCAGTGATGTCTTGAGATTGCATAAAGCATCGATCACTGTGCGAGGACGGTCGTGTGCGTGGAATGTTTAAACATTAAAACTGCCTTCATTTCTCTACGCTCTACGGCACTTTTGCATCGTTTTGAAGATGTGAGTTCGCGCCTCAGGTACTTAACAATTAGATAATAAGAAGTTGATCGCTTCGGCTCGTCCCCTCTGTTTGCTTGGCTGCTTGTTTCAAGACACTTGCATCTGCAGAAAAATCGCATCCTTCTTGCCGTTACTCACGCATCCATGTACGTTCGTTGGCGTTAATAGCCTTTCTTTAAAATGCGACTCCTTACATTCTATTTGTATTCCAAAGTATGGCAGTTTCGCAGATACAACAAGGGCTCAATTATATAGAAAACTGAAGCGATAGTGTTCTAACTATAATATAGAGGCTGCTTGCTACCTTCTATAATGGGTTATGATCGTTTGAGGGTCAAACACTCGCGAACAGATAAAATCAGAGCCGTATCCTGTAGCTATTGAAGCTCCTATGCTGTTCTTGATTGAACACTCTCGGAAACCAACATGAGAAGCCCATGAAATTAAATGGCATGAACAATTTAAACACTGACTTCTTAAGTATCGACACATATGCAGAAGAATGGTCGAAGGAAGAATGGAAATCATTTCCGTTTAAAATACTGTCATGGACCTGTGCTGTGTAGATGTTGTGTGAATGGTATCTAAACGAGCAAAAGGCGACATAAAATGCATCCCCATGTCGTACTAAGCTTATCATACAGCTTATACCACTACATTCTACTGTTAATATTGCATGTTCTTCTTCTGTGGGCCGCTTTTACGGCAAGATTTCATCATATGCTATTCTATTTTGTTTCTACAACCGACACATTCCGAACCTGATGGCATCAATAACCTTGTGAAACACTGTTGACGCTCCCGCCCTGCTGCTGCTGCTGTAGGGCGTTTGTTTTGTAAACGATTTTTTTTTTCAGCCGTACCTTGTTCACACTCCCTTATCGTGCACGGGAATGTTTGCGTGGGACCTAGTGTTTCACTTGAGCAACATGATTGATCCACTACCCCGTCGCGAGATGTGGCAGAAATCCAGTTTGAGGTGCATTATTCCTTTTGAGATCTCGTTAATCGGATGGCCTGCTGTTGGGAATCGCTAACACTCGTCCCACTTCTCATCAATTCTACTAGCGAACTAAATGCAATGTCTACTATGTCGTATGCCGCTCCTAATCCCATTTATTTTCAATCCTCTATCCGTGGCCGACCCACCGGAAAAGAGCGGTATGTAAGGGGGAAATCGTAATTTTGTATTAACCAAGCTGTGGCTGTGGAAGTATCATATCTCCTCGCAAATAGGTACTCCGTGTTACCTACAGAAATACTAGCTCAAATAAATAATAGATGTGCAACATTAATTCACTTACTTATCGCTATCGGCCCGCCGGCTACCATCAGCTAATGCTACTTGTTCTACCGTGCCCTGGCACACTCGATTACTCTGCGTTATTTTATGTACACTATTTCAACTTCGTCTTTCTGTCCGTTCACTTTCGTGTTTTCTTCTTTTCCGATCGCACACTCTCTGAATCGTCGGCGCAACATTGATCGCTTCATGTTGTGGATCAACTTCAACTAAGGCACGTAAATCTCGTACCTTGCGACCGCGGAGGCTTGCTCTTGATTATAATCTCAGTAATAACGGCAACACGTCGAAAACAACTGAACCTGACGGCTGTTCGATTTCGCAAATTTGTTCTAATTCTACCTTCTTAAATAACATCGTCCTGCTACGCACGCGTTTTCCTTAGATAACATAATATGTCTACGAGAAGTAAAACTTAACGGATGCAATGTCGTTCTGGATCGGACCGCTCTGGGACGGGGGCCGGGGAGCGTATGTTTGTTGGCACCACGGAGTAACGCATTTCGGTACGGAGCAGCACAAGTGGGCATTCACTCGGCGCTCCGATGGCAAGACTGTGCATGTCCATTTGTCGCACACCTTGGCAGGCACGTGCTCGCGTAATGGGCACAATGGCGTACAGGATTTTATGGCACTGCGGACGCCGGGGGGGGTTCTGCGGTCGCTCCGGGGCGAGCACGGACGGACGAAGGGGCTTCCTAGTGCGTGGGCAGCTCCGTCAGCGTGATGTCGTACAGGTCCTCCTCGTATCGCTGCACCTCCAGGATGAAGATGTCCTCGTTGCAGTAGTGTCTGATCATGTCATCGTCAATTCTCGCCGTAATCCTACAACACAGAACAAAAATCGTAGTACACCGATGAGACGTGGGGCAGTAACAAATCGACGGTTTGATTCTAGATAAGAAAGAATACGTTTTGGTTTCTACATGTGCACTAAAGAAAGAGATAAAGTAGAATCTAAAAACCAGCCATACTTCGGAGAAGTGCTATGGGTTCGTATAAGAAAGACCGGAACAGATTGTGAAGCAAATTCGAATATAGATTGTTTTAAATAATAGTAAAGAATAAAGATCATTGTAATCATTTGAAAGATTTAGTCGCTTTCCATAGGGTGTGAATTGTGTTGAAGAACCGGTTAATAGATGCGCTGTGTAAAATTGCATTATTGAATGCCACAAGATTTATTAGTGCAATTTAATTATGGCTTTAGTTTAGTCACATTGAACATTGAACATTGAAGCGGTTTCGTTAGTATTTGTTACATCCCTAGGACAAGTCTGTTTTTATATAATGGTCTTGCATCAGGAGCAATTGAAACGAAAATCGTGGTTTCTTCAGCCTTGAGAAGCGCAGAGAAACAGAATAGAATAATAAAATGGAAGGACGGAAATCTACACCGAATCATAAACGCCTCGATATGACGCACTACCAAAAACGAGAAAGGAAACTAAAAGAAAAGAATACCAATTCTACTTCACAACAGTACTAACGTATACAACGTAACTAAAAGGATTACGAAACCGTTGATAGTCGAAGAACAGGAAGAGAAAGTAAGAGTAGAATGATAGCGAATCGGAAGGAAACTCAAAACTTACCCTTTCTTATTTTTGCGATAAATTGTGTTAATTCTCGATGAGGAAATTTTGAATTTATTTTCAATCTGCAATGCAAGAGAAAGAGTAGATAGAGAGAGTTGATCAAGAAAACCGTTCAATGGGTTTTCCCAGGGGGCGGTTCTATTCGAGTCGAGACACCACGCTTTTCTTTCTTCACGCTTCGCGGTAGTATCGTTGGTGTAAAATTTTGGTTTTAGAAAATAAAGCCTTAGTCTTTAACAATTTCATATACCACTTCACTAATGTTCAAATTCCACCAACGACTTGACGTGGAAGGGAAATGAAACCTTTCAAAATTTGTGCCAATAAACAATACATCGTTCGATAATGGTGTTACACTTAAAACCAATCATTCTTTCGTCATTAAATATTCAACAAAATTTAAATAAATTTCAATTTAATTTTTTTAAACAATCAATGACCTCTGGTGATGTGTTTAATTCACCTAAGTAATCTCCCGGGCTGTTCTTGTTAAACGGGGTATTTATGAATTTGTTGGGATGTGGAAAACAATGGCTGACTGAATGTATTCAGCCGAAACAGAGACTGTTTATGGTTGAGTGAGTGCATGCTTAGCGCCACATGAAAAGTAACCAATTGAACCTAATTAAACCTGTTTCATTTGTTGCATTTGTTAGCACGCTAAACCACTAAATAACTGCGGATTGGCGAGTCCAAGTTTCAAGCGTCATTTTAGTGGTGGTAAGTCCATGGTGGATTATACCTAGCCCGATATCCTTCGCGCATTGCATTGCTTCAGCAGTTAGTCGTTTGTGCTCGGTTGCACTACTGCAGTAGCCACGCTGTGAAAACTTCGCATAAGCATCGTGTGTTCATGGTGGTTTTATGGGTTGTGCAGGAAGTGGAAAAGCGTTGGAAATGGATTCGAAAAAAAAAAGATAACAAATACTGCTGATAGCCTTTGTACGGATGTAGACTTTAGCTATCCATGGTTAGAGCATTATACCGATAACACCAGGACGCGGCGTGTGGTTCGTGGTGGGGGGTAGTCGTTATTGGTGCAAGGATTAATCCCGATTATCGACACATATATATATTGGTTATTGGCGCAAAAGTGTAAGGGTGTGTGGTTGTTCTTTATCTGCCACAGTTGTAGTCGATAAAAAGAAGGGCAAAATTTGTTCCGTTGCGCTTGAGTTGTTTTTGTTTTGCTTGTTCAAACGGCAGATCGCGAAACGTGTGGCCGCTTAAGGCCGCGGACTGACCCGATCCAACAAAACAATGTCGCACAGCACAGGGGACAGAATCCTAATTTTTAGTCATCGATTGGCGGACAAAGGATTCTTTTGGAAGGTCCATTTTTTCCCCCGCGTATACGGGCAACATTGGCCTGGGGGGGGTCTCAGAAGGTAGGGGCGAAGGAAGGGTGAAAACGGATCGTAACTTACCGCATTCAGCAGCCCGACCGTACTCGGCGGGACGACGTGCAGCGGCGTGTAGACGTCCTCGTTATCCTGGCGCACGTACAGCATGACCCGTTCGCTGAGCGGTGGCGTCATCCGCTGGCGCTTGATCTGGGGCGCAAAGTCAACCATCGAGTTCGTCACCAGCGAACCGTCCATAATTATGCTTGGATCCTTCTTGTCACTACTAAAAGATGACGTTGCGAATGGAGATCGGGCGGGGGACGGGTAAAAAACCAAAAAAAAGAGAAATTAGTCACGTTTGCCGAACACATTCCCAGCCTCTCGAGTTCCGGATCGAGAACGATCGACTTCGGAAGCAGCTGGGTGCGCTCCCTTGCAGGGAAAATGGAAGTTCTAGCCGACTTTTTCGCTCTACTCACGTCGGTACGTCCGGCGGGAAGTGGTTGTGGAACTTCAGGGTCGGGGTGGCCGGTTTGTTCGCGTGCAGCAGGAACGGTGACTTGACGTTGTCCGAGGTGCCGGAAAGGGAGTCCGCATCGTGACCGTAGAACTGCATATCCATGGACGTGAGCTGTCAGGGTGCAGAGAGAAACAATTGTAACATTTTCCTATTAGTATATTTCCTACATGGCAGAACGGGGGCCGTTCACAGACGTCCTCGCTTTACCTTATCAATGTCTTCCGAAGGCGAGAACAGGACCGGCGGCTTCATCAGGTCGCTCATCCCGTAGAACTCGGACCGATCGACGACCGGGTGGTAGAGTTCGTCCAGCTTTTTCCGCCCGGTGGCGGTCATCTTGCGTTTCGCAGCCCGTCTCTCCTCGTCTCGTGTTTTTCGTTCGGCACCCTATAGAGATAGAAAGAGAGAGAAAATAATAGCTTTATTTCACGACAAGTGAGGGAAGATCATTTAATTATAATACATGTGGGATGGAAAAAAAAATCACTATAAAATTCCACGATACGAAGCATTGTAATAAAACTTCCCTCCCATAGTCCACCCACGGGTGCTGGTCCGCAGATGACCTCATTCCTTCCGCTTACGTGATCTCATCTCATTCCGGGCTCCCTACAGCTTAGCCAGGCGACCGGTTGGGGGTTGGGAAATCAAAACATGCGGAAACAGTGGGGTCCAACTACGAAACAAAGTTTCCCGCATTTCATTTCTCACGTGTTGGGAGGGAAAAATTTAGCGAACCGGTAAACTGTCTCCTCCCCCCGTTGTCCCCCACGCAGGAAGCGGAGATGATTGGGGTATGGTTAGCTGGGTGGCGCAGGATAACTGTGCTTTCGAGCCGTGCCCCGGCGTTTGGGGTGGAATTTTTCAAACCACACAATTGCAGCTGGTCGTCAGTTGGGATGGGAATGCAAGCGAATGGGCGCACACGCAGCTTGGGGAAACAACCGGAGCTCGGGGACATGGGAGCCGGTCCGGGGGCAAAAGGGTACCGATAGGTTTCGCAAAAACCCCGGGCTGCAGCAAGTTGAAGGCTTACTACACCGCGCGCCCGTACCGACGACACGAGGCGCGCGATGTAGATATTTTTCATTTTTATAGCGCAGATTATACGAGGCTTATCTTCATTAAAAATGGCTAAAATATTGTTGCATTCGCTAGCGGATCCCGCTGGACGGCGGGAGGGGGGCGATGGTGGACAGCAGCACTACGTTCGCACACAAATGCAGCCGCAGATTGCGCAGCACACTTGATGGGATTATTTGCGTCGCAAAGGCATCCCATTCTCATAGGGGGCGCGCGTTTTTCGCCATCTTCGCCCGTTACTAGGGGCTCTCGCACGAATGGCAGCGAAGGGAGGGGGTGACCGAGGCCGCATCTATGTAAGTGCGATGTAATTTCCACCGCTGTCAGCCACGGTAATGGGTTTTCAAATGATTTTATTAATCCACTCCATTCCAATGCGCTGGCAGTGCGGAGAGATGCGTTCGCGCTAGGCCATCGAGTACGCGCGGCTTTAGAAGCGAAAGACAAGCCACACGCACAACTTGCACGACAAATTGCTCCAACACTTGCAGCCGACGCGACGTGCAGTCGAAGGGTGCAAAAACAACGGGGATTTCATTTCGCGAATGGAAAAATAGAATTAAGTTTCCCTTAGGAAAGGGGTCTCTGTGCGACAATGTTGCCACCTTCGCTGCGGTGTGTCTAGGATGCACATCACGTGTTCCCCAGCTCGGCCGATTGTCACTTTCGGATCCCACCGGAAATGGAACCCGCGGGATCGAAGATGGTTAGCCTTGCTCGCTCTCTCTCTCTCACTCTGACCTACGCTCTTCGGAGATCGATTAATCATCGAACGATCATGCGACCATGAGCGGACCGATCCTTGGCGCGAACTACCACACGCCGCGTAAGCTACAGCCCCTGCGCTACATTGTCTGCTGCGGCCAGGAGTCGGTGTGTGTTTGCTACTATCTGGCAGCGTGCAATTGGTCTCGATAGTAGGACTCACGCAGTGCCGGGCGGGGTCTGTGCACTTTCGCCCTCGGAAGGTGTAATTTCAGCGCAACCTCCGCCGGCGTGGAGCGCTACTTTGGTGCTGAGCACGCAATAAGAATGCTGCCCCGTCTCAACCGTTCATTCTCCTGTCTTAACCCTGCCTCCTTCGAGCCTTCTAGCGGGTCTGTTTCGGACGGGACGGAAGCGTATCGCTTGATCACCGCGTGTTCGTTCCTACGCCACATCAAGCCGTGCATAATTTATGATTATATTAATTTCTACCCTCCGCGTGCGTGCGGCACACAACTGGAACAAATTGATCCCCCGCACTGCCGCACACCCCCAACACGCTGCCCTGCTACCGCTCTTCACTACACGCATACTCTCCTTTTCTTTTCTAGCCGTTTTTTCGAACCGTCTTCCGGCCGGGACCACCTGTTGCAGGAACGACAGGATAAAACCGGGGTCCGGTAGGCGAGACTAGTTGACTAAATATCAACGTAGTACGTACGCAGCCAGCCAGCCAGTCAGCCAGCGCTATCCCGCGGGC
>JAOEFI010000006.1:9862442-9876710 GCA_034621735.1 Anopheles plumbeus
GGCAAACGATTCCATAGGGAGAATTTTATTCGCTCGCTTTAAAAACTGTCGTTCCTGTCGGGGGTCGGAAACGGGCGATAGGCTCCAGCGCGGATGGTTCTAGTGTGTGACACAGTAAGCACAAGCCCGGGAGCACGATACATTTACACCCCATTTAATGTTGTCCCCTTCGGGTCTCGCGCACGCTGGTGCCGATCGGCGAGGATCGCTCTTTGCGAGAGTGATCGCAGCGAACACCCGTGTCGCCGCCGGTGGACGAGTGTCATCTTGACGTTTCGAAGGCTTGGCGATTTACGCAACGGGGGGCCAGAAGCCGAGCGTGTGCGCCGACGCCAGAGTGCGCGGGTTTTTACATAATGTGACCGGCGAATGGTTTGTCCGTTTCCACCGTCCCGCGGGTTGGTTCTTGGGCAGTAATCTTGCGCGTGTGACTCACCGATGATGCCCACCGTATTTATTATCTAAGCAGCGCGCGCGCGACCGGGAAGGTGTTTCGCAACGCTAATAAACACTTCCATAAAGGTACACTCTGCATAAATACCGCCCTGTGGGGGGGGGGAACAAAGTCGGCCGCGGGTTCCCGGCTCGATACACAATGAATCGGTGCGATCGGCACAGTCATGATTCCCTCGATCTGGCCCCGATGGGCACAATGTTGAGTTGAGGGCTTGCTATGGTCGGCCGTTATCATCGACCAGGCCTTATTGCGCCCTCCGTTCCGTGCAATAAAAGCGGGCGATGCAAAGTGAAGGAATAATGGGATTTTAATAAACATTTACCACGGCGGACGGACTGCCGGACCGCCGGCGGACGGTCGGCTCCTACCGTCGGGCTACATTCCTGCCCTGTTGCACTGCTTAAGCTTTCCCGATTTTTCCTGCCCTTCCTCGTAACCTTCGTGGGCTGGAATGTGGCCGGGCGCATACGTGCGAGCGGACAGCCACGCACGCAATTATTCGCAAACATGAGAATTATGTTGTCTTACATTCATCATAATCACTGGGATGGGCGCCCGTGCGTACAAGTGTAAGTGTGTTTGGACGAGCGTTTTCACTTCTTCCGAGTGACACAAGGAAAGTTGGTTGAACGTTTACGCAGCTTGCCTTGGAGCTTTGCTGCAGACTCTTCCAAAGTTTGATGAGAAAATCCGAACGAAGAACATTGATTAAACCAATTTATGGAAAATATTTACTTTAATTGCACGCAGTACGGGACTGTCAGTTTTATTACAACTTGAGCATAAAAAAAAGGGCAAGTAAAATGAAAACAAAATCGAGAGAAATTTGAAAAACAATCTCAAAGAAGTAGAAAATCCAGAGAACGCTTTCTTTCTACTGCTGCTGCTGCTGGTCGGCGAAATTCCTCTGAAAAGTCGTGAGAAAGACATTAACCCAGCAAATAATCCCCTCAAACGAAATGCGTTGGCCCCTGGTGTACAGTGCGAGCATGTAAACGCTTGTAAAACACAATTGTTTCAGCGGGAGAGAAACAAAAAGTAGTGAAAGAAAAGTGTACAAACGAAATGTGAAGCGAAAATTATGCTGGAGAAAAAAAGCCTTGCGAAATGGTTACGGTTATGCGAAGGGCTTTTATGTTCCTTTACACCTCTACATGTGGAATTCAAGTTCCTTGCGGGTTGGCGGGCTCGAAACGAAAAAGAAAACGCCTTCCTTGGCGGATGTATCGCAAGAAATATTTTCAGAGTGTTGACTAAAGCCACAGCGGACGCGGGGGAAATAATGCCCCCTAATTTCGTAGTTGTTTTATTTTCCGTGGTGGCAAGTGTAAGAGCGGGGGTTTCCCCCTTCCTCCAGGGAACGCCTCCGATTGGGATTTCAACGTCGCGACGCTCCACGCTGCGAAAAGGTACAGCTCCATTCGCACGAGCAAGTTTGTCATATTTCGACACTCTGCATCCGACACGCGTAATTGGCAATTTTCGGCTGTCCACTAATGGACACGGTGTGCCTCGGTGTAACCGCTGCCAGGCGCTCTAGCGAAGATGCACACCCTTGGGACGGCACACATCCACGAACGTTGAGTGCCTTCGTCCGAGAGGTTCGTCGCCTGTTGCCGGCGAGAGTCTTTCGTTGCAAGTCGAATGATTTTTGCCTTTTGCGAAAGCCGGGCCCAGAGTTTCCCTTCCATCGATGAAGATGAACTTCTTATCATGCAAATGGGCACATAAATAATGTGTTGCGAAATGGAGCTTCAAACCGAAAGCCGCTGGCATCGTTCGTGGAATGGAAATGGCCCCATTGACGGCGGGTAAAAGATGTCGAACAAAACGAAGGAAGCCAAGAAAGAAGGAAGCAAACATAGATCTAATCGCGTACGCCATATATCTCACACAGCAGAATGATGTGTGATCGACCCGATGGACCTCTGGCTGGAGAGTTCTATGCCACTGGGACAACGGCTAGACAGTCGGCGTAGATAGATCGATGGCAGTATTGTGTTTGAAGAAAGTACGCCGCTTGCGGTCGGAAACTACCGGTGCCAGTTTCGTTGTGGTGGTGGATGGTTTTTTCTTTTTCCGATTGCACCTTTTCGATCCCAAAAAGGCCCACCGAGCACCGATAGGAGCTATTTTTGCATAAATATTCAGCAGCCTATTCCGCGGGGCGCAGCGAAGCAGTCCGTTGGGCAGTTTCTTTGCCCATTATCAGCATGGTATAAATCACAAAAATCAAGCCAATAATTTACATAAACCTAGCATTGGTTCCGATCATTCGCTGCGATCGCACTGCGTTTGGGAAATCGGATGAATTTATGTGTATAGGCAAAAGTAGAGATAAACCCAATGCGTCAGGCTTAAATGGGCAACGAGATATGAATCATAGCAGCGGGGGAAAAAATCATGACACTGATGACCTCCTTTTTTGTGTCTTAGGAACGCATTCCCTGTGGATGGTTCAGATGATTTTTATGGGCGAATAAAATGGAAATGAAAATTAATCCAAGGTCGGGACTGAGCACAGGTGCAGGCAGTAGTCGCACGAACTGTAATCGAGCAGAAACGCAAGCGGCCTGGGTCAAATGATAGATCTTCACGCGAACGATGGAGAAGATCCTGCGTTGAGCGTTGAGGGAAGCTTTTTATGAAACATTCCTGATCGGGAAGAAGATCGCCGCAAGATGCGCTCGTGGCGATCGGGTGAGTTTTGCGAAATTTATTAGTCTCGCGAAAAAGATCGATTAGTTCGCCCGGACTCGGAACGCTGAGCGGACACACGGGGAACCGTTTCGCGCAACCGAATGGCGATCAGATATGCCGTCCCGGCTGTGACTCTCCAGGACTCGCAGCGTTGCAAGCGGGATGGTATCGGTACGGTACGTAATAGATTTATTTGAAATCGTCCCGCGAGCGCGAATTCTGGTAACGAATACGACTCGATCCGAACGGAGCCTGACTGGCTGACCGGGCGTGTGTGACCCGTTAGGGGACCCGCCAATAAATCTTGGCCGCTGATAGGCGACTCGCGTTCGCGGACTCGCCACAGCCTCCAGGCGGTCTTATGTTTTATGGGCTGCCGAAACTGAGCGCAGATGGATATCTTAATTTAATGCTTGGAAATAAAAAACTATGTCCATCATGGGCGTTTCCCGTCTCTCTCTCTCTCACTCTCTCTCTCTCATTTTCTCTTTCCGTTGCGGTCGTGTCGGTCCAGCAAGGAGAAACGAGTCAACGCTGAAGTGTCCTAAGGCGGCCAATTTTGACGCCCGTAGAAATACCCTCACGCACATCTCACATTGTCATGACGCTGCTCGCAAAACGAAACAGAGCGAACATCACTAATGAAAAGTGCAGAAATGCAACAAAGGAGAAACAAAAAAAAAACAAAATAAAAAATGGAACGAAACGATGTGTTCGTTTTGTGGAAATGAATAAACAGTCTCCGCATATCTTCTTCAACGCTATGTCCTCCCGGTGATGGTGCGCTTCAACAGTACCTACACGGTTGTAAATAAATAAAAAGTGTTCTTCATCTCGCGCGCTGTCATCAGCTAACTGGCGGAGGGCAGCGTAATAAGAGCAAAGTAGCGAAAAAAAAACACGGAACGGAAGTTCAACCCATAGGGCTCATTAGCGACCAACAGACATGGGAAGACCGAATGTAAAAGAAAAAAAAAATGAAATATAAATAAATGGATCGCAGTACTTCGCAGAACAAGCGTGGACTCTGGCAGCGGGTCGGAAATGTCAGAACCCTGTTAAGGTTGGATAACGTGCGAAAGTAATGAGCAAAGGGACAAGGTTGGCGGGAAGACAAGTATCGAAGAAGAAACGAAAAGAAAAGAAAAAACCAACACACACCAGAACAGGATCCGTTTTCGTTCGGTTTGGTGACAACTCGGCACCCGGGCAAGGGATGCGGGCAGCAAGGGTGGGAGACTGACGTACAACGAGGGGAGGGGGGGGGGGGGTACATACAGCCCTGGCACACGGACACCACGCCACCATCTATCAATGTAACCTGCTTCCTTTTCAGAAATCATGACTAGCGGCCATTATCGCTTCAATAAAATTTATTGAAAAATTGTTACCACAGACGCCACGGCCGTCCTTTCCCTGCCTTTCCGGGACCGGGCTCCCCCTGAGGACGAAGAGGTGGCTGGGGAGCGGTGATTGCAGGGCGGATGCCGCAATCCGTTGCTGCTTGTTTATTTTTACGATATCGGCCGTCCACCGCTGACAAGTGGTCAAATGCGCCCGTGGAGCGATACACATATATATTTATATTTACAAGTGTGTCGCGATTGTAAACGGCGGTCCCGGAGGGCCACGTTTCCTCCACCGGCGCACGGTCGGTGGTTTGGGGCGAAACGAAGGCACGATTGATATAAAGTTTTATGCATTTTAATCCCCGGAGCGGCGCACTCCACGCAAACCGTAAGCCTCTGGCGGGATGGTGTGCACCTGCGTGCGTCGTAGCGTCGTTGTGTCGAAATATTGTGAATGGAACGGTTCTCCCTCAACCCTCGCCGTCTTCCTATCTCCCCACCCGGCGAGGAATCATCTGCTGGGAAGAGAGGTTGCCCGGTGTCCGCCAAACGGTCCCCAAGTCGTTTTATCGTGTGTACTACATGTGTACTTAGGTCAAAAGCGAATGAAGAAAAGTGGTTCTACAGATTGAGAAGAGCCTGTAGATTATGTCCCTTCTCCGTGGCAACGAATTCCCCTGATGCGTTTGAATGATCATTCAACATGAAGGGGTGGTTGCCGTCGACTAGGGCCGGAGAACACAAACAAGGAGGACATGCAGGAGGCAGGACAAAACCAATAGCCCGAACATTGCCATCGTTCCTGCTGCTGCAAACCCTCCGCTAGGAGCTTAAATCGCGAATCGCGGGAAAACGGGTCGCCTACTCGTCATTAGCGCCATGTCGCCAAGGCTAGAACGCGCAGCATCTGCTGCCCGACGGTGCATCGCGCAGTACGCGTTGGCAACACACTCCTGCACAGGCGACAGCTTGTGTGCGGTGCGCTGCTGTGCGGCGATAAAAATGAATAATTAATATATAAATGGCTCAATTAAATGATTTTATAATGGTGCGCCGGTAGAATGTGGATGTAGTTAGGTCGCCGTCGATGCATTTTTTTCGCGCAGTACTATTTTTCCGCTGTTTCATTACGTCCCGCACCACTTCGTCGACGAGTGTGGAGGGGACATTTTTCTGCGGCGCAAAGCGCTGGGAAGCACTGGGAAGCACTACTGGAACGAGTGCCGTCCCCATGTCACGGTGGTGCAATTAAAACTAATCAACAATATCGTGAATATGCACCCGGGTGCACTTCCTCCCGGCAGGATGTCTTTCAGCCGGTGGACAGAGCGTATGTGTGTGATAGTGCACACGTAGCTCGCGAGAATGTTCGGGTGCGGAACTCTACATGAACTGAACTCTTCTCGACTGAGCGGAGTCAGCACAGGCTTGGTTTGCTTTCATTTTATTGGCCCAGAGGCGGAGACATACTCACGCGCGGTAAGCGATTTTGATTTTGCATAAACATTTCTTATTAATTTATTCAAATTAGTTCGCACCCCGCCACCAGCTCCTCCCCCGCCGTTCGAGCACGAATTTAAGATGGCGTTAGCGCGATACACTGGGAACGCGAGCGCCCTTAGCTAGCGGGTTTTCGTTGCACTCTGCCACTGAGGAGCTGTGTCTAGCAAGCATTATGCGTACTGACCGCAGGTATACCTATGTGTCTCTCTCTCTCTCTCTCTCT
Source organism: Anopheles plumbeus (assembly GCA_034621735.1). Taxonomy (NCBI): domain Eukaryota; kingdom Metazoa; phylum Arthropoda; class Insecta; order Diptera; family Culicidae; genus Anopheles; species Anopheles plumbeus. The sequence continues at coordinate 9,868,675 of JAOEFI010000006.1, forward strand.
CTGTCGCCACAAGTGCCCGACAGCGGACAGATTAGGCCGTATCGATGTTCCGTACACCGCCAACTAGGGGTGATTTGTTCACTCCATTAGGTCCTGCAGCTTTTAGTGAGCGCGGATTAAATAGCAGTTCCTATGACGCACCGTTGGGCCTGTGAGGAGTTTGTCGATGGGAGGAGTCGAAAGGCGCTTGTCGGTTGACGATCGATTTTTCGACTTTCAAACACTCGTTGACACCTGTCAAACGTCTCACTTGAAGGTCTGGCGCGTTCCGTCGACGTGCGTTCCATGTACGTCGGTGACAAAGGTGCACCCGGCAACGACAACGCGTCGCATCCCATCGAGCCCCGAGGCTGTGCCATGGAAGCCATCGTGTTACTCGACGAGGGCTTTGGTTTCCCCGTAAATGAGGGCTCCTTGGTTTCCTCGAAAACCCCCGAGCGAAACTGGAGTTTCATAACAGGCCGGGCAACAAATGGAAAGTTTAGGCCGTGAATTGGGGCGTAATGAGATCGCCGATTGCGGGCCTATCGGTCGGAAAATTGGCCGAGCCCTTACGTGTGTGTGTTTTGTCCGACTTGTTGACATTCTTCCCATTCCCAAGGCGTACTATCGCCATGGTGCGATCACCACCAAGGGAGACAAAGTATTAAGTTTATCGTACGATCGCGAGCGACGGCAAGATGTCCGAGCGACGATGATGTACCAACACGATCCTATTCCATCAATTAATGCCCCTGCGGGGTGGAGAAAACAACGAAGGTGCTGCGAGGTGAAACGATTACCGCATCTCCCTAGAGCCCCGCCTCGGGCGGAATGTCCCATCCGAGCAGTGGGACAAACCTTCCCCGTGAGGTCATCATTTCCGACGATCTGGGCGCGATCTCCAAAACGGCTAAGGGAGTTTGCCATTAATTTGATTTGTTCGCATGCAGGCCCATGTACCTGTACAAGCGCAGCCCGTGTGCAGCTTGCGACCATTCTCGTAAAGTACCTCTCGCCCGGACTCCACCAGGGTGAAGCATTCCGGCAGCCGTACACGGCCGACAGATGGCGGGCGGAAGGTCGCCCTCTCTAGAGGGAAAGGATGGTAGAATGTCGGCCAGACGATGCCGACGTACACCGAGCAGAACAAGGAAGCTTAGCGTTCGACGGGGCACATCTAAGTTGATGTTCGGACGGGATCGGACAAACTGCATCACCAGTCGAGCGGTCAGTGTTTATGCAAATGGTCCGTTTTCCTTCGTCCCAATTCGCTATGGCCACAAACGATGATGATGTTACTGTAGCCCAAAAGACGGGGATGGCACGTGGAGGGACGGACATCCACAACACTTCACTTCTTGCAAGTGCCGGAGTGACAATAATAATTATTTTTTATCGGACAGCGCGATTCGTTGCCGGCCTGTAAAGATGGCGATTTTAATACCACAGCCATTATGACTTCATCCGCAGGATGTCTCCGAAGGCATCTGGAGAAAATAGAACGGCATCGATGTCAGAAATAGAAAAAAAGGGAACGGAGCTCTCTGGCAAATGTTAGAAAATAGGACTCTAGTCGGGTTGTCACACGTAAAAGGGAGTGCTCCCTATCTCTCTCTTTCGTTCTCTCTCTCTCTCTCTCTCTCTCTCTGTCTCTGAGTGGAATTTCACTCGATTCAATTCCTCCTGCTCTTTAATTAGAGCATCCTCATATCCTCGAGATCCTCGGTCGTTTAATGGTTTGCGATTGGTTTTGCTTAAGTGACACTTCGCATTACCCCGCATCTGCCGGCCCCGATCGTCGCTAGGTGTAAAGTGGCACTCGGGCGGAACAGTGTATTGACCGATCGAAGCGATCGGATCGAGCCATTTCTGGCATCGGGAGCAACGGTTGGGGTTCGGTTTAACCTCGAAACGCGATCCGCCGCGGTTCGACTTTTGCCCCAACAGAACCGACGGCCGCGTGTCGACGGCCATTTTGCGATGCCATTGCGGGGCGTGCGTGCGTGCGTGCGTGTTTTCTGTTTTAATCACTTCCACCACCGACTGACGCGGTGGTCGGCCACCCCACTTGCTTCCCGCCGGTTGACAACAATCGGTTCCGATGACCTCCACACGCCGCCGTACCTGTGTACGCCGTCCAGTGCAGCACGGCTTCTATGCCATCCGAAAAGTCCGGGCGTGACTTGCGGTAAACGCTCACGGACGACGGCGCACCAATTTCGGTCCAATGTCCCTTTAATGAGCTGTCGTTTCATCAATTATAGAACAAATTGCGTATAATTGCAGGCAGCGTGAGGGACCATCGAACCGTCGGGACCGTAATGGCTCCGACGGTCGAGAAGGGAGATCGAACTGCGCTGACATACACACACAAACCCTTGGCCGACCGATCGATAGCCGCGCACGACGACGGGGAACCATTTGATCGACCGATCGATCGACCATCGGACCGACCGACCACACGGTGACACCCGACGTGGCGCGTCAGCTTTAATCGATTAACCCCAGCTAGCCCTGTGTACGTACTTGCACCGGGCGAGGTGCTCGGTCGCGGGAAAATCATGCAACAATGTCCTGCCGATGCTCTCGCCGCACGGCCATTACCGGACACGTCCTGCGGCGTTATTGTGGCGACAACACAGCGATGCCCGGTACGTACGCACGTACAGTTACGCTGCTCCCTGGGAGCGACTTATAAATTGAATCACCGGCGATCCGGCACGACCCGGGAATCGGATCGGTTGGCCGGGAGTGTAGTTCTGTTGGAGCCGCACGATGATGAAGTATCAACATAAAATTATCATTAATTTGCATTCGAAATTCCCCCTCAGCCTTTGGGAGGGTTCGGACTGAAAGGGGGGACTGGGTGAATGGGGACGGTAGTCCGTTTTGTGATTTGCGGCTACCGAGCGTAATATCAGGGTAATAGTAGGTGAAACTATCGGCTAGTGCGACCCCCGTTCGGTGGACGTACGCTGTCCGGGCGAATCCAGAGATCCCACACGAACTCCTAGATAGTCGCTAGCTTGTCGGCTAGGTCCTATGCATGACGCTTGAGACCACCCCGCCGTTAATTGCTTGTGAACATGTTCAGATTGATAAGGTAGCTAAATGTAAGCCCAGTTGAAGCCTCCCGAGTAGAAACTTGGTAGGAAAAGGAACATTAGTAGAGAAGACTTACCTTATCACAAAATACTTTAATTTGACAGTATCCCCGGTGGAAAACGCTCGTGTCCCGCGGGTCCTCGAAGGTGTCGATCTGTAGATGCAATGGCAAGCCCTGCAATGGTAGAACAAACATGAAGTTAGTATAACAAAGATCTTTTTAAAATCCACTTCATCTGTAGATGTTTTATCAATTTTTCTCCTAGCACCATATTGTGGATCCTTTCCCGTTAGGGTCCTTCGACGACAGTTGTGACGAGTGGTGGAGGAGTAAAACTATGGGACCCCGGCCGGTTCCACTCTCCCGCACCAGTCCTAGATAAACAACCGATTACGGAAAGTGACGACCAAATGCTTTTAATGTACGATCACACTACTTAAATCAAGGATCCTTTTTAATGGGCCATGCTGTGTCTGCGTCGATCGCCGACCATTTCCCATCCCCTGTTCGCTCGGTTGTAGTGGGACTTTTATTAAATTTTACTTTATTTTATCACCAGCCGTCATTGATTTGTCTTCGCATGCCGCCTCTTCTTATCCCGTTTCCTTCTCACAGGTCGCAGGGTGTATCTCATCGATGCGTTTTATTCCTCGGGTATTTTTCCCACCCCCTCTCCTGACAATGCAGGCCTCTTCAGCTTCCAAACACCTGTCGGTTTCGTCCGGACCGGACATCGGCAGGCTGACCTGCCGTGGTTTCGCCGTATGAAGGGTGGAAAAAGTTGGGATAGGACGGAGCCATGTTTTATTCCGTATTTTTTTCATATGTCTCGTTCAGTCAACATTTGAGCCCCTGCGAGATTATGCGCACGGCTGGGCATGAGCGGGATCCCTTTTCTCTCGTGATTATAGATATTATAATATGTTCATTCATGGATTTATCTCAAATGACAGGCAGATAAAAATTGTTGATTTTTCTTCCTTCACTCTTCCCCATGCTCTCACTCTCTCTCTCTCTCTCTCTCTTCCTCTCTTCATGGTTTCGCTGAAGCGCGACTTCCCACCGGTGGAGTCTGGGATCCCTTTTTCGGTGTCTTGACGATGTTTTTTTTTGTGTCTCAGCTTCTTCTTTTCGCTCCTTTTCTTATCTCGTGGGACGGTTAGCTATTTTTTGTTGCAGCTCATTTTTCTCTGCATCATTTTCTCTCCCTTTCTCTCCCTCCCACTCTGTCTCTTCTCACGTACCCTCCCGCCTGGGGATGCACCGAGAGTCCGGCCGCCTCAACTATGCGGGTCTTGAAAGCCATCATAATGTAAGATAAATAAACCGTAGGTTCTTGTTCTCGCTATCTTGATGTACCATCGCTCGTCGCCCCGCGGTTGCTGGTTGGTGGAGTGTCCCTTTTCTCGATCCGCAACTCCGCAACCCGCAGGATCCATGGTAGCGACCGCGCGCCACAGGAGAGCGGAGTACGATCAAATGTCAAAAGTCTTCAACACCAACCAATGGCAAGAAGCTCCCGACCACCACCACCACCACCACCACCACCACCCCCGACGGTCGCTCCACTCCGCCGAAGCGTTTGTGCTCAACAAAAATGAAACAATCCTCCCTTCCTCCCTCGTCCTCATCGGAGTTTCTCGTTCGGTCCTTCCAAGCAGTTGCACCGACTCGGGCACGAATACAGCATATCGCTAATTGGGTAGCCTCTGCGCGGACAAGCGTCGAAACAAAAAATCGGGTATCCATGCCTCCGAAATCAAAATCTTTCGATTGACATGCTCCAGATTCGGGAAGTAGATAGACATCGGACGACCAGAAAGCATCGCTTGTGCAGAAAAGAAGGTGAGCGCTAGCATCGTCATGACCACCCCGCGGTACCAGTAGTAGCAGCACCGGGCAAATATCAGTCAACTCGTCAAAATCTCCATTCGAGGCCACGGGGCCCGAAGCATCAAACATAAATCTGTCTAGCCGCATGGACTGGGGGGGGACGGAAAGAGCGGACCGTATAGTTATATCATTATTAGCATAACACACGTAGCGGACGGACAGACGAACGCACATGTCATAAAAGCGAAACAACTTGCTATGTGACCCCGAAAACGTTTCATGGGAACTTCGGTCGCCAGTTCGATTTCCGCTGTGGCACTTGATCCGTTCCGTCCTGCAGCTCAAGTCGGTGGATTCAGCTGGACAACAGTAGAACCGCTCGCCGAGACTTGTCGACGGTCTAGCCGGCCGTTTTCGAACCGAACTCGAGCGACAGTTTCCGCCGTTTCCGACGGCAGCGAATCCAAATGCAAAACAGAAAACGTACCAGCCTGGAAGCCGGGCGCACGAGGGACAGAAATATTTAAATTTAATCTTGTCGTTAATTACTAGAAAATGTATTGATCAATCAGCGGCTCTGACGTTTCGCCTTCTGTCTTCTTCGAGACGGTCGACGCAGGAGCGGGCGTTCCAGCGATGGCTTCATTATCTTTCGCGGCCGGTGGGGCCCCGGATGATCGGATTATGATAGCGTATGTGGCGTAGGATTAAGTTCTGTTTCTCTCCGTTTATTAAATTGACTTTTACCTTTTTCTGACCTCCATCGAAATCCATCACAGTGAGTTTTGGATAAGAATATGTTTTCGCTGTTTTTTTCTCGTTGTTCCTTGCAGACAAACTAATGGCACACAATAAACAAACCGACGAATTTTGTAGCAAATGTGACATTTGACAAACATGGTGAGATTAGCAGTAAATTCTTTTCCTTCGTCGTGCTTTGAAGGAAAAAAACCTTTTAATAAAACGGATAGGAAAAAAAAACCCCTATCGATAAAACCGAAGGTAGGTTTGCTTTAGTTTAATGGCTAATCGCCTGCTACCCTGAGTAAAAGGTATTGCTGAACGTCCATAAAAGAGCGTACCGTAATGAAATGTGATAGTCATGTTTCTATCACCGCATGGAGTTCAAGGCCATTCTTCATTAAACACGATCATCATCAGTTGCAACGCATTTGCGCCCTTTGAACGATGCACGCCTGCCGAGATTGTTTTTAGGCAAACGGTTAAAAAACAGCGCCCTTCAACCACGCTGGCAAGTGGCTGCTGCTGCTGCTGCCACTCGGCACGGCATTACGCGCAATAAGTTCTCCGTACCGAGTGCGTGTGTGTGCGCGCTCCTTTTGCGGCTCGCGCTTGCAGCAGCCACAAGTAATTGCTCATTATCAATTTCAACATAATTTGCCGGTGATGAACAAATAATCATATAATGATAATGATCCGCTGGAGGGGGTGTGGGAGGTGGGATGAGAGCTGGGGAGGGTTTGGGCGCGGAGCTCTGAGCAGTCCATTTTCTTCGGCGTCGGTACCAAGGGGGGCAGAAGAGCCTTAAACAGGCTTCGATGATCGTTCTCAAACGGCCGCGAAAGGATTGGATTGTTTCACTCTTTCTTCGTTCGCGGTTGCAGTGTTTTTCTGCTTTTTCTTTCCTCTCCCTTGTCGATGTTCATCGAACCGCACGTTTCCCCCCGTTTCCACGTTCGACGACGGTGGAAAACACCACAGATGATGATGATGACAGGCGGTTACTAACTACTCGCTACTCAATCATTCAAACCTGTCAGCGAAAGGACGGACCCCTCACCATTAGATGGAGAGAGAGAGAGAAAGAGAAAGAAAGAGAAAGAGGGAGGGCATTGTGCGTGTAGCGTACAGTTTTCTGAAGCAATAGACGGCTGCCGGCCCGCTGGCGATCCTAAAACGCCCAGTGAAAACTTGAAGACGCAAAAAAAAAAACCAACACCAACACACACAAGCGTCCGGGCATGATCGCGGTGAAAACCGCGTGAAAGTGCACAACGAACGACGGCACCTTGCACGCACCCCGCGTTACTCCTGGAGCACCGGTTGTGGTGGCGGGGAGGGGTTGGGGGAGGATGGGAAAAAAGGAAAAGCTTCTCTACGAGATAGCTCCTCCGGGTTGATCGATCTGGCAGGATTGGCGGGCGATCGTCCGCCGTGCGGCCGGCCCGAAGGTGATCGATCCAGGGTGTGCCGGGCTGGGCTGCCATGACTTGGCTAAGTAATCAATTATGAGCATTATGACGGGCCACTGGCAAACAGTGGAATGTCTCGCAGGCGAGATGGAAAACAAAAAGGGCCTCTAAAACCAAAGCGGGCAGCTATCGGCCGACGAATTAACCTATCACGACGCAAACGATCGCACGTCCGACGACGGCAACGCGGTTGATGAAGACGGCGGCGTGAGTAGCGGGTTCTCTTTCCCTTTTCCAAACTCATCCCACCGACTGACGGTGGGTCGGGTGTGGGGGGCTACAAGGGATCGGATGGTTTCTGTTTTCGCCGTATCTGTCTCACTGTCTGCAAACTTTTTTTTCCCCCTATCCGTCTGTCCTTAGCCTAGGACTAGGCCTTAGGAGCAGCATTTGGGAAAAAAATAAACCAACCGACACTGCGAGCGAAATTATAATTGCAACAGAATGATCAAACAGATAAATACATTACCTTAACACCCTTTTGACTGCTGAAATCGGTACTCAGGCACTGGACGGCTACGTTGATCTAGAGATTGCGATGAAGGAAGAGAAAAACAGAACGGGAAAGAAGAAAGAAAACGGGTGAGTAAAATAAATTAATACACAAAAAGTTCAGAATCAATCTATAGAAGATAAGAGGAGTCGGTAGAAACGATTGAAAAACGCGAAGGGGTCCCTTCGGAGGAAGAAACACGACCGGTACAAAGTGCTCACAATGTAACCGAGCCCGGGGATTGCGATTGCGTTGTAACGATTAGTGCAAAATGTTGTCCTGTGCAAACAGGTATGCGGCTTAGCGCAATCGGTCCAACACGGGTTGACAAGCCGATGGCATCGAGGTACTTTATTTATCAATCCCCCCCCCCCCCACGACAAAAGTAAAAAAGAGGGATAATATTTTG
>JAOEFI010000006.1:9882967-9895005 GCA_034621735.1 Anopheles plumbeus
TCAGTGTTTTGTACCGTTTAGTAAACTTTCGACTAGGAATGTGATAGCTACCACGCAAGTTAAAAGGAAGTTGAACGCCGACGAAATGCTTGACGCCGAAGTGACAGAATTCAATTAGAACATTGCGCACGGGACGAGAGATTTGTTCAAAAATTAAAGCCCACACACTCTAGGTGGGAGAAGTATTAAAGATCGCGCTCTGGTTGCCCTTCCGCGAGCGCGCATTAACGCATCGTGACGGGGTCTCCCTAAAATGGAAAATGTCTTCTATGTTTGAAGGTTTCCGGTACGGAATTAAAGACATCGTTGGCTCACCAAAAAAGAGGCACACATATTGGATCACTGGTAGGCAAGACATGACGATTTGCGTTGAATGATGACTCATCGTACGCTTGAGCGAAGTACGAACTATGAATCGAAATGATTACTCAGAACTATAAACTTTACATCTTTCGATTAAACTTGCCTGAAGCCGCCCGTTTCATACTTGTTAGCGTAATGGCTATCCTCATCACATAATGTTTAATGCAAATCATGTGCTCCTCAACTGCATCCGGTCAAATGTCACTTTAGGTCTTTAGCATAAAGCCGCGAAACCTGTTCCGCTCCTCGATTATCGATTACCGTTCGAAGGAAAACGGTCCCCGTGCGGGGAACGATCGCCGGCTGCGGTCGGCCAATAATTCACCTTTGAAATAATCTCCCAATAATTCACCGTTTTTAACATCTCCGGTTTGGGGAAACCCGGACACGAGGCCTTGCCAATAAGTATTGGCTCGGCCCGGCGCGTACCCGATTTAGCTCCACGCATGCGCCCATGCCCCGGCTAGGGGCGGTTTGGGTTTTAATAGCCTCGGTCGATGATTATTCCTTGTCATTGCCAAGGTCCATCCAGCGGCCAGCCGGCCACGTTCTTCAAATGATCTTGGGCTCGCGCACAAGGCGTGCCGCTGGCGGTAGCGGCGATACTTAACGGTAGCGATTTTAATTAGCTTCTCAGCATCGACACTCAATCCAAAACGTGCCGAGCGGATGCGGAAAGCTGCTGCACGAGTGAGTGGGTTCGCAGCGTGGAAAAAAAAGAGGGAAACCACTACAACCGTCCCTGCAGAAGAGGCCCGCCAAATCGTCGTCATAAATATTGCAATGAAATAATGTTATTATTTTTACTTCTATGATTTATCATTTCCATTACCCGAGCGCACGGTTTCTGCGAGCTCCCCCCCACAATACTCGGACCGCGCGCTGGCCCCCGATGGCAGGGAAATGGGAAATGGCAAGTAGATGGTAGCCGGGTAAGTACGATCCTCGCTCAGGTGGAGGGAATATGCCGAGACAACGAGCGACAAAAAAAAAAAAAAAACACGGGGACCGTAAAGAATTACCGGCGAAAAATATGAACCTTCCGTCGCCATTTTCGAAGGGCCACCATGGCAGCCCTTCTATCGAGTCACAGGAAATGAGATTATTTTAATTTATGTACACTTAATGGTGTGTGTTTTTTTCTCTCTCTCTCTCTCCTCTTCATCATCATCGTCTTCGTCGCCGGCAACACGAAGATTCCCCGTGCTGCTGCTGGTGGCCTTCTCGGCCGTCGTATCGCATTTTCCACATACGCTCCGGAGCGACTCCCTTTTTCGATGAAAAATGCATTTGGGCTTTGTTCATATCTTTCGCCCTCCGGCCGCGGGACAATACGAGAGCCGCACTCGCCCCCTGACGATCGAGCCTCGTGGGAATTACGACGACTAGCAAGTGGGTCGGTGGAGTTTGTCAAAGTCAAGGGGCTGGGGTTGACAAACTATCGGGAACTTACCTTGGCAGAGCTCTCGAGAGGATTCCAGTAGACGGCGATGGCGTTGTGCGATACCTCCTCGATGCAACCCGCCAAACCGACGGAGTTTTTCGTATCTGCAAAGAGACCAGGGAGAAGAACGTTAAAAAAAAATGATCCGATAATGAGAATAGTTTCCAGTGGTGGCAAGCTACTGCTTAAGGGCAAACGCTACTAGAGATGTCAACCGGCCGTCGGGAGCGGCTAGGAACAAGTCACTTAATAATCTGGTCGATCTATTGCCTCGGCGGTGGGAGACGAGATCCTTACCGACGATCGGATGTCATTGCCGCTACGATCGAGCAGCAAATCACGAAGACAATCGATTTTCCATTCGTCGGGCGGTCACTGACCAGAAGACACCCTTCGGTTGCAATAATTCCTCCAAGTTGCACGCTAATCCGAAGATGTTATCCTGTTTGCACAACGGCTGAGTAGTTGGAATTGGCGAAAAACTTCAGCCCCACACTGGGGAACGAACGTCACGAACAAATTGAGCTACACGGAAACATGACAGCACACTGGCCATCAGTCGGCAACGGCAGGCGATACCCACAATGGCAACAACATTGTTGGCGCGTCCATGGGACGGAAGCGCGAGCGACCACAGACGGAACGGACCTGAAAGACAGGTGCTTTCGTGCGCTGTCGCGATTAAGCGAATTGGTCATAATTGCACAGCCACAGGCGAGGAAATGGAAGATATCGGATTGGACGTGGATTGAGAACATTCTACGGCAACGATGGAACGGAACGTGATGGCGAAGAGCAAGGGCGCCGGGGCCGGTATAACGCCCGGCGTAAGACGAGCAGGCAGGCTAATGTTGATTGTCCAACGACGGAACAACCGTTTGCAGCAAATTACAATCGATAAAATTACGTTTAATTGTTACGATGCTGCCTCAGCGACGGACAGCGACGTGGGGCATGCAGTTTGACGTCGCGGCGGTTGCGCATAACGCGCCCAACGTCATGACAGATCGTGATCATCAGGGCGAGCATCTGCATCGGCGCTCGGCTCAGATGAGCAGCTTTTAATTCTAATGGACCATCAACCCGAGGGAACCCTCGGCTTGTGCGTTACCGGTCGCAGGAACCTGAAGAACCCCGAGGTGCCCCAGCAGGAGCGCTGTCCGCCGCAATTAGCAAACTGGAGTTGTTCTGGTGATTCCGTTTCCGTTTTCTGCGCAAATTCAAATTTGCCTCCACAGCTCCTGCGCCACCCCACAACAGGATCATTGTACCGCTGGCAGATTAAGATTAGGTTTTGGATTTCTTGGCCCATCTGCGACACACGCAAGATGCTCACGGGGAATGCTGCTGATCCGTCAGATAGTTCGTCCATCATTAAAGCGGACTGGAGCCGCGCCATGTAAACCCGTTTCAACGATGCAATCACATCTGGCCATACATCAGCGGCCAATAATCGCCGGCAATAAGCAATAAATATAATTAAATAATTGTCCGTTCGGTGGTCGCCGCTCGCCCGTTGCCCACCGGCGAGGACCTCCGCCGCACACAAAACCCGCTGCGGCCCCGGGAGCTTGTTTTGCATAAAATTATGATTTACTGGAAATTGGTCCCGGGGGTTCGAGAGTTCAATGATAATCGATAAATAAAGCACGGTAATTGGATTCCGCGGGCCGGGTTCCCGGGGGATCCATTTCTTGCCGCACCAAATGTGCGCTTGAGGTTGCGCCTTTCTCGCATTAGCCACAGCCGATCGGAAACATGACGCTTTGGGGGGAAATATATGACGCTAAAAATCCATCGTTCCGATATCGATAGTTAGCGTGGCATCGTGGTGTGCATCGCCATCATCATCACCATTAGCATTACCATCATCGGTAGGTTGGTGGGAGGCAACAGGGAGGCCATAATTTCCCCAGAACATCGATTAACCCCAGCTACTACGACCTGCTAGCTTGCCACCAGCGGCTTTTCCTTGACTTTCAGTTACAGGTGGAGCGGATACTTACCGGCATCTAATATTCTCTGCTTCACCGAGTGCTGCCGACTGTGCCAAAACTGCCAGGCCTTGATTTCATCCTCGGGGCTTTTCTCCTCGCGGAACAGCAGCATAATGACGCTCTGGGGGGAAAGTGGAAGAAAAAAACGAAAAATGTTGTTATTAAACCGATACCAACTGACATTAGGTAAGGTTAACGTTAATAGAACGGAAAATGTACCGGTCGGTTTTCCGGGCGGTTGGCAATGAAAAAGCCATCGTCACGAGTCGTCGTTAAATAATAATCTCACCAGTACTTGCTCGTGATGTTTGCATTAGAAAATCTCCACCCGGCGGCAAGAGTAGCATAATCCGATCGTAGATTAAAATATCGATTTAATTTTTCGTTCAACGAGATTTCTATATTTCAATCGGACCAACGCACGATAGTTAGAATTATCCTTCTGATGTTGCCGCCGGGTGAATGTAGTTTTTTTTTGCAAAATTCTATTTATTTGATTGAATTGCGCCAAGAATTGCACCGTAGAAAACCCTGTACATTTGAGGATAGAAAATCTCAGCACCATATATGTTATGTCTCACTATTCACGATCGGAAACTCAATCAGCGTTAAATTTCAACCAGAAATTATTTCATGAATTTCCTACCACTTTTTATGATGGAATACTTTCTATCATACGAAAACTATCACACATAGATCCATCATTTTCAGCTTGAACCATTTTGAGCATGTGAAAAAGACTTCCTCGAATCATTATCCAAACGGCTCAATTTTTTTCCTGCGCCTTTCATTCAATTTGTTCCTTTGGTGTGCCCGCGGGTAGCGAACATGTCAGCCGAAGATTGATCGAGAGCATGCACGGAGCCACCGGAGCAGCGGAAGTAGCGCACACAAACCCATCGGAAGAAAGGAGAGGTTAGGCAAATCCCGCTCCCAAAGACCTTCCTCTTCCGCCAAGATGCATTGGCGAACGGATGACAAATTAAGTTCCCGAGAGTCGTGCCAAACATTGCTTTTCCAGGGGGGACAAGACTGCTGCCTTTTTCCTTTCATTCCGCTACCTCCAGCGCCGGAATGCTGCCTGGGGTAAGCTTTAATTTAAATATTTGCTCTAAGATTAATCATGATACTAATTCTTCGCCCTGCTTCGGCAACCCTTCGAACGAAGGGATGGTGCCCTTTGCCGTGAGTGTCGAGATGCGCGAGCGGATAGATAACGATCTCGCGTCGCTATATTGTCTGGCACACGGTTGCCGAGCGAACTGAGCGAAGCAGGGGAAAACACGGCCGACATCGGAAGGAATGCATTTGACCGGAAAATCGTACGCCGAAAATTTTACACCCCACTGCCCGCACGTCAAGCGCGATCAGATTCAAACGCGAACGGGCCCGATACAACCGCGCAAGCGCAACCGTTGATTGCGATTACGATCACAAGCGAGCGAATCGGAAGAAAATCTTCCCAAGGTACGCCACCAACGTACTCTAACCCCCGGGCATCGCAACGCAATCCGTTTCTTGGAAATCGGCGATAAATGCGTCCCGCCAATGCGTGGCATAGAAATGCGTGTCGCACACCGGCACAGACACAGACGGACGGGCGTTCGTATCGCAATAGAAACACATCGCGGGGCGAGAGAAGTGAAACAGCATTGATAAGGGATAGAAAAAAAAAAAACAAACTGACCAAACCCCAACACATTCCAAGCCGACACGCGGAAAGGTCTGCCTTCCGATGCGTCGGACACAAAACCACGCAAACTTTGTGCCAAGTGCGAGGTAAATGGAAAATTGAAAGATGGCGAGACTTCAGGCGTAACGAAGAGGAAAAGAATCACACGAGACCGAGCTGGTGGGTCCGTAGGAAGTGGAAAAAGAATCCGTGGGATGTCCAGCCATCGTCGCCGCCACAAACGGTCAAGCGGAGGATGTGAACCACAACGACGAAGGCGACGACGACGACGACGAGAAAATAATTATTATAAATAAGTAAACTGACTAATAGTTAAAAGATATAGATACATTACAAACAAGGCATTTTTAGATATAAATCTTAATTAAAATTGCACTATGTTTCCGATGCATTTACAGTTAGCGGGGTGGGTATGGTTGCAGTGTTTCGTCCCTGCCCGTGCTCCCCTTTCCTTCCGGCCCGACCGGCAAACGCTGCCTTTTCCGTACGCAGCTTGCCATGTGTCTCTTTTTTTCTCACCGATACGTCCCAAGACATGACGTTGTTTTATGCCTTGCGCTAGATGCTTCTGCGTTTTGCTGCTTTCCTCGCCAACCCCGGGTGCTTCCTCTCCTGCCTGCGTGTGCAAAGTGTCTCGTGTGTGCAGCGCACCGTCTCTTCATTGCGGATGTGCATCTTTTTTCTTTTTTTTTTTTCTATACCATGCAACTTTCTGCCATCCGTTTTCCCATTGCAGGCTTTCCTATTTTCTATCCGTTTTTCGTTTTCTCACTCCACCGGAGAGAAACGCTCCGTTCCTTTTTGTCGCCGCTGTCACAGCATCGAGTGTGTGTCGTACTTTTGCTAGTGAGTACGATATGCTTCGGACACTTGGCCGGACCTGCTTTTCTTTGCGAGCGTTGGCCGATGTGCATGACGGTGGCGGTGGATTGAGAAATGTTCCTCCGGTAATATTTTTATGTTTTATTATCCCGAAAAAAAACCTGTCCCATCGCTGTTGGTAACATTGGACCAGGTCAGGGGATGGGGTACCGGAGGGGGGGGGGGGAGGGGAAGAGTACCAGTATCTGCCCGGTGGTGCCATGGGTGAGAAGGATTGTAGCCAATTAATAACGAACCGAATGGAACGAAACAAATCAAATCAAAATCCACCCGGGAAAGTGTGTGCCCGTTTGGTCCGGGGAGGACAATCCTGGCCACGTTGGATGGAATTTGCGTTTCCCTACGACACATACCATTTGTTGGGCCTTTTTCACGTTGAACACTTCTGCCAGAAAAGATGGTGGTCATTTGAATTCCTTTGCTTGGGTCTTCAGGTGCCATCCTGAACCGCAGCGGTCCGTCGTCGAGATTTGCACCTCATTAGCTGGAATGGAATTCGTTTGCGATTCGGTTTGACTAATGGTAGGTGAAATTCTTTCACTTCACCGTACCCCGAACCGACTGCGGACAGTGGGCAGCTATTTAGCACAGGTATTTCATTGCCGTGTTCTATTTATGCCTCCTCTCTCTACCTTTTCTTTCTATTTTGAGATTACTATCACCTCACAAATGGCCACCAATCTGGTCGTGGAGAAATATTTCAACAAACTCGAAGCACTATCGACACTAATAGGTGACGTCTGTGGATTCACTGTCTGTCCCCACTGTCCGTTGTTTACCAACCGAACGCAGACGGCGATCTTATGTCACGCCCAGCATCACCACGCTGTGCGCCGTGTCTTTGAAGATGCTCCTCCTGGCCCACGACGTGGCCCCGGTGCAACGGTTTTCCGCAGAAATGGTGTTTATGAAGTCGCTCGCCGGGAGAGGAAGTGAAGGGATAAAACCAACGCGACCAGCAGCGTCTGGCCGGGCCGGACCAACCCGATCCGGTTGGTCATTAGGGAAAAACCGGAAAAACCTGGCCACCGGCGAGCCTTTCCGGTGTGCGGCCTCCGTTCCGTCTGCGTCGTTTCGGAGCGAGTTCCATTTTCGCTCGGTAATTAAAAGCTACGGGCCACACCGTGGGCCACGTGGTGGGTGGGAGCAATGGGAGGTGGCGTGAATTAAGTGATACAGCGTCGGGTTCAACGGTGCATCGGCAACAGTAATGAGAGGTGTTTGTAAGAATATGTTACTCGCTGCTCCTGCATGATGATGCTGGCAGATTTTTTCGTGTTTGTCGCCTGTTTTAGAGGTCCTGAGTTTATCTTTTTCACTTATTTTCCTTTTTGTGTCGCATTTGATTTTTCTTGTATGTCTAGTTGCGCTCCAACTTCTTTTTATCCTCACTAGAGGAACTGACGGCCGGATCGCTCGTTTTGAGCCGGGAGAAAACGCCGAGAAGATGCTCCACCCTTTTTTATGTTTTTTTGTTGGTAAAAGATTCCCGTCCCAGACGCGTATGAATGGCTAAGCATAAGTAAACATACCCTGTTTCGGATAGGCTCTCCGGCATAGGGGCAAGAGTTTCCATTCGCGTCGAAGGAAAAAAGAAATAGCAAAAGGCGCGTGAGGCGCGCACGTCCATGGTGAGGAAAGCTGGGAACGAACGAACTTCGCTCGGAAGCCACGGAACAATCAAACAAATCAGCCCCTCATCATCGTTTGCCACTTCCGCCGCGGGAGCGAGTTCTTTCGTTTGCGCCAAGCGAAGAGCCAAATGAGAGTGAGGTGAAATTTAAATATTTTTATTGTAAAAATGAATAATTACCAAACCCCTGTCCGGGAGGGACCACGGGGGAAAACCCATCCAAGAAGGCACCGACGGCGACGGGATAGCAACAAGGAAGCGGCGAAGGAAAAAAGTCTGAAAACTGTCCTTCGGCAGTAAACTGAACCGAGGCGGGAAAACCCGATATCAAAAGGGCATCACAAATCGCGTACAAAAAAGGCCGGAGAGGATCGAATTGATGCTATCTTCGTCCGCGATGCTTGGTTAACCATTTTTCGCGTCACATTTTCCTTCCATTTTTCTTCACCGATTTGCCCCGCAGCGCACTGCCCCGGAAAGGATATTCACTTCAATAAAAAGGAGCACACATCCCGAAGGAAGACGATTAAAAGACGTGGCCGAGGGAAAGAGACGGAGCGAATGGCGCTACGATGCGACACATAACGGGAAAGGATAATGATCAGTAACGCTCGTCATCGGATATGCTTCGGTATTTCTTTTTTTCTTTTTCCTCCACGGTCGTACGCTTTTGCATTTCATCAACGCCGTCATTATCTTCGACTTTGGCAGCAGCAATAGCGTCCTCGGGCGTTATCTGCGCTATAGGATCGGCTCCGGGCCGGGCCCGCAGAAGTGTTTGCTCATCATGCCCATCCTTTTTTTCATCTTCCTCTCTCTCTCTCTCTCTCTCTCTCTCTCTCTCTCTTTCTCTCTCTCTCTCTAGGGAGTCCTTTACTAGGCGGCCGGAGAAAAAGGAAGCCAAAGGGTTGTCTGTTGAAGCACCCCTTCAATGTTCCTTCAGAGCTCCTCACGACGACGGCGCGCTGTATGCAAATTTCTGGCTGCATCAGAATGCAGTAAAATGACACCGAAACCGTTCAGTTCCGAGCAATTGAAGCGAAGGGTTTTTAGAGGAGGAGAGGATCTTTTGAAACAAACACAAGAGCCTAAAAAAATGCAACTGTAATCTTAGCATGGCTTCGAGTTACGCGGGCCGAAGGTGCCATAAATTATACTATAACGCCATCAAAATTCAAAATCGAGACTTGGTAGCACGGTCTTTTTTTCCCTCCTTAAAATTGTTTTTGTCCACTCATCGGTTCCTGCTTCCGTTCCGATGGCGCCAGAGATCATTTGTCTTGTATACGGGGTGCAGTTGCTGTTTTTTGTACACTGCTCGCTTGCACGGAGACTTCATGATTCGCTTGACGTATGGACTCAGGGAGCGGCGGTTCCGAGAAAGTTGCCACCGTTTGGGGAGTATCGATAAATCAACCGTCCGCTGTGAGAAAGTGTTCATTCTCTTTACTCGTGGAGATGGCATTTAATTATATTTAGAGGCGTATGCTGCAGAGTTAGTGTTTTTTTTTTTTTTTTATCTGAAGAACAACTGTTTTGTGATGAGGCTAAAAGTGACTGCACCACAATTGTATTATAGATTTTCCAGCGTATCTGAAACTGCACCAGGTTAGGTACTTTTCCTGTTCAGTTCCTTCGGCGTGCACGCCGCGGTGGCGCCTCGCAGTGAAACGTATAATTTTCACATTGAGTTTGCTGCACGTGACGCTGGATCTGGATCGGAACTGGTTCGCTTCCGACAGGTTCGGAGCAGGAGGTCAAGGTAAACCGGACACCTGTTAGCGGTGTGCTTTTTTTTCTTCTCCTCCTTCATCCCAGGATGATTGCCGCTGCAGCATAAGACGGCCAAAGGGGGTTTAACTCGTCCCGTTTGGAGAATACGAGTTTTCGTAAAACCATCCGAAACAGGATCGCCCAAACGGCAAGCCGGCATCAAACAGTGATCATGGTGTTAGTGGTGGTGGTGTATAATGTGAACCGGTTTTTTGTCAAAATAAACCTTGAGGAACTGTGGCATGTTTGTAAGAATGTTGCTGGTCGCAGCGCGAAGAACGAGAACATAAACCGTCTAAACTGTTATAGGAAAATTATCAACCCTGGGAGATTTTTCGACGCACCTCACCGGGTCGCTGAAGCGTGAAAGGATGACACACATACCAAAAAAAAACAAACAAAAAGAAGGCAAATAAGGAAGCCATCACGGACAGATTATCTCCGTCAAGAGCAAACAAAAGCACCCGAATAGCTTTGAAGTTCGCTTCGAGAACCTGCGCTCGTGTGATCCATCTTGCGATGGGAAGACAAACACACGGAATCAAACGAATGCATCCCATCGGCATTTGCTGATGTGCGGATTGAAGAGGGTCATCACCCCAGCGATGATTGCAACCCTTCTTGCAATCGATCACCCTTCGATGGGTAAACAATCCATTTGCTGTGATGATGGTTTTTTTTTTATTTTATGTTTTGGTCGATTTAAGAATCATCTATCATCACCTTTTGATGGCATTTCTTTAGATTTCTTTGGCGGAGATAAAATTACCCCTAACAGCGATACGAAGGCACGCAACGGGATGCGTCCGAACCCGAAGTCGTACCGAAGTCAAAGGGATAAAGAATTCATAATGCGTTGACGCGGAATCAACCCGTGCGTTTTGCAGTTATTGGCACAATCGGAGAATTTGCTGACACTCTGTACGAATGTTTTAGTTATGATTTTTCGCATAAATGTTTCCACCACTCACCTTGACGGTTTGATTCTTGAGGGGCTTGTCCGGGTCGTGCACATACTCCAGCGTGATGCCGTAGAACTGGCCCTTGTTGATGTACGTTATCCGATCGTCCTCCCGGCGCTGGGACGAGCTGATCGGACTCTCCAGATAGTACTTGAAGCCAACGTCGGTGTATCTGTAAAAATATGAGAAAGGTTCGATTATTGCCCGGAAATTAGTTTTCCAACGAGAACCTAACGTAACCACTTGTCCAAAACTCAAATCTTCGCGAGCCTTAGACGAATCCGAAATCCCTTCACCCGATACGGTCGTTGGTCTGCTCGGGAGGCCTGGAGGCAACCTGCATGGAAACAACATAATTGAAAGTTTTCTTTTCCCCACTGCTGTGTCCAATCGCAGCGGTTTGCTAGTTGTCCGATGTCCATTCATTACATACTTTCGCCAAATATGTACCGCCCTGCAACAGGCCGCAGCATTGGCTTAGACACGATGAAGGAAGAAATAAAAACCGATAACTGCACAATCTGCAATCTGTCGTGGCTGCATTTTCCCCCCAACGTACTCGGCAGCATCGCCCCCTAATCCTTCCCTTCTCCCTGTTCTCCTGTTTGCCATTGTTGCATATTGCGCTTTTTGCAACTAAATTGCACACATCCTCCCATTAACCCCCCACACCGGCTTGGCGTTGTGGTGATTTTTATCGGATCGGGCTCTCTCGCTCGTTTGCGGCAAACTAGTTTCCCCCCCCCCCCCGGCAGTCGAGGCAGGGCACTAGCATGGATTTGCGAAGTGGAGGGATAGGCTCGCTGCATTCAAGAGACAATTAGAAATTTCTAAACACAATCAACCCGGGCATGGTCAGCCGGTGCATCCACGGATTCAGATTGTTTTATTTTCATTTATTTCCCCCCCCCCCCCCTTCCCTTTTAGCTGTTCCTTTTTCTCCGACAGGCCGCCGGAGCTGGGGGGACGGTTGATCCGTGCACTGTGCGCGTGGTTTGCAAGAAATTATATCGAAAATTCCTTAATCGGCCAGCTCGCCGATGGCGGCTGTCTTCGTTCATGGCGAAAAAAAAATGTGCTCGGTCCAATGCCTCGAAACCGATTCAGAGCGGCAACGAAGATGCCGCACAGGGGGGATGATGTGCGAAGCGAATGGAATGCCGAGTGCATGAGTGTCACCATAAATTATCCGGTGCAGCGGTATCGGAAAATGCACCGATGCCAGCTGTCCACCGTGTATGCACCATTTCCGAGTGGGGGGGGGGGGGGGGGGGGGGGGGGGGGGGGGGGG